>JAOWBW010000194.1:0-1200000 GCA_026119855.1 Campanula takesimana | reverse complement strand
ATCGGCTCCTTTCTTTTGGATGTGGCTCCTCAACTGCTAGTTGTGATTCTCCAAAGTCTTGTTACTCTCCTCAAGGTCCTTGATCTTTGCTTCGAGACTAGCGAGGAAGTTCTGAAGGCTTGGGGGAAGACCATTGAGAGCAGCTTAATTGGCGAGCTCGGCGGAGCTAGTAGTAGGGGTGACAGAGGCTGCAGAGACTGAAGTTGAGAAGGGAGTTGCCATCGCTGATGTTGAGACTGAGAACGGGGACGTATTAGAAGCTTCACGTTGCAGTCGACCACCCGAACGGACCCAAAGTTTCTTTGCTGAAAGGTTGAAGGGAGATGGCTTTTAGGAGGGAAAAGGCTCATGCAAAGTATATTTGAATTTACAAGAAAACATACATTATTTACATCCTACTTGGTTGGAAGGGGTACCCCTTTTTCACAACTAACTAAAAGACTACGATTAGTGGAGGCCATCACTACGTCTATAGACCCCTCATTTTTCACCTGTATTGCACATCCCAAACGGACAATTTGGGCGAGGGTCCTATAGGGCAAGCGGATTCCACCAGCCAATGGATCCTACGACTAACCCGTCCTTACAGACATTTAACGTGTAGTATATGTAGCATCCTACACAAGTTAACGATGGGTGGAGATCTTGACAACAAACACTCACCTTACCATGGCACGTCCCTTGTAGGGAAATCAATTTTTTGTGCACTTTCTCTCAAAAGATCTCGACTCATCATTGACTTGGGATGACTCGACATAGACAACACGTTATTTGTATAATAAGAAAAAGCTAGCCAAACCAACCGGTCAAAACTTTGGAGTGTCCTAACCTCTAGTGTAGGTTAACACAGGTAGGATAAAGGTTCCAACCGCTCGCGGAGCGTACACGGTGAGTGGAGTGAACGAGTGACTCAAAAAAAGGGCGGCAGTAGCGCCACTAATTCCTGCACATCGCGCACTCTGGGGGTAATAAGGGATATGTGCAGTGATGACATGGACTAGTGGTAGTGTGTGGCAAGAAACTAATTCTTTTTAAGGAGAAAAAAGAAGTTTTAATGTTTTGAATGATGCAATGCAATGCAAGAGAGACAGAAGAGAGAGAGGATAAGAATGTACAATGGCGAAAGTACAAAAAATACATGCATTGAAAAGATACAAGGCACATGTATTAACATGGCAAAAATACAAGGTGCACGTGCAAACATGGCATAGTGTGAGGTGCATGTGCAAACATGGCAAAGTGTGAAAACATGGCGAAGTGTGTGGTGCATGTGTAAACATGGCAAAGTGTGAGGTGCGTGTGTAAACATGGCGAAGTGTGAGGTGCATGTGAAAACATGGCAAACATCATGATGTAAACGAAAGTTAGACCCACTAAGTTTGAAAAAGTTTCAAAGCTGTCCCCAGCAGAGTCGCCACTGTGAATACCCCTTTCCGATGAAGCGACGCATGGGAAGTATATTGCAATTATTTTTATTAACAAAGGGAATATTCATAACGACATTTAAAAATATGAGAGTCGCCATGCCGTTTTAATTATAGCCAAAACTTTGAAAAAGCATGTTAATGGGTTCGGGGGTCAAATTACGACAAGAGAAAAATATTGAACGTTATCACTCCTATCGCCCGAATGATCGGTCTTTCTTGTGTGCAATGTGTTTGAGACCAAATCCGAAGATTGCCTACGTTCCTCTCAATGTGAGAAGCTCAGGTCAGCGTAGTTCGAGAAGAATTTAGAATAGGCAGAAGAATCGGGATCATGCATAATGAAGGGGAAATTACCTAAAGATTAGGGCTTAGAAGCAGTTCCTGGATTATGTTCGGGTTGATGAAATAACATGTAAACATGAAGATCGCAACCCTAAATATAGCATAAATAAGGCTTTAATCTAAGAACATGATGAACATGCGAAGAACATATTATGAATATATGAATAATATGATGAACATATGAATAAACATGCAAGGAACATGAATATTATGAATCTAAATTAAGAACATGGCAAGAACATGAAGAAAAATTTATAAAACTTACCTATGTTGGCAAGAAATAAACCTTGATCTTCTTGGGATTCTTGAGGGTGTTCTTGAATGCTTCAAGTGCTTAATTAGAGAGCAAAATCGTCACTTAGGGAGCCTAAGATTGATCAAAATTTGGACCTTTAACCAAGATAATGGAATGGCCTTTTATATCCATCTGATGGAGGGATCAGACGGCTGAGATTGGCTGAGGCGAGGTTGGCCGCCTGGCCAAGGTCGGATGTGGCCGCGTGGCCAAGGTCGAATGTGGCCGCGTGGCCATCATTCTTGGCTAACGTGATTTTCAAGCTAGGGTTTTATTTGGTTTATGGAAACCCTATTTTGGCCATTTTTAAGATGTTCTAGAATAATGAGATATATTTTGGGAATTCGGGATAAGTCTTTGCAAGATTTCTAATTCCTATAAAGTCCTTGTATATTTGGGAAAGCCATAATAAACTCATTTTTAGATCGGGTACTAACAGCCCATTATGTGTTCAATCCTCTTCATGGACCGAAATTGTTACTCAAGACTGGCAAGGGCCTCTTCTTTAATTTAGGTCCGATTGGTACTTACCGCATCTACCGAGACTCAGCAAACCTGCTAGTTCATGAATTGATCACTCTGGCAAGTCCAACAGCATCAATGGCCGGTCCTTTTGTAAACGACTCCAACTACAATAACACCATGTCCATCAAGCAACTCTCTGCTCTGGTCTAAACTCTTTAAGAGCAAGTCTCCACTCTTACCAAGGAGGCTCAAAACAAAGACAACTTTTGGCAAGCTCACCTAGAAAATCAAAGGGGGGCTCACGAAGCCGAGATGGACCAAATGAAAGCCAAGGTCCTCAAGCTTTCCAAAGGCAAAGACAAGGATGACTCCAAAGAATCCGAGTGGACCAAGAGTTTTTTTGAAAGCCCGTATGTTAGTACCCGCAGCAAGAAAATGGGGGAACCTAGCACTGAGAGCAGTGATCAAAAGATGGTCGACTCAATCATGGCCTACATCGACCAATGCTTCAATAGGCTCAACCTGGGAAAAGGATCTGACACAATCCTTTATCAGTCATCAATTCTCATAAGCACAATGGCCTCTCTTCCGGATAAGTTCAAAATGCCCGACATCAGCAAGTTCAAGGGCAACTATTGCCCTATGGCCCACATTGAAACTTACATATAGGCCTGTGAATATGCCCGATCGAAAAATTGAGTGTCTCCACGTTGTTTTATTTGTAGTTAAAACATTGAAAAAACCATTTATGAGAATAATAGGGTTCGGGGGTCAAATTACAATAGAAGAAGAATATTCATGTTATCACTCCTATTTCCCGACAAATCGGTATTTCTATCATGATCAGTGTGTGTGTTAATGTTTGAGACCGGATCTGAAGATTGCCTACATTCTTCTCATCATGAGAAGCTCAGGCCAGTGTAGTTCATTGATGAATTAAAATAGGGAGAGATGAAGCGGGATCATGCATATAGAGGGGGAAGATTAGGATTAGGAGTAGTTCCTAGATCATATTAGGGTTTGATGAAACCCTAGGATCATCATTGGCTATGGCATGTGCATATAAATAGGGATTAGAATCCTATATCTAACATATGATGTATGATAAGTCGTAAATCATGCATTATAATAAGAACATCATGAATACATATGAATGAACACATAAACATGAAGATCGCTATCCTAAATATAGCATTATGTAAGTAATATGTGACCTAGATCTAGTACGGGTTTCGTGGAAACCCTAGATCATCATCTGTCAAGAACACGAACGATGAACAAAACCCTAGATCTAACAATATATGAATGGATATAATAGATATAAGCAGTTAAGTATTAAGAACGCGTTTCCAAACCGATTAAAGAGGCTTCGAAAGTTGAATCTTCACTCCTTTGGTTGATGGCGGTGATGAATCTCTTTGATGATCAAAGCAAGATCAAAGAGAGGGTTTGAGAGGGTTTTGAGAGGGAGAGAGAGAGGCTGGGAAGAGCTTCTATGAGGGTTTTCGCGTAGGTTTGTTGTGTGATCAATAGGCTGACAGGAGAGGCCTATTTATAGGGAAAAAATGAGAAAAGGAAGACTGGCCGCACGGCCCGAACGTGGCCGCACGGCTCTAAAGTGGCTGCACGGCATGATCCTCTGGATTTTGTGATTAGAACGATCACAACGAATCCTTATCTTCCTGTTCACGGGATTTGTTCATTATCCTGATGGAATTTGATCTATAACTTATTTCGTCTATCAGGAAGTCTGGGAATCTGTCGGATAGGTCCCTATTAGGTTATAATTGCCTAAAAGGTCCTCAGAGATATCTAAAGGTCTAGGAAGTCCTAAATCTCTAGATCGGGTACTAACATTAGCCCTTCGGCGACGTTTCTTGCAAGGCATGGAGGGTCGTCGATTAAGGAAGGAACCGATCTGAAATAAGTGTTTCAAATCGTGGGAAAGAAGGGTGAAAAAGTGACCAGGTTGGTCGGGCGGCTGAACCTATGTCAGGCTATACGACACTCCTATGGCTACTGGTAACAAGCTAGATAAAGACTTGAAAGGTAAGAAGGTTGATCAAACCTTATATCGAGGTATGATTGGCTCTGTCCTATACTTAACTGCTAGTAGGCCAGATATCATGTTTAGTGTTTGCGTTTGTGCTCGTTATCAAGCTGATCCTAGAGAAGCACATCTTATTGCTGTTAAACGTATTATTCGATATCTATCTGGGACTACTAACCTTGGACTTTGGTACTCCAAAGATTCAACTTTTGATCTTATAGGTTACTCAGATGCAGATTATGCAGCATGTACCATCATCGACAGGAAAAGCACGAGCGGAACTTGTCATTTCCTTGGAAATCGACTAGTTTCATGGGCAAGCAAGAAACAAGCCTCAGTCTCTGTATCGACCACAGAAGCTGAATATATAGCTGCTGGAAGCTGTTGCTGCCAAGTGCTGTGGATGAAGCAACAATTGGTTGACTGAGGAATCAAAGAAGAAAATTGTCCAATCTTTTGTGACAATACATCTACCATTGCTGTCTCCAACAACCCTGTCATGCATTCCAAGACCAAACACATTGATATCAAATACCACTTTCTCAAGGATCACGTGGAAAAAGGGAATATCCATCTAGAGTATGTGAGTACTGATGATCAAATTGCAGATATTCTCACCAAGGCTCTTGATTCCAAGAGATTTAGGTATCTAAGAGGAGAAATGGGTATGCTTGAACTCTAACTCAAACTTGTCCATAAGATTTCTTGTACTAATGTTTTTGTTTCCAAGTTTAAGATCAAGCAGGCTACACGGCAGATGACCCACGGTCAAGCAAATTACAGAGATCTAGAAACCCTCACTTGACCGCACTTCAAAGTTGCCGCATCACCATATGTTGACCGGATAAAACCATGCTGCCTCATATAAAGTTAAAACATTCAAAGCAAGGTAAATACCTCACATCGACCGCACATGTCACGGTCGACATCTCAAGTTACCGCACTCCTCAGGCCCAGGTAAGTCTTCTAACTTAGTAATATTTTGAGATATTTTGACGATATCTACCTCAAGGGCACAAAGGTAACTTTCTATTTTCCCACGCTTGTATTTAATTCAAATATTTTAGGGCATTAAATTTTTGTATTTAATCTTTATTCCTTAAAATATCCGAGCCATCATTGGCTAGTCCGACGTGACCTCCTGCAACCTCGCATTTAATGAAAAGTGCCTCCTAGGTCATGTCAGTCACCTTTTTCAGAGTTAACCTCCCAACTTCCCATCACTCTGACCTCTGCATAACCCCTTCACCAAACCGTCCCACTATCTTCATCTCCACCACTCTAATTTTCTCTCTCTAAACTCCTCTGCAAACAATCTCTATCAACCTCTCTCTAAAACCGTCATTCATCTCTCTCTCGATTCACTTCTATATAATGTCTAAGCATCAATCCAAGAAGTCTTCAAAATCGACTGAATCCAGAGACGAAATTCCTAGTTCTATTCCATCTCAATCCACTCCTCCAGTCGTAGTTATGGTATGAACTTCTTGAAACTCGTAAATTTTTTTGGCGGACTTTTCCCAAAAACTTTTCACATTCTCTAAGATTCATCTCATTTTTTTTATATGTAGTTAAAATTTTGGGTTGATTGTTTTTATTCTTGGTTCTAGTTCATATATTTGTAGATTTCATAGGATTTCATCCAGGTTTTGTTGAATTCAATTTAGCCAAATGGGTTTTTGAATTTTCGGTATTCCAATACTTTTCCCTTTCAATTTCTGAGTTTAATGTTGTTTAGTTCATGAAATTGATGTGTTTTTATTGCTCTATAGGCATTTCCGATTCTTCCCAGGTCATTTTCATTCGTTTTGGTCACTTTTCTGGGAATCTGGGTAACAGTGCTTATGGTGTTCTTCATGTTCGTCAAAATGTTCTTCGTGTTCTTGACATACTTCATATTTTTGATCCCTCTTAATGTACCCTCTTTTGTCATTTAGTGTTTATGTAATGTTCACGTTTTGATTCATTTTTTTTGCAACACTTTGTTGTTTGCGGTAACCATGATATCTCCATCTTCTCCTTACCACCGTGCCTCACTTGATCGCACTATCATTGCTTTACACTCTTGTCAAGTGACCGCACGATCTACCTCGTTCTCAACTTTGTTTTGTTTTATTTCAGGATCTAAATCACTTTATTCCTGGCATAGTTCTAGATCTTGAGGACCTTAAAAAGGATGCCATTGGCCGCAACATTCTGGCTAGGCTCAACAAGTCCGGCATCTTACCGTTCTTTACGCTTCAACAAGACTTCCATCTACCTGCGTTTGTTGATGAATTCTTCACATCTGCTGTCGAAATGGAAAGTGCTGATGAGCCTGATTCTAATCCTAAGTTTATCAAAGCCTCTGTCATGGGCATCCCTCTATCCTTTGATGCTAGCGACTTAGCTCACGCCCTTGGCATTAAAATGAGTAGAGATGGACCAGAAACTATTTCACGGTAAGAAACCCTAAGCCTTGCTAAGAAGCTTGCTGGCACGGCAGATATTCTAAGAATTCAGCGCAAGGATGTAGGTGAGATCATGTACCACATTGGACATCTGGTAGATCATGCATTGCTTTGCAAGACTGGAAATCATGCTAATTTTAACAACACCCAATGGATGATATGTGCTGCTATCTATCTGGGAAAGAAGTTGGACTGGGGCCAAATCATCTACGATGTTTTGAAGGCAAACATCCTATCATATAAGGATGCGGTAGAAGAAGGCGAAACCAAGTACCGAACGAACAGTAGGTTGATTTTCTACTTAATGGGTCTAACTCTCCGAATCAAAGATCTGTATGAGAAAAACAAGAACTACAAGGTGCCTATCTCTACCACAAAAGACTTCTGCCGTAAGTCGATGAAAGGAAATTACCGCAACAATTTTGGTGACGAGATGTACAGGAGTTATCTTCTCAAAGATCCAATTGAGAGCTATGAACCACCAAGATACACTAAGCGTGGATTGGGTAATTTGGGTGATAGAATCATGTCTGCTGAGGATGTTGCCGCATTTGAAAAGGAGCGAAAGAAGGCTGCCGCAGAGAAGGCCAAGTCTAAAGGTATTGCAATCTCCTCTCCTCCCACCTCTGTTAAAGGTAAAGAAAAGGTTGAGGATCTGGTAAGGAAGCCAAAGCCAGTCTCTCAAGGAATCAAGATTGCTTCTACCGTTCCTACAAAGTCTGCCGCACCTAAACCTTCTGTGCCTCTTACCGCACCATCAAGATCCCCTTCACCTTCACTTTCACCTCCTCCAAAATCAAAACCTTCCAAGCCTCTCCCTACCGCACCAAAACAACCATATATTGTTCCTCACTCTACCGTGCCCTCCAAATCCAAATCATCCTCCAAACATGCATCTAGTCAGGGGGAGAGACATGTTGAGAAGGTTGAAAAATTCAAAAAGAGATCTCACACTCCAAGTCCTATCAAGATCTCTAAAAAGGCGAAGGTCACCAAGCAACCATCCCCAGAAATTCAATCTCCAGTCTTTACCTCTGATGAAGAAATTACAGTAGCTCCTCCAAAGATCTCGAAAAATTTTGTGTTGGATGCTCAGCTAGATGACATGGAAGAAGTCTCTCAATCTGAGGACAATGATGCGTCTGCCGCAGATGAGAGTGAGAAGACTGAAGATGAAAATGTTGATAACTCCGATGCTGATGATGCCGCACCACCAATCAATCCCATTGATAAGGGTTTAGTGGATGAAAGCTCTGAGGATGAGGAACAAAATAGCTCTGCCGCAAGTGACAAGTCTGCCGCAGTAAAAGCTATGGATGTTGAAAATGTTGATGATGGCATTGTTCCTATCAAGGTGGATACTTTTATTGAGGTTGAAGATGTTGATAAGACCGTGCCATCTAAGTCTGGACATGAAGTTGACTCTGTCCTTCCTACCGTGATTCCTGACCCTGCCGCACCAACTCCATCGACCGCACCTCCCGCTCTTGAGTCAAATCAATCTATTTCTGAACTGCTTGCCGCAGTTAAACTTTTGACTCAGATGCAGGCAGACACCCAGTCACAGGTTGAATCTCTGGTGTCTAGTATGGTGGCACTTCGAGAGGAGGTTATTGAGTTGAAGACTGATCAAGCCGCTTTAAAGCGAGATGTTGCCGCACTTCCCTCCGAAATGATTTCGGCCATTAAGGGGGAGAGTGTTGTGATAACAAAGGCAGTAAAAGATATCATGCAAGGATCAACTAGCAGTTCTACCGCACCTCCACCTCCTGCCGCAGATACTTCTTCCCTAACTCTTGCCGCACTCAAAGAAGCTCTTAGAAAGCAAACGGATTACATCAGTAACAGTGTTGTTAGTGGTGTTGAGGGAGCAAGCAAAGAACTATCAAAATCCATGAATGATGATAAACTTGAAGTCAAGGAAGAGCTGGGCAAGGAGCTGAAGAAATTGAAATCTTCTCTAAAAGAGGAAATCATGATTCAAACCAATACCGCACTTCTAACTGTTGCAGAGAAATTTACTCCAAAGATTGCCGTAATGACTGAAGCGATGAAGGTTCAAACCAACCGTATTGAGGTCAACAACGTCAGAATTGAAGGACAATCTACCAAGATTGACCTCCTATCCAACCGCGTCAATACGGTGATGAACAGGCTTAACCGTCAAGGCATGATTCAAGCCGTGCAGGAAGCTTTCCAACCTCCTGAAGCTGGTCAAGGTAATGTTCATGCTCAAGGTGAGCAAGAGGATGAAGAAGACGGAGTTCTATCTCCAATCATTATCCCAGGGTTGAACTTACCAGCTTACCGCTTCCCTTTCACATCTCCTTTCACGGCAAGATTCAATGAAGATGTTCTTGAAGTCGACCGCATTTGATATGACCGCATGTGGTCAAGAAAATTGTTGATGTTTAAAACAATCTTACTTTTATGTCTTTATTTTGGGTTTGTAACTTGACATTAATTCCTCTTTTGTGATCCTTTTACTCCTGTGCTTAAATGATTATTATTTGGAGTATGTTATGATTGTGTTGATGCATTTCTATCCGTTATTGATTATTTTTCTTGAAATGCTTCAAATAATATTTCTATCTTCTAGGATTAGTAATTTGTTTTTCTTTTTAGGATGATAGAAATCTATAACATTGGCTTAGTGTGTGCATTGACTTGGGACATGATATTAATAAAATGTTTATTCTCAAAAACATGTTTTTACCAAGTACAATGAATTAGCCTTTGTTATAGTAGGTAATGGTCTCAATCAAATAGGGGGAGATTGTTGGGTATGCTTATTATAAACCACTCCTATTACCTAGATTTGATTGATCCCATAACCTTATTTTACTCTTTGTGGACTTTAGGATATATTGTAAGAAGTACTTGTACTTCATTTAGAATAGTCCACTTTATAGTTGAATAGACTTAGCAGATTAGGACCCTCAATTTTTTTCTAAGTCTGGAGATATGAGGTAAGGCCCTTGCCTACCGCATGGAGCCTACCACATGACCAAGGTGCCGCATGACTATGCTTGCCGAAGATAACCTTGCCGCATGGTTCCATCCTACCGCAAGTTAACTCTACCACATGGAACCATGGTTGAAGAAACTCAAGTTTGTTCAAACTTAACCATGGTCACACCTGTGTCCTTACCTTGGTTAGTTTAGAACGTTGCAAATTCAAATTTCAAATTTGAATACAACTGTCATCATAGTACCGTTGGACCACCTTAACTCTGCAACAAAAGGACAACTCAGACTGAGCTCCAATTAGAATTCAACAGCTCATTGTCCTTCAACTTGGACCCCAAGTATTTCAAACGGCTAGTTTCTCCATCAAGGCTATAAATAGACCTTGAATTCTTCATTGAAAAACAACTGAGATTCTAAGAGAGAAATTGCTGTTGAAATTCTTGGTGATTGAAGATCATACTCAAGATTTCTAGAATCCTTCGAATCTTCAAGCACTCAACCTTCAGTCTTCATCAAATCTCCAGCAACATTCAAGATCATATCTCAAGCCTCTCACACAAGTTTCATTAGGCTCTAAAATCATATAGATTCAAAAGAGCTTTTGATTCTTACACACACACTCACCCCGATTGATCAATCACATAGATTGAATCATTAGGGATACACTGGTCTAAGTCTAGGATTTGAACTTCATAGAAATAGGTGTTGATTCAATACTTCATCTCTGTAATCTGTACTCAAGTGAATCTAATATATACCTCATTCAAAATCCAAGACTGACCATCTTGGTAAAGGACGTAGATCTTTTAACAGATCGAACCTTTCCAAATCATTGTGTTCTTTACTTACTGCACTTTACCTTTCTGCAAATTTACTTTAAGTCTTGTTCATCTTGTTCCTATCGTTCTTCACTTGTTCATATTAATCTTGTTTGTCTTTTAGTGTTTGATCTTTCAGATTTAAGAACAATTGTGAATTGTGTTTGTTTGTCTACCTCATTGCCTAAGTTAAAATCTGACTAACTTATCATTTGCCAAAAATCTCTAAGACACAAGTTTTCAATCTTTCAACCTACCTCACTTTAACCTACCGCATACACATCTACCGCACTACCTACCGCACACCAACCTACTGCATTGAACTTATCAAAACCAACTCTTAACTTGTTTCAACGAAAACTTCCGCTGTGCATTTTATACTTGACCGCGTGGTTTTTACCTACCGCAAAATTCAAGTGTAAGCATAAAGGTTGAATTTTGAAAAAGGGTTGAAATTTTAAATAGGCTATTCACCCCCCCCCCTTCTAGCCTCTTTTCATACCCTTGTTGTGTCTCTGGGACCAACAGATAGTATCCTATCATACATGCAGATATCTTGTGAATACTTGAACGAATTTCAACAACTCCTTGTGAAACTTTGTTCAACTTCCATCTTAGGTTCTATGTCATTTTCTAGGTCTTCAACTCTTCGAGATACATTTTACTCCCACTAGTTCTTTAGAGATAAACAATTTATCTAGAAAGTGCTACTTAGTGTAACAAACGATTTTTTTTTTGGCGAAAGGAGGGCGGCACCTCCTAGATTTTATTAAATAAATAAAGAAAATACAAACATGGTGGGGGACATGACAACCTCAACCACCAGAAAAAAAACCTAGGGGAAGGCCATACACACGTCGTATGGTCCTCTACAATAGAAGGGGGGTGACTACAATAAATAGAGAACAACAAGTATAAAAACCTGGCCATAAAACTAATTAAACCGAGCATGGGGAATCCTAGCCTTGTCCAAGGCAAAAGAACCTTTACAAGACCTAGGAATTTTACTAAGAGCGGTGAATGTGAAATTTCTTTCCTCATTTGCCGCAATGTTAGCTAATCCATCAGCTACTCCATTGCCTTCCCGAAGAATATGAGTGATCCGAACATCCATTTGAGCCATTAATCTATGAATATGGGAGATAACATACCAAATGGACCATGGGATATGGTACTCCCGAATTATGATACGCATCAAAACCTGAGAGTCAACCTCTAACCAAACACGATGGTACCCATGCGTTGAAGCTAAAATAAGCCCATCCCTAGCAGCCAAAGCCTCCGCCATCATGTTGGATTGGCAGCCATAATAATGAGAAAATCCAAGAACAAAATCCCCTTTATGATCCCTAAAAATACCACCCCCTGAAGCAATTCCGGGGTTACCCCTAGAGGCTCCATCCGTGTTAAGCTTAATCTCATCAACATATGGGAAATCCCAATACACCATTCGGATTTTAGGCATCACATAGGGTTTAGGATCCAAATGAAACAAGTCCATAATATAGTCATTATCTTGACTTCTCGGAAAGGAGATGGAGAAGGAAGATGCGATATTTGAAGTTTGAGTACGAACCTTGTGAATAATAGCAGTTGAGGTCATATGAACATCTTCAAATCTGCTCTTGTTTCTAGCACACCAAATTTCCCATAATATAAGGGCCGGGAGAAGGCGAGAAAGCCAAGGAAAGTTATTAGGATCAGCATTAGAATGCCCTTGCCACCAACAAATGAGAACCTGATTCAAGCTACCCATGGAACAACGAATGCCACACAAGCCACTAAAGAAATCCCAAACTGTCCTGGCGATATCCCCCTGAACCAGAATATGCACAATGGATTCTTCCCTTGCAGCCATACAACAATTACATTTAGAGGCAAGGAAAATACCTTTAGACCGTATTCTCTCATCCGTAGGAAGGCCGTTATGTAAAGCACGCCAAAGAAAAACCGAAATCTTTTTAGGGATAAACTTGCTCCAGCAAGAGGAATAAATAATAGAGTGAGTTCGACTAGAACGACATTCTCTCCAAGCAGAAGTAACTGTGAATTTCCCATTAGAAGAAGGCTTCCAAATAGGGACATCGTCCTTGTCTGAAAGCGAAATGGCCTGAGAATTTATAAGAGACAGAAGTTGCTGGCCATAAGTCTCTCGAATATGATCATTGCGAGGAATCCCATTGAGGAAAAGGGAAGAGACTTCCGCGTGAGCAAAAGGAAGAGGACCCATATCTCCATCCAACCATTTTTCATGAATGGTAATGTCCCCTCTCCTAACCCTCCATGCTAATCTATCCTCCACCAACGGCTTCGCAGCAATTAATCTCTTCCAAATATGAGAAGAATACGAGGTGAGAGCAGCGTCCATAGGGTGTATTTCCCAGCAATATTTAGCCAACATAAGATCACTCCATAAGGATTTCGAGCTACGCAAACGCCACCAAAGTTTCATGGAGAAAGCCATAGCCATGTCTTCAAATTTCCGGATCCCCAAACCTCCCTCTTCAATCGGCCAGCTCATTTTATCCCATGAAAGCCAATAACATTTCTTCTCCCCATCATTAGAATTCCAAAAAAATCTCATAATAATTCGTTCCAAAGCATGATAGACCCCTTTAGGAGGATCAATGAGAGATAAATAATAGAGAGGCATTGCGGAAAGGCAAGATTGAATAAGGGTGAGTTTGGCTCCAAAAGAGAGTAATTTACCTTTCCAAGACGCAAGTCTAGATTCCATTTTCCTAATGAGAGGAGCAAAGAGGCTGATCTTCTTTTTGCCAGTATATAACGGACATCCCAAGTACAACAAAGGGAGATCTTGTTTTACAAAACCCGTAATGGCTGCCACAATCTCATCCCTATCAACATTTTTACCCGTAATGAAGCAAGATTTGTGGATATTAACTAGCTGCCCCGAGAAATTCTGGTACCAGTCCAAATATTTCATGTGCGCCTCTAAGGAAGATTTCGACCCATTGCAAAAAATAATCACATCGTCCGCATAAGCAAGGTGAGAGATTAAAGGAGAATTGATGTGAATACGATACCGGTATTGAGGAAACATAGAATGGAGCTGATTAAGGCCCCTACTCATCATTTCAGCCGCAATAATGAAGAGATAAGGAGATAAGGGGTCGCCTTGTCTAAGTCCCCTTGTAGAATGAAAGAAGCCACAACTCTCACCATTGACAAGGACCGAAAACCAGCTATTGGAGATACATCGGAAGATCAGGTCAATCCAAGCCTCATTAAAACCAAATTGGCGCATAACCTTAATAAGCCCAAACCATGATAACCGGTCGTATGCTTTAGCCATATCAAGCTTGAGAGCCACATTAGAGCCTCGAATCTTTTTGTTAATAGATTGCATAATTTCCTGAGCCAATAAAACGTTCTCATGAATGACTCTCCCTTGAACAAACCCACTTTGCTCTGGGGAAATAATGCGAGGAAGAATAGGGGCTAGACGGCAAGTTAACAACTTTGTAACCACCTTATTACAAAAGTTACAGAGACTAATCGGTCTCAAGTCCGAGAAGGATGAAGGAGACTCTACCTTTGGGATTGTAACAATTAAGGTGCTTGTCCAGCTTCTTGGCATTTGAAACCCAGAAAAGAAATCTCCAATAGCACGAACCAGATCAGCCTTTATAATATCCCAACAGCCCTTATAAAATTCACCCGAGAAACCATCCGGACCAGCAGCACTTTTACCATTCATGGAAAATATCACCTGTCGAACTTCCTCCTCATTAGGGACAGCCGTGAGCGAAGTGTTATCCTCTTCTGTGATCAATCTAGGAATAAGAAACAAGAAATCATCGGAAGGAACCTCACAGTGACCTTGAAGCTGATCCGAATAAAATCTTATAGCCTCCTCTTTAATCTCCCTTTTCTCTTTAAGCCACACTCCATCGCTATTCTTGATTTTGTGAATACATAATTTCTGCCTCTTTTTCTTTACAACAGAATGAAAAAACTTCGTATTTCTATCCCCCTCCTTTAACCACTTTAAGTTAGCTTTTTGAGCCCATAGGTCTTCATCTAATTTCAACTTCGAAAGTAATTGAGCTTGGGCTATATTAAGAGCAGCCCTAGATTCCTCATCACCAAGGGTTTGATATTGAACTTCTTTAGCCAAAACTTCATCTTCTGCGTTTTTAATTTGCTGATCAATTCTCCCAAAGACTCGCTTGTTCCAATCCGAAATTGTTTTCCGAAGACGCCCTAGTTTCTTAGCAAAGCAAACCATAGGTTTTCCATCCATAGGGATATCCCAAGAAGTTTTAACCAGCTCGAGAAATGAGTGATGTTTCAGCCACACATTAAGAAACCTAAAAGAGCCATGTTTCACTTCAGCTTCAAGATTCAAAGTAATAAGAATAGGAGCATGATCAGAACATATTCTCGCTAAATGAGTAGCACGGGTAGAATGAAACAAATTCAACCATTGATCATTATACAAAGCTTTGTCTAACCTTTGATAGATAGCCCTTCTCCCCATTCGATTATTAGACCATGTCATAATATTACCTTCATATCCAGCATCCATAAGGTTAGAAGCTTGGATCATATCTGAAAATTCCGTGACAGCCATCCCATTAATAGGTTTCCCCCCAACCTTCTCACTTTGATCAAGAACACAGTTAAAATCACCCACAACCAACCAAGGGAAATTAACCTCACTAATTGTCATTAACTCTTCCCATAAAGAAATCCGAGAGATTCTGTTGCAACTAGCATGAACAAAAGAGACCCAAACGGCCGCTTCCCAAAGCGGATGAGAAATTTGCAAAGTCAAAGCTTGATCTGAGTCATGAATAACCTCACAATTCATCCCATGCTTCCATAATACCCAAACACGATTATTTCTATTAACCACCCCATCATCACAACCCAACTTACGAACTATAGAGACCATAGAGGAAATTTCAGATTTTGGCTCATAAATAGCCATAAGAGAGACATTGTGAGAACGAAACAAACGTTTAATTCTACGGATTGAGGCCATATTAGCTATGCCACGAGCATTCCAACTTATGAAGCACACCATTAAAAACAGAAGAAAAGAGAGTAAACGGGAGAGAAATAAGAGCAGCCACTTACAAGGAGGGGGATTTCTCCCTACTTTTCTTTTTCTTATAGGAAACTGTTGTAAAGCCATCATTATCATCCTCATCCTTATAAGCAGCCATAGCCATTCTTTCTTTGTAGTCCAGCTGAAAATCAATCACCTGATTAAGAGATGTTACTTTTGGAGCTCTTGGAGAGAGGTTTAAAGAGCTAAAAGCATTCCGTGTTACTTGAGACGAAAGTTTAGCTCGCATTGCTGAATCATCTCTCAAAGGCGTACATAATTTTTTAGGGTCTTGTAACTCCGGAATTGGGACTTTGACATCACCATCATGGGGAGGATTGAAACCACTTTTAGTCTTAATGGCTGCAAGTTTCTTTGACAATGCATCATTAACCGCCTTAGGGAGAAAAACTCCTCTTTTGGCAATAAGAGGAACCTTAGGAGCAGCAGCATCCTTTTTGGTCAAATCAACCATATTATTCTCATCCCTCTTGCTGGTACCTTCTTGTCGATCCTTGTCTTTTGTCTTGTCTTTCTTAATCCACACTTCAACTTTGGTATCCCCCTTCTTTTGATCCTCCTTATGCATATCAGAATCCCTTTGATCATCATTTTTCTTCCCTTGATCAACCTTCTTATGGCCATCCCCATCACTATTTTTCTTATACTCAGAATTCAGAATGCGGCAATTAAAGTTATCATGGCCTAACAGGGAGCAATGACTGCAATACATGGGCATATTATCATACTCAACAGGTTGGACAAAGCTAGGCATACAATCTCCACAATCTATGTGTATTTTCTCAGGAAGTCGTTTGAGCAAATCCACTTGCACCAGAATTTTAGCCACGCTTGGCCTAGACAATTCAGCGGTAGCTTTATCAAGAGACATAGGTTTTCCAAAGATGCGAGCCAATGAGAATAAAAATATTTTATTAAATAAGTGTACCGGCAACCCAGGTAAACTCACCCACACAGGAACAACTGAAGAGTCCGTTTGTGGCTTCCATGATGGGGTCCAAACTGAAGTACGCATTGGAAAGCGATTAACATACCATACCTCTCTTGTCCAAAGGCGTTGGAAATCTTCTTCGTTGGTTAATTGAATCAGCATATGACGGCTATCAAGATGACCCAATTTATATGCCCCCTTCAAATGAAACGTAGCAAAAGCAATTCTCGCAGCCTCCATTGTAGGACGCCCATTAGTGAATTTGCCCACCAATGTCCAAGCAAAAGGTCTCGCAAAGGCCTCAATAGCCTCCTTCGATAGCTTCAGCGATGGGAGACCTTTATGGGTAGCGGCTGGAAGCAAAGGTATGTCAAGGATCGGGGTAGATTGATTCGGGTTGAGAAGCGATGCAAAGGATTTGCTAGGGTTAGGAGCAGGCGGCGCAATAGAGGGATTAGGGTTTGCATGGGAATTAGGGTTTTGGATAGGCAATGGCGGCGGCAAGGAGGATGAGCTAGGGTTTCCTTGAGGTAATTGATGAGTGGATGCGGAAGGTTGTAGAGGAGGAAAATTCACCGGATCAGCCATGATAAGGCTGCCGGCGGCAAGAGCCTTGGTAACCCTAGGAAGAAGACGGGCTAGAGAGAATTCGCTAGAGAGAGGATAAAACGGTAGAGATTAACAAGGAAACTTAGTGTAACAAACGATTTGTACTCTTAAGGTTGTAAAATTAATATCACTAAGATATCCCATGAAAATACATTTATTAGATTTAGGTGTGATTTTGTCCAAAACAACACTTTTCTCAAAAGCATCACATCACAAATCATTATGAATGACAAATCAAGTTTTCTCTCATTCCATATCTCATATGGTATAACGAACCTCCTTAGACGAATCTCAATTCAGTGTAAGCGTAGCTGTTTCCAGCACATAATCCAGATGGATAATTAAAGATCAGTTTGACTTATCATGAGGTGAAAAACAGCAGTTTGCAGATAATCTGCAGGTTTCTGTAAACAGGGGCCGTACGGCTCAGTACTAGGCGTATGTCTAAATATCAGCCATACGGTTGTTGCCTTCTGATTCTGTTTTTCTTATTCTGCAGACTTTCTGCAGAATTCTCATCATATCCATGGTTCAAATATTCATTACTTTGATCAGATCAGAGTACTTAATACTTTTGCCATGAGATACTGAAATCCTTTCCAAGCATTGTTACTTTGATGAACTACATACATCAATATGTATTAATCCAAAAGAGTTCTTCCTTTCACTACAATTAGTAAAAGTTGTCTTGATCAATTTACAAGATTCACATATTTCACATGATTCGAAATCATGCGAATTTAAAACTCCGTCCCATGGAATTTTAGATATGTGTTTCTTATCATTTGATATAGACATTAATGCTTTTAAGAATATAACGCTTATAACCTTAAATTTAGATTTCCATTATTTATGTTATACTTATTATTTTGTTCTTCCAAGATAAGGATATAAAATCCCATTATATGATTAGCAGTACGATAAAGCAAATCATATTTGATGGAACACTTTCTTATTCGAAATAAGAAATATCCATAATCTTCTAATGAAGAAACCAAAATAATATTTCTACTTAAAATAAGAACATAGCACCATTTGTTCAAAACAAATATGAACTTATTAGGTAAAGACACTTCGCAAGTTCCTATGATTAATGTTACAACCATTGCATCATTATTACCACATAGGTTAATCTTTACCTTTCCTTGAGTAGTCTTTCTATTTCTCAAGTCTTACACATTTATACAAATGTGGGATCCAAATCTGGTATCCAATACCCAAGAACTTAGATGTAGAAAGATAAATATAAATACTTGAAGTGGTAGTCCTACTACCCTTCCTTTTGATCTTTTAATTCAAATTGTAATTTCTCCAACGGTCAATCTTATTGCCAAGGTAGAAATTACATCCTTAATATTTTAGGTTTAGCTACAAATATTTCCTTTAGTCTTGACAACTCTTGTCTTGCCTTTATCTTAAATCCTTTACCTTTATTAACCTTTAGCATTTGAGAAGGATTTCATTTGATATTAAGACATAGCATTTTAAACATCAAATGTCGCTCATGAATTAATATCAAATCCTTTTGTTAGTTCCAAACTAACTTGATTACCAAGCCAACTAAGGTAATTAATATGTCTCTCCATGTTCGAAACATGAGAACTTATTATCATACCTTTCATTCATCAAATGAATGTTAGACTCTAATCAATCTCAAACTTTTCTTGCCTTTCTTGCTTGTAGGAACGCTTCCTACATAATTGCTTATCACATAATTATTCATATGTTTCAGATACTTCTAAAGTTATAAACATATGGTAGCAAGTCGTAGAACAATTGACATCCATGGATTCATCCACATGATTCTAATTAAATGTCTTTGTCCGTCTTTAGGTTTCTTAGGAATAGGATTTATTAAGAATTCATAACTTCCGTTTCTTGCTTTAGAACAATTCTTAAGCTCATGACTGGGTCAAGGAAGTTAATCTCATTCTTTTTAAGTGGGGTTTATTGCAGTAATTAATCATGATCACAGTTTAAGACATTCTACAAAATATACAAATAAATATACATATATATTTCATACCATTATCATTTAGAGATATTAAATTATACACCTTCAAATACAACAATTGTATGATATAATTTAAGTGGGCTAAGATCCAACTTTAATTTAATTTCAAGTCCGCTTTGGCGATACTGCTGAAAATTAAATTAATTAGGTAAACAACTCTTTGTCAATCATATCATATATGACTCTTAAATCCTTTATGATATTTGTTAGACATCTTATGTCAAACATGTTTTAATCTCATCTTGTGCCTTAGGCCCAAAACTTTGTCTTTTGATAGCCTAATTAAGTCAAACCACGTTAAACGTATAGGAATCACTCTTTCCTCATCTTGCTCATACACTGATAGAATTAATGCACCTCGCTTTGGCAGAGCCCACATAAAACTACCCGATGTACTCACAAGTGTTTTAATAATGGATTGGCACATGACTTAAATTTTCAAGAAGGTTTATTTTACAAAGAGACATGCATCATATATTTAATTATGTCAAACATAATTTAATATAGTCTTTGCATAATGTATGTTAACTAATCAAATTAATTAACAGAAGCAAAATCTTGTGATTATAAAGCAACATTATGGGGATGGAATCTAAATTATCTGTAAACAATTTACAGACTGGATGTTTCATTCGCATTCCCAGAAACAAGGCTTAAGCCTGCCATTGGTCCATGCAATGAATTAGTCCAAATTTAGTTTCCTTCTCTTGCAAACAATTTGCACTTTGTTCATAGGCATAAATTCTGAAACTTTTGAATCCGCAAAACATCTATGTATTAAGAGCACAAAACGCACGGTCGAAACTAAACCATGAAGGCATCCACAATCCCGTACTAAAATCGAGAAACCAAGTGATTTTGTATACGCCCGATACTAAGCCAATAGGCATCCACAATTCTGTATAGAAAAATAACTTGTTTCAAGATCATTCATTGTCTCATCAATATCATAGACTACAGCAATTCTAAACTCTTCAGAATTCTGATTTCTGCAATTCTTTTTCTGGATGTTCGACTGAAAACTGTTTCAGGAAACACGGTTTCGAAAACCAGCCGTCTGAAAGCAGCTTCAGCTTTTAGATTCGAATTCTGTAAACAATTTACAGAACAATCTGAACACCAGAAAATGAAACAAATTTGACCAGAATATCTAGAGCAGCCGTACGGCTCTGTGGCAGGCGTCGCCTCCACAGGAGATCCATACGGTGGCAATCCCCAGAATTCCCAGATTCCCAGAATTTCAGAAATTCGATCAATCCCATTATCGTGTTTATACATAATCAGATTACAAAAAACACGAAAATACAGATTCCGAATTTTAACCTATCTAATTCATATAATCAATAACCAATTTATTCCATATACAAATTAGATCAAGATTATCAATAAATATAATCTAATTATAACATGATAGTCTAAGCATGCTATTATACATATGAATCCAATTAATATTACAATCACATAATCCCAATACTCATGCTCATAAATTTCATATCGCATATAAAATTCAAATCACACATTCATCTTTATCATCATGTAAAATTCATATAATCGAATAAAATAATTTAAACATGATGTATTAAAATAATCAACAACGAACGGGACTCTGATACCACTGTTGGGTTTTGATGCATCATGTGCAGCGGAATTAAACATATAAATCAAACACCCAAGAGCCCGGATCCGTGCATGTTGATTAAATTAAATACAAGATGAAAGAAACTAACCTTTGAAGATCACATCCATGAACACTGACTTTAAGGTGCTAAAGGAAACACCCTCCATCGGTATCCACACGTCGAACGGATATCAAGAACACCTTCTTGATCTGGATTTCTAGACGCAAGGCTTGATGAAGAAACGATTTCTTCGTAGGAATTATTTTGCTCATTGATTATTGTATATTGATGATCAAGAATCATCAAATACATAATCTAACCTCTCTATAATTTATTGTTTCTAAAACAAAGGTTTGTGATTTCTAAAATCACCATTCGAGGCTGTCAAACCCAGCTGCATATCTTATATGAGGGTTTGACCTAATTCCTTTTGGGGTCGGGATTCCTTTTCTGTCCAGAAAACTGAACAAACTGACCAGAGTTGGGACCCCAGCCGTACGGCTCATTAAGAGCCGTACTCCTATCAAGGAGCCGTACGGTGGCCAGTTAATTTTCCCAGAAAATCTGCCTTTTTCCAATCCGTTCTATTGTGTGTGACCCAATAGGATTATACTAAGTTGGCAACGAGTCCGAACCAGTCAGAACCCGTAAGTCATAAGCGAACTCTAGCAAGCCATTATGACTACCCAATTAGTATAACTTTGAAAGTCCAAAGTAACCTTATAGAACATATCGCAATCCCTTTGTCACGCGATATCATATTGGACATAAGCATGGTCCACGTCAACTTATGTTGTCCAATGCTTTCTCGATCCCGAGTAGATTGATATGAGCAAATGACATTGAACACATCAATTCATTTGGGTACGGCTGTACACTATTATCAATCTCACTCATCGAGAGGCCAAGCACATATCTCTCTTGAGAGAGGGACAAATCCCATCTTGACTTATCATTCTTCCCTACAGGAATCCGATTATGCCAATCGTAGCCTTTATAACCACCCGGTTAAGGGTAGCATTTGAGTACGTCAAACATAATGTTCATCATGTGGAAGACTATGATAATCTCAGGTCTAAAGATTCAAATGATATGACTATTGTGAGATTTAATTATGACATTTGACCATGACAAATCTCATAACGGGTCTATCCAGTACCTTGTTCTCCAACAATTACCCACAAGTTTAATCCGCATCCTATGCACCATAATCATCATATGATTATCCATTAAACTCATGCTAGCTCTTCATAGGTGCTAGGGACAATGATTATTATAACAAACATGCAAAAGATATAATAATCGGGTTTGTTATCTCTATAACTATGAAGCTATGATATAACGCATAGGCCTTTCTCAAGGGCCTAGGGCATAATATCCAACAGTTCGGGGGTTTTGTTACGAGCTGGGAAGTACTTAAACACCCATCTCGCCCAACTAAAGTTGGTCTTGATTGATCAAAATATACATAAATGATGAAATGTTCTTCTTATTCTTGACGATAAAAGGGGGTAAAAAAGGGGTGTTTGGAATATAGGGAGATGACTCCGCGATTATCTTCAATGAAGTGAAGTAGTCTTTGGTGTCATGTCCCAAAAATGTTTGGGTGATTGCACATTGATTAAAGTAAAAGAAAGAGAGAAGAGAAGAAGTAGAAAAAGGAAAAAAGAGTAATCTTTTACCTATACTTCAAAGAACTTCAAAGACTCCTTCAAGAGATTTTTAGAAAATGTCTTGTAAGTATTTGTGTATAGTTTTGCTTAGTGATTAAAATCTTCCTCCTTTTCAATGGTGAATTAGAGGTGTTTATATAGGTGAAGAATGTGAGTTTTTGGTGCCAAAACCAAGCCACAAACATCAGTTTCCCGGGCAAATCCTGTTAAAAGGAGCAAGGGAGGGATTCTTGGAAAGAAATCTGTAACTGACGCCCAGGTGCGCGCGCCTCCTGCCTTGGTGGCGGGATGCGCGCGCCTCTGGCCCCAAAGGATGGAAGCGCGCGCCTTGGAGATGGCAAAAATGACAGAATGGACTAGAAAGTCAGCACTGTTATTCAGTTTGGCCCCTGGACTTAACGAAGTCATTCAGGAACTTAACGGAAGTAACAGAAACTAACGAGAAACACTTAAAATAGGGAGAAACACAAAATCAAATGTGCAATCGGGGTGAGCGGTCCAAGGCGGGGTGTCTACAGCTATATCTTTATATGACGAATTAATCGAAAATATATTCATTAATAAAGACTCATTAAAAGGTAAATGGACCCACAAACCATCATACATAACTTAACAAACAATTAGTCTCAAAATAACAAACGCTTTGATCAATCCAATCGTTTTCTTGTTTTTATATACCTTCTCTAAACCTACCCCTCCTTGTGTACACCCACTGTGTACACCCTCTATATATACACTCCTTGTGTACACCCATTGTGTGCACCCTCCATATATTCCCCTCGTCTACACCCACTGTGTGCACCCATTAAATACTCCCCATATACACTCCCACATTCCCATGAAGAAGACAACGACTGCAGAATTTCTCACCATCGAAGAAGCGTCCGCACAATCATAGAAGCTGTCCGTTCCCATGACGATGCACCGGCGCTGTCTGTCTCCCCACGAAGATGTCAACAAAGTTCAAGGGGCTATTCAAACCCCCTCCACGACTTCTACCTCCTAAAGGCGAAAGCAAACTAGGGGCTCATCTTGCCCCACATTTCAATATGTAAATGTATAAAAAAAAAAAAAAAAAAAAGGATCGCTAGGTCGAAACCCACAACGGGCGGCTTATGCAAAAATCAGAGCAAAAGCACAATAAGAAGCCCACTAGGTTGAAAACTCGCAAGGGCGGCCTAGGCAAAAATAAGGGTGTGCATAAAAAATAAAATGAAATAAATCAAAGCAAAGAAAAATAGAAAGGGCTATCATCATAGGAAAAGTAAAAGTCTCACTTTCTTTTCACTTCTTATTGTTCTATTTTTCTTTCTTTTCAAAGAATCCAACTCAACTCGACGGCAGCAGTTTGAAGCAGCGACTACAGACGACCGTCCAAGGCAACAAGCAGTAATGGAGCAACCACCACTCAAACCCGGTATCATCATCAACCAAATCATCCTCGAACTACGCAGACCTGAGCCTCTCACACCGAGAGGAATGTAGGCAACCTCCTAGTCCGGTCCACAAAATATATACAACCCACCTCGAGCCAACTTTCATTCTTTTCTCTTTTCCCCATACACCATAATTTCTATTCTCTTTCTCGATTAATCAAGGCATTTATTATTTCGAGACTACTTGTCTAAAACATAATCATAAGATACGTAACTAATCAACGAGGTCTATTCTCGAGCAATCAAAAGACAATTCTGAATAAAACAATTTTTAAACGTCTCGACAAGTCTTCTGTTCTACAATCTAGGAAAGAGCTAAACACTTACTTTCTGTCAAGCAGGGGCTTCCTTCGTTTTATACACATACTTCCCGTAATGTCTAAATGCGAGAACTCCCTCTCTTGTTCTCTATCTCTCTTCTCTCACCATAACAAAAAGGCTCCTGTAAGTCGTCTGTACATTTCTGTCTTTTTCTTTATTTTGAGTCGACTGAAAAAAAAAATGACGCTAAAAGAATACACCCACCTAGATTGAAAACCCGCAAGGGCGGTCTAGAGAAAAAATAGGGTGTGTCTAGAAGGAGGTAGATTCCCCCACCTTATGCCCTCACCAAACTGGGGCTGCCCTAACGGAATTAGGCCGAGTACTGATGCTCCAACAAGATCATTCCCTGCAGAAAGTCATCTCTCTCCATCGAAGCTCAACATGGATGACCTCTTTCTAATTCCCTCAACAAACCTAACGAAGGACAAGTACTTGAATTAATTAGAATGTAATTAATTATAAGGCGTTATTATAAAGTCATTACATTTTCAAAAGTGTTTTCTATCACGACACGTTGTTTATAAAACCACACGCTCGGTCTCCACTAATTTACAAAATGTCTTTTATCTCATCTCCATGATGTCCTAACTGAATCGGTCCTACACCATTTACCCTACACCTTAGAACACCCTTGGGTCCCGCACCTCACCTCCCATAGGTCTAAAAGCCCTAAATCTCCTTTAGGCAGCAGTCCTCGAGCCAACTAGGGTACCCTTAGCCTGTGCAATGCGCTCCTAGACTGTTTACTTGCTACCTACATGTTATCTACATGCCATTTACATGCTATCTACATGCTATTTACATGCTATCTACATGCTTTTTACATGCTACATACATGCTACTGTACATATCATAATATAAATGTTTATACAGTCATCCATAAATATATGTTATGCTACTGTCTGTGCTCTGCGCTAACAAAATGCAGAAACTAAGAAGCCGATCCACTAGCATCGCCTTGAGTCCTCTTCCGAGGATGTCCTCTCGGAGGACCATCATCATCACTAGAATGAGGAAAACCACCGCATTCTGCCACCTTGCGAAGAACCTTCGCCAATCTTTGGTGCAACCTCTGAATCACCTCACGTAGGCCGTCCTCATGGCATGTCATAGTCTCATAAGTACGAGGGGACACCTAAACAAAAGGCAGCACAAGCATTTCAAAATAAGTCTGAACAAGAAGATGACTAAAGACAAGAAGTGAGATGAGTAAAAGAAAGGGTAAACATCATACACTGACATGACCCGCCGGGATCTGAAACTCCAGAGCTATCTCACTCTCCTCATGCTGCACCCACTGAGGGTTATCATCATCGTCTACATGATCATACAGAGGGACTCCAAAAACCCTATCAAAAGGAAGGACCTGCTAGGCCCGGTGCCACTGACTCAACATGCCTCTGCCTCATTTCCGCAGTTTCTCCTCTATCACAGTGCATGAACCCCAAGGTATGTCCGAACGAAGTCATCATACGAGGCTCCCTATACAATGAACTGTCTAGCATCATGGCCCTTGGTCAACCTAACCCGGTCATACAGAAACGTTGAATCAGTCATGGACCACGGAGGATTCACCAGACTAAGAAGACACTTCCTGCCCCACACTAGGGATATACTCTCTCACTCAAGTAAAGGGCATCTCTGCCAAATCCAATCAACAACCTCCGCTGGCCCGTCACCTCAAGCACAACTGCGATCTACAACTCCGATCTAGGGAATAGTACAACTTTGCCAAGCCTGTAGCTCCTACATCCAAGTCCACCAGACATCCAAGCAGTGGGATCATCGCCGTGGTGCCGGCATTAGCAAAAATGGTCTGTGACAACCCATACCAAGTAAATGCTTGGGCAGTCACCTCTACATCACCGCCTCCGGCCTCAGGATCCACCAACATCGGCTCATACCGCCTCTTGAGGCCACCTAAACGTATGTTGTACCCGCTCTTGATATATGTACAATCAAACCCGGTCAAGCTCTGAACAGTCTTTGGAGTCTTCTCCCGCAAGCTATGCACAACGCTACACGGGCCCCTCGACTTCAAAGGCGGCAATACAACCTGCAAGCACATATATGAATTGTTGCAATATTACTCTAGAAAATCCCAAAGCATCCTAACGAATACTATAAATATCTCACAATCAAAACCCTAGTTTACCTAGGACAACTCAAAACAAGTCCAAAACATTTCAATAATTAACGGACAAAAATATAACTTCATCCAAAATAAGCTTTCTCAATGAAACACTAATGTACATTACACTCTAACAAAAGTCAAACAACACAAAATGCACTTTTAACAAAGTCAACCAAGTAAAAGATCGGTCAAAGATTACAACATTTTCGGACCAAAAAATTACTTAACACAAAAATTGCGTCTTTTACCAAAATCAATACATTATACATACTACAAATAAATCAATCAACTTGGGTCGAAATCTACATGTTTCATGAAAACCCCAATTTAAGGTCATTAAAGCCTAAGTACAAAATTAATCAACCAAACCCCATAACTTCGGGTAATTAACAATCAAACCTTCTCGTTCGAAGTAATTAACAATCAAAATCCCAAACTTTGGGTAATTTACAATCAAAACGATCAACATAAAAGTCACTCAAACCCAGAACTTTGAGTAATTAACAATCAAACCTTCTCGTTCGAAGTAATTAACAATCAAACCTTCTCGTTCGAAGTAATAAACAATCAAACATTCTCGTTCGAAGTAATTAACAATCAAACCCTTCATTATGGTAAATTCCAATCCCTTACTCCAAAATAACTTACAATCAAGTCCTACACTAAGAGAAATTCACAATTAAAACCCTCTACGGCTAATATTAACATATTTAAAACCCCGAACTTGGGTAATTCACAATTAAAATCTTTACAATTAAAGTAAAATGCAAATAAACCCCGAACTTGGGTAATTTACAATCACAACTCTTACAAATCAACAAGAATTAACTTAAACCACACACTTGGGTCATTTATAATCCAAATATTTACAATCAAAGTAAGATGTAAATAAACCCTAAATTTGGGTAATCTACCAATTAAAACTCTTCGCAATCTACATAAGATTCATTTAAACCCCAAACTATGGGTAAAATACAACTAAATATCTACAAAATTCACTTAAACCCCCACACATTGGGAAATTCACATCTAAAACATCTCTAATATCAAACAATCAAAGCTCAAACCTTAAACTATGGGTAATTTCACTCAAACTCCTCTAAACAACAATAATCGATGCTTAAAACCTAAACAATAGGTATTTTACATCTACAAGTCTCTAAGCTCTACACACTTTGACCCATCAAACTTGCGAGCACTCACACATGCTCTCCTCCGAGTTATAACCAATGATCATATCATGCTCAAAACTCTAAATGTGTTACAGTCATACACTTATACTAAAACATATTGCAAAATCACCACGATCTCTAGGACTCGTCCTTAGTTCGTTCCTCCGGTCCAGAAAACCGCGTAAATTACCAAACTTAATGAATTGGTCCGGAACACCTCGTAAATTACCAAATCCGGTCCGAAAGACCGCGTAAATTACCAAACTTAATGAATTGGTCTGGAAGACCTCGTAAATTACCAAATCCAGTCTGGAAGGCCGCGTAAATTACCAAATCCAGTCCGGAAGACCGCGTAAATTACCAAACTTAACGAATTGGTCCGGAAGACCTCGTAAATTACCAAATCCGGTCTGGAAGACCGCGTAAATTACCAAACTTAAAGAATTGGTTCGGAAGACCTCATAAATTACAAAATCCGGTCCGGAAGACCGCGTAAATTACCAAACTTAATGACTTGGTTTGGAAGACCTCATAAATCACCAAATCCGGTCCAGAAGACCGCATAAATTACCAAATCTGGTCCGAAAGACCGTGTAAATTACCAAACATAATGAATTGGTCCGGAAGACCGCATAAATTACCAAATCCGGTCCAAAAGACTGCGTAAATTACCAAACTTAATGAATTGGTCTGGAAGACCTCGTAAATTACTAAGCCCGGTCCCGAAGACCGCGTAAATTACGAAATCAATCTATAATTAAAGGTCAGAAACATCCATAATCCCTAAGATTATAATTGAAGGTCGGAAATGTCTATAAACCCTAAGGCAGATTAAGGAAACCGTCGTAAAATCCTTTATTAATAAACAAATCAATTTATAATTGGAGGTCGGAAACGTCCATAAACCATAAAAAATTATAATTGAAGGTGGGATGCATCCATAAACCCTTCATGTTAAGAAAGTTATTAAGCATAACCCATGCGACTCTAGACAATCGGCGTTACCAGTTACCGAATTCTGCGGTCCTGAGGACTATACCTCTATCGGCACCATAGTTTATCGAGAAAGTTATATGATTCACGCGCGACGTAAGATGGATTCTTCAAACTGTGTGTCTCATGTTTTGGCGTAACCCGTGAGAGCTCAAGGTACTTGTTTCCCGATGTACCATCAGTGTTACCGGTTACCGAATTCTGCGATCATAAGGACTATACCTAAGTACCGTAGTTTGTTGAGAAATTATTCGATTACACGTGCTCTATAGGAAGTTAGAATTCATCCCTATTTTTGTTCTCGATTCTTCAAACTTCTTATCGTACCGCGCATATGGCCTTACCTCCTTTCCCCAATAAAGTCCATTTGCAACGACTTTATTGCTCTACGATGTTTCGTTTCATTTCCTTTCTCCCTAATAGAGTCCATTTACAATGACTTTATTGCTCTACGATGTTTCATTTCCTTTCCTCCTTTCCCCAATAGAGTCCATATGCAACGACTTTATTTCTCTACGATGTTTCGTTTCTTTTCCTTCTTTCCCCAGTAGAGTCCATGCAACGACTTTATTTCTCTACGATGTTTCATTTCTTTTCCTTTTTCCCCAGTAAAGTCCATGTAGCGACTTTATTGCTCTATGATGTCTCGTTTCTTTCTCCATCATGTTCTCGAACTATGATTGGGTTGATTCCCTTTGGATACGCAGGTATGCCTTTGCATTTTCAAGTCCAAATTTCTTGATGAGATCTCTTGTGTACTTAGCTTGGTTGAGGAAGATGCCTTCAGCACATTGTTTAATTTGAAGTCCAAGGAAGAATGTCAATTATCCCATCATACTCATCTCAAATTTGCTTTTCATGAGTCTCTCAAAACGTTTACACAACAATTCATTAGTAGAACCAAAAATAATATCATCCACATATATTTGAACAAGTAAAGTATGATCATTATATTTAGCAATGAATAAAGTTGTGTCGATCTTACCACGCTTGAATTTCAAGGAGAAACTTAGATAGAGTATCATACCATGCTCGTGGAGCTTGTTTGAGTCCATACAAGGCTTTACGGAGTTTGTAGACATGATTTGGAAATTTGGGATCTTCAAATCCGGGCGGTTGAGCAACAAAGACGGTTTCTTGAAGTTCTCCATTGAGAAATGCACTCTTCACATCCATTTGATATAGCTTGAATCTTTTGTAAGAGGCATAAGCTAAGAATATCCTTATAGCTTCGAGTCTTGCAACGGGGGCAAATGTTTCATCATAATCAATGCCTTCTTCTTGTCTATATCCTTGTGCAACCAACCTAGCTTTGTTCCTTGTGATGCTTCCATTCTCATCCATCTTGTTTCGGAACACCCACTTTGTACCAATCACTCCTTGATCTTGTGGCCTTGGGACCAAGGTCCAAACTTTACATCTTTCAAATTGGTTGAGTTCTTCTTGCATGGCAACAACCCAACTTGAGTCCTGGAGTGCTTCATCAACTTTCTTGGGTTCAACTTGAGATATGAATGCGGTTAGTGCATCATAGTTTGATCTTCTTGTTCTAACGCCAGAATGCAGATCACCAATGATATTCTGAATTGGGTGATCTCTGACCTCATGAACTTCTTGAGGTATGTCTGGTTGAGTTGATGGTGGTTGTAAATCTTCTACAGGTACATCATTTGAGCCATCCCAATCATAAGTGATTTGAGGGATAGGTTCTTCAACATTTATGGGTGTTTCAACTTCTACTCCATTTGAGGCAGCAGCAGATGAGGTAGCTTCTGGTGCTTCATATGAGGTAGATGGAGGTGCAGTTGAGGTAGATGGGTTTCCTTGAGTTGATTGACTTTGCGGTTGAGTTGTACCTGTCTCATTTATCTCAACAAAATCATCAGCAACATTTGGAGCCATATGTGGCTCTAGGAGAGAATGTTCATCAAAGGTAACATGGACAGATTCAACTATCTTAAGAGTGGTTTTATTAAATACACGAAAAGCTTTTGAGTGTTTAGCATACCCAATAAATATACCTTCATCGGCCTTAGGAGCAAATTAACCTCGATGTTCTTTACCGTTGTAGAGTATAAAGCATTTGCATCCAAATATCTTGAAGTATGCTATGTTGGGGGTTCTTCCTCTCCAAAGTTCATAAGGAGTTTTGTTGTAGGTCTTGTTGATGGGGGATCTATTTTGAGTGAAGCATGCTGTATTGACGCCAAAAGTATTGAGGTAGCTTTGCTTCAGCAATCATTGTCTTTCCGGCCTCTATCAACGTTCTATTCTTTCTTTCCACTACACCGTTTTGTTGTGGAACTCCAGCAGCAGAGAAGTTGTGGTCAATACCATGATCATCACAGTATTGAGCAACACCGTTGTTCTTGAATTCTGTACCGTTGTCGGATCGAACACTAGCGATGTCATCTTCTTTTTGTGTTTGGAGCTGTCTAAAGAGTGCGGTCAAAATGTCATAACAATCATCTTTGGAGCTCATCATCTCGACCCACGTATATCTTGAGTAGTCATCTACCACAACTAAGGAATATCTATTTCCTCCAATACTTGCGGTAGTAACAGGTCCAAACAAGTCCATATGTAGTAGTTGCAAACATCTAGAAGTTGAAGGTGTCGTCTTGCTGGAGAAAGACGCTTTTGGTTGTTTGCCTAGTTGACATGCTGTGCACTCCTCACCGTGGTGATCAGATACTTTGGGTAGACCATGAACTAGATTTTCTCTACCAATCTTGGAGAGATACTTGAAGTTTAAGTGACTTAGTCTTTTATGCCACAGCCAACTATTTTTACTAACATTCTTTGCTACAAAATAGAGATTAGAAGAAATGCAAGATGAATTAAAATCAACAACATAAACATTTTTCTTACGAATCCCTTTGAGCAAAGTGACGCCGGAGATGCCATCTTTAATGAGACGGAAATTTGAAGTGAAGTGGCATTGCAATCCTTTGTTGCAGAACTGAGATATTGAGAGTAGATTGTGTTGTAGTCCAATAACTAGAGAGACTTCTTGGATGGTGATTTTTCCTTTACGAATGACTCCATAACCTACAGTCTTTCCTTTGTTATTATCTCCGAAGGTTACTGATGGACCCTTTTCTTCAAGGACATCTTCCAATAAGTTGATATCTCCGGTCATGTGCCTTGAACAGCCACTATCGAGATACCATAAACTTGATCTATCCTTGGAGAGTCCAGCCATTAAGAAGAGAACCTATAAAATAAACATTTAAGAACAAGGTCCCCTTTTATTATTTTGGGTCCAAAGGGTTAGCAACTTTTAATAACCCACACTTGCCTCACAGAAGGGGGTTTAAGCCTTCTGGGATTTGGTGTGAATCTTAAAAGACATTCAGCAGCCTTGTGACCATAATCATCACACACAGAACAATGGTGGAAGCCACCCAACTGAGGGTTAACAAACTTTGTCACGGTCTTCAACACAACATCGTTTACAGGTGCGGATGCGGTCTCCTTTACAAAGTTCATCCTTTTGAACTTTGCTGCATTTCCACCATATGCGGTCGACTTACCATGAAAGGTAGTCTGCCGCGGTAGGGTTCTGCGGTAGGAAGACTCTGCCTTGCCACATGAGGTAGACTCTGCGGTAGGTTCATCCACGGCAATACCTTTCATCTTTGCCTTGCCAGTTTGTTTCTTAGGGTATACATAGTTGAACTCTAGTTTCTTCTTTGGTTCTTGTCCTACACCCTTTGAAACATGATGTTTAGCCTTCGACCCTTCCAAAGTTTGCTGGGTAAATTTCTCATCTCTTTCGCAACATGATGCACATTTAAAGTTGTCACTAGTTTGAAATCCTAATCCTTCCTTATCACCACTAGGCTTTTGGGATTCTAAGATTTGTTCTATAGTGACACGAGAATTGGTCCACTCATTAGTAATCCTTTTAAGATCATTTATCTCAGCAACCAATTCATCGTTTTTAACTTTAAATATAGCATTTTGTTCTTCTAAGAAACGGTTTCGATCAGTAAGGGGAGTCATGCTCTTGATCTGCTCCTTAAGGAGGGTGAGTTCAGATCTTAGTAGAGATTTCTCCGTCTTAAGCTGGGAAATTTCTTCAGTTGAAAGTGCTAAAGCTTCCTTCATGCCAGAGAATTTACTAATTACCTGTTCAGCTTTTGCAAACATCTTTTCTTGTTCATCGGGGGAAATGTCAAACTTGACTTGAGGTGTGGTAGACAGAACTTCCTTCACTTTGGGATTTAGTAGAGCTTTCTTTGCTGCACTCACATCACATCTTGAAAATATAAGATCACCATTCTTTTGAACCGGAGTTAGGAATCCTTTTTCAGCAAGTTTATCCGCCGTATAACTTATCCGTTTAGGTTTTGCATTTGGTGAGCGACGACTTTTATTATCATCCTCATCATCGGACTGAACGACCAAACAGATGTGACCTTCTTCAGAATCCTCATCGCTTTCATCAGAGTCTGACACTATCCAAGTAGCTAACTCTTTTGAGGTAGAGTCTTCTTCAGCCATCATTCCCTTTTGCTTTGAATACCTTGGAGTAAAGTTACTTTTCTTCTTCATATACTCATACTTGGGAATTGGACATTCTGATGCGAAGTGACCTGGTTTCCTGCAATTAAAACAAACAAGATCTTCTTTCTTCTTGGAGAAGTTGAAGTTCTCTTTCTTCTTTGAAGGGCTGCTCCTTGAAAACCTTGTTGGAGCTTTGCTTGTTGATCCGGGTCTTGCTGTTTTTCTGAACTTTTGGAATCTTTTCACGAACATAGCAAAATCATCATCATCCATATCAAGTAAATCTGATGTGGAGATTTTTGGATCTTCTTCCTCAATCACTTCTTCCTTTTGAGCAACCAACGATAAGCTCTTTGTTTTTCCTTCCATTTCAGCAATGTTGTTAAGCTTGATATCAAAGACTTTGAGGTTGGCATAGAGGCTTCTGAGAGACATGTCATCTAGTAGCTTGGTATCTTCAAGAGTGTTTCCTTTGTGTAGATATTGTGAACCAAGAGCGGCAAGAAAATTAACATTGATTTCTTTCTTGGTAAGCTTCTTTCCGAGTGCTGTACAAGTACTCACGATCTCACAATAACGATCATAAGTGGCTCTTAGTGATTCACCGGGGATCTTAGCAAAGTTGTTGAATCTTCTTTGAATTGCAAACTTTTTGCTTTCCTTGCAAGCTTGATCTCCTTCGATGTAATCTTCAATTGCATCCCAAAGTTCTTTAGCTGTAGCACATTCCATGATTTGTCGACGTTGAGACATACTCAAGGTACTTAGGAGTATGCTCTTTGCTTTCACATCCATTCCAACTAGTCTTTTCTCTTCATCGGTCCATTCAGCTTTTGGTTTCTTGATTGATGGTATGTCTGCATTGGTTTCTGGATTCGGATTAGCTTTATTGGGAAGTATGGTCCAATGGTAAGACAATCACCAAGTTGCTCGTCCATGGAGTAGAACTGAGTTAGAATGCTGTGCTTCCATACGTCAAAATTGTCTTCGTCGAACGCTGGAACGTGAGTGAAGTTAACCGTTGCCATAGTTTTCTGACTTGCCATTTTGAATCGGCACCCAAGCTGTTAAGCTTGAAAAATAGAAGTTTTATAAAGGTGTTTGCTCTGATACCACTTGTTGGTCCCAGAGACACAACAAGGGTATGAAAAGAGGCTAGAGGGGGGGGGGTGAATAGCCTATTTAAAATTTCAATCCTTTTTCAAAATTCAACCTTTATGCTTACACTTGAATTTTGCGGTAGGTAAAAACCACGCGGTCAAGTATAAAATGCACAGCGGAAGTTTTCGTTGAAACAAGTTAAGAGTTGGTTTTGATAAGTTCAATGTGGTAGGTTGGTGTGCGGTAGGTAGTGCGGTAGATGTGTATGCGGTAGGTAGGAGTGCGGTAGGTTAAAGTGAGGTAGGTTGAAAGATTGAAAACTTGTGTCTTAGAGATTTTTGGCAAATGATAAGTTAGTCAGATTTTAACTTAGGCAATGAGGTAGACAAACAAACACAATTCACAATTGTTCTTAAATCTGAAAGATCAAACACTAAAAGACAAACAAGATTAATATGAACAAGTGAAGAACAATAGGAACAAGATGAACAAGACTTAAAGTAAATTTGCAGAAAGGTAAAGTGCAGTAAGTAAAGAACACAATGATTTGGAAAGGTTCGATCTGTTAAAAGATCTACGTCCTTTACCAAGATGGTCAGTCTTGGATTTAGAATGAGGTATATATTAGATTCACTTGAGTACAGATTACAGAGATGAAGCATTGAATCAACACCTATTTCTATGAAGTTCAAATCCTAGACTTAGACCAGTGTATCCCTAATGATTCAATCTATGTGAATGATCAATCGGGGTGAGTGTGTGTGTAAGAATTAAAAGCTCTTTTGAATCTATATGATTTTAGAGCCTAATGAAACTTGTGTGAGAGGCTTGAGATATGATCTTGAATGTTGCTGGAGATTTGATGAAGACTGAAGGTTGAGTGCTTGAAGATTCGAAGGATTCTGGAAATCTTGAGTATGATCTTCAATCACCAAGAATTTCAACAGCAATTTCTCTCTTAGAATCTCAACTGTTTTTCAATGAAGAATTCAAGGTCTATTTATAGCCTTGATGGAGAAACTAGCCGTTTGAAATAATTGGGGTCCAAGTTGAAGGACAATGAGCTGTTGAATTCTAATTGGAGCTCAGTCTGAGTTGTCCTTTTGTTGCAAAGTTAAGGTGGTCCAACTGTACTATAATGACAGTTGTATTCAAATTTGAAATTTGAATTTGTAACGTTCTAAACTAACCAAGGTTAGGACACAGGTGTAACCATGGTTAAGTTTGAACAAACTTAAGTTTCTTCAACCATGGTTCCATGCGGTAGAGTTAACTTGCGGTAGGATGGAACCATGCGGCAAGGTTATCTTCGGCAAGCATAGTCATGCGGCACCTTGGTCATGTGGTAGGCTCCATGCGGTAGGCAAGGGCCTTACCTCATATCTCCAGACTTAGAAAAAAATTGAGGGTCCTAATCTGCTAAGTCTATTCAACTATAAAGTGGACTATTCTAAATGAAGTACAAGTACTTCTTACAATATATCCTAAAGTCCACAAAGAGTAAAATAAGGTTATGGGATCAATCAAATCTAGGTAATAGGAGTGGTTTATAATAAGCATACCCAACACTATCTATAACAAGAAATATTGATTTCGCGTAATAGAAAGTAATAAGGAAGATATCATTGCGAATGATTGGCTTATTACCTATTAAAATGCAATGACCGCTCCGGATTTAAATCAATGACTTGGAGTCATAGAATCTAAAAGTGAAATCCATGTATAATAATCAAGTTTGGAACTTGATTGATTCTACCCTAAGGCTTAAAAACCATAGGATAGAAATTTTCTTGGAGAAAACGGACATGGATCGCAAGGTGCATATTGATAAAGCACGACTAATTGAGTAAAGTTCACTCATAATATCGATTATGATAAAACATTATTGCATATGGTCATGCTTAAGGATATTAGAATTCTAATTGTCATGACCTCATATTTTGAATATGGAATATGACAAAAGGGATATCAAAACAGCATTCCTTAACAGGAACACACTTTAGGATGTGTTTGATACAACCTAAAATTTTTGATCAATAAAATTCTAATAAAATATGCAAGTTGCAGAAATCCATGAGATGGATTGAAGCAAACTGCTTGGAGTGAAATTTCAATTTGATGTAGCATTCAAAGGGTTTGAATTCATCAACGATGAGACTTGTGATTACAATAAATTTAGTGGGAGCGTAACATTATTCCTAGTCTGATATATGTGGTTGACATATAATTCATTTTGAAAGAGTTTCTGAATGAAAGACTTGGATAAAGCCACTTATATTCTTAGACTAATTTATGGAGATAAATCTAAAAGGTTGATTGGTTAAAGTCAAAGTACTGATATAGATAAGATAGTAAAAGGTTGACTATGCAAGACTCTTGGAGAAGTTACTGGCAAAAGTCTAACGGCGTTAGTCTCTGCAAGATTTAGTCTTAGTGGAAGATTAATGAGCAAGAGTACATGATTAGGATTCCATATGCTTCGGAAATTGGATCTATCTTGTAAAGCCGTGTTAATGTACTAAGACCGTATGTCTCATATACTTGGAGTATGATGAGATTATACCAATCGGGAAACATCCTCATGTTCTTGAGAAGAACTAAAGGATGCATCCTTGATCTTTTATGGAATGAAAGATGATCTTATAATAGTTACATAGATGCATTCTTACAAACCAACAAAGATAAATATTGCAGTATGAATACATGTTTACTTTTAATAATGGTGTTAGAAGAGTTCTTAACACACCATTAATATTCTACAAAAGGTTGAGTATCTAGTAGCATGAGATGCAACTAGAAATTTGTTTGGATTAAGAAGACTAATTAGTAAACTAGAAATCGTTTCTAGTGCCACTAATTTAATGGACCTTCATTGTGTGAATAATTGTTATTACACAATCTAAGGGGCTAATATCTTATCTAAACATATACTCGGACGGTTCTATCTTATTCGAGAAATCATCTAAGATAGGAAATGTCTAAATATGCAAAATACCATATGATAATAACAAGGATAATTATCTTTCATATGCTTGCTTACAATAATGATTGAGATCATAGTTAAGCTCAATGGGTATTGGATACACGTTAATTGGGCCTAGTGAAAGTGGGAGATTGTTGGATATTATGCCCTAGGCCCTTGAGAAAGGCCTATGCGTTATATCATATGTCACGACCCGAAAACTAGGCTCTATTTTATTAGTAATAAATAATTATTATTTATTTATTGGCTTATTTATTTATTTAAATTATTATTTATTTAAATATCTATGTGTGCATTTTATGTTTCATCGTAAATCATGTCTAGCATTTTAATTGGGTCATTTGGGTTAGTGTAGTATTGTTGGGTCTTAATTGTTAGTAGGGAGTGTAAGTATTTGTATTGGTTAGTAGAGGAGGGGTCTAAGTGTAAGTTTTTTTTAAAATAATTTCCCCTACTCCCTCCCTACTCCTCTCTTCTCCCTCACCTTCTCCCTCACTCTCAGCATACTCCTTTCTCTCTCTCTCCATTGTCAAGAAAAAGGGTAAGTTTTCTTCTTCCTTCTCTCTTCATTTTCTTCCCCTTCCTCTCATAATCTCTCATTTCTCATAACATGAATCTTGTTTAGATCGTCGTTAGGATCGTAGAGGGCTAAAAATATTCGAGTTCCGGCAACTTTGAGAAAATTCAAGTAAGTTGCTTTTCCCCCATTTTATGCTAAAATGTTCATATCATACTTATATAATGCTTGGGTTGTTATATTTGAAGTTTGGATGAGGTTGCAATTTATTTGGAATTTATTTGGGAATTATTTGGGTTTTTGGGTTAAAAATGGTGAATATGTGAATGTTGGGTTTAAATCTTGTTTTGGGTTGTTAGATGGTGTGGTTTAGGTTCCCTTGATGTTTAGATGTTGTTTTGGTACCTTGGAAACTAGTTTGAAAGCTTTGATTTTGAGTATTTAGTAAAGGTTTGTGTTTTGGTTCGAAAATGGTGAACCCAGCTCTGTTCTCCGACCCAGAAATCATCCGGGCGCCCGCCCATACGCCCATGAGCGCCCGCTTACTTGTGATGTTAATGACCCGTAGTTTCTGCCTCTCGGGAGCGCCCGCCTGGTCCTTTTTGAGCGCCTGCCCGTACCCTTTCGGGCGACCGCCCGCCTCCGCCTAGGCGCCCGCCCGCCTCCAATTCCTGGCACTTATTCTTTAATTGTTTTGAAGTAGATTATAACTTCAACCCCTATTTTGATTAGTGTCCCCTTAGGCTTAAATGACCATTATGGAGTACTCTAATAATGATTTTGGTTCCTTTGTGAATGTATGTGATATGGGATTTGATTAAATTATTATTTGGAAATGTGAAGCACTTTTATGATGCGCGTTTATTCAATTCATCTTTTGGTGATTAATTGGAATGATTCCCTACTTTGGAATCCTTAGTTGTTTATTTGAGCTAGTATTTTATTACTTAGCCCTTACTTGAGAGTCCAGCTGGTATTTTGTGTGTGTTTGGGCGATGCGAAACATTATGATGGCACAGCCAAGTCCATTGTGATGTTGACCATTGTTTTGCCCCATTATTTCCCTCCTCCAGATTGGCCTTGGATGTGAGATGAGCTAGCCCCTTTGTGAGCACTTTAGCTATTGGTTTTCGGGCTTTGACTGTGTGTCACTGTCCCTTTGTTATTGGTTCCGGTACCGGGGATTTCTCTTCAGCTTTCATGCTAGTATGAAGATGTTGATTTGGTTGATCGTTGAAGCTGCGCAGCGACCTTTATTTGGTTATATCAGTTTGGAAAACCTTGGCTATATCCTTTTTTATGTGTTTATTTCCGCTGCTATCTGTTATGTGATAACTGCTATGTGCTATCTATGATTTATTATTGTATATTGCATCATAGCATGTCATGTAGTTGCATTAGTGACTTATTGAGATTTATCTCACCCCCTTTCTTTTTATCTTTGTTTTTCCTTAACCCCCCCCCCCCAGGTGGAAAGGATTAGACTCGCTGATCACGAGACAGGACGTCGAGTGGGTTCGAGCTTTTGGGGCAGGTTGATATTGGTGGGTTTACATTATATAAATGTGTAACCTTTTTGGGATATTTGTACCAAACATTGACGTCATTAGGATTTGTATATTTTATAACTTTGGCGTATAAGCTTATGGAGTTTATACTAGTTTTATTTTGTTGTTATTAAATTGTTTTACCAAAACCTTGTGTTATCCTCTTTTGGTATAAAAGGAAAATTTTATCTCCATTATTTTAGAGTTTATTGTTTAAGTCGATGTCCAGCTCGCGCACTCCGGGCCCGCGGGGTCGGGGTCGCGACATCATAGCTTCATAGATATAGAGATAACAAACCTGATTATTATATCTTTTGCATGTTTATTATAATAATCATTGTCCCTAGCACTTATGAAGAGCTAGTATGAGTTTAATGGATAATCATATGATGATTATGGTGCATAGGATGCGGATTAAACTTGTGGGTACTTGTTGGAGAACAAGGTACTGGATAGACCCTTTATGTGATTTATGTCATGGTCAAATGTCATAATTAAATCTCATAATAGTCATACCATTTGAATCCTTAGACCTGAGATTATCATGGTCTTACACATGATGAACATTATGTTTGATGTACTCAAACGCTACCCTTAACCGGGTGGTTATAAAGGCTATGATTGGCATAATCGGATTCCTGTAGGGAAGAATGATAAGTCAAGATGGGATTTGTCCCTCTCTCAAGAGAGATATCTGCTTGGCCTCTCGATGAGTGAGATTGATAATAGTGTACGGTCGTACCCAAATGAATTGATGTGTTCAATGTCATTTGGTAATATCAATCTACTCGGGATCGAGAAAGCCTTGGACAACATAAATTGACGTGGACCATGACTTATGTCCAATATGATATCGCGTGACAAAGGGATTGTGATATGTTCAATAAGGTTACTTTGGACTTTCAAATTTATACTAATTGTGTAGTCATAATGGCTTGCTAGAGTCCGCTTATGACTTACGGGTTCTGACTGGTTCGGACTCATTGCCAACTTAGTATAATCCTATTGGGTCACACACAATAGAACAAATTAGAAAAAGGCAGGTTTTCTGGGAAAATTAACTGGCCACCGTACGGCTCCTTGATAGGTGTACGGCTCTTAATGAGCCGTACGGCTGGGGTCCTGACTCTGGTCAGTTTGTTCAGTATTCTGGACAGAAAAGGAATCCCGACCCCAAAAGGAATTAGGTCAAACCCTCATATAAGATATGCAGCCGGGTTTAACAGCCTCGAATGGTGATTTTAGAAATCACAAACCTTTGTTTTAGAAACAATAAATTATAGAGAGGTTAGATTATTTATTTGATGATTCTTGATCATTAATATACACAAATCAAAGAGAAAAATAATTCCTACAAAGAAATCATTTCTTCATCAAGCCTTGGGTCTAGCAATCCAGATCAAGAAGGTGTTGTTGATATTCGTTCGACGTGTGGATACCGATGGAGGGTGTTTCCTTTAGCACCTTATAGTCAGTGTTCATGGATGCGATCTTCAAGGGTTAGTTTCTTTCATCTTGTATTTAATTTAATAAACATGCACGGATCCGGCCTCTTGGGTGTTTGATTTATATGTTTAATTCCGCTTCGCATGAGGCATCAAAACCCAACACGAACCTCATAACAAAGAATCTTTGTTTTCGTAATCAAACTAGGCTATAAACATTAGGTTTTTCTTATGTTCCTCTAAAACATAGGTGGCGACTCTAAAACACAAATAGACATCCTTGGGTAACACACGTGCTCTAGCCAAGCCGTGGTCCCCCGTGGTATCTACAGTGGTGACTCTGCTGGGGATGTTTGAGGGTTAAACTTGCGTTTCTGATCAAAATCTACATCTTTTCTGGGCATTCTGGTTCCTGATGGGGGAAGCGTGCGCCTCTGGCCTTCTTGGCCTAAGGCGCGCGCGGCCCACATCAAGGACCAGAGTCGCCCGCTTCCTGATGTTCTTCATGTTCTTTTTTTTTTTTCTATACTAATCATTTCTGCAGGGGTTACAATATACATTCAGGACAAGGGCAATCCCCTGAGTCCAAAGTCTGACAATCTGACAGGTTTGCCCAGAAGCGGGCGCCTCCCATAGACTCTACGCCAGGCGCGCGCATCCCACAACACAGGCTAGAGGCGCACGCTTCTGGGTGGTTTTCTAGAACAGGGACAATTTCAGAACAGAGCAGAGTGATTGGGGTGTGGGCACAGTTGCCTGCATCATGGACTGATTTAGACCTCTTAACTTTTCCATTTTGTGTTTTGTTTTATCGGTCACACGGGTGATTCGAGGGTTGTAATTATGTGCTTATTTGCTTTTCTTTTATAAAAAAATAAGTAAAAAAAATATTTTGTCACATGATGGACCTCACACTACGTGCACAATCTCCTATGAATTGCTCACTATTGAGTCGCACAAGTTTATAACCCCAAACCCGTAGAGGCCCGTCATAGGAAGTTTCAAGCTCCACCCGACCTTGACTCTTTTAAAGCGGTAAACCTCAACCCGTGGTGTAGTTCATGACTACATGCCGGGGGTGACCTTAAGCCTCTCATTAGCCGAGCACAAACCAACACAATTCTAGTTAGGGTCTAACACTCCGTGACTGAAGTCGGTTTTCATGTGTCGAGATTTTCCTAAACTAATAATGTCTTCAAAACATACATGCCAAGTGGTTATCATGGACGAAATAAAACTCCGTCCCCAAGTGGTTATTATGGATGAAAATAAAAATCCGTCCCCGCATGTATGCTTTACCAAATTAATTTAGTCTAATCTCGACATGTGTAGGATTCACAAGCGTGATGGAATCCGTTGAGTATATGGGACCGCGAGATGGTCTATATACTAGTGTGACGATTCCATTATTTTTCTTAGAAACTCAAAAGGGACCCCGTCCCTCCGACTTTTTTTTTTAAAAAAAGGAGTCTTTTCTTATGTGGTTTTGAGTCGTGTGCCCAATGTGTGCTCTAAGCCCCTTCATGGACCGAAATTGTTACTCAAGACTGTCAAGGGCCTCTTCTGCAATATAGGTTCAATTGGTACTTACAGAGTGTACCGAGATTCAGCGAATCGGTTAGTCCGTGAAGTGATTACTCTAACAGCTCCAACAGCAACCATGAGCGGCAGCAGCAACACCATGTCTCTCGAACAACTTTCAGCTATGGTTCAAGTGCTCCAAGATCAAGTCTCCACCCTTAATAAGGAGGCCCAAAATAAGGATGATCTTTGGCAATCCAACCTCGACAATCAAAGGGAGGCCCACGAGGCCGAGATGGAGCAATTGAAAGAGAAGCTCACCAAGATTTCGAGTGGTAAAGACAAAGAGAACAACGAAGAGTCCGAGTGGACTAAGGGTTAGTTTCAAAGCCCTTATGTTAGTGCCCGTACCAAGAAAGTGGAGGAACTGAGCACCGAGAACAATGAGCACAAGATGGTTGATTCAATTATGGCTTACATAGATAAACGCTTCAATGGCCTCAACGTGGGGAAAAGTCCCGACACGAGCCTTTATCAGTCCTCCATTCTCATGAGCACAATGGCCGCTCTCCCCGACAAGTTTAAGATGCCCGACATCATCAAGTTCAAGGGAAACTCTTGAGCCCATGGCACACATCGAGACTTACATTTGGGCTATGGTACCGAAGAAGCTCTCTCCCAAGGTTATGGCACAATGCTTCCCTCTTACTCTCGAGGGGGCGGCAAAGGATTGGTATGCAACTCTCCCGCTCACAGTCCGTCTTGATTGGGATGCCGCTATGCTTGCCTTCAAAAGCCAATACCAAGGCAACACCACCCATCGACCAACCAAAAAGAGCTCGAGAACACTACTTAAAGGGACAATGAGTCCTTCATTGACTTCACGAGAAGGTGGAATGACAAGCTTGCTCAGATTGTCGAGAGGCCTAACACCAAGGAGCAAATGAACATCTTTCTTAAGTGTCTAAAGATTGATCTCCGCACCCACCTAAGTGGGGCTTGCTATGCCGATTTCTCTCAAATGTATGAGGCGGGAATCCGAATAGATGAGTTGCTTAGAGAAATCAAGAAAAGTGCTCCTACCCTCCGTTACAAGGCCGCCTCTAGCTCCAGTAAAGAGGCTTCAGTTAATGCCGTTACTGCCGACAAGGGGAATTACAAAAGGGTTCCTCGACCACAAGGTAAGAAATTTCAAGATGATCGTGTCTATACTCCTCTCCATGGCATGACTATCACCGAGGCCTTCGAAGATCTCAAAGCCAAAGGGAAAGTTACTCCTCTCCAAGGGTACAAACCCAAGGCAATGCGTCCTAACCATGCTCACCACATGCATTGTGACTACCACCAATATAGCGGCCACACCACCGAGGAATGCTTCGTCCTCCGCAACGTCATCCAAGATCTCATAGACAAAAAAGAATTCATAGTTCCTAATAAGGGTGGTGTCAATGTAATAGAGATAGGAGAGTTTGAAGAGACCACTCATTAAATCCCAATTGTGAATGAGGGCTCCAATATTATGAATAAGATTGATGATTCTTGTTATGTTGTGACTTATGATGAGGTAATGAGGGAAGTACTAGAGATTAGGAAAAAGAAGCAAGATGGGAATGTCAACATGCTAACTCGATCTGGACGAGTCATAGCAAGCAACCCCGCTACTTCTACACCAAGCACCTCTTCTCAAAGACCGCAAACTCGCGACGCTCCCGAAGACCCTTTATTGGTTCAACTCAAGAAAACTCAAGCCAACATCTCCATTTGGGACCTCATTGCCTCCTCCAAGAAGCACAGAGATCTTCTCATCAGTAATCTCAACGACACATCGATCTCTCCCGATACAACTCCCGAAGACCTTACAGCAATGATAGGTCACATTCGTTTTGGCAATGTCATCACCTTTGCCAACATGGACCTTCCACCATTTGGTTCCGAACACAACGAGGCCATTTATCTCAAGGTGAGAGAAAGGGGGAGACCTATCTCAAGAGTCTTGGTTGACGGTGGTTCCGCACTCAATTTAATGCCCGATCGAATCATGGGCATACTGGGGCTTAAGAATTCAGATTTGAAGCCTTCTACTCAAGTGATCCGAGGTTACGACAACACTGCCCGTACAGTCATGGGTATGGTGGAAATAGACATTGAGTTTGGGATCATGGTCATGTCCGTCCCATTCCAAGTGCTCGACATCCCTTCCATATTCAATTTGCTCTTGGGCCGATCGTGGATACACAGTTCTAATGCTATCCCTTCGACTCTCTATCAATGTGTGAAGTTCAGAAATGGGGATGAAATAGTAACCGTTATGGCAGAAAACGTCACTATCCACAGAAAGGGAGAACCCATTCACCAAATTCAGCATGGTTTAGCAGACTCTACCCTCTCCGGCGTCTCAATTAACGCCATTGACAAAGAAGGGGGGAGCGGGTCATGGACCCTTAGCAATCGTAAAGTCCTCTGCATGATGAGGAATATGAATTACTTCCCTGGTTTGGGCCTAGGGAAATATCAACAAGGAAGAATGCAATCTATGGAGGTTCCTTTTGTTAAGAACACATTCGGTTTGGGATATGAGCCTTCCAAAGATGACTTAAAGTACGAGCAAGACGTCAAGAATGAAAAGGCCCGAGCTCGGAGGGAAGGCCGTCATTATGAGATTCCCAATCTGAGGCCTTATCTAAGACACTGAATGGCTACTTTGTCCGTCAAGGGGAAGAGGTTCGGTACATAATCTTTCCCGAGCCATGGGTTAACAGCAAGGGCATCAGAAAGCCCGGTCTTGAAATCTTTGCCGACTGCGAGATTCAGAAATCTGAAAGGGAACCAACTCCCATGTCACCCCGAGAATGGTGGGGGAAGAAAGTGACCATAGAGTCCGAGACAGAGATTACCTGGGAGAAGAATTGACGGACTTAGCCTCCATGTTCGAAGAACTTTCCATCATGGATGAGTGCCACGTCAATGCCATCTACGACACCGACACGAGAAAGGAGACTATCAGTGAGATCCAGCCGAGCTCCAAGCAGATCAACAACTGGTATTCTACGAAGGGACCCATGGTATCCGAGGACTTCTTGGTCAAGAAGATGGGGTGCATCCCGCGCAAAGTTACAAAGGAGGATTTATTCACATTCACTTTCGAGTCCGAGTGTGTTTTCAATACCCTCACCCAAGAGGATATGGAGGCTATAGCCGAGCGTGTGTTTCCTTTCTTTGTTAATGAAAAAATTGATCTTTCTGAGTACCCCAAGATTGCAAACATCATGAATGATGAATTAACTAATAACGAATTTAATGAACTAGTTAATAACGATTCAAATAATGATGAAATAGACCACGAAAACACAACATACTTAAATGAACTTGCTCAACAGGTCCGTAGTAGTGGTAAAAATGGTCCAGGGGCTGACGAAGAACTGCATGTTGTTAATCTGGGTACCGACAAAGAGCCGAAAGAAACCAAGATCGAAAGCTTCTTCAAGGGGGGAGAGAAAGACAGATTGACTGCACTGCTCAGAGAGTTCGTGGATGTATTTGCATGGTCATACAAAGACATGCTGGGTTTAGACAGAAAGGTCGCTGAGCACAGAATTCCGATCAGAGAGGATGCTAAGCCGACAAAGAAGAAACTCAGAAAAATCAAGCCAGAATGGTCTTTACTAGTCAAACAAGAGATAGAAAAGCTTCTCAGTGTAGGATTCATCAAGGTTATTGAGTATCCGACATGGCCACCCAATGTGGTCACAGTCCGAAAGGCTAATGGCAAGGTTCGTGTTTGTGTGGACTTCCGGGATTTGAACAAACTTCTCCAAAGGATGACTTTCTACTACCCAACATCGACATGCTAGTCGAATCCACTACTGCCTATGAGGTCCGCTCATTTATGGACGGGTTTGCTGGGTACAATCAGATTCTCATGGCTGAGGAGGATCAACACAAGACTGCTTTCACAACACCGTGGGGGCACCTTTTGCTACACAGTTATACCGTTTGGGTTAAGGAACGCTGGGGCTACTTATCAAAGGGCTGTTACAGACTTGTTCCATGACATGATTCACAAAAAGATCGAGGTCTACGTGGACGACATGATCATCCACTCCAAAGGGACCGACGGTCAACATTTGATCGATCTCCATAAGTTCTTTGAAAGGCTTCGTCAACACAAGATGAGGCTCAATCCCGCAAAGTGCACGTTCGGGGTCATCTGAGGTAAAGTTCTTGGCTACATGGTCACAAAAAGGGGTATTGAAGCAGATCCCTCAAAAATCAAGGCAATCATTGACATGCCTCCTCCCAAGACACAGAAAGAAATCAAAGGTTTCATGGGCAGACTTCAGTACATCAGTCGGTTTGTGCACCAGCTTACTTCCATCTGTGAGCCAATCTTCAAGCTACTCAAGAAGAATGTGGCTCTAGAATGGACCGACGCTTGCCAAGAAGCTTTTGACCAAGTGAACCATTACTTGACATGCACCCCAGTCTTGATTCCACCTCACAAAGAGAAGCCTCTCTTTCTCTATCTCACCGTGAACGATGAAGCCCTTGGGGCTATGCTAGCACAAGAGCAACGAGTGTAGATACCCCGATCTCGCACCCCTTATCAAACCCCTTTTAATTGGTCTAAACCCTAAAACTGACCTAAAGCCCTCGATTTGGCTATGCGGGAGTTCCGTGAGCATTATCGGTGCATAAAATGGATTAACGGACTTTAAATTCATGATCAGAGCGCGAAAAAACGAGTAAACAGGCGTGTACTTCAAATTTTTGAGGTGCGGGGCCCGAAACGGGGCCCGCACCCCTAGAACTGCTCGTTACCGTCCATTCTGTGCATTAAAAATATATTATTGTCGTTCCTTTCTTATAAAAATATTTCAGATATACCGGCCTGACCAAAAAAATATTCCGAGCAACTTTCATGTCGGACCCGCGGACAACCGGGACACTGAAGCACGCACGACGGAGCAGTTGCGAGGCTAATGCCGGAACGGGAAAGATGGTTATCCACATTGCAAAATATCTCAAAATATCTCAGCAAGTGGTGGACCAATCGGAGCTTGACACGTGGCTAAGGAAAATGACTTGAAGCCTTAGTGTAAGAAAAATAGATAATGATCAAAAAATCACCTCCCTCCTCCCATACACTTCATACACAAGATATTTTCACACCCTCACCATATATTCAGCCCTCCCTCTCTTCTTGCTCTCTCTAGCAACCCTAAACACCCTCAATCTCCCTCATAAGACCACCACCACACCACCACCACACCACCACAACACAAACACTAAACAAAACCAAAACCAAACTCTTTCAAACACTAAGCAAAAGCCTTAAGAAAAACACCAAAAAAGCCTTCCCTTGGAAGCAAAGGGAGCACAACCTAGGTAATATTCTCATCTTTTAATCCCCATAAGTGTAAGATGTAGTGGTTCATGTAATTTCTTGAGAGATCTAGCCACCTTGTTAGGCTAGATCTCCATTTGATGTTTAAAATCAAGCAATATTGGTACTCTTGTTGTTCTTCTCTTTAAATGATGATATATAATGGTATTTTGAGCTCTTGATCATGCTATTCTATTGATCTTTTGTGTATATATCATTCATGTAAGAGTATCAAGTCTAAGTTTGTGGTGGATTCAAGAGGTTTTCCAAAGAATAAACTTGTTTTCTCTCATAAACCTTGAATCTGCCACCTTTTGTCTCATCTTAGTATAGAACCTCATGAAATTATGTCTAAATGCTTGAAGGGTTGTTATTTCATGTAAATAACATGTATATCTATGTTCACCCAAAGTTTCATGTTCATATCTTTCCAATTGAGTGAGTTTTGATAAGTGTTTTTCATGCCATGTGTGGATTTCCAGTAGACTGTCCAAGGTGTACCTTTCTGCCTTGTTGCTTTGTTTATGCATAGAAAACGTGGCTTTTGGTCTTAGACCACAAAATATATTTTGTTCTAGAAAGAACAGGAAAGATGATAATGTAAATATCATATTTTTATACTTAGTGGAAGAGGTTCTTTCCATTTTTTGTTTCAACTCTCTGTTCTGAGATTAGCATGCTTCCTGTTTTGACCTAAAAATGTCAGAGGTGTTTTGAGAGAATTAAAATTGTTTTTTGACCTTGAAACGCTTCAGATCTAAACTTTGGGATGTTTGGAAAAACTTTCATGTTAAGTGTTTTCCATGATTCCCTTGTTTTCATGATGCAAAAAATGGATGTTTTATGGATGTATGAAAATCTGTAAGACTGGGCTGTGGAAAGTATCATCTTGCATGCCTTATTTGGACACCATAAATTACTCCTAAAATCATAGTAAAAATCATGGTAGATTTTTAATGTGTTAGGAAGTTTTCTTGACCTTTACTTTCCAGATTGAGTGAGTACAAGAACAGTTACACAAAGAAGAATGGACAGTAGTCCCTAAAAATGCTTGGGGACGGACTTTTGGACATTTATTTGTTTTGGGGTTTGTTTCCCTTTTTGTACACCAATGTAAATATTAATCCCCCACCCCTTTATGCGTTTGATTTGCTGTATATAAATGATAAAACCATTTTCAAAACCGAGTGGGAGTCCACCCAAACCGACTCTCATTTGTGAAATAAAAGCAAACATTCCTAGAATAGGAAGACTCCCATATATTAAATCACCATTTTGTTAGGGCATAAAAGCAAGGCATAAAAGGCATAAAATGAATCTAAGTGGCATGCATAATAGAGACCATCACGGGCGAGGAGAGTGCTTAATCCCTTCTCTTCTCGTAACTTAGCCCCCGAACCACTTTCTCTAAACAAAAGGTTTTGTCTTCATTTTTTTTCCTAAAATAAAGTGAGGTGGCGACTCTTGCAATTAAATTAAAGCTTCAAGAGGAAACCATTGTGTGGGAACCGAGCGCATTTCCAAAAGCGCATTTGTATGAGGCACTCACCCGAACCGCTTTCATTGAGCGATCACATATCATTCGCATATGTTCGGCGTGTGCGGCTTTCGAGCGCGGGCTCTCACAGTGGCGACTCTGCTGGGGAATGTTTTTTAAAAAAGTGGGCTAGACTCTAATTTTTGTGTGTGCCAAGCTTTACTTGCCTTCCTTGGGTTGTATATATTTATGCCCTAACCTTTGTTTTGTAGGGACATTCTTTTTCTTTCACCCTCTTATTTGTGTATAAATATATATGCATGCGCGGTGGGTGATTCCCTTAAAAAAGAAAAAAAGGAAAAAATGGAAAGAATAAAAAAGGGGAAAGAAAGAAGATTTTGTTGTTTTCTTTAATTACATTCAAAATCATTTTTCAAACTCATAGATACCTCACACACATGCACGTTTTTTAAAATAACGTCTCGTAGAACAGTACAAACCCGAGAAGGTAACCCGAGGGTATAAGGGAGCTCACTGGACTTCCCTATAGGGCCCGCGGTGTACATTCTCACCCCAAAGAACGCCTATTAGTCGTGACGATGGGTGTAAGCCAATCTCACCCGTTACCAAGCCACGATGTCCATTTTTTTCAAAAAAAGTGACACGTCCCAGACTTCATGCCGGTTTTTGTCTAACAATTTCCCTTCGATCCTATGAGTTCCCAAAAGAAAGGTTATAATCAACCTCAATTGTGCATATCATGCGGAATTCTGGGATTGACTTGAAATTGTCAAGACCTTCACTTAGACCGTAACCGAATTGTAGATCCCAAAAAGAGTATAGGCCCTTCGCTAGGGGCTTGGACGGCCAATAGTACAGGTGAAAAACGTTGGTACTATACTTTGGAGACGGTATCCAGTATTCCAAGATTTCATGAAAAAACGTGTCAAAACAAAGCAAGGTGCTTGTCCGGCATTCATAGGTTTGTGCGTTGCTTGCGCTTCAAATTTTGAAAAAAAAATAAAAACAAAAAAATTTAGCTTCTTTTGTACATAAAGTTTTATTCCCCGGAAATCTAAAATATGTTTCCTTTTTCATTCAGCTTGTAGAGGGAGAATTCTTCTTGTTCTCTAGCGCGACATTCAAGGTCCATTTCAAGCGCCACTTTGATCAAACCTTACTCCGATTATCCTTCGAGCTATGACTAAGAAAGGAAAGGGATCTGCAAATCAGAGTGGGAACTCAGGCTACTTTGGGCATACCTTTGCAATGGAATAGTGGTTAAAACTGCGCTTGGAGACCCATATCAGTGCGAAGATGGGTAATTTCAAACCCGATCCTCAAATGGAACAGTGGTGAAAACAATGTTTGGAAGCCCGAATCAGTACAAGGATGACTAACTTTGAACCCAACCCTCGAATGGAACAGTGGTTGAAAGAGCGTTTGGAGGCACATACAGATCTTATGTTAAGGTTCTTCCAAGAATGTCAAAAGGAAATGGCTGACCGGGTTGTGGCTCTTTTATCTGACCAACCGAAGTTTAAGAATGCTATGCAGACTTGTCCTGGTCCAGAAGCACCAAAGGAAGGAGCCTCGTTTGAAATGCCTAATCAAGATGTGAAGAATGACGAGTCACCTCTTTCAGAGATGCAACCAATGCTTAACAATCATATGGTGATTCATTCCCCTCCAGCCATCCTAGAAACATCAAGACTCAGTACCACAATGGTCCCTTTTGGCCATGATGCACTCCCAGAACGAATTTCAGATCCAGAAAACCACCGAAGGCTCGGCGGTCCTCTGCCAATTTGCTGCCCGATCATCACTCAAGAATTCGCAAAACATGAGTTTCTTCCGGTCGCGCACCCCAATCAAGATGATGAGACAAAGCATGATGTGTCTCCCAAGTTTAAAAGCCAGCAGGGGCTCATCGATCCCCTATCAGATTGCTCTGTAGTCGAATTGACGAAGGATGAGAATGTTTTAGTCATGTCCCCTGATCAAGAATCTGATCCTGAAAGGGTGGATCCTCCTATTCCAGAAAATTATATAAGGCTCAATGACCCTCCAGTAAGTTCTCATGTGGTTCCAAGAACAAGAATTATCAGCCTCAAGGGTAGTTCATCCATAAGCAAGGAGTTACAACAGAGGCTCAGCAAACCTCTCAAGATGACTGGGCGTGTTCCTACTTCCCCTCTATCGGGTAAATCTATTTGCTCATCATTTTCCTCTAAGGGCGGCCCAATGGCTACCGCCGATGTATTTTATAGATTGAAAGATGCCCCGGGTATTTCACGAATGAAAAGGAAAAGAAATGGTCAACACCCAAGCCATGTAGATGTTCCATATGGCATGTCGTCCCAAAGGCTAACGGTGCCACTTTTTAGAATGGGTCCTGATGGGGTCTTGTGGCCTATACAAGAATGCAAGATTCTCCGCCCGTCACATCCGGCACCGTACCGTAGCAAGTATTGTGAATATCATGGAAAATCCTCACATACTACTAATGAATGTTACACTCTGTGAGAGCCCGCGCCCGAGATGATCGGATCACCGCGAAATGACCGCCCGTGAAAGCGGTTCGCGCCCGTCTCATGCTGATGCACTTTTGGAAATGCGCTCGGTTCTCACACAATGGTTTCCTCTTGATGCTGTGATTTGATTGCAAGATTCGCCACCTCATTTTGATTTTAGGAAAAATGAAGAAAAAACCTTTTTTGAGAAAATGGGTTCGGGGGCTAAGTTACGAGAAGAGAAGGGGTTAGGCACTCTTCTCGCCCGTTATGGTCTCTATATGCGTGCCACTTATATTCAATTTTATGCCTTTTAATTTGGATTTTATGCCCTACCAAAAAATGGTGATGAAATATATGGAGGTCTTCCTATTCTAGGAAGTTTCATTTTTATTCACAACCGGGAACTCGGTTTGAGTGGATACCCCGATTGGTTTTCAAGAATGGTTTTGATCATATCAAGCAATAATACATCCACGGGAGGGGAGATTACACAATTACACATATAAAAAAATAGGGGAGACAAATCCCACAAATAATAATAAATATCCTCGACGGTGCTTTTGTTGATTTCGGTGACACTTTCCGTCCCCGAGCCGTCGTACCTGTCCTAAAATCAATCCGATTCCAAAACTAAAAATTGGGGGTTAATCCCTGAATACTAGGGATCACAAGGGAGTTTTTTTAGACTTTTTGGACCAAGTTTAGGCCCCAAACACATGCAATAAAGTTGATCACAAAATTCAGCCCAGAAAAGGCAAACAGAAACCTTAGCATGTTTATCACCAATTTTCACCATCTTAGCTTGGGAATATGACAAAACCCAAAGAACAAAAGTTGAAGAATACGCATAAAAAATTAAGATACCAAAATTTGGAGTTCATAGGATGAGTGTTAGTGGTTCAAAAGGTTTCTGACATTTCAATGTCAGAAACTGGAAGTGCAGAATCTGAATTTTTTAGTTTGAAACATATGTTTTAAAGGAGCACTTACACTGATCCAAAAAATGTATAGAAAATATGATAATCATCCTGGGTTAGTGTATAACAAAATCCATGTTTTTATCTTTGGCCAGAAAATTACTTTTCATCAAGTTTGAAGCCCAAGAACACAGAAAAGGTACCACAGTGAATAAACAACTCAGAATCACTGAGACCCAAATTTATGCATGAAAATATGATCTAGGCATGGAATATGAACATGAACCTTTAGGATCATATATTTCAACATGTTATGAAAAACGTTTTTTCTTTTACCTAAACCAGAAAACCATTCTAAGATGGATTTACAAGCTCATCAAAATCAAGACTCTATACAGAAAGTAAAAACTGATTATATGAGGCATGATTATAGACCTCAAAACACTACTATATCTTCAAACCAAGGCATGAAACTCAAGGAATTTGATATTTAACATGTTAACAACATTATCCAAGAGCTATTTCTCAACAAATAATGATTTTCACATGCATGATCATGAAGGAAAGCCAAAGAGGGCAGATTTACGCCCTTTGAGAGAAACATGAAGATTTTCATACACAAATTAAAGCATATGAATATTATGACTATTATGAACATATATAAACATAATAAACTGAGTATTAGCATCACATGATCATCATTTATATACATAAACAAAGCTTTACAAAGCTAAAAAAAACATGGAAGATGAAGGAAACCTAGTCATTATTTGACTAGGTTCCAAACCACTCCCAATATTGCTTACATATCTAAAGAGCCAAGGTTTACATAGAGTTTTACCTAGCTTTTGAGATTATGGGTGCTCCCTTTGTCAACCAAGGGAAGACTTTTTCTTTTCTTTTTGCTTTGTGTTTGATCAAAGTTTTGGCTTTGATGTGTTTTTTGTGGTTTGTTTGGTGATTTATGGGTGGTGTAGGGGTGGTGTATGAGTGATGGTGTGGTGGTGGTGTTCTTGTTGAGAGAGAATGAGAGTGGAGGATGGTAGGGTTTTTTTTTTCTTTTTGTTTTTGTGTCTCCCTTTTTGAAATGGATGAGAGTGGTGTATATAAGAGGAGGGAGGTGGTAAATTGGTTGTAACTTGGAGAGGGGAGGTTGTAAATTGGTGGATTCATCATCTATCCTTCTTGACTAAGGCTTAAAGTCATCTTCCTTATCTCTGTTCCGGCTTTCTGCTCCGCAACTGCTCCGTTGTGCGCGTCTCCGGAGTCCCGGTTGTCCACGAGTCCAACATGAAAGTTGCTCGGAATATTTTTCTGGTCAGGCCGGTATATCTGAAATATTTTTATGAGCAAGGAACGACAATAATATATTTTTTCCTCTTCTTGACCAATTGATAAGATATTTTGAGATATTTTCCAATTTGGATAACCATCTTTCCGGCTCCGGCTTTTCGCTCCGTAACTTCTCCGTTATGCGCGCTCCGGTGTCCCGGTTGTCCGCGGCCCAACATGAAAGTTGCTTGGAATAATTTTGTGGTCACGCCGATATATCTGAAATATGTCAATTAGCAAGGAACGACAATAATATATTTTTTGCTCTTCTTGACCAGTTGATAAGATATTTTGAGATATTTTCCAATTTGGATAACCATCTTTCCGGCTCCGGCTTTTCGCTCCGTCTTGCGCGCTCCGGTGTCCCGGTTGTCCGCGGGCCCAACATGAAAGTTGCTTGGAATAATTTTGTGGTCACGCCGGTATATCTGAAATATGTCAATTAGCAAGGAAAGGTAATAATATATTTTTAATGCACAGAATGGATAACAACGAGCAGTTCGGGGGGTTGCGGGCCCCGTTTTCGGTCCCGCACCTCGAAAAACGAAAATTTTGCCTGTTTGCTCGTTTTTTCGCTCTGATCATGAATTTGAAGTCCGTTTATCCATTCGATGCACCGATAAGGCTCACGGCAGTCCCGCACAGCCAAATCGAGGGTTTTAGGTCAATTTTCGGGTTTAGACCGATTCAAGGTGGGTTTTTAGGGTGCGAGATCAGGGTATCTACAGAGCCCTTCGTCGAATCTCCTGGTTAAAGGGGATTCTACGATTCACTAAGAGACACTCGATCTCGTCTAGGGTGTAACGGCTGGGTCCAAGGTAGGACTTCCTACGTATCTCTTTCGAGAATCAAGCTTCCGTAGTTCTAACTCAAACTATCAATCAAACACAGACAATGGTCGGTTCCGGTTTCCCGGTTTACCTACGTATCTCTCTCGAGAATCAGACCAAACGTAGTTCAGGTTTATTAAAATTTAAAGCAGGGGGTAGCATTGAGATGCGATATCTCTTTGCTGGGGATGGGGGTTGGCATTGAGACATGGTTATGAGAATGGGCGACTGAGCTCACCAAGGTAAGCTGCCTACGTATCCCTTGCGGTAATCAAATCGCGGCGTAGTTCTGGGGAGGTACAACTCGGGCCCCCGAGATGACCAAGGTGGAATAACATAACTTCAATTGGGGAACGTACGACGTTGCGCAGTTCAGGGGAGGTAATCTCGGGCGCCCAAGAAGACCAGGGTGGAACAACATAGCATTGCTGGGGAGTTGCATTGAGAAGCGAAGTCTCTTTGCTGGGGGGTTGGTATTTGACCAACAAATTGCGAGAATTGGCGACTGAGTCCAACGTTGTGAACTGCCTACGTATCCCGCCGTGGGAATCAAGTCGAGTCGTAGTTCTGATTAGAACCGACTCGAACAATTAAGAGAAGGTTTAAGACCAACACGACTCAAGGGTTGACGCAAGGTACAATCCGAGTAAAGGGTGCATTGAGATTTGATCTCTCTTTGCAAAGGGATGGAAATCATGAAGGGAGAACGTACGACGTTGCGCAGTTCGGGGAGGTAATCTCGGGCGCCGGAGAAGACCAAGCTGGAACAACATATCTTTTCAAAAGGGGGGGGGACCTACGACGTTGCGCAGTTCGGGGGAAGTAATCCCGATCTTTCGAGAAAACTGAGGGCAATAAACAACTGAAGCCATTTATGTACACAAACTAAAATCAAGGATACGCTGCATTCTGCGCCGTCCAGATTCTTCTGCCTTTGTTTTTGCTGTGTGATGAGATTTTTGTACTTTTTTAAGCGAGAGACCACCGCTTTGTGTGATCCACTGGTGCTGTTTTAACCCCGACTGATTCTTTTTTGCTATTGGGAGGGATAACAGGATCGGCTTCGTCCGTTGATCTGCAAGTTAGCTTTGCATGCAGTGGCAGATGTGATTCACACAGATAAAAATTGGATTATTCTGACCGAACACAATCTTTCTTTTATTCTGAAATTCCGGATACTCTTTTTTTTTTTTAAATGACACCGACTCGCGATTAATGACCAACACTGAATCAAGCCCGGATTTCAGAGGGCGGCTACGGTTATATTCATGATAAAGGGGACAAGGTTCAATGCCTAGGGATGAGGACAAGGAAAATGTCAGCTTTTCTAATAGCCGCCGTACGGACGACTGACACCTTCTGCTGGGTTTTTGACTTTTCGAACCTTGCTTTTGGCTAGGGGGACGGGGAGACAACCCCTTTTGGAATACTGATGATTTAGGCCGAGTTTTTGGGAGGTTATAAAAGGGGAGGGGGAGCTCTTCTTATTTCTCACACCAACCAACTTCTCCTTCTTTCCGCTTTGCATCCTTTAGCTCATTTCCCTTCTAAAATGGCTAATCTTGGCCAAACCCTGGTTAACATCGAAGAATACCGGGTAGGACTCGACTGCTGGGTGAATTCATACCCAAATAATGTACGAGCGGTGCTAGAAGAAAACTATCATTTCAAGTTTCTCTTTACTCTGAGGAAGCTTCCCATTCAGTGGGAGATGATCCGCGGTGCTTCTGTTTTCTGGTCAACCCGGACCCACTTGTTCAATTTCAATCAAGACGAACTGTGTCCCACCTTTGAGGAATTCTGCGCCATTACAGGCAATACCATTTACGGCGAGGCCATGGTGCCCACTTCCCGCAGGACACCTGCTCGGTGGCTCATTGAAACCTTCGGCTTTGATATTGACTTCTCAAGGGTTCTCCTTCATGGGACCCACCTTGACATTACTTGCTTCCCCGAACTCTTTGGCGAGGCTGACCCTCATAACCCGGTGTACTCCGACCATAGGGACTTTGCCTTGGTTATGTGCCTATTTGCAGAGATGTTTTTCGTTTCTTACGATGGCTTCATCGACTCAAGGATGGTGGACATCGTTGATTCTTGCAAGCGTGGTGCCGGCAACGTGATGACTGTCCTCTTGGCTGAGACTTTGCATGGGCTGGACGGCTACTATCCCAAAGGTGATGCTTTCACGCCGGGCAGCCCCATTCTATTGCAGATCTGGCTTCAGGAGCATCTCAAGATCATTCGGCCGGTGTCGAATCCAGACTATACCCCTTCTATGCTTCCAAGGCGAGGTTTATACAGGCAAAACTGAACTACCGTCAAGGAGTGGGTTGGACACTTTTGGCGGATCACATCGGCAGACATCACGTGGGTGCCTCCGCATTGGGGTTTGAGCAGGTATCTCATTACGAGTGCGGGTCATTCCTTCATCTGGCTGGCTGGGCTTCGCTCCACCACTTTCTACTTGGGCCAACGGGTGGCTCGCCAGTTCGGACAAGTCCAAGGAATCCCCTTTTCTGACCTTCCCATCACAGATAATTTGCCGGTGAGTACCAACATATGCAACTTGATCAAAGAGGTTTGGTATCAGAATGGTGCACACATCGGTCGAGGCAGGCGCCGGGGTGAAGGGGACACATTTTATGAACCACTTTGGAATATCTTGAGTGGTTGGGCCCTCAAATTGCTGAAGAAACCACTACCATTGCAGCTTTGGTACTGGAGCTCGTAGGTCCAGAAATTCTGTCTGGGGATTACTATTCCCAGATAACAGGGCCGACGGTTTTCCAGAATCAGATTGGCGGGAGTTAACCACGTAGCGGTCATCGATCCGGACGCCGCAGAAATGATCGGGGCTCAACTTCAAGGAACACCCAGCCTGATGCAACGAACTCTGAGAATCAAAGGGGAGAAAGCTCGACAGGTCTTTATCCGAACGTGTTCGATCGTCTCAGTCCCTGAATAAAGTTTCAGTTATTTTCGCTTTAATCCTTGGTTGCCACGGCAAGATGATGTGGTTTTATTTCAAAGTTTGTTGTGTTTGTTTTTCCTTTTGAATGTAATGTTTGCAAGCTCAACGTGGGGAATAAAAAGCTTTCTTTACTTTTAATGACCGGACCCGAAGGTTGCCTACGTTCCTCTTTAGAGGCTCAGGTCAACGTAGTTCGACACAGTTACATGAAATTTTGCGCGCCTCCTGTTTTTTACCTAGAACTGCCCTTTCGGGTTTTCACCTCTAGTGGGGCTGTCTTTTACGCTTTTTTTTTTTTTTTACAGACTCGATAGGAAACACAAATCTCTGCGTCTTCTACGCATAATACTTCTTCAATTTGCTGAGGTTGCAGGGCTGAACAAGGTCTTCTCCAAATTCAGTTTGCAGGAACACGGCTCCACCAGACTGTATCTTCTTGACAATGTAGGGTCCCAACCACGGAGACTTCCATTTCCCTCGGGGGTCGACATAACTTGGTGGCTTTTCTCGCAGCACAAGATCTCCCATTTTGATATTGCGGTTTTCACTTTCTTGTTAAATGCTCTGGCAATTCTGCGCTGGTACGCACGATTGTGCTCAAGGGCCAACAACCGCTTTTCATCGAGCAATGCTAACTCTTCATGGCGACTTTGTAACCAATCAACTTCAGACACTTGATTCTCAAGTAGCACTCTCATAGAGGGGATTTCAAGCTCAATCGGGAGAACTGCTTCCATGCCATATGCAAGTGAATAAGGAGTAGCCCCAGTCGGTGTCCGAACAGATGTGCGGTATCCCCACAAGGCTAAAGGCAGCTTCTCGGACCAATCTTTTCCAGTGATAGCCATCTTTCTAATGATGTTCTCCAGGGTTTTGTTCGCCGCTTCTACCGCTCCATTGGCTTGGGGTCGATAGGGGGATGACTTGTGTCTGACCACCCGGAATTCGTCAAGCAATCGGTTGACTTCCCCTTCAAAGTGAGTTCCATTATCTGAGATCATCTCATAAGGGACCCCATATCTGTAGAAAATGTTGGTACGAATGAACTCGGCTACCTTCTTGGCATTCAAAACTTTGTAAGCAGCGGCCTCAACCCACTTGGTGAAGTAATCGATAGCTACGAGCACGTATTCTTGCCCACCCGAACCTTTCGGTTTGACCTGACCAATAACATCTATCCCCCATGTGGAGAAAGGCCAAGGAGCAGTTGATTGATAAAGAACGTGTGGCGGCAGATGTTGTAGACTAGCGTACCGCTGACACTGATCACAGGTTCGCACTTTCATCATACAATCCTTTTCCATCGTGGTCCAGTAGTACCCTTGCCTCACTATCTTCTTAGCGAGCATGTGCCCATTCATGTGGGGTCCACACAGTCCCCCATGGATTTCATCCATGATTCTATTCGCCTCAGTCTTATCTACACAGAGCAAATTTGGTCCGTGATGATACCTTTTGTACAACTGATCTCCGAAATCACAAATTGGGAGGCCCATCTGCGCATTGCAATCCTTGCCCTTTTGTCCCTTTCTGGAGGGTAGGTCCCATTCTGAGCACATTCCATACGTCTGTATACCACGGCTCTTCATTCTCTTCGCTTTCTAGCTCAATATCCAGGCAGTAGGCTGGGATTGATCTCTTACTAACCACAAACGGCTTTACCATAACATCTGCAGGGAATTCCATGATGGAGGCTAGGGTAGCCAATGCATCTGCGAATCTGTTTCGGTCCCTTGGGAGATAATGGAATGAGATATCTGAGAAGCGTTCTGTGAGCGCTACCAGTCGAATATGATACTGCTGTAGTCTTGGATCCAGGATTTTCCATTTTCCCTCGACCTGATTGATGATCAAGGCGGAGTCCCCGAACACTTCAATTTCTTTGACCCCTCGATTTAATGCTTCTCCCAGGCCGGCGATGCAAGCCTCATACTCTGCTGTGTTATTCGAACAGTCGAAGTCTAACCGGATAGCAATGGGCGTGTGCGCATCACTTGGATCAATGAGCAAGATTCCAATTCCGAAACCTCTCTTGTTGGCAGCCCCATCAAAGAAGAGTTGCCACTTATTCTCGAACAATCAACAGTGTAGATCCCTTCATCGGGAAACTGAGCTTCTGGTCCGGGCTCAAGATCAAGAGCCAAATCTGCAAGCTGGTCTGCTATCACCCTTCCTTTAATGGACTTAGGCGTTGCGTAAGTCATATCAAACTCGCTTAAGAGAAAAGCCCACTTGGCCACTCGATTGGACATGGTTGGCCTTTCGAGGATGTACTTCACTGGATCCATTCGGGATATAATCTGGACAGTAAGGATTGCAGATAAATTTTTAATCGCTGCGAGACCCAAACCAAACCGGTACATACTTTTCCAACGCTGAGTAGTTCAATTCACTCCCTTGTAGCTTTCTGCTAACAAAATAGATGTCACTTTCCACCCAGGAGTCCTCTTTTTCTTGTGCAAGCATTGCTCCTACTGCAGTATCAGTAACTGTTAGGTACAGTCGTAAGGGTTTGTACGAATGAGGTGGCGCCAAGACCGGTGGGCTTGTCAAGTATTCTTTGACCTTTTCAAAAGCAATCTGGCATTCTTCATCCCATGATCGATCGGTGTCCTTTTTTAGGAGCTTAAAGAGCGGTTCACACATCATGGTTAACTGCCGTATGAATCTGCTAATGTATTGAATCCTTCCCAAGAAACCTTTCACCTCTTTTTGAGTTCGAGGTTGAGGCATTTCTGTGATGGCCTTTATTTTGTCGGGGTCGACTTCAATCCCTTTTTCAGTTACCAAGAAACCTAAGACTTTGCCTCGGACAGTACCGAATGTGCATTTAGCAGGATTCAATTTCATGTGGTACTTCCGCAACCTTTCGAAGAACTTTTGAGGTCAATCAGATGCTGAGCGCCTTCTTCAACTGAGTGCACAATCATGTCATCCACGTAGATTTCAAGCTCTTTGTGGATCATGTCATGAAAAAGGGTCGTAGCACCACTTTGATAAGTGGTTCCGGTATTTTTAAGACCGAAAGGCATCACAGTATAGCAGAACGTCCCCCACGGGGTGATGAAGGAAGTTTTCTCTTGATCTTCTACTGCCATCTTAATTTGGTTATAACCCGCCATTCCATCAACGAACGACTTCACTTTGTGCATTGCAACCGAGTCCACCAAAATGTCAATATTTGGTAACGGGAAATCATCCTTCGGGCAAGCCTTGTTGAGGTCTCTGAAATCAACACATATCGGACTTTGCCGTTCGCCTTTTCAACTGTGACCATATTGGACAACCATTGGGGATACTCCACAACTCGGATGAAGCCTACTTGTAGCAGCCTCTCGATCTCCTCTTTAACCTGAAGGGCCCACTGCGGCTTGATTCTGCGTAGTTTCTGCTTGACCGGTTTGGCGTCAGGAAAGGTAGGAATTCGGTGTTCCACGATCGTCGGATCTAACCCTGGCATGTCTTCATACGACCAGGCAAACACATCAACAAATTCTTTGAGTAAACTGATCAGCTATTCCCTGTCAACCCCTTGCATGAAGCTCCTGATCTTCATTTCTTTGACTTCTTCATTCAGCCCCAGATTGATGGTAGACAGATTTTCCCCACAGGCTTCTAATTTTCGTTCCCCACGCTGTTTTGCTAACCTGTTTAACTCGATTAAATAGTCTTTTTCATCTTGACTTATGTTTTTAAAGATTCATGATTAACTTTAGTTGTTGTTAAATTTTCATTTGTTAAATCATTTTTTAAAATATTGGCAACCGAGGAGTAAGCGGAAATAGAGGAAACTTCATTCACAAAAGAGGGGAGTACAAGCTCGGCGACCGCGTCGAGGTCCTCGACAGTGAGGTCCTCTTCGGGAGTCCCGGAAACAACATTAGATAGCACAAAGGGTTGAAAAGCGGGGCCATCAGGGTGAACATAACCAAACTGCTCCACCAGAGTGTCAGTAGTAGCGAGCGGGCCAGTGGTTCTGGACCAGTTATTAAGTGGTGCCACTGCCGGCTTGAGGTGCTTCACCGGGTCATAAGCTTCACCATTACCATTTTCGATCATAACCACATATCCGTCTTCAAGACCAATTCCTTCAAACAACCCGAAGACATCATCTTCTTCATCAATATTCCACGGAATAATCGGGTCCAGTTGCTTATAGGAACTGCCCACATCAAAGTTTTCATCGACCATCTTGATATTCTCAAATACTTCCCATCCAGCATGAGGCTTTTCATTAATGCCAATAACTGGCTCAAAAGGCATAAAATACGCTACATCTTCAACTTTGCAAACAACATATCCCTTCCAGGACTTTTCATAAGGACGGAGTGGGGGGAGCTTATAGGTCCTTCCACTTTTGATAGCAGTCTGTCTCTCCCTTTTTTGACGTACAGCTTCGGCGATTTCGGCAGGAGTTGGTTCGTAACCAAGCCCAAAAGGAAGGAATAAAAATGGAACATCATCCTTGATAGGTTCAATACACCCTTGTTGCTCTTTTCCAAGCCCCATCATAGGCAGGAACTTCATCTTCTTGACCATATTCAAGGCCATTGCGTCTCCATACCTGGTCCGCTTTCTACCAATTAGATCGGTCTCCTTGACATATTCAATAGCATGGATCCGAGCTTGTGGGATCACTTCAAAACCACTCAAGAAGATGCCAGTATCTTTGTGCTCAATTCCCAAAATCGGGAGGTCATGAACTTGCGTATCATCTTGGGCATGAACTACCACTACATGATTGTCGTGGATGAACTTGATGCACTGATGGTAGGAGGAAGCTACCCCTCTTACTCCATGGATCCAAGGGCGTCCCAAGAGTAGACTGAATGAGGACTTGATATCAATCACTTGAAATTCATTCGGCATGAGAAGAGGGCCAATGGTGAGAGTGAGAAGGACAACACCCAGAACACAGCGACTGGTGCTATCGTAAGCACGAACCACTTGAGAAGATGGGACCAAATCAGTTATCTTGATTCCCAAATCTGCGAGAACATGCACGGGGCATACATTTACTGAGGAGCCATTATCGATCAAAACACGAGCTAAGTGCTCACCTCCGACCCCAACTTTGATGTGCAGAGCCTCGACATGATTAAGACCTATTTTTGGTGCATCGAGATCAGTAAAAGTGATGATATTCCCAAAATGAATGTTTCCGATCATGTGGACAAGGTCATTGGGAGAAGTCTCGATCGGGATGACAGCTTGAGCAAGAGCTTTAACCAACACGTCTCGGTGCTCCTGTGAAGACGAGAGCAAACCCCAAATGGATATATTAGCCTGGGTTTTCTTTAACTGGGTCAAGACCGGGTTCTCGGCGACCTTCTCTTTCTGAGCGGGGACTTCTTCTTTATCCTTTCCCAATTCACTTGCCTCGGGATTTGGAGGCTGATAGGCTCTTCCCGAGCGAGTGAGGTGATTCACATTTCCGCCAACCCAAGTGGTCTTTTTAACAGGGCCTTTTGCTCCTTAACAGCTTTAGCACTAGACAAAATCGAATCCCAAGAGATCATATGGCATTCAAAATCTTCGGAGATAACAGGAGTTACAGTGTAATTCAAAGCTTTCTTCGGAACGATGAAACTAGTCCTTGAGTAGTTTCCTTCAAACTCGATCACAGATCCTTGGCAAGGGATTAGTCACCACATTTGGTTGGGGCGGCTTCTGAATGAGTCCATCGTCTATCATGTCTTGCAGAGTGTGTCTCAAACTCCAACATTCATTTGTCGCATGACCAGGTGATACGTGGTATGCATAATATTTACTTGCATCCCAATTCTTAGGAGGCGGATTAGGTGGGCGGTATCCTTCTATCGGCTTTAGTACTCCTTGGGCGACCAATCCTTGAAAGATAGTAGACAATGGAGCGCTGAATTTATCAAAATGGCGATCTCTCCGATTTCCACCATTCCTTCGCTGATCGGTGACAGAGTTCACAGACCCGTCTTGATTATAACACGGAGGTGCCCTATTGTAGCTGCTCCGGCTTGGTCCCACATTGCTGTTCCAAAAAGGAGCAGGGGTCATGGCAACATTGTTCACAACTGGTGCCGGGGCTTTAGCAGCGGATCAGAATCTGTAGGAGCTAGGAGAAGAATCTAGCTTGATCACCCCAGTTCGGACATCTTCGTCAATACGAGAACCCACATCAAGAATAGAAGCAAAATCTGGAAACGGGAGATATTTCATCTTATCTGCATACACCGGCTGAAGATTCTTAAGGAAAATACGAGTTTGCTCGGCACTATCAGGCCTCTCCAGAGTTTGAGCAACTTTCTTCCTCCACCTACTTGCAAATTCAGAAAAGGATTCCTTCTCATGCTGAGCACACGAATCGAGGTCACGACGGCTCTTCTCCCAGTTGGAGTTATCTTTGTATCGCTTCTGGAATTCATCCACGAGCTTCCCCCAATTATCAACCTTTGGCATCCACAGTCATAAACCACTGCTTAGCGGCTCCTACCAAAGTCAGATGGAAGTTGGAGGCCATCGCACCAACATTAGCCCCACGAGACTGCATTGCATGAGCGTAAGATTTCAGGTGGGCCATTGGGCAACCTGTACCGTCAAATTTCTCCACATAGGGCATTTTGAATTTAGGAGGCAGAACAGCAAATGGAGATAATTTCAAGGAATCTGCAGAAAACTCCCCTTTATTCATGACCTTTCTCAACATTTCTTTCATTTCGCTCATTTCAATCTCAGCTTTAGTAAAGGGTACATATGGGACACCCTTGTAGAACGCTTCCATTTGGCGGACTAGGTTAGGATCTTGCCCCTGGGAAGTTCCTTGATTAATCTGAGAGGCACCGCTAGCAAACGCACCATAAGCGTTGGGCTGCTGATTCGGATACAGAGTCTGCATATACTGAGCAAATGCATTATGATCAGGCGGATACTGAGACGGATGCACAGCAAAATTTGCTGGATTCGGGATGAAGGGCTGGTGAGTGCCACTGAAGTCTGGATGAGACACATTACCCTGAGGAGGGATGCTCTGGTGATGACTATGGCCGATGGTGTTGCTACCAATAGGATTCAAGTTGATGGTAGGGATGCCACTTCCATTGGGACCTGTATTGCCATTGGGATTAGGATTGGGAACCCCATTTCTGGTCTGATTAATGTTCGGATCGCCATTGGGATTTCTGTTGGGGTTGCCATTGGGAGCCCCATTACTATTCTGATTCTGCATCTTCACAAGTGTAGCCAGTAGCTCATCTTGCTGAATCCTCATCTGACCCAACACATTCTTCTCCAACCATGCTTGAAGACCTGGTGGCGGCACATAGGCTTCCTCATTTCCTTCCTGGGCCATTGCAATAGCTTCTTCGGTTACATGCACTGTCTCGGCAACTCGGATCAACCTCCCCTTACTGTTTCTAGCTCCCCCTTTCCAAGTAGATGCCAGGCTTAGAGTATCTGAAAGGGATGGTGTTTAGGGCTGATTAGAGAGTGAAAAGGATCGAGATTTTCCGAGTTTGATTCAAAAGGAGTTCAAAAATCAAAATCAATCCTAGAATGCCGGATAAGCACTTGCTTTATTTTGACATGTTTTTGCATGAATCTTGGAATAGTGGATACCATCTCCAAAGTATAGGACCAACGTTTTTCACCTGTACTGTACTATTGGCCGTCCGAGCCCCTAGCGAAGGGCCTATACTCTTTCTGGGATCCACCATTCGGTTACGGTCTATGTGAGGGTCTTGACAATTTCAAGTCAATCCAAGAATTTCAACATGATATCCACAATTGAGGTCGATTATAACCTTTTGGGAATTCATAGGATTGAAGTAAAATTGTTTAGACAAAAACCGACATGAAGTCTGTGATGTGTTATTTTCGAAAGAATATGGACATCGCATTTCGGCTTTTGAAGCTTGGCTTACACCCATCACAGCTACCGTACGTGCTGCTAAGGGGGAAACAGTATACCGTTGACCCTATGGGGAAGTCAAGTGAGCTCCCTTATGCCCCAGGTTTACCGTCTCGGGTTTGAGATTCTAAGACGCTTTTCAAAAAACGTGCATATGTGTGAGGTATCTATGAGTTCGAAAAATCATTTTGAAAGCACGTAAAGAAAACAAGAAAATCATTTTTTTCCTTTTTTACTTGTTTTACCCCCTTTTTGGGGAATCACTCACCACGCAATGCATATATATATATATATATACAAATAAGATAAGCGAAAAAACGCCCCTGCAAAACAGAGGTTAGGGCACAGATATATACACCCCAAGTAAGGCACATAAAGCAAGGCACACACAAAGATTTAGAGTCTAGCCCACTTCAATGCAAGTCCCCAACAGAGTCGCCACTGTGAGAGCCCGCGCCCGAGATGATCGGATCACCGCGAAATGACCGCCCGTGAAAGCGGTTCGCGCCCGTCTCGTGCTGATGCGCTTTTGGAAATGCGCTCGGTTCTCACACAATGGTTTCCTCTTGATGCTGTGATTTGATTGCAAGAGTCGCCACCTCATTTTGATTTTAGGAAAAATGAAGAAAAAACCTTTTTTGAGAAAATGGGTTCGGGGGCTAAGTTACGAGAAGAGAAGGGGTTAGGCACTCTTCTCGCCCGTGATGGTCTCTATATGCGTGCCACTTATATTCAATTTTATGCCTTTTAATTTGGATTTTATGCCCTACCAAAAAATGGTGATGAAATATATATGGAGGTCTTCCTATTCTAGGAAGTTTCATTTTTATTCACAACCGGGAACTCGGTTTGAGTGGATTCCCCGATTGGTTTTCAAGAATGGTTTTGATCATATCAAGCAATAATACATCCACGGGAGGGGAGATTACACAATTACACATATACAAAAAATAGGGGAGACAAATCCCACAAATAATAATAAATATCCTCGACGGTGCTTTTGTTGATTTCGGTGACACTTTCAGCCCAGAAAAGGCAAACAGAAACCTTAGCATGTTTATCACCAATTTTCACCATCTTAGCTTGGGAATCTGACAAAACCCAAATAACAAAAGTTGAATACCACGCATAAAAAATGAATATCCCAAAATTTGGAGTTCATAGGATGAGTTTTAGTGGTTCAAAAGGTTTCTGACATTTTAATGTCAGAAACTGGAAGTGCAGAATCTGAATTTTTGAGTTTGAAACATATGTTTGAAAGGAGAACTTACAGTGATCCAAAAATGTATAAAAAATATGATAATCATCCTGGGTTCGTGTAGAACAAAATCTATGTTTTGATCTTTGTCCAGAAAATTATTTTTCATCAAGTTTGAAGCCCAAGAACACAGCAAGGTACCACAGTGAATAAACAACTCAGAATCACTGAGACCCAAATTTATGCATGAAAATATGATCTAGGCATGGAATATGAACATGAAACTTTAGGATCATATATTTCAACATGTTATGAACAACGTTTTTTCTTTGACCTAAACCAGAAAACCATTCTAAGATGGATTTACAAGCTCATCAAAATCAAGACTCTATACAGAAAGTAAAAACTGATTATATGAGGCATGATTATAGACCTCAAACACTACTATATCTTCAAACCAAGGCAAGAAACTCAAGGAATTTGATATTTAACATGTTAACAACATTATCCAAGAGCTATTTCTCAACAAATAATGATTTTCACATGCATGATCATGAAGGAAAGCCAAAGAGGGCAGATTTACGCCCTTTGAGAGAAACATGAAGATTTTCATACACAAATTAAAGCATATGAATATTATGACTATTATGAACATATATAAACATAATAAACTGAGTATTAGCATCACATGATCATCATTTATATACATAAACAAAGCTTTACAAAGCTAAAAAAACATGGAAGATGAAGGAAACCTAGTCATTATTTGACTAGGTTCCAAACCACTCCCAATATTGCTTACATATCTAAAGAGCCAAGGTTTACATAGAGTTTTACCTAGCTTTTGAGATTATGGGTGCTCCCTTTGTCAACCAAGGGAAGACTTTTTCTTTTCTTTTTGCTTTGTATTTGATCAAAGTTTTGGCTTTGATGTGTTTTTTGTGGTTTGTTTGGTGATTTATGGGTGGTGTAGGGGTGGTGTATGAGTGATGGTGTGGTGGTGGTGTTCTTGTTGAGAGAGAATGAGAGTGGAGGATGGTAGGGTTTTTTTTTTCTTTTTGTTTTTGTGTCTCCCTTTTTGAAATGGATGAGAGTGGTGTATATAGGAGGAGGGAGGTGGTAAATTGGTTGTAACTTGGAGGGGGGAGGTTGTAAATTGATGGATTCATCATCTATCCTTCTTGGCTAAGGCTTAAAGTCATCTTCCTTATCTTTGTTCCGGCTTTCCGCTCCGCAACTGCTCCGTTGTGCGCGTCTCCGGTGTCCCTGTTGTCCACGAGTCCAACATGAAAGTTGCTCGGAATATTTTTCTGGTCAGGCCGGTATATCTGAAATATTTTTATGAGTAAGGAACGACAATAATATATTTTTTCCTTTTCTTGACCAATTGATAAGATATTTTCCAATTTGGATAACCATCTTTCCGGCTCCGGCTTTTCGCTCCGTAACTGCTCCGTTATGCGCGCTCCGGTGTTCCGGTTGTCCGTGGGCCCAACATGAAAGTTGCTTGGAATAATTTTGTGGTCACGCCGGTATATCTGAAATATGTCAATTAGCAAGGAACAACAATAATATATTTTTTGCTCTTCTTGACCAGTTGATAAGATATTTTGAGATATTTTCCAATTTGGATAACCATCTTTCCGGCTCCGGCTTTCCGCTCCGTCGTGCGCTCTCCGGTGTCCCGGTTGTCCGCGGGCCCAACATGAAAGTTGCTTGGAATAATTTTGTGGTCACGCCGGTATATCTGAAATATGTCAATTAGCAAGAAAAGGTAATAATATATTTTTAATGCACAGAATGGATAACAGCGAGCAGTTCGGGGGGTTGCGGGCCCCGTTTCCGGTCCCGCACCTCGAAAAACGAAATTTTTCCCTGTTTGCTCATTTTTTCGCTCTGATCATGAATTTGAAGTCCGTTTATCCATTCGATGCACCGATAAGGCTCACGGCAGTCCCGCACAGCCAAATCGAGGGTTTTAGGTCAATTTTCGGGTTTAGACCGATTCAAGGTGGGTTTTTAGGGGTGCGAGATCAGGGTATCTACACACTCTCAAGGATAAAATCTCATGGGGGCTCGGAAGCCCGAGCCAGATATTTGATCCATGGGACTCACTTGACTCCCAAGGCCACTGCTTTTCACCCCGACGGCGTAGGTAATAAATGGACAGACTTTTGGTTTGCTAGCTTGCAAGGCTGCAACACTTTCGCTCACTTTTAGAGATTTCTAGCTTCCGGTATCTTGATCTCTTTTTGCTTGTGACTGGGCTCACCGCCCCTACTCCTAATCCTGTCCCCTTTTGCGTATCGCTTAGCAATGTGCTCACACATCTTCTTTGTCTTCTAAGTCTAGAGTGTGTTGTTGTCTTCGTGCTTTTATATTATCACTTGTCATGTAAAAAATGTTTTCAGTCAATGAACTTGCCTTATAACCAAGTGCCTTTTAAATCGCGTATCTTGTAGATCTGGACCCGCAAACAATTAAATCTCACTTAATTAAAAGCAATCAATGAAATTTGAACAACATTAGACTGTGATTAATTGAGATGGGAACTAGGGCTGAAGGCAATCAACGAAGTTCACAAAGGCGATCGACAAAGTCACCCGATGAACGAAGATTTCAGGGTGCAATCAAAAGGCATTTTCGGAAAGGCTAATCAAATGGAGAAAGCCGAAGATTATCACAGTCATGCCAACGCAAGTGTCAGCGATTTTCCTTTAATGTATGATGCATTGTAAAATCTCGCATATTGTATGTTTATGTTTTTGTAAATTTTTTGTATTCCGCACGCTATGATGTTTCTTCTTGAGTGCAAAAAAAATAAAAAATAAATAAATAAAAATCGAAAGAGAGCAAAAAAGGGGGGGGGTAAAAAAAAAAGAAGAAGAAGCATTATTCATTTATTTTGGTACATATTCAATTTGCTTTATTGTTTAATTCAATTGTTTTAGAAAGGATATCGCGACACTACAAATTCACGTGTGTGCCTTCAACGACGGCAATTGGCATTTCATTCTGAAAACTTCATCACTTGTTGCACAAAGACAAGACATGGACCAAGGGTCCGACAATCTCATGTGACATCATCAATTTCAAGGAGCACCGCGCATGCGAGGCCAATCTGCACTAAAGAAGATCTCGATCTTTCAACTTTGGGCAAAGTACCATCGACGACGACAACTGGTGTCTTTTGTTGGAGACCAACGTTCTCTACCAAACCCTTACACTGAGGGAGCCCAAGAACCAAAAAAATCGTGCAGCCTCCAATGGTGCGATCAATATCAAGAAAAGGAGACAACAACGACGAAGGCCTCTCACCAAACGAGGTCAACCTGCGGCGCGAATCATATCACTTGCCCAATGATGTTCTTATGTCGATTTGTCACGGTCTAACTTGTGTTCAAATGATTTGTCAAGCTTATTTAATCAGAATTAAAATGCTAATCCAATTTTAGAAGGGTCCATTTGATTTTGAGGCACTTGACCATTAACGCTTGTTTAAGTCTTGAGTCTTTGATTTCAATGTGTGAGCATACTTTTCTCGAGTCTAGGGGCTTCCCCCTACCCTCGTCCTTCCGTCATTTCATTTCTGCGCACACACGATGTCGGAGATCCCACTGGAATTTCCCTTTGCTTTCACAAAATACCGGCCTCATGCCTTCCCCTGTCAACTCCTGGAAGTTGTCACAACAAAAGAAACAAAGGAATGCTATTCTTTAGATCTCAGAATCTCAATGCCGGCAAGAGATGTCGAATGAATGAACATAAAACTGGGGCTGCATGTCAAAGTTTTGGGTTTTACTTCAGAAGCAGCAATGTGGTTTTATGACAATATGATTTGTTGAGAATGGTTGCTCCGGGTAACACGGAAATTCAGATGGAAAAATGCCAGAGTACAAAGCAACTCTCATTGACAGTTGATCCTTTGAAGGGACTAAAAAATGTAAAGATTAACTTTTGAGAATCATCATCAGTTTCAGTAACTCTCGAGATCAAGGATATCAAGGATGTGGGACAACTCTCATAGACAGTTAGGTCCCTTATGGGTGAATCATCAGAACACAGCGCCATCTCGGACTGATAGTATGGCCCGCAAAGCTCAAAGCTCGTTTCTTCGGCAACATCAGGATTGTGTCCCGCCGAACAACTCTCAAAGACAGTTGATTCCTCAAAGAAGGAGTATTGAATGTCAGAACACGTGAATTATGATCAGCAGCAAAGCATCGAATGTGGGATGACTCTCATAGACAGTCGGTCCCTTAATATGGGAATCAATAGAAACAAAGTGGCATCTCGGATTGTCAGTATGGCCCACAAAGCTCAAAGGTCGTTTCTTCAGCAACATCGGGATTGTGTCCCGCTGAGCAACTCTCAATGACAGTTAGAGCCCCCAAAGGTTAAAATGCCAAAACATGAAGTGGTCTCGATACGACAATTTGGATCAACATGAGATTCACCCTTAAAGTGAATCAAGAGCTTCAAATGCCAGATTCAGGGGCTTGTCCTATAACATGACTGGGGCTTCCGTAGCCAACATCTGAGTTTGATCTTTAAGAGACACTGGGGCTTCAGCAGCCAGAATGTTGGGGGTCGATGTCAGAAAGAACAAATGGGGTTTCTTCAGCCGACGACTGGGACTGACCCAACCATAGCATCCGGAGATATACCGTTGAGTAGTCTTGATCAAATGGGTGTTCGGAATTGACCTTTTGAGTGCTCGTGCTAGGCTTTCAACTCTGCTTCACCATACACATCTCCATATTCCTCATTTTCGCAAAAATGCAAAAGTAACAATAAAGTGCACAATCCATTTCATCCATGATTCTCCCTCTATTCATTCATAAATTTTCACTCATTAATTCATAATAAGCAAAGTTTGAGATGCAAGCAATGAACATGTGTCAAATAAAAGGAAAATCGAGTGCAAAAAAAATCGTCATGCAAAAATGAAATGTGACTTTCATCCTTCAAAAGAAAAATGGTTGCAAAATGAAAAGAGAATGTATTCTTGTCCCAATCTTTCTCTCAATCTCTCGATCGTAAATATTTCAATCCATGTATGCGTTCTAAAACTCTTGTTGCACATGAATGACACTCTCGATCACATTAATGTCCAAGATATATTTTGCTTTCTCTTGGAAATCTCTTGCAGGTACAAATCATCCATTCTACCACATCATGATCCTCACAAGAAGGATCCTCGACAAAGTCGACGCTCATGTTTCTGCGTAGGGAATGAAATTTCCTAATGCACTTTCTGCAAAATCAGTTCGAGTTGCTAAATTCGAACTACGTTGGTCTGATTCTCGAAAGAGATACGTAGGCAGCTTGAATTTTCAGGCACGACCACATACTTGCAAAAAATCTTATGCAGGTACGAAGTTGGAACCACACAACGAATCACATCTTGGTTTCACAAAGAGGTTGATTATTGCAAGAGATCAAAATCCCACAACAATGGCAAAACCAAAGAGCTAACTTGCAGGTCATAACAGACAATGTTGATCGTGTCATTTCTCCTGATATACGTGAGACTGCAGTCAAAACTGAATGATTCCAACCCGGTATCAATTGCCAAGAGTCGCAGCGACTCCAGAAGCGGAGAAGCTTGATTGTGAAAAAAATCAAAAACACTTTTTAGGGTGAACGGGAATCCGAAATGAGGTTGTGTAGATACCCCAGGAAACCACGGCTTGGATAGAGCGGTGAATTAGCCTAGGATGTCTAATTGATTTTAAGAGTCGCCACCCACGTTTTAGAGGAACGCGAGAAAACCTTTAGAAAAGCCAATTTTTATACAAAAACCAGAGATTCGAGGAGAGAAGGTTTCGGGGGTTAGGTGACGGAGTGGGAAGTACTTAAACACCCACTCCACCCCACTTACGCGGGTCTTGCTACTTTTGGTGTTCTAATGTTAAATGTCCTTCAATTTGTTAATAGAAAAGGTGCTAACAACTTACAATGGGAAGAAAGGAAAGAAAAGAAAGCTAAATGATTTTATTGATTTATGCTAAGAATTACATGTTGAATTATTGCTAAACCATTACATTAAGAAATGATTAATAATTGAAATAGAGATTGGAATGTTGGGATGTAACCTTAGCCAAACTTCAATAGTGAAGTGGCCTTTTGGTTGTATCCCCTTTTATGGAGATTGCATTCACATTGAAGAGAGGAAGAAAAGATGAAGAATGTAGTTTTAAATGTTTTTGTGTTTAAGAAATGATAAAAAAAAGAATAGAAGATAAAACAAGAATTTAGAAGAAGAAGAAGATAGACCTTGTACCTTGGGCTTGAATGGGGAAGAACCAAATTGTCTATAGTGACCACTCTTTGAAAATGGATTTTTATGTGTTTTAAAGTGTTTTTGATTCAAGAATTCTTCCTCCCTTTCCATGGTGGAATGAAGAGGTATTTATAGGTGTTAGGGAAGTGTTTTTTGGTCACAAAGATGGCCCTTCCCCGGATCAAGCCAAGGCATAATGGCCTTGGGGGGTACAAATCAGAAAATGAGGGAAATTTGGCCAAATCTGATATTCTGGAAGCGGGAAGCGCGCGCTTCCCACCCCCCCCCCTATGGGAGGAGCACGCCTCCCACAAAGGAGGACAAAGGCGTGCGCATCCCAGCTTCAGAAAAATCATATTTTAGCCCAAATGTTAACCCCGTTATGCAGTTAAACCCCAAAACTAACGGAATTAGTCCAAAAACTTAACAAACATCACGAAAGTCAACGAAAATAAATGAAACAAAGAATCAAGGTTGACTTTGCCACTTAGTCAAATCCAAGACTAACAGAGTAAGTCAGGAACTTAACAAAAAGTAACGAAAGTTAACGAAAAGTAACAAAACTTAACAGAAAAGAGGAAGACAAAGAATGTGTATGCAATCGGGACATGAGAGGTCCAAGGCGGGGTGTCTACAGAGCCCCTCGGTGACGTGGATTGCGAAGCAAAACCCGTCGACGAAAGAAAGACAACCGCCGAGGACGTCGACAAGAGAAAACAAAGACTCAATAAAACATGAATTTGAAATTTGCAAAGGATAGGGGTGCGCTCCCTGTGTGAGCGGCTTTATTGATATAGAAAGGATATGGCAGGATCCGTTTTACTGAAGCGGGATCCGTTTGCTGATACGGGATCTGTTTTGCTGAAGCAGGATCCGTTTGCTGATGCGGGATCCGTTTGCTGAAGCGGGATCCGTTTGCTGATGCGGGATTGTTAGTTCCCGACCTGAAAATGAGTTTATTAGGACTTTCCCAAAAATACAAGGACTTTATAGGAATTAGAAACCTTGCAAAGACTTGTTCCGGATTCCCGAAATACCTCATTTATGACAAAATCTTTAAATAGTTTCCTATTTAAAGACCTCCCTTGCCTCATAATAGGGGGGATCCGAATTTGAGAGTTCTTAAACACAATTTTGCTCTCTAATTAGCATTCAAACCTCCAAGAAGATCAAGGTTTATTTCTTGCCAACATAGGTAAGTTTTCTAACTTATTTCTTCACGTTCTTGCATTATTTCTAATGTAGATCTTTAATATTCATGTTCTTGCATGTTTATTCATAGTTTCTTCATGAGTTTCGCATGTTCATTCATATGTTCATAATATGTTCTTCGCATGTTCTTCGTGTTCATAGATTAAAACCTTATTTATGCTATATTTAGGGTTGCGATCTTCATAATTACATGTTATTTCATAGCCGATGATCATCTAGGGTTCATCAACCCAAGGATGATCTAGGAACTACTTCTAAACCCTAAACTTTAGGTAATTCCCCCTCATTATGCATGATCCCGATTCTTCTGCCTATTCTAAATTCTTCTCGAACTACGCTGACCTGAGCTTCTCACATTGAGAGGAACGTAGGCAATCTTCGGATCCGGTCTCAAACACTAACACACTACTAACACATTCATCATGATAGAAAGACCGATCATTCGGGCAATGGGAGTGATAACGTTCAATATTCTTCTCTTGTTGTAATTTGACCCCCGAACCCATAAACATGCTTTTTCTCAATGTTTTGGCTATAACTAAAACGGCGTGGCGACTCTCATAATTTTAATGTTGCTATGAATATTCCCAAATTCAAACACATGTATTCACAGTGGCGAATCTGCTGGGGACTGCTTTGAAACTTTTTCAAACTTAGTGGGTCTAACTTTCGTTTACATCACACACCTGCCATGTTTACACATGCACACACCTGCCATGTTTACACATGCACACACCTGCCATGTTTACACATGCACACACTTGCCATGTTTACACACGCACCTCACACACTTTCCATGTTTACACATGCACCCTACACACACCTTCCATGTATACACATGCACCCTACACACACCTGCCATGTTTACACATGCACCCTACACACACTTGCTATGTTTACACATGCACACACTTGCCATGTTTACACGTGCACCTCACACATACTTTCCATGTTTACACATGCACCTCACACACTTGCCATGTTTACACATGCACCCTACACACACTTGCCATGTTTACACATGCACATACTTGCCATGTTTATATATGCACCTCACATACTTGCCATGTTTACATATGCACCCGTGCACCCCGCCATGTTAATACTCGTACCTTGTATTTCTGTACCCTTGTTATTTTCATCTTAGTATTAGGGTCAAACAAAACCTTGCTATGTTCCCTTGTACATTCTTCTTCCCTCTCTCTTGCATTGCATTGCATCATTCAAACATTCAAAGCTTCCCTCTTTTCTCCCTAAAAAGAATTAGCTTCTTGCCACACACTACCACTAGTCCGTGTCTGCACTGCACAGGTCCCCATTACCCGGAGTATTCGATGTGCAGGAATTTGTGCGCTACTGCCGCCCTCTTTTCGAGTCACTCGTCTACTCCACTCACCGTGTACGTTCCGCGAGCGGTGGGAACCTTTTACCTAACCCGTGTCAACCCACACATAGAGATTAGGACACTCCTCGGACCACCCATTTAGGATGTAAAAAAATGCAAAAACTTTTCGCAAAATAAAATGTGCATTGTATCTAGGCGACCTCTAAGATCCATCGCTCATCCGTTGGGCCATCATTGCGATCCATTTGGGTCTACCCTTCACCTTTGACCGCCTAGGTCAACCTTCTCAACCTTTGACCCCCTAGGTCAACCTTATCAACCTTTGACCGCCTAGGTCAACCTTAGGTCAACCTTTGACCTCCTAGGTCAACCTTTGACCGCCTAGGTCAACCTTCTCAACCCTTGACCCCATAGGTCATTCTCATCCGCCTTTGACCCCTTAGGTCAACCTCATCCACCTTTGACCTCTTAGGTCAACCCTTGACTGCCTAGGTCAACCTCATCTGCTTTTGACCTCTTAGGTTAACCCTTGACCGCCTAGGTAAACCTCATCCACCTTTGACCTCTTAGGTCAACCCTTGACTGCCTAGGTCAACCTCATCCGCCTTTGACCTCGTAGGTCTACCCTTGACCGCCTAGGTCAACTTTATCCGCCTCCGACCTCTTAGGTCAACCCTTGACCTCCTAGGTCAACCTTATCACCTCCGACCTCTTAGGTCAACCCTTGACCACCTAGGACAACCTTATCACCTCTGACCCCTTAGGTCAACCTTATCACCTTTGACCCCCTAGGTCAAACTTATCTACCTTCGACCTCTTAGGTCAACCCTTGACCCCCTAGGACAACCTTATCACATTTAACCCCCTAGGTAAACTTTATCATCTTTGACCTCTTAGGTCTACCTTTGACCTCCTAGGTCAACCTTACCACCCTTTGACCTCTTAGACCAACCTTTGACCCCCTAGGTCAATCTTATCCGTTTAAGTCAACCTTTGACCCCCTAGGTCAATCTTATCCGTTTAAGTCAACCTTTGACCCCCTTGGTCAACCTTACCCACCTTTGACCTCTTAGGTCTACCCTTGACCCCCTAGGTCAACTTTATCAACCTCCGACCTCTTAGGTCAACCCTTGACCTCCTAGGTCAACTTTATCACCTTTGACCTCTTAGGTCACCCCTCGACCTCTTAGGTCAACCTTTGACCCCTTAGGTCAACCTCATCCGCCTTTGACCTCGTAGGTCAACCTTTGACCCCATAGGTCATTCTCATCTGCCTTTGACCCCATAGGTCAAACCTTGGACCCCTTAGGTCAACTTTATCACCCCTCGATCTCTTAGGTCAACCTTTGACCACTTAGGTCAACCTTATCCACCTTTGACCTTTGAGGTCAACCTTTGAGTCCCTAAGTCAACCCAATCACCTTTTGACTTCTTAAGTCAACCTTTGACCCCTAGGTCAACCTTATCCGCTATTGACCTCTTAGGTCAATCTTTGGTCCCATAGGTGAACCCAATTACCTTTGACCTTAACCCGCTTAGGTCAAACCGTCATCCTGACCCACCTAGGTCATTATTTGACCCACCGTTGTCCATACCAACCTAGGTCAACCCGTCTCGACCCGTTTAGGTCCACAGACCATCCTCGACCCATCTAGGTCAACTCGTCAGTCTTAGGTTAAAACTACCCCTTTACCTTTGACCCATCTAGGTCAATCCTTGGCCCGCTTAAGTTGACTTGCCCGTCTTGAATCTATCTACCGACCTCCCTAGGTCAACCAACCCGAATAGGTCAGCCTACCCATGTTTAACCCGTATAGGTCAACCATTTAGGTCAACCAACTCACATTCGACCCGCTTAGGTCAAACCATGTCTATCCCGCTTAGATCACCCCATAGGCAACCCGCTACAACCCGCTATCTTGATTCATTCACCATATAGGTCAATCCAACCCTTCTCATTTTGGTCGACGTATCCTTTACCCATCTATATCAACCCACCATTATCGTCGCATTCTAGCTTGAACCACTTCTTGTCTCAAACCTTAGGTCAAACCATAAGTCAAACCATACCCGACGTAATAAAAAACAACTCCTATAGGTCTTCGTCACCCATGCTTGACCAAGGACCGAGTCATCTCCTGCTTTTGACCTCAAGATCTCTCTTTATCTTAAAAAGACTCTATCAAATTGACCCCCGTGGTCATCTCTCACCTCTTTTTAAAAGTCTAACTTGATTCGAACTACGGCGACCTGAGCCTCTTATTGTGTGGGACCTCTCCCTCATGATAAGGGGAACGTAAGCAACTTCGGCCCGGTCAAACTTTCAAATTCTTGTCAAAAATGCATTTCAAAGTGTGGAGACCGACTCTTTTCCAAAAGTGATTTTATAACGATGCCTTGTCATTAATTATAAATCTAAGCTCAATTCAAAGACATAATTCCCCTACAACTATTGTAGATCCTGCATCATGTCTGTTGAAAGGAACATCGAAGTTGCAAATGAAGCTATTACCCAAGGTCTCGAGACAACTCTCCACACCAATACTGATCTCAATGAGCAAGCGCTCCATTCCGAGACCATCCTCAACGAGCAAGCAACCCTCTTCCAGACCGCTCTCGACGAACAAGAAGCCTACTTTGAGACTGTCACGACCCGAAATATAGGCTCTATTTTATTAAGTAATGAATGATTTTTATTTAATTATTTGCTCATTTATTTATTTAAATTATTATTTATTTAAATAATTATGTGTGCAATTTATGTGTTATAATATTTATGCCTAGCATTTTATTTTGGGTCTTAATTGTTAGTAGGGAGTGTAGTGTTTGTGTGTAGTGTAGTGGAGGGGGCCTAAGTGTAACTCTTTTAAATTATTTCCCTACTCCCTCCCTACACCTTCCCTCACCTCCCTCACCCTACTCTTTCACTCACTCACTCCACCCCATTCCCTGGAAACTCTCTTCCTCTCTCTAGCAACTTTGGGTAAGTTTTCTTCTCCTTCTTCTCTCTTCATTTTCTCCTTCTTCCTCTCATCATCTCTCAATTCTTAAAACTTGAACATTGTTTAGATCGTCGCTAGGATCGCGTAGAGTCAAAAAGATTTGAAATCCATCAACTTTGAGAAATTGCAAGTAAGTTACTTTTCCCCCATTTTAATGCTAAAATGTTCATATCATGCTTAGATATTGTTTGATGTGTTCCATTTGAAGTTTGGATTAGTTTTGAATTTGTTTGGAATTTATTTGAGTTTTTGATCAAAAATGGTGAAATCTTGAATGTTGAGTTTGATTCTTGATTTCGTTTGTTAAATGTTGTTTTAGGAGTCTTTTTAGACTTATAAGTTGTTTTGGCACTTTAGTATATGAGTTGAAATGTTGGATTTTGGGTTGAATGTGTTTTGGGTTTGAAAATGGAAGAACCCTTGTTCTTCTTCCCGATTTCTGCAAATCCAGAGCATTGTGCGACCGCACAAAACTTCCTGGGCTGCTCATCTTTCTGAAGGCTTTTGTTCTTGTTTTGAGGCCTTTTGGGCGGCCGCACAACCCACTTTGGGCGGCCGCACAGAACCCCTGAAACTTTACATTTTGTTAAATTGTGTAATTGAAGAACGCGTTTTGGTCCAAGTCTTGGGTGTCCTTCTAGTTGACCTTAGTGATCATTGTAGTACACTTTAGTGATAGAATTGGGTCCATTGTGATCGAGTTTGTGTTTGAAATTCATTAATTGTTAATTGGGATTTTGGAGCACTTTTATGGTGTATGATTGGTTCATTTCATCTTCTTGGTGGTTATTTGGTATGATTCCCTACATTGGAATCCTTGTTGTTTATCGTGCTAGTATTTTATTACTTAGCAGTTATTTGAAAGTCCAGCTGGTATTTGTGGTTGTGTCGGGCGATGTGAGATATTGTGATGGCACCGGCCAAGTCCATTATGGTGTCGACCATTGTTTTGCCCTTATTTTCCTCTTCCAGATTGGCCTTGGTTGAGACGTTTGGAGCATGACTTTGTGGCATGGCTCCCGCCCTTTGTGGCACATTATTTTGTTATTGGTTCCGGTACCGGGGTTTCTCTTCGGCTTTTATGCTATTATGAAGATGATGATTGGTTGATTATTGAAGCTGCGCAGCGATCCTTTATTTGGATGTTCCGGTTTGGAAAACCTTGGCTATATCCTTTGTTATATGTTTATTTCCGCTGGTATCTGTATGTGATAAATGCTATGTGCTATGTGATATTTATCATTGCTTATTGCTTATTGCATCATAGCATGTCATGTAGTTGCATTAGTAACTTATTGAGATTTATCTCACCCCTTTTCTTTTTATCTTTGTTTTTCCTTAACCCCCCCCCCCCAGGTGCTAAGGATTAGTCTCGCTGATCACGAGAAAGAGGACGTCGAGTGTGGATCCGTTCTTTTGGGGAAAGTTGTATAGGTTGGTTTACATTATATCAATGTGTAACCTTTTGGGGATATTTGTACCAAACATTGACGTCATTAGGATTTTGTATATTTGTATTCTTGTTAGCATAAACTTGTGGAAGTTTATGATAACTTGTATTTGGTTTTATTAAACTTAATTTTGTAAACTTTGGATCATCACCTTTTGGTGTCAAATGGAATTTTTAACTTCGGTATTTTGGAGTTTATTGTTAGAGTCGACGTCCAGATCGCGGTCCCGGGGCCCGCGGGGTCCGGGGTCGCGACAGTTGGTATCAGAGCTATGGCATTAGCTCTAAGTATAAGTCTAGGTGGATTAGTATGACCTAGGTGGGTAGTAGTGTGCGGAGTGATTAACGGTTGATGTTTTATGCAGGTAATTGTTCTCAATGTCTGGAAGAAGAAACAGAGGAGGTGCTAGTGGGGCACAGAATCAGAATGATACAAGGGATGAAGCCCGTGCCATGTTTCAAGGCATGTTTGAGGCGGCCATGAAGGCCATACATGATCAAGGTCCGAGGGTAGAACAAGCACCACCCCGTTATGGATTGGAGCAATTTCTGAAGTTGAAACCGGTTGAGTTCAATGGGGAACCCGATGTTCGGAAAGCTGAGTTATGGATTGAGTCTATGGAGAAGATTTACGATGTGTTTGGGTGTTCGGATGAGGACAAGGTCCGGTTTGCGGCTTACAAGCTTGTGGGAGCCGCCGAGCATTGGTGGAAGGGCGTTAAAGCTACTTGGGATGATACTCACACGGTGTATGCGTGGGAGTTGTTCGTGCGTAAGTTCAGAGAGCATTTCATTCCGGTTGTTGATCAGAATCGAAAGGAGATCGAGCTACTCAACTTGGAGCAAGGTGTGTTGTCTATAGCACAATACTCGGCTAAGTTCATAGAATTAGCCCGGTATTGTGACTATTTGGTGAGGACCGAGGAACAAAAGGCTATGAAGTTTATTCGGGGATTGAAGACCTCCATCCGTACTCAACTGATTGCTCAACGGATAGTGACTTTTCAAGATGCGGTGGACCGAGCCTATTTAATAGAGCAAGATATTGGGGAGCATAAAAGGAAGGCTGAGGTAGCTAATCCGAGTAAGCAAGGAGCGCTGAGCAAGTCACAACCGAGGATCGATAACCGAGGTAACTTTGGGGGACAATCTCAGTCCCGAGGGCAACAAAACCCAAGGAACCCGGGTACTACTTCCGGGAACCAAGGGAGCCAAGTTAGGAGGCTTTGTTCGTATTGTCAAAAAGAAGGTCATTCTGAAGACCGTTGTTGGAAGAAGCAAGGAAGGTGCACCAATTGTGGTCAAATGGGTCATTTTGCAAGGGATTGTCCGAGGAATAGAATTCAACCATCGGGGATGGGAGCTGGGGCTCTTCAGGGTCAGAAAAGGGACGCTACGGGAAAGCCCAAGGTCCAAGGGAAAGTGTTTGCAATGAATCAACAACAAGCGACAGATGATCCTACAGTTATTGGAGGTATTATTTCTATATCTAATGTGAGCGCACGAGCGTTAGTAGATCCAGGATCATCTCATTCATACATTTCTGTGAAATTTGCTTCTATGTTAAATGCTGCATTCGAGTCTTTACCGTACGTGCTAGAGGTGTCGACCCCTATAGGAGAATGCTTGATTTCTGATCGAGTCCTTCGTGCTTGTGACGTGGTTATTTGTGGTCGAGTCCTTTGTGCGGATTTGGTGGTTCTTCCTATCCAAGACTTTGATGTCATTTTGGGTATGGATTGGTTGAGCAAGTTTCATGCGTCCGTTGATTGCCGTAAGAAAACTGTTACTTTTTCTATTCCCGATGTGCCTAAATTTGTGTTTGAGGCTAGTCCTCTGAGTAGAAAGGTTCGCTTAATTTCTTTTATGAAAGCGAGAAGATTATTGCATAGTGGTTGCGAGGGGTATTTGGCTAGTGTTCTTGATACTAGGAAAGAACCCCCTAGTTTTGATAGTGTTCGGGTAGTTCGGGAATTTCCCGATGTTTTCTCTACCGAGTATGATATGCCTCCCGATCGTGAGATTGAGTTTTGTATAGATCTTTTGCCGGGTACGGCTCCGATTTCGAAAGCACCTTATAGGTTAGCTCCCACCGAGTTGAAGGAATTGAAGGTTCAGTTGCAAGAGTTGCTTGATCGAGGGTTTATCCGCCCTAGTGTTTCCCCGTGGGGAGCACCGGTTTTGTTCGTGCGGAAGAAAGATGGTTCGTTGAGGTTGTGCATCGATTACCGGAAGTTGAATCAGGTTACGGTGAAGAACAAGTATCCTCTACCTCACATCGATGATTTGTTTGATCAACTTCAAGGGTCCGTGGTTTTCTCTAAACTTGATTTGAGGAGTGGGTACCATCAGTTGAAGGTTCGACCGGAGGATATTCCGAAGACTGCTTTTCGCACTCGGTATGGTCATTATGAATTCTTGGTTATGCCGTTTGGGTTGACTAATGCGCCGGCCGTATTTATGGATTTGATGAACCGAGTTTTCCATCCTTACCTTGACTCGTTCGTGGTGGTTTTCATCGACGACATTCTTGTTTATTCGAAATCTCGAGAGGAGCACGAGCAGCATTTGAGGACAGTTTTATCCGTTCTTGCGAGGGAGAAATTATTTGCGAAGTTTAGTAAATGCGAGTTTTGGCTCGAGAAGGTGTCATTTCTGGGTCATGTTATTTCGAAAGACGGGATTTCCGTGGACCCGTCGAAGATTGAGGCCATAGTGGATTGGAAGAGACCCGAGTCAGTGACAGAGATTAGAAGCTTTCTTGGTTTAGCCGGATATTACCGAAGATTTATTGAGGGATTTTCGAGGATAGCTACTCCGATGACGCAGTTGACCCGAAAGAATGTTCCGTTTGTGTGGACCGAGAAATGTGACAAGAGTTTCGAGGAATTGAAGAAGAGGTTGACTACCGCACCGATCTTGACTTTGCCTAATGGGAGCGATGGCCTAGTGATCTACAGTGATGCTTCGAAAGAGGGTTTGGGTTGTGTGTTGATGCAGAATGGGAAAGTAATTGCGTATGCTTCGAGGAAGTTGACCCCTAGTGAACAGAATTACCCGACTCATGATATGGAGTTGGCGGCGATAGTCTTTGCGTTGCACAAGTGGAAGCACTATCTTTACGGAGCGAAGTTTGAAATTTTTACGGATCACAAGAGTTTGAAGTACCTTTTCTCCCAGAAAGAGTTGAACAACCGACAGCGCCGATGGATGGAATTGTTGAAGGATTATGATTGTACGATTTCTTATCACCCGGGAAAGGCGAATGTGGTAGCCGATGCGATTAGTAGAAAATCTTATGTGGCTTCGATGATGGTTCGAGAGTGGAAAATGCTTGAGGATGTTCGAGATTGGTCTCCTCGTGAATCGAGACATGGGGCTATTTTTGCGAATATTAGAGTGTCTCCGACCCTAATTCAAAGAATAAAGGAAGCTCAGAAAGAAGATCCCGAGTTAGTGAAGGTAATGGGTAAATTGAAGGAAAAGAACTTCGCGGATTTTTCTATTAGCTCGAGTGGAGTGTTGACTTTCCGTGGTCGTTTATGTGTTCCGGATGTTGATGGAATTAAACAGAGAGTTCTTGATGAGGACCACAAATCGAGGTATACTATTCATCCGGGTAGTACGAAGATGTATCAGGATTTGAAGCAACAATTTTGGTGGATCAATATGAAAAGGGAAATAGCGGAGTATGTTTCGAAGTGTTTAACGTGTCAGCAGGTCAAAGCCGAGCATCAGAGACCCGCGGGATTGCTTCAGCCGTTAGAGATTCCCGAGTGGAAATGAGAGCATGTGACTATGGATTTCGTTACGGGACTGCCTCGTACTCGTAGGAAGTATGACAGTGTTTGGGTAATAGTGGATAGATTGACCAAGAGTGCTCATTTCTTGCCTATTGATATCAGATATTCGATGGAGAAGCTTGCGACCCTTTATATCGACGAGATTGTTAGATTGCATGGAATTCCGGTTAGTATTGTGTCAGATCGAGACCCGAGGTTCACTTCTAGATTCTGGAAGGCATTTCAGGAAGCTTTGGGTACAGATTGGCGTTTCATCACTGCTTTTCATCCTCAGACCGACGGTCAATCCGAGAGGACTATTCATATTTTGGAGGATATGTTGCGAGCGTGTTCGATAGACTTTTCCGATTCTTGGGATTCGCACCTGCCGTTAGTGGAATTCTCTTACAACAACAGTTATCAGGCTAGTATCGAGATGGCACCGTTTGAGGCCTTGTATGGAAGGAAGTGTAGATCGCCTATTTGTTGGGATGAGGTTGGTGAAGCGAGAGTTTTGGGTATTGATTTGCTTCGGGATTCGGTTGAGAAAGTTAGAGTTATCCGGGATAGATTGAAGACAGCTCAGAGTCGACATAAGAGCTACGCAGACAACCGAAGGCGAGATCTTAGTTTTCAGACCGGTGATTTGGTGTTTTTGAAAGTATCTCCAAAGGTGGGTATTCGTAGATTTGGGAAGAAAGGCAAATTGGCTCCGAGGTTTATTGGCCCGTTTGAGATTTTGGGAAAGGTTGGACTTCTAGCGTATCGTCTTGTGTTACCGCCATCTTTGGACCGGTTGCACAACGTGTTCCACGTTTCTATGCTTCGGAAGTATGTTCATGATCCGTCTCACGTGTTACCGAGGGTACCGGAGGATATTGAGCCCGATATGTCTTATGAGGAACGACCGGTCCGGATTTTAGATTCCAAGGTCCAAGAGTTGAGGAACAAGAGCATCGCGTTGGTTCGAGTTCTTTGGAGGAATCATAACATCGAGGAATCGACGTGGGAGCTTCGTGATGAGATCGAGAGGAAATTTCCGTGGCTTTTTGTTTAAGGTGAGTCTCGTTAAAATTCGGGTCGAATTTTCTTTAAGGGGGAGTGAATGTCACGACCCGAAATATAGGCTCTATTTTATTAAGTAATAAATGACTTTTATTTAATTATTTGCTCATTTATTTATTTAAATTATTATTTATTTAAATAATTATGTGTGCAATTTATGTGTTATAATATTTATGCCTAGCATTTTATTTTGGGTCTTAATTGTTAGTAGGGAGTGTAGTGTTTGTGTGTAGTGTAGTGGAGGGGGCCTAAGTGTAACTCTTTTAAATTATTTCCCTACTCCCTCCCTACACCTTCCCTCACCTCCCTCACCCTACTCTTTCACTCACTCACTCCACCCCATTCCCTGGAAACTCTCTTCCTCTCTCTAGCAACTTTGGGTAAGTTTTCTTCTCCTTCTTCTCTCTTCATTTTCTCCTTCTTCCTCTCATCATCTCTCAATTCTTAAAACTTGAACATTGTTTAGATCGTTGCTAGGATCGCGTAGAGTCAAAAAGATTTGAAATCCATCAACTTTGAGAAATTGCAAGTAAGTTACTTTTCCCCCATTTTAATGCTAAAATGTTCATATCATGCTTAGATATTGTTTGATGTGTTCCATTTGAAGTTTGGATGAGTTTTGAATTTGTTTGGAATTTATTTGAGTTTTTGATCAAAAATGGTGAAATCTTGAATGTTGAGTTTGATTCTTGATTTCGTTTGTTAAATGTTGTTTTAGGAGTCTTTTTAGACTTATAAGTTGTTTTGGCACTTTAGTATATGAGTTGAAATGTTGGATTTTGGGTTGAATGTGTTTTGGGTTTGAAAATGGAAGAACCCTTGTTCTTCTTCCCGATTTCTGCAAATCCAGAGCATTGTGCGACCGCACAAAACTTCCTGGGCGGCCGCGCATCTTTCTGAAGGCTTTTGTTCTTGTTTTGAGGCCTTTTGGGCGGCCGCACAACCCACTTTGGGCGGCCGCACAGAACCCCTGAAACTTTACATTTTGTTAAATTGTGTAATTGAAGAACGCGTTTTGGTCCAAGTCTTGGGTGTCCTTCTAGTTGACCTTAGTGATCATTGTAGTACACTTTAGTGATAGAATTGGGTCCATTGTGATCGAGTTTGTGTTTGAAATTCATTAATTGTTAATTGGGATTTTGGAGCACTTTTATGGTGTATGATTGGTTCATTTCATCTTCTTGGTGGTTATTTGGTATGATTCCCTACATTGGAATCCTTGTTGTTTATCGTGCTAGTATTTTATTACTTAGCAGTTATTTGAAAGTCCAGCTGGTATTTGTGGTTGTGTCGGGCGATGTGAGATATTGTGATGGCACCGGCCAAGTCCATTATGGTGTCGACCATTGTTTTGCCCTTATTTTCCTCTTCCAGATTGGCCTTGGTTGAGACGTTTGGAGCATGACTTTGTGGCATGGCTCCCGCCCTTTGTGGCACATTATTTTGTTATTGGTTCCGGTACCGGGGTTTCTCTTCGGCTTTTATGCTATTATGAAGATGATGATTGGTTGATTATTGAAGCTGCGCAGCGATCCTTTATTTGGATGTTCCGGTTTGGAAAACCTTGGCTATATCCTTTGTTATGTGTTTATTTCCGCTGCTATCTGTATGTGATAAATGCTATGTGCTATGTGATATTTATCATTGCTTATTGCTTATTGCATCATAGCATGTCATGTAGTTGCATTAGTAACTTATTGAGATTTATCTCACCCCTTTTCTTTTTATCTTTGTTTTTCCTTAACCCCCCCCCCAGGTGCTAAGGATTAGTCTCGCTGATCACGAGAAAGAGGACGTCGAGTGTGGATCCGTTCTTTTGGGGAAAGTTGTATAGGTTGGTTTACATTATATCAATGTGTAACCTTTTGGGGATATTTGTACCAAACATTGACGTCATTAGGATTTTGTATATTTGTATTCTTGTTAGCATAAACTTGTGGAAGTTTATGATAACTTGTATTTGGTTTTATTAAACTTAATTTTGTAAAACTTTGGATCATCACCTTTTGGTGTCAAATGGAATTTTTAACTTCGGTATTTTGGAGTTTATTGTTAGAGTCAACGTCCAGATCGCGGTCCCGGGGTCCGGGGTCGCGACAGAGACTGTCCTCCTCAAGCAAGTCGACCGCTTCCAAAAAGAGATGTGCAAGGCTCTAAAGGACACCGAGAAGCGCCTTCACTCTGATATTTATTGCATTTATGATTACCTCGGCCGAGTTCTCCCTCTTGCTCAATTTCAACACCCGTACGCTCCTCAAATGTATGGGCCATCACAGATTTCCCCCGTTGGGATGCCTCCTAAGACTACTCATCAACGACAGGTACCGGTACCTAAACCACCCTCAAAGACAGTTCGGAAGGACGAACGCGAGTACAATGACTTGGGTATGCCGTTAGCCAAACTCTTCAAAAGTCTAGTTCAAGCCGGCAAGTTGTCTCCTTTGTTCAACTATGAACCAAGTAGGGTGAAGCAAAGCTTGGATCCCTTCAAACACTGCCAATACCACCAGTACATTGGGCATGACACCAAAGATTGCCTCCAATTGAGGAGAAAGATTCAAAGCCTCATTGACAGCGGAGCCATCACCCGCCAATGGAATACATGGGCATGGACAAAAGAGGAAATTGGGGCTACCTCCTTTGAATAAAAGAAAAGAAAAGGGTCATTCAGTCTTCGTAGGTTCTAGAGTGTCCTTAGTCAAAAGTCTACCTTGGACGATTTTTGTTTCTTTAAGTAAAAGTCCACCCCGGAATAGTCAGTTTAAATCTTTTAGTTCCAATAAAAGGGTCTTTATTTCTTTTCTTTTCTCTCTAGACTTGAGACATAAGCTTGCATATATCAATTTCATGAAAATTGTCTTATTCACCATTTTTGCTTGATTGTTATATCTTTATATGATGAATTAATCTTAATCTTACTCATTAATGACGACTCATTAAAAGGTAAATGGACCCACAAACCATTCACATAACTAAGTAAACGATTAATCTCAAAATAACAAATGCTTCGATCAATTGGGATGAACGAATCACTTTCTCTTCTCTCTACATTCTACCCCTATACACCTTCTCCCATACACTATCCTCATACGCCTCTCATCCCACCATTAGACCCCTTTTCCATACGGTCATGACAAAGAAATGGACTGCGGTTGCTCATCATCAAATAGACATCCATGCTGCCACAATTTAAAGGGTTGGTTTGTTCCCTTCATGAGTACTACATGCCGTTACACTGGGGCTGTCCGTATTCCATCGCAAATGTAAGACAAGTGCACGAAGTCATTCAAGCCATTAATAGGTGCCACGTGATAATCCGATGGAGCTCTACCGGTATAAATCAAGGGGCTTGGATGCCCGCCGCCAGCAAAAGGCCGCTTGAACTATAAGGAAGTTACCTCGCAATCGAGAGAGGCGAAAGCAAACTAGGGGCTTGTCTTGCCCAATGTTTCATGTACAAATATAAAAAAAAAATATGGCTCGCTAGGTTGAAACCCAAAAGGGCGACCTAGGCAAAAGTTAGAGCATTGCACAAAAAGAAGCCCGCTAGGTTGAAAACCCGAAAGGGCGGCCTAGGCAAAAAAAGGGTGTGCACAAAGAGATAAAATAAAAAAGAAAAAGAAAAATAGAAGGGGCTATCACCATGGAAAAGTAAAAGTCCCATTTTCTTTTCACCTCAAATGTTCTATTTTCCTTTCTTTCCTTACAAAGTAGATAAACGGCAGCAACCCATGACAACTACGATGGAGCAATCCACTGCAACAACTACAAAGGAGTAATCCACCGCAATGAGCTACAAAGAACAACTCACCTCAAACGAACCTCACACCCCTAAACTCAAAACCCAACTTCATCGTCAACCGGGCAACCACTCAAAGCCAAACATAACCTACCTTGGGCCAACTTTCTTTCTTTTCTTTCCTCCCACACATACCCACTGAAACCCGACACCATCGTCAAGCAGGTCATCCCCGAACTACGCGGACCTGAGCTTCTCACATTGAGGAGAACGTAGGCAACCTTAGGGTCCGGTCCAAAATATACACAACCCACCTCGAGCCAATTTTCTTTCTCTTCGCTCTTCCCCCATATTTCTACTCCTGACTTCTTCACTCACAATTGATCAAAACATTTATTAATTTGAGGCTACTTGTTTACCAATTAACCATAACTCATTAACTAATCAACGAGGTCCATTCTCGAGCAATCAAATGAGAACCTTGAATAAAACAATTTTCAAATGTCTCGACAAGTCTTCTGTTCTACAATCTAGGAAAGATCTAAACACTTACTTTCTGTCAAGCAGGGGCTTCCTTCCTTTTATATACACTCAATTGTCCAAAGATTCAAAATGCGAGTACTATCTCTCTCTCCCTCTCACTACCACCAAAATGCCCCCGCATGTTTAAACAATTATTTTTCTTTTTTTGAGTCGACTGAATGATTTTCAAAAAAAAAAAAAAAAGATGACGCAAAAGAGATGCCCGCTAGATTGAAAACCCGAAAGGGCGGTCTAGGCATAAAAAAGGGTGCGTCTTAAAGGAGGTAGGATACCCCGCTCTACACCCTTATCGAACTGGGGCTTCCCCAACAGAATGGGTCGACTATGTGTTTTCTCGGAGAATACCGAGGTCCCAACAAGAATATACTTAGAAGAAGGGCATCCCTCATCATCAAGCTTGACATAGAGTTTCTCAAAGGAGGGAGGGTAACCGCTCACCAAATTAGATAATCCCCAACGGAATGGATAGACTATGTGGTTTCTCAGAGGATACCGGGGCTTCAACAGGGATATGCTTAGCAGAAAGACATCCCTCGTCATCAAACTCAGCACGTGACAAACTCTTTGAATTGGTTAGAATCGTAATTAATTATAAAGCATCTTTATAAAGTCATAAAACTTTCAAAAGTTTTCTCTTCCACGACACTTTGTTTATAAACCCGCACTCTCGGTCTCCACAAAATTTGTATAAACCTCCTCGGTCCACTCTGAGACCCATCTTTGTGATTCTTGAACCGACTCGGTCCTTCACCCTATTTCCTACACAATAGGATACCCTTAGGTCCCAACCTACCTGGTTCAAAACCTTAGGTCCCAAGCCTACCCGGTCAGTCTTGCCTAAGTTACACCATAAACTCTCTAGGTCCCGAGCCTACCCGATCAGTCTTACCTAGGTCCCAAACCTGCCCGGTGAATCTTACCTAGGTTACATCATAACCTCTTAGCTCGACCTTCCGCAAGTTCGTAGCATGACCCCTTCGGCCTCAAACAGGTTCTACCCAAAACTTCAGACCTTAAACCAGTTAACCAAAGCCAAATCCTTAGGGTGACCCATTAGGTCCCGAACCTACCGGTCCCGAGCCTACCCGATCTCCTAGATCTCAAACCTACCAATATATATTCATCCTTACATTGTCCAGACTATGTCTCCCTTATCCTCTTAGGTCCAACCTCTTAGGTCTACCCAGTCTAACCTGTTGAGCGATCCCTTGTGTCCCAAGACCATTCGAGTCTACCAAACTTATCCTTGAAGTCCATAATATGTCTGATCCATACCTTAGGCCTCAACCCCTAAACCTTTAGGCCACAAGACTTTCTACCCTTTAGGTCTCTCACCTTACATCTCCACCCTTTGGACTCTTTAATTCCCAAGCCTACTTGGTCCGACTAAAAGCGACACATCTACGTCTCCCGACTCCCGTCATGTCCAAGTCATGACCCTACCACTCTTAAACCTACCAAGTACCAACCTAGTGCCACTCATTAGCCGCAAGAGACTACCTAGTCTGACCTTCAACTCCTTACGACTCTAACCTACTTAATCCAAGCCGAGTCCAAACCTCGCCACTTGCACGATCCTCTCCTCAAACTCTTTAGATCTCAAACCTTTCTTCCCCACGAGTCCAAACCTCAAACATGCTCGAACGCATAGGACCTCCCGCGTACCGTGACATGCCATAAAGATATCAAAACCCGTCCGGTCAAAACTAATGCGCTTAACACCTTTGGGTCCCATCCCTAGCCTACCTTCACAATCGCCGAACGAGTTTGGTCACGCGCAATGACCTCTAAGACAAACTTCGGTCCTAAGCATACCCAATCCAACTTAGGCACCTATTATACTCGAGCAAAGTCTTGGGCACTCAATCCCTTTACCTAAAGCGCCAACATGGTCACATATCCAGACCATCTCCCGCACATGGTTCGCACCTAGCATACCTTAGGACCCAAACCTGCCATGTCCGCCTTATACCCTTAACTGGTTAGGCATTAGGATCATCCAATCCTAATCTGTTTCTCTTTAGCTCCACTCAAACCTACTTGGTCTTAACCCATAACGCGACCTTTTAGGACAAAAGACTTATCCGCTTCAAAACCTCATGTCCCAACGCTACCCTGCCTAGCCTTCGATCTCCTTGATCTCGCACCTACCAGTCCATTAGGTCCCGGTCTCCTTGGCACTTGTCTAAATCTTACCCTAGATAAACCCTTATACTTTGGTATAGTTTACTTAAGCCTAGGTCTAACCTATCAAGCCTACCCATCCTTGAGGTATCACGCTCACCTGCCCCAAACTATAACACTCATGGACCTCAGACTTGCTCGGTCTAAACCAAGACAAACCTTCAAATGCTTTCGGTCTCCAAACCCTAGCCTTAAACCTAGGTAAACACATTCTCTAAACCCTAGCCTCAGGCCTAGGTAGTCATATCATTCTCTCTGAACCCTAGCCTCAAGCCTAGGTAATTACATCCTTACTAAACCCTAGCCCCGAGCCTAGGTAGTTACATCCCTTCCAAACCCTAGCTTAGAGCCTAGGTATTTACACCCTTCCTAAACCCTAGCCTTGATCCTAGGTAGTCACGTATCCTCTCTAAACCCTAGCCTCAAGCCTAGGTACTCATATCATTCTCTCTGAACCCTAGCCTCAAGCCTAGGTAATTACATCCTTTCAAACCCTAGCCTAAAGCCTAGGAAGTTACATCCTTCTTAAACCCTAGCCTTGATCCTAGGTAGCTATACCCTTCCTAAACCCTAGCCTTGATCCTAGGTAGTCACATATCCTATCTAAACCCCAGCCTTAAGCCTAGGAAACCACAACATCCCCTTTAACCTTAACCCAAATTCTAGGGAATTTCCAAAGCCCCGTATGCAACATCATTTCCAAATTCCCGAAACCCTAGTCTCGAAACCTAGGAAATTTACAATCTCAATTCTCCGTTTTATTGAACCCTAGTCCAAAACCTAGGATATAATGCCCTGTCCAAAACTCAATCAACCCTAGCCTCAAGCCTAGGAAGCCGCATTCGCTCTAAACCCTAGCCTCGAGCCTAGGTAGTCGCATTCGCTCTAAACCCTAGCCTCGAGCCTAGGTAGTCGCATTCGCTCTAAACCCTACCCTCAAGCTTAGGTAGTCGCACTCTTTCTAAACCCTAGCCTCGAGCCTAGGTAGTCGCATTCGCTCTAAACCCTAGCCTCGAGCCTAGGTAGTCGCATTCGCTCTAAACCCTAGCCTCAAGCCTAGGTAGTCGCACTCTTTCTAAAGCCCTAGCCTCAAGCCTAGGTAGAAATTATCCTCTTTAAACTCTATCATCAAGCCTAGGATTCAACATTCCCTTCAAACCCCAGTCCTAGACCTAGGAAACTCCTTCACCTTAGTCTCAAAACGTAGGAAGTCACAACCCTTTCAACTCCCAGCCTTAGGTCTAAAGCCAACGCCTTTGCAACCTCTGAACCTACCACAACTCCAAGCCCTAGCCTCGAAGCCTAGGATATTTCTAAACCCTAGTCCCAAACCTAGGAGAGTCATGGTCCTTAAACACCAGTTTCCAAACCCTTGTTCGAAACCCTAACATCTAGGAAGCCCCAAACCTAAGAATTTGCATTCTCTCCAAACCCTAGTCTCAAGCCTAGGAAGAACCATCCTCTTTAACCCTAGCCCAAGTTCTAGGGAATTTCCAAAGCCCTATGTGCAACATCCTAAATTAGGATAAGTGGAACCCAGACACTATGCCTCCCATATTAGCGACTCCCTGAGAGTCTATCTCCTTTGTGACTCCCCAAGAGTCTATCACCTTTGTGACTCCCCGAGAGTCTATCACCTTTGTGACTCCCCGAGAGTCTGTCACCTTTGTGACTCCCTGAGAGTTCATCCCGTTCGTGACTTCATAACAATCCATCATCTTTGCCTCCACATGCAAAATTTCAGTTTTACCCCTGGTACATTTCCCTTTGTTCATTTTAGGTGCCCTTAGCACTATTTTGACTGATATTCGTTACTTTTGGGAATGGAAAGCCCCTTAAAATTTCCATTCTTCACCTAATATTAGCTTAGGATTCGTATGGTTGCAGAGACCTCGGCGCCTCTATGACATACGCATCCTAGATCGATCGCGATTGGCAGAAGCCTCGGCGTTTCTGTTTGCGAGAGATCCAGCATCTATTATTTCCTAATATTTGCTTAGGATTCGTATGGTTGTAGAGACTTCGGCGCCTCTATGACATACGCATCCTAGATCGATCGCGATTGGCAGAAGCCTCGGCGTTTCTGTTTGCGAGAGATCCAGCATCTATTATTTCCTAATATTTGCTTAGGATTCGTATAGTTGTAGAGACTTCGGCGCCTCTATGACATACGCATCCTAGATCGATCGCGATTGGCAGAAGCCTCGGCGTTTCTGTTTGCGAGAGATCCAGCATCTATTATTTCCTAATATTTGCTTAGGATTCGTATGGTTGTAGAGACTTCGGCGCCTCTATGACATACGCATCCTATATCGATCGCGATTGGCAGAAGCCTCGACGGTTCTGTTTGCGAGAGATCCAGCATCTATTATTTCCTAATATTTGCTTAGGATTCGTATGGTTGTAGAGACTTCGGCGCCTCTATGACATACGCATCCTAGATCGATCGCGATTGGCAGAAGCCTCGGCGTTTCTGTTTGCGAGAGATCCAGCATCTATTATTTCCTAATATTTGCTTAGGATTCGTATGGTTGTAGAGACTTCGGCGCCTCTATGACATACGCATCCTAGATCGATCGCGATTGGCAGAAGCCTCGGCGTTTCTGTTTGCGAGAGATCCAGCATCTATTATTTCCTAATATTTGCTTAGGATTCGTATGGTTGTAGAGACTTCGGCGCCTCTATGACATACGCATCCTAGAACGATCGTGATTGGCAGAAGCCTCGGCGTTTCTATTTGCGAGAGATCTAGCATCTATTATTTTAGCATTTCCGAATTTTTGCTTAGGATTCGTATGGTTGTAGAGACTTCGGCGCCTCTATGACATACGCATCCTAGATCGATCGTGATTGGCAGAAGCCTCGGCGTTTCTGTTTGCGAAAGATCCAGCATCCATTATTTTAGCGCGATCGGCAGAAACCCGGGCGTTTCTGTTTGCGTTTACCTCAGCGTTTATTATTCCACCTCGGGATTATTTAGACAACGTAGTCTTTATTGTCCCATTATCCCTCTTGCTTCAAATGACTTCATTTCCTAACGAATTTTCGTTCTTTATACAGGATAGTGCCCGTAGGTTTATTATCCCTAGCAGAAGTTCGATGTCTCGTTTTATCCCCAGTATCTTCAAACTACGACCGGCTTGATTCCTTCGAGGATACGTAGGAAGCCTGAAAAGGTTCAGCCACTCGACCACCTTGGTCATTTCCTATCCCCTCTGAACTACGACCGGCTTGATTCCTCTGAGGATACGTAGGAAACCTGAAAAGGTTCAGCCACCCGACCGACATGGTCATCTATCATCCCCAGCAGATACACTTTCCCCAGCAGAAGACGTTGCTCCCCATCAGAGGACAGTCATTCCCAATTTCCCATCAGATATGAACTACGTTTGGCTTGATTCCCCCGCGGATACGTAGGTCGCCTGCCAAGGTTCAGCCGTTCCCTTACCTTTCCTCTATTTTGAAACTCATGATTCAGAACGGTTCCTATTTTTATCGTCGACCCTCCATTGCCTTTCAAGAAGCGTCGCCGAGGGGCTACTGTTAGTACCCGACCTGAAAATGAGTTTATTAGGACATTCCCAAAAATACAAGGACTTTATAGGAATTAGAAACCTTGCAAAGACTTGTTCCGGATTCCCGAAATACCTCATTTATGACAAAATCTATCAAAATAGGTAATAAATGGTTTCCTTAAAACCATGCAGAAACCCTAGCTTGAAAATTAAGTCAGCCAGCAACGATGGCCATGTGGCCACATTCGACCAAGCTCCAACCTTGGCATGAACAACATCTCAGAGTGGTATTACAAGTTCTTCGTGAGAAACAATTATTTGCAAAATTCAGCAAATGTGCTTTCTGGTTAGAAGAGGTTTCATTCTTGGGGGCATGTTGTGTCTGCTACTGGTATTGCAGTAGATCCTTCTAAAGTTGAAGCAGTTGTAAACTGGAAGAGGCCAACTACAGTGACTGAGATCCGTAGTTTCTTGGGCTTGGCTAGTTATTATCGGAGGTTCATTGAAGGATTCTCCAAGATTGCTACTCCACTGACTAATATGACTCGAAAAGCTATTTCTTTTGAGTGGAATGACAAATGTGAAGCAAGTTTTCAGGAGTTGAAAAGGCGTTTGACTACAGCTCCAGTCTTGGCTTTGCCTAATGGTTCTGAGCATTTCATGGTTTATACTGATGCTTCTAAAGAAGGATTGGGTTGTGTTCTGATGCAAGATGGCAAGGTAATAGCTTATGCTTCTCGAAAATTATCTCCTTATGAAAAGAATTATCCTACTCATGATTTAGAGTTGGCTGCGATTATTTTTGCTTTGCATAAATGGAGGCATTACTTGTATGGAACTAAATTTGAAGTCTTTACTGATCATAAAAGCTTGAAGTACCTGTTTTCTCAAAAAGAGCTTAACATGAGGCAACGTAGATGGATGGAGAAATTAAAGGATCATGATTGTACTATCCTTTATCATCCAGGAAAAGCAAATGTTGTGGCAGATGCACTGAGCAGAAAGACTTATATTTCTTGCTTGATGATTCGTGAATGGAAGATGTTTGAAGACTTGTGTGATTGGAGTCCTTGTGAATCAAATCATGGAGTTATGTTTGTGAATATAAAAGCTACTTCAGATTTACTCCAACAGATCAAAGAAGCTCAGGTAGTTGATTCTGAATTACAGAAAATCATTAGTGGAATGAATGAAGGAAAGCAACCAGATTTTTCTTTCAACAGTGATGGAATTCTTACCTTCCGAGGTCGAGTTTGTATTCCAGTTGATCCTGAGATTAAGAAGAAAGTTCTTGAAGAGGCTCACAAAGCCAAGTATATTATTCATCCTGGAAGTACTAAAATGTATCAAGACTTGAAGAAACATTTTTGGTGGAACAATATGAAAAGAGAGATTGCTGAGTATGTTTCTAAATGTTTGACTTGTCAATAAGTAAAAGTGGAACATCAACGTCCAGCAGGTTTGTTGCAACCATTGGAAATTCCAGAGTGGAAATGGGAGCATATTACTATGGATTTTGTGACTGGTTTGCCACGTACCAGACGAGGCCATGATGCTGTTTGGGTTATAGTGGACAGGTTGACTAAATCAGCTCATTTCTTGTCTGTTTCCATGGGATATTCATTGTCTCAGTTGGCATCTTTGTATGTTCAGGAGATTGTCCGACTGCATGGAGTTCCTGTGAGTATTGTATCTGATAGAGATCCTCGTTTTACTTCTCGATTCTGGCAGGCTCTTCAGGGTGCTATGGGTACTAAATTGAATTTCAGTGCTGCTTTTCATCCTCAATCTGATGGGCAATCTGAGAGACTTATACAGATTCTCGAGGATATGTTACGTGCTTGTGCTATTGATTTCAAAGGCAGTTGGGATACTCATCTTCCTTTGGCTGAGTTTGCTTATAATAACAGTTTTCAGTCTAGCATTGAAATGGCTCCTTATGAGGCTCTTTATGGCAGAAAATGTCGATCTCCTATATGCTGGGATGAAGTGGGAGAAGCTAGACTCTTGGGTCCTGAAATGGTTCAACAATCAGTTGAAAGTGTGAAACTTATTCGAGATAGATTGCGCACAGCTCAGAGTAGACAAAAGAGTTATGCAGATCATCGTAGAAGGGATCTTGAATTTCAGGTAGGTGACTTTGTATTCTTGAAGGTCTCTCCTCGTAGAGGTATAAAGAGATTTGGGAAGAAAGGAAAGTTATCTCCTCGTTATATCGGTCCATTTGAGATTCTCGAAAGAGTTGGTAAGTTGGCTTATAAAGTGTCTTTACCTCCTTCTTTATCTGGTATTCATGATGTGTTCCATGTATCTATGCTTCGCAAGTATATGGCAGATGAATCACATGTTCTTGAGTATGAGGCTATTCCATTTCAGCCTGATTTATCTTATGAGGAACAACCTGTAGAAATTCTTGACTGGAAAGAGCAAGTATTGCGTACCAAAAGGATTCCTATTGTGAAGGTCCTTTGGAGGAATCATGAAATTGAAGAGGCTACTTGGGAAACCGAGAAAGAGATGCGAGATAAATACCCGAGCCTATTTGAAAATCTTGGTAAGTAAAATTCGTGGGCGAATTTTCTTTAAGGTGGGGAGGATGTAACACCCATCGAATTTCCTGTTAAATATTTGACATACTTGTTAAATACTTGAACTTGCATAGTATGTGTTAGTTTTACTTGGGTTAAAGTTTTAACTGCTTTAGAATATTAAGGTGGTTAAATGTTTAGTTTTGACTTTTGGGTCATTTGTGAAAATTTTGACTTTAGGGGTCTGTTTGTTAAAAGTGAAACTTGAGGGGCCTAGTTGTCATTTTCCAAAAGTTGCCAAGTATATCTTGTGTTTGCCTGGGAGAATCATTTCTTCCCCAAAATCATTCTCGTTGCTCCCTCTGTTCTGAAAGCTAGGTTAAAAGTTTACCCTATTCCCGACTCCTCGAGTTTAATTATCCCTCTGTTCTTGATTCCGATCCCGGATTATTATTCGTGGCGTTGAATAGAGCGTTCCAGGCCGAACAGAAATAAGTTTTGGTCAACTTGAATTTTGACTAGGTAAGTTATTAGCTCCCCCTTACTTGTAATAACATGCATAAATGTTATTCTTAATACTTGTGATTGTTAATTTTGTGTTTGGGGTGATTTTTGTGGTACTTGTAATTGTGGGACAAAGGGAGTAAAATTCTTCTGTGAAAGGGAATAATTAGAAATGAAAGTAATGGTTTTGGGACTTGTATGCACTCTTTAGTGTTGTTAAATGTTAGTAAAAGTTACTCCTACGTTTTGGGACGGAAATAGTTCAACCTGGGAAAGAAATGAAATTTTCGCATTCTAGTCCATTGTGCGACCGCACAAAATTGAGTGTGCGACCGCACATCTTTCTGAAGGATTTTTTAAAGAAATTGACATGCTTGTGTGTGGCCGCACAGTCCATTGTGGGCGACCGCACAGTTGTCTGAAAAACAAAGATTTTGTTTAAAGTTTGTATAAAGTTGGAAGTAACCCTAGTTAAGGTATATAACCTTAGTATAAGATGTCCTAGCAAGTGTTGTGATACTTTAGGGGCATCAGACTTGGTCTTAACCATGTATACTCATTGAATTAAAATGAGAACATAGGTATAAGAGTAATATCTCTTCTTTATGTCTTGAAAGTGCTATGAACAAGCACTAATGTGTTATACTTGTTGTGAATCCAATGATTGTGCACCTTAGAGGCATTAGCATAAGGTCTTAGACTTGAGCATCCTAAGAATAGGATTGGGATTTGGTAAGAGTAAATGTATAACTCTTATACTTGTTTGAATGTCCAAATATTGGAAGTTATAACTTGAAGTATAAGACATTAAAAGCTTGTACATGACTTGAACATCCATAGAAATGGATTAAGACTTGAATATAAGATAATAAAATCTTGTACTTGACTTGACACCAATACATATGTATGGTAGTGAACTTGAAAGTGCTATGAACAAGCACTAACGTGTATGAGACATGTTCTTGTTGTGTATGTCCAAACATTGCATATAGTTGCTTGATAACAAGGTGACTTCTTGATTACTTGAAGCATGTTCCTTGTTGAGCTAGTCCACTACATTTGGATTAGTTCCTCTCCCGTTGTTCAAGTAAATATCTACTTGTACTTTCTTGTGTGAGTCCAGCTGGTTCTCCTTGCTTGTTCGAAAATGTATAGGTTCACGCTTGTCGCGAGAGCTGGGGTTTAAGTGACAATCGGGTCCCTATGTATTTCCGCCCGACCCCTTACTACCGGCCATAGTAAGGGCATAGCTTCCTTAGTTGGAGCAATAAGCCTGACTAAAGTGAATGCTAATTTCCCGTCCCGAACACCTCATGAATAATCATGAGTACTGATATTGAGAATGACACTGGTTACCGGGTCTTCTGATATACTGAATAATCAGTTCCTGTTATTGATCGTGATGTCAAAGTAATACAAGCTTCGACAACAATGGTATTCTTGGGAGGAATAAGGAAGGAAGCAATATCCTTATAACTTGCTTGGTTAGCTTTATGTGCTACTTGATGAGTGGATTATCCTCTCATATACTTGTTACTTGATGATACTTGAGATATGATTATTTGAGTATCTATTTGAATTACATGATAACATGTCATGTAGTTGCATCTAATAGCTTACTGAGATTTATCTCACCCTTTATTTGCTCCCCCCCAGGTAAAGAAGGATAGTGCGCAGTGAGGCTCGACATAGTTGGGAGCTTGCTTCGCAGGTCGTGCTTATTTTGGGGCTTGTGTCCTTTTACACTTGGTGAGGACGATGTATTGGGTTGTATAACTCCTTATTTTGGGGTAGACTGTCTTGTTCAGTTCTTATTGTCACTAGACATCTTGTATAGTACTCCTAATGCCAGCTTATGTGCTAGGCATGTTTCCGCTGTGTATGTATTAAGTTTGGTTTTAAATTTTCTTGTCTAGAACTCGTGTTGTGAGCTAGTATAGCTCCTTACTCTAGAGTATATATATCATGTCCATTTGTTAAACAAATGTCATTAAGTTTCTTGTTAAGTTTCTTGTTTCCCGTTAGGCACTCCATCCAGGTTCTATTAGGGGATCCCGGGACCTGGGGGCGTGTCAGGTTGGTATCAGAGCTACCCTGGTTTAGCTACCCTGTTTAGCTACCTTGGTTTGCTCTAAGTCTGGATAGGGTCTATGGCCTAGGTATGGGTGAGTCTTGGAGTGTTATTAATAACGCTGAGTGTTTACCTACAGGTACAATGAGTTCTGAAGGTACTAGTGGCAGTAATCAGCTGAGATCTATAACTCCTCAAGAAGAAATAGTTGATAATGTTGACTGGGATTATCCTAATCGCCTTACAAGGTTCTTGAAGCTGAAACCTCGTAGTTTTGATGGGGAATTTGATGCTAAAAAGGCAGAAGAGTGGATTGAAAGTATTGAGAAGATCTTTACAGCCTTGAGATGTGCAGGTGGTGATAAGGTAACCTTTGCAACCTTTAAACTTGAGAAAGCCGCTGAACATTGGTGGCAAGTGTTGAGTAAAAGTTGGGAACTTGAAGGTGTACCACAGACATGGGAGAATTTTCTTAAAGCTTTTAAGTCGCAGTTTATTCCAACAGTAGTCCAAGACAGAAAAGAGATGGAATTTCTTAATCTGGAGCAGGGAAGTCTGACCGTGGGGCAATACTCAACCAAGTTCACAGAATTGGCAAGGTATTGTGATCACTTAGTTCCAAATGAAGCTAAGAAGGCACAAAGGTTTGTTAAAGGGTTAAGGACTGAGTATAGGAAGCAACTTCTTTCTTTACAGCTCACTAGCTATCAGCAAGCAGTGGAGAAGGCTTATACCATTGAAAATGATATCGAAGAACACAAGTTGAAGTTGGGAACAACCATGACTGGTCGTGTACCGGAGAAAACTCAGGGATCTGGTTCTAAAGGTGGTAAATCTGGCCGCCAAGATCGTCGATTCCGACAGCCAACTGAAAGTAAAGGTAGTGTATCAACTGGTTCGAGGACAACAGTCCAAGGTCCCAGGAGAGTATGTGGCTATTGTTCGAAAGAAGGCCATTCTGAAGACAAGTGTTGGCTAAAGCAAGGAAAGTGTATAGTGTGTGGTGAAGCGGGGCACTTTGCTAGAAATTGTCCTAAAAGTAGAGGAAGTCAAGTTGGGGGTACAAGTCAACCAGCCTCAGGTTCCAAGAGAGATAGTAGTGGTCGACCAAAAGTTCAGGGTCGAGTGTTTGCTTTAGATCAGCAGGGTGTAGCTGAGTCTTCTGCGGTCATAGGAGGTATTATATTACTTTCTAGTACGAGAGCGCGAGTCTTGATAGATCCAGGCTCATCTCATTCTTATGTGGCATCTCATTTTGTGTCGCATTTGCATGTTCTTCCTGATTCTATGCCTTATGTGCTAGAAGTATCTTCCCCTATGGGAGATTGCATGTTTACTTCTGAGGTTTACAAGAAATGTGAGGTCCTTGTGGGTGATCATGCCCTTCTTGCTGACCTAGTCGTGTTACCTATAAGGGACTTTGACGTGATTCTTGGCATGGATTGGCTATATGTGCATCATGCATCTGTTGATTGTTATAGAAAAGTAGTAACTTTTTCTATTCCTGGTTTGCCTGATTTTACCTTTGAAGGTGATAGGCTTTTATGTGCTATACATGTTATTTCTACTTTAAAAGCTAGAAAACTTTTATCTCGTGGTTGTGCCGGGTATCTCGCATGTGTACTTGATCAGAGTTTATCTATTTCCAAGATGGAGGATATTCCTGTTGTGTCTGAATTTTCAGATGTGTTCTCTTCTGAGTATAGTATGCCACCTGATCGAGAGCTTGAGTTCTGTATTGAGTTATTACCAGGTACAGCACCAATCTCTAAAGCACCTTATAGAATGGCTCCAGCTGAGTTGAGAGAGTTAAAAACACAGCTTGAGGAATTGCTTGAAAGGGGTTTCATCAGACCTAGTGTATCACCGTGGGGTGCACCAGTGTTATTTGTTAGAAAGAAAGATGGGACTCTGCGATTGTGTATTGATTACAGAGATCTTAATCAGGTAACTATCAAGAATAAATATCCGTTACCTCATATTGATGACTTGTTTGATCAGCTTCAGGGTTCAGTAGTGTATTCGAAGCTTGACTTGAGAAGTGGTTATCATCAGTTGAAAATCAGATCTGAAGATATACCAAAGACAGCTTTCCGTACCAGGTATGGGCATTATGAGTTTATTGTTATGCCATTTGGTTTGACAAATGCTCCAGCTGTATTTATGGATTTGATGAACCGTATATTCAAGCCATATCTTGATTGTTTCGTGGTGGTATTCATTGATGACATTCTTGTGTATTCTAAGTCACGGGCTGAGCATGAACAACATCTCAGAGTGGTATTACAAGTTCTTCGTGAGAAACAATTATTTGCAAAATTCAGCAAATGTGCTTTCTGGTTAGAAGAGGTTTCATTCTTGGGGCATGTTGTGTCTGCTACTGGTATTGCAGTAGATCCTTCTAAAGTTGAAGCAGTTGTAAACTGGAAGAGGCCAACTACAGTGACTGAGATCCGTAGTTTCTTGGGCTTGGCTAGTTATTATCGGAGGTTCATTGAAGGATTCTCCAAGATTGCTACTCCACTGACTAATATGACTCGAAAAGCTATTTCTTTTGAGTGGAATGACAAATGTGAAGCAAGTTTTCAGGAGTTGAAAAGGCGTTTGACTACAGCTCCAGTCTTGGCTTTGCCTAATGGTTCTGAGCATTTCATGGTTTATACTGATGCTTCTAAAGAAGGATTGGGTTGTGTTCTGATGCAAGATGGCAAGGTAATAGCTTATGCTTCTCGAAAATTATCTCCTTATGAAAAGAATTATCCTACTCATGATTTAGAGTTGGCTGCGATTATTTTTGCTTTGCATAAATGGAGGCATTACTTGTATGGAACTAAATTTGAAGTCTTTACTGATCATAAAAGCTTGAAGTACCTGTTTTCTCAAAAAGAGCTTAACATGAGGCAACGTAGATGGATGGAGAAATTAAAGGATCATGATTGTACTATCCTTTATCATCCAGGAAAAGCAAATGTTGTGGCAGATGCACTGAGCAGAAAGACTTATATTTCTTGCTTGATGATTCGTGAATGGAAGATGTTTGAAGACTTGTGTGATTGGAGTCCTTGTGAATCAAATCATGGAGTTATGTTTGCGAATATAAAAGCTACTTCAGATTTACTCCAACAGATCAAAGAAGCTCAGGTAGTTGATTCTGAATTACAGAAAATCATTAGTGGAATGAATGAAGGAAAGCAACCAGATTTTTCTTTCAACAGTGATGGAATTCTTACCTTCCGAGGTCGAGTTTGTATTCCAGTTGATCCTGAGATTAAGAAGAAAGTTCTTGAAGAGGCTCACAAAGCCAAGTATATTATTCATCCTGGAAGTACTAAAATGTATCAAGACTTGAAGAAACATTTTTGGTGGAACAATATGAAAAGAGAGATTGCTGAGTATGTTTCTAAATGTTTGACTTGTCAACAAGTAAAAGTGGAACATCAACGTCCAGCAGGTTTGTTGCAACCATTGGAAATTCCAGAGTGGAAATGGGAGCATATTACTATGGATTTTGTGACTGGTTTGCCACGTACTAGACGAGGCCATGATGCTGTTTGGGTTATAGTGGACAGGTTGACTAAATCAGCTCATTTCTTGTCTGTTTCCATGGGATATTCATTGTCTCAGTTGGCATCTTTGTATGTTCAGGAGATTGTCCGACTGCATGGAGTTCCTGTGAGTATTGTATCTGATAGAGATCCTCGTTTTACTTCTCGATTCTGGCAGGCTCTTCAGGGTGCTATGGGTACTAAATTGAATTTCAGTACTGCTTTTCATCCTCAATCTGATGGGCAATCTGAGAGACTTATACAGATTCTCGAGGATATGTTACGTGCTTGTGCTATTGATTTCAAAGGCAGTTGGGATACTCATCTTCCTTTGGCTGAGTTTGCTTATAATAACAGTTTTCAGTCTAGCATTGAAATGGCTCCTTATGAGGCTCTTTATGGCAGAAAATGTCGATCTCCTATATGCTGGGATGAAGTGGGAGAAGCTAGACTCTTGGGTCCTGAAATGGTTCAACAATCAGTTGAAAGTGTGAAACTTATTCGAGATAGATTGCGCACAGCTCAGAGTAGACAAAAGAGTTATGCAGATCATCGTAGAAGGGATCTTGAATTTCAGGTAGGTGACTTTGTATTCTTGAAGGTCTCTCCTCGTAGAGGTATAAAGAGATTTGGGAAGAAAGGAAAGTTATCTCCTCGTTATATCGGTCCATTTGAGATTCTCGAAAGAGTTGGTAAGTTGGCTTATAAAGTGTCTTTACCTCCTTCTTTATCTGGTATTCATGATGTGTTCCATGTATCTATGCTTCGCAAGTATATGGCAGATGAATCACATGTTCTTGAGTATGAGGCTATTCCATTTCAGCCTGATTTATCTTATGAGGAACAACCTGTAGAAATTCTTGACTGGAAAGAGCAAGTATTGCGTACCAAAAGGATTCCTATTGTGAAGGTCCTTTGGAGGAATCATGAAATTGAAGAGGCTACTTGGGAAACCGAGAAAGAGATGCGAGATAAATACCCGAGCCTATTTGAAAATCTTGGTAAGTAAAATTCGTGGGCGAATTTTCTTTAAGGTGGGGAGGATGTAACACCCATCGAATTTCCTGTTAAATATTTGACATACTTGTTAAATACTTGAACTTGCATAGTATGTGTTAGTTTTACTTGGGTTAAAGTTTTAACTGCTTTAGAATATTAAGGTGGTTAAATGTTTAGTTTTGACTTTTGGGTCATTTGTGAAAATTTTGACTTTAGGGGTCTTTTTGTTAAAAGTGAAACTTGAGGGGCCTAGTTGTCATTTTCCAAAAGTTGCCAAGTATATCTTGTGTTTGCCTGGGAGAATCATTTCTTCCCCAAAATCATTCTCGTTGCTCCCTCTGTTCTGAAAGCTAGGTTAAAAGTTTACCCTATTCCCGACTCCTCGAGTTTAATTATCCCTCCGTTCTTGATTCCGATCCCGGATTAATATTCGTGGCGTTGAATAGAGCGTTCCAGGCCGAACAGAAATAAGTTTTGGTCAACTTGAATTTTGACTAGGTAAGTTATTAGCTCCCCCTTACTTGTAATAACATGCATAAATGTTATTCTTAATACTTGTGATTGTTAATTTTGTGTTTGGGTGATTTTTGTGGTACTTGTAATTGTGGGACAAAGGGAGTAAAATTCTTCTGTGAAAGGGAATAATTAGAAATGAAAGTAATGGTTTTGGGACTTGTATGCACTCTTTAGTGTTGTTAAATGTTAGTAAAAGTTACTCCTACGTTTTGGGACGGAAATAGTTCAACCTGGGAAAGAAATGAAATTTTCGCATTCTAGTCCATTGTGCGACCGCACAAAATTGAGTGTGCGACCGCACATCTTTCTGAAGGATTTTTCAAAGAAATTGACATGCTTGTGTGCGGCCGCACAGTCCATTGTGGGCGACCGCACAGTTGTCTGAAAAACAAAGATTTTGTTTAAAGTTTGTATAAAGTTGGAAGTAACCCTAGTTAAGGTATATAACCTTAGTATAAGATGTCCTAGCAAGTGTTGTGATACTTTAGGGGCATCAGACTTGGTCTTAACCATGTATACTCATTGAATTAAAATGAGAACATAGGTATAAGAGTAATATCTCTTCTTTATGTCTTGAAAGTGCTATGAACAAGCACTAATGTGTTATACTTGTTGTGAATCCAATGATTGTGCACCTTAGAGGCATTAGCATAAGGTCTTAGACTTGAACATCCTAAGAATAGGATTGGGATTTGGTAAGAGTAAATGTATAACTCTTATACTTGTTTGAATGTCCAAATATTGGAAGTTATAACTTGAAGTATAAGACATTAAAAGCTTGTACATGACTTGAACATCCATAGAAATGGATTAAGACTTGAATATAAGATAATAAAATCTTGTACTTGACTTGACACCAATACATATGTATGGTAGTGAACTTGAAAGTGCTATGAACAAGCACTAACGTGTATGAGACATGTTCTTGTTGTGTATGTCCAAACATTGCATATAGTTGCTTGATAACAAGGTGACTTCTTGATTACTTGAAGCATGTTCCTTGTTGAGCTAGTCCACTACATTTGGATTAGTTCCTCTCCCGTTGTTCAAGTAAATATCTACTTGTACTTTCTTGTGTGAGTCCAGCTGGTTCTCCTTGCTTGTTCGAAAATGTATAGGTTCACGCTTGTCGCGAGAGCTGGGGTTTAAGTGACAATCGGGTCCCTATGCATTTCCGCCCGACCCCTTACTACCGGCCATAGTAAGGGCATAGCTTCCTTAGTTGGAGCAATAAGCCTGACTAAAGTGAATGCTAATTTCCCGTCCCGAACACCTCATGAATAATCATGAGTACTGATATTGAGAATGACACTGGTTACCGGGTCTTCTGATATACTGAATAATCAGTTCCTGTTATTGATCGTGATGTCAAAGTAATACAAGCTTCGACAACAATGGTATTCTTGGGAGGAATAAGGAAGGAAGCAATATCCTTATAACTTGCTTGGTTAGCTTTATGTGCTACTTGATGAGTGGATTATCCTCTCATATACTTGTTACTTGATGATACTTGAGATATGATTATTTGAGTATCTATTTGAATTGCATGATAACATGTCATGTAGTTGCATCTAATAGCTTACTGAGATTTATCTCACCCTTTATTTGCTCCCCCCCCCCAGGTAAATAAGGATAGTGCGCAGTGAGGCTCGACATAGTTGGGAGCTTGCTTCGCAGGTCGTGCTTATTTTGGGGCTTGTGTCCTTTTACACTTGGTGAGGACGATGTATTGGGTTGTATAACTCCTTATTTTGGGTAGACTGTCTTGTTCAGTTCTTATTGTCACTAGACATCTTGTATAGTACTCCTAATGCCAGCTTATGTGCTAGGCATGTTTCCGCTGTGTATGTATTAAGTTTGGTTTTAAATTTTCTTGTCTAGAACTCGTGTTGTGAGCTAGTATAGCTCCTTACTCTAGAGTATATATATCATGTCCATTTGTTAAACAAATGTCATTAAGTTTCTTGTTAAGTTTCTTGTTTCCCGTTAGGCACTCCATCCAGGTTCGAGGTTCTATTAGGGGATCCCGGGACCTGGGGGCGTGTCAAAAACCTTATTTATGCTATATTTAGGGTTGCGATCTTCATAATTACATGTTATTTCATAGCCGATGATCATCTAGGGTTCATCAACCCAAGGATGATCTAGAAACTACTTCTAAACCCTAAACTTTAGGTAATTCCCCCTCATTATGCATGATCCCGATTCTTCTGCCTATTCTAAATTCTTCTCGAACTACCGCTGACCTGAGCTTCTCACATTGAGAGGAACGTAGGCAAGCTTCGGATCCGGTCTCAAACACTAACACACTACTAACACATTCATCATGATAGAAAGACCGATCATTCGGGCAATGGGAGTGATAACGTTCAATATTCTTCTCTTGTTGTAATTTGACCCCCGAACCCATAAACATGCTTTTTCTCAATGTTTTGGCTATAACTAAAATGGCGTGGCGACTCTCATAATTTCAATGTTGCTATGAATATTCCCAAATTCAAACACACGTATTCACAGGGATCCGTTTGCTGAAGCGGGATCCGTTTGCTGATGCGGAATCCGTTTGCTGAAGCGGGATCTGTTTGCTGAAGCGGGATCCGTTTGCTGATGCGGAATCCGTTTGCTGAAGCGGGATCCGTTTGCTGAAGCGGGATCCGTTTGCCGAAGCGGGATCCGTTTGCTGATGCGGGATCCGTTTTCTGAATGCGGGATCCATTTGCTGAGGCGGGATCCGTTTGCTGAATGCGGGATCCGTTTGATGCGGGATCCGTTTGCTGATGCGGGATCCGTTTGCTGATGGCGGGATCCGTTTGCTGGTGCGGGATCCGTTTGCTGGTGCGGGATCCGTTTGCTGATTACGGGATCCGTTTGCTGAATGCGGGATCCGTTTGCTGAAGCGGGATCTGTTTGCTGATGCGGGATCCGTTTGCTGAATGCGGGATCTGTTTGCTGATACGGGATCCGTTTGCTGATGCGGGATCCGAGGCTCTGTCTGCCTATATGTGATATTGTTGTGTTGCTTGATGGAAAGGTGGTGATTTTACAGCTTACCATGGACCGAGTTGTTGTCATTGAACTGTAATTGTTTGACTCTGTGGGATACAGGCGTAGTTGACGGCGGATCACTTTCTGGTGGGGATGAAGTGCCTTGAGTTGCAGATGCTGTTGACCTTGTGGTGGTACCTGTTAAGTGTGTGCTTTGCAGGTATATGTGCTTGTGACATGTATGAGATGTGAAATGGCTGTTATGAGAGAAATTATGCTTGTGGTGTGATGTGATTTGAAGTCAGTTTTGCATGAGAGGGAATTTTTGTAAGAGTAGAGAAAGTGATTTTGTGTGCGGTGTGATTTGAGGAAAGCCTCGGATGTATTCATACCTTCACTTACCATTACCGTTGGATGGATTAGTGTTGTGGTGGTGGATGCCTTGATGTCCATGCTTTGGAGAATGATGACGTTGGTGATGATGAATTGTTCTTGCCTTTGATGGAGTATCGGTGAGATGGTATTCTGGGTGATGGGTTGGTCGTGCCAAAAGGCTGCCTACGTATCCCTTTAAAAGAATCAGACCAGCGTAGTTCAAGGATGATGGAGAATGCTGGAGGAGATGCTAGGAGCAAAGCAATGTAAAGAACATACTTTTGCACATAGAAGGAGAAAAAGAAAAAGAAAAATCTTTTTTTTTTTTAGATTAGAAGGGAAAGAATATGCACACATGTGAGAAAAAGATTTTTTTTAGTTCGTGGGTGAACCATTTTAACCATTGTGTGTTTGTAAAGCCAACCCAAGATCAAGTCATGTTCAATCGAAGTCCGGATTGCCTTGTTGAATTCTGTCGTTGTTGCCGTGGTGTCCAACGAAATTGATGTCTAGCCCCAAGAGATTTGTCGATTATGGGGCTCCAAAAGGCACTTGATGCCGAGATAAGGGGTTGCTGATTGTAAAGCCCCTTTTGATGCCAAACTTTTATGTGGCTTGCATAGCCCCAATATGAATCAACTCTTGACCCATCCAAATAAATCGCCTTTTGCTGTTGACGTGAGCAAGCTTCGAGAGAAGATCATTGATTCCAAGCTTCGGGAGATTGCTAAGTCCTAAATGTCATGTGAGCTTTAAGATGGCGGGATGCGAGGACCTTTCGGTGTGAAGCCCCAACTTATCTTGGCATTCTATTAAGAGTGGATGCACCATTAGATAGAACTCATGAAAGTGATCTCGCTCTTACTCTTGCAGGGGAGATGAATTGCCTTGTTGTGGTTGGCACCCAAGTGGTGGAAGTCCCATGTTGAGAGTACATTAGGGTCTTTGGAAAATGTCTCGTGGGAGATGGTGATGTTGTTGCTGATGATAAGGTCTTGGTGTGATAAAGTTTCGAACGGTATGTTTGCTTGAGTCTTCTTGAGTTGAACCGACGGCGGATCTTCGGATGCAGCCTGTGCTTTTGATCTTGGAGAAGGGGGTGCTGTATTGCAGAAACATTGGGATTGGCCGTAACTCTGCTTATAGAGTTATCATATTGGCATTTCCCACTATAACTCAGCCGGGTGAGTCTAGCATATTGAATCTTTTTCCTTTTCTCTAAGACTTCCTTCATAATCTCGCTGTGAGTTCTAACAAGAATCATCAAATTCATTCATATCATCAGAGCCTTCATTTAAAACCAAGAGGCCTTTTGACTGGAAGTGTTGAGGGACCATTGAAGTTTGATCCCTTTTATGGAGCCATAAGACTACTCCCAAATTGCATTGCTTGGGTACCACTGCCCAAAAGCTTGTTTATTGTGAAGCCCCAATATTGCCCTTTGCTTGTATCACCGTAATGCCGCAGCCCAAAAGATTGTAGATTGTGAAGCCCCTTGAGACCTTTCGGTATAAAGCTTCAAATGTTGCTGAGGACATTGAAGTGAATTGCTTCTTGCCGAGGGAGCCTTTAAGATTTGACCATAGCCCCTAGAGTGCCATCATTGATTGCGAGAAAGGTCCATCCTTGATTGGGGGAACGAGTACGGGCACACATGACAAGAGGGCTTTTTGACATTCCTTTTGAGAGACTTTGAGGATAGTCTCACACATCTTTCTCAAGCATAACCCCTAGAGCTTATTGATTGTCAAATGAAGCAAAAGAAGCCCTTGTTCTTGAGTCACATAGCCCCTAGGGCGTCACATTTGTTGAGCAAAGCAAGAGTGACTCATCCTCGTACGAGGGAACAAACATGAGAGGACATGGCAAGAGCTACTCCATTTCTTGGGAGCCTTTCGGCGTACTTTAGAAGCACATACTTGAAGAAGCTTTGAAAACTGAGACACATGTTGTTGCTATTTGCTGCCCAAGCCAATTGACTAGCTAGGGATTATTTGTGCAACCTCGTGCCCTTTTATGATGGGCTCGTTCTCAGATGGGTCTTGGTTACCACGGGCCTTCTTTTCATGAACCCAAAAATGCACACTGCTGGAGAATGATGCCAATAACCCAAGACAACCTTTGATGGTGCCATATCTTGTCGAGCCTTTTGCAATCCCAAAGTTGACTCGGTGGGGAATTGATTTGTTGAGGAGATCCAATGTAGAGCTTGTGCAGTTGTCTTCCTTAGAGGCCGGAGATCTTTATTTCTCTTTCCCTTCTCTCTGTCACTCTCTCATTTTTTTATGACGCACCCTGTTTTTTGCTTAGACCGCCTTTTTGGGTTTTCAATCTAGCGGGCATCTCTTTTGCGTCTTCATTTTGACTCGATTAATGAGGAAGTGTGCATTGACTCTAGTTGAGGAGATAAGACATGTGATTTTGCGGTGAGGACCTTTTGTCACTAATGATGAGTGACATAGACTCGACTAGGGAAGTGTCCCTAGTATTGACTTCATGTATGTATATTTTTTGAATGACTCACGAAGGCAAGTAAGTCATTAAGAGAGAAGAGAAAGAAAGCCCCAGATTGATTGCAAGAAACTGGGAGTATCACAGAAAGAAGAGAAACCCCTAGACTCGACAAGGAACGAATAGCGATTCCAAATCTAAGAAAGTTGTTCAATCTTTTGGTGATTAATTCATTGGCAAATGAATCGTACAAAGATGTCTTAACAAGTTCGAGAGGAAGGCCGATCACCATAACGCGCTAGGGCTAAACATGTCTTCTTTCTTGCATGAGACCGGACCCGAAGGTTGCCTACGTTCCTCCAGTGAAGAGGCTCAGGTCACCGTAGTTCTTGTGGATTCTCCATTTGCAGTGATGGTTGTTGCTTCGTCCTTCATCGGTGGAATGATGTTGATCTTGTATTTCTTTGATTGAGGGGGATTTTTTTTTTATTTTTTTTTGTGCTCTAACTTTTGCTTAGGTTGATTTGAGGATTTCAACCTAGCGAGCCTCTTTTTTTTTTTTTAATATCCCCTTTTGAAAACTTTGCTTCATGACCGTTGCTCCACCTTTCTTCGTCTTGATTTCGTCGTTGTTGATGTCTTCGTTGTTGATGCCGTCATCGATGTTTAGCCCCTAGGCGTTCAAGCGATGGCCTTCATTCCAAAACTTGTTTAGACACCTTTTCATCATTTTGCCAAGAATTAGATTGAACAACTTGGAAGAGTGTATGAGGACAAGAACGACTTTTATTTGATAATGAGACTTGACTCAAAATTTCACATAAATTGGACAAAGAAAACTTAATGCACACTTAAGAGGACTTTTGACTCTTTTTTTTTTTTTTTTATATCCTATTTCTAGGTAGAGAAAGAGAAACGAAGATTGTTGTTGTAGTCCCCATTGTCGTTGTAGTCTTCTTTGTGGCATGATCTCTTGTTGAGGCCCCATTTCAAATCTGAGCCCCTTCCTTGATGAGTTCTTGCATGTTCTCACTCTCTGACTGCTGTTCTTCACCCACGGTAAATTCACCATTGTCAATCGAATCTTGGATGATGTCGCGGAGGGAGAAGCAATCCTCGGTGAGATGACCGTTGCATTGGTGATAGTCACACCACTTGTGGTGGGCATGGTTGCGACGTAACGGTTGTGGTTGCTTGTACCCTTGGAGAGGAGAAACTTGTCCCTTGGTTTTGAGAGCTTCGTAGGCTTCGGTTATGGTCATGCCATTGAGAGGGGTATAGACACGGTCGTTGGTGGCACCTTTGTGACTTTTGAGGGGTGAGCCACTTGAGCGTGCTTTACCGTGGGCCTTTGCCTTGCTGTCGGTGAACTCTTGCAAACGAGCCTTAAGTTCAGACACTTCTTCCTTGTGAATTTTCCTCTCGAGATCAAGACGGTCTTGCCAAAAATCATCCTTGCGGCGGGCATCCTCGACAAGTCTATCCATTTGTTCCCCCAAGGCTCTTATTATGTTGAAGAGCCTTTCATTGGACACGGAGATGTTCTCACCCTTGTTGTTGTTGCCGTTGGAAGCCATTGGACCTATTGAGAGAACACGGTCGATCTTAGGTTGGCCCCCACAAACATATTTTGAGTAAAATAATTAACCCACAAACAAAGGAAAAAGACTCAACCACATAAGAAAATGGCTTTTTTTTTATTTATTTACAAAGTTGGAAGGACATAGTCCTTTTTAGGGTTTCTAGAAAAATAGTGGAATCGTCACATTAGTATATAGACCATCTCGCGGTCCCATATACTCTATCGGATTCCACCACGCTTGTGATACCTATATGTGACGGGATTAAACTAAATTAATGTCATAAAGCATACATGCGGGGACGAATTTTTTTTATTTTCGTCCAAAATAACCACTTTGGGGACAGAGTTTTATTTTGTCCCATAACAACTATTTGTTTCTTTTGGAAACGGCATGTATGATTTGATGACATTAGTTTAGGGAAATCTCGGTACATGAAAACCGACTTGGTCACGGAGTGTTAGACCCTAACTAGAATTGTGTGGTTTGTGCTCGGCTTAAATATGAGGCTTAAAGGTCACCCCCGGCATGTAGTCGTGAACTACGCCACGGGCTGAGGTTTACCGCTTCGGAAGAGTCAAGGTCGGGTGGAGCTTGAAACTTCCTAGGACGGGCCTCGACGGGTTTGGGGTTGGACTTGTGCGACTCGATTGTGAGCAGTTGATAAGAATTGTGCGCGTAGTGTGAGGTCTAACAAGTGACAAAATATTTTATATATATTTTTTTCAAAGGAAATAAAAAAACAAATAAGCACGTAATTTACAACTTTCGAATCACCCGTGTGACCGATAAAAATGAATAAACAAAAGTAAAAAGGGGGTGTATGCAGGCCCGGTGCCCACACACTGTCAAAACTGCCCATTCTGTTCACTGTTCTGTTCTGGAAAATGGCCCAGAAGCACGCGACTCAGGGAAGTTACGTGGGAAGCGCGCGCATTGCGCCATGAATGTGGGAGGCGCGCGCATCTGGGGTACCTGTCAGAATATCAGAAGAAACCGCGGACTCAGGGGATTGCCCTGGTCCCAAATTATGTAACTTTCCCCTGCAGAAACTTGTTAGCATAGAAATATGAAATTTGAAGGACAAGATGGAAGGTGGGCGATTCTGGTAATAAGGGTCGAACGCGCGCGCTTTAGGCCAAGAAGGCCGGAGGCGCGCGCTTCCTACCCATTTTACCAGAATGCCTAGAAAACAGATATAAGAACACCAAAAGCATAAAATGCAAGTTTAACCCTCTATGTCCCCAGCGGAGTCGCCATTTTAGATACCCCGGGAAACCACGGCTTGGATAGAGCGGTGAGTTAACCTAGGATGTCTAATTGATTTTAAGAGTCGCCAGCCACGTTTTAGAGGAAGGCGAGAAAACCTTTAGAAAAGCCATTTTTCTACGAAAACCAGAGACTCGAGGAGAGAAGGGTTCGGGGGTTAGGTGACGGAGTGGGAAGTACTTAAACACCCACTCCGCCCCGCTTACGCGGGTCTTGCTACTTTTGGTGTTCTAATGTTAAATGTCCTTCAATTTGTTAATAGAAAAGGTGCTAACAACTTACAATGAGAAGAAAGGAAAGAAAATAAAGCTAAATGATTTTATTGATTTATGCTAAGAATTACATGTTGAATTATTGCTAAACCATTACATTAAGAAAGATTAATAATTGAAATAGATATTGGAATGTTGGGATGTAACCTTAGCCAAACTTGAATAGTGAAGTGGCCTTTTGGTTGTATCCCCTTTTATGGAGATTGCATTCACATTGAAGAGAGGGAGAAAAGATGAAGAATGTAGTTTTAAATGTTTTTGTGTTTAAGAAATGATAAAGAAAGAATAGAAGATAAAACAAGAATTTAGAAGAAGAAGATAGACCTTGTACCTTGGGCTTGAATGGGGAAGAACCAAATTGTCTATAGTGACCACTCTTTGAAAATGGATTTTTATGTGTTTTAAAGTGTTTTTGATTCAAGAATTCTTCCTCCCTTTCTATGGTGGAATGAAGAGGTATTTATAGGTGTTAGGGAAGTGTTTTTTGGTCACAAAGATGGCCCTTCCCTGGATCAAGCCAAGGCATAATGGCCTTGGGGGGTACAAATCAGAAAATGAAGGAAATTTGGCAAAATCTGAGATTCTAGAAGCGGGAAGCGCGCGCTTCCCCCCCCCCCCATGGGAGGAGCACGCCTCCCACAAAGGAGGGCAAAGTCGTGCGCATCCCAGCTTCAGAAAAATCATATTTTAGCCCAAATGTTAACCCCGTTATGCAGTTAAGCCTCAAAACTAACAGAATTAGTCCAAAAACTTAACGAACATCACGAAAGTCAACGAAAATAAATGAAACAAAGACTCAAGGTTGAATTTGCCACTTAGTCAAATCCAAGACTAACTGAGTAAGTAAAGAACTTAATGGAAAGTAACGAAAGTTAACGAAAAGTAACAAAACTTAACAGAAAAGAGGAAGACAAAGAATGTGTATGCAATCGGGACATGAGAGGTCCTAGGCGGGGTGTCTACAGGTTGCTGCACTCAAAACAGTACCGATGGATCACGCGAAGCGATGGTTCATTGCTTGATAAAGCACAAAAATCTCATCACACAGCAACTCAAAAGCCGACGAATTTGGGCATGGCTCAGAATGCAGCGTATCCTTGAAATATACACGTGTTACCTGTCTTTGCTTTTTTTTACTCGCAACTATACCGCTTGCCTTGAGAAATGATATCTCTTGGCGACCCATTATAATGTGTGACCTTTGTTATTGGGCAATTATACCGTCCTAATGCACTCACCCCAAATCAATTTCGGTTTGAGAAAATTTAGATCTCACCTCCAATTATAGACAAATCAATTTCGGTTTGAGAAAATTTAGATCTCACCTTCAGTTATAGACAAAGCAATTTCGGTTTGAGAAAATTCACATCTAGCCATCAATTATAGACAAATCAATTTCGGTTTGAGAAAATTTAGATCTCACCTCCAATTATAGATAAATCATTTTCGGTTTGAGAAAATTCAGATCTCGCCATCAATTATAGTCAAATCAATTTCGGTTTGAGAAAATTTAGATCTCACCTTCAATTATAGACAAAGCAATTTCGGTTTGAGAAAATGTAGATCTCACCATCAATTATAGACAAATCCCCTTCGGCTTGAGAAAATTTAGATCTCGCCATCAAAATTTGATTGTTCCACCCTGGTCTTCTCGCCTGCCCGAGTTGTACCTCCCCAGAACTACGACTCGACTTGATTCCCATGGAGGGATACATAGGCAGTTTACCCCGGTAAACTCAGTAGCCCATTTTTGCAAATTGTTGGTCAACACCAATCCCCAGAGTCAGATGCGACTCGTCTTGATGTTGAAATTAGGTCATCTCCCAGATTTTGAGATGTACCCCCTTTACTCTGATTGTACCTCGTGTCAATCCTTGAGTTTGTTGATTGAGGTCGTCTCCTGACGTCGAGTTGTACCCTTTCCCCAGCTGAGCGAAGTATTCCCCATTTATGATTTCCATCCAGAACTGCGCAACGTCGTACGTTCCCCATTTTAAATCATGCTGTTTCACCTTGGTCTTCTCACCTGCCCGAGATTACCTCCTCAGAACTACACTGTGACTTGATTCCCGCAAGGGATACGTAGGCAGTTCATGCAATTGAGCTCAGTCGCCCGTTCTCATAAATATTTTCTCATGTCAATCTCCTCCCCAGCAAAGAGACCACACATCTCAATGCAAACCCCCAAGCAAAGAGAGATCGGATCTCAATGCAACCCCCTGCATTTTAAATTTCAATAAATTTGAACTACGATTGGTCTGATTCTCGAAAGAGATACGTAGGTAAACTGGGAATCCGGTACCGACCATTGTTTGTCAGTAGTTTGATTGTTTGTTTGAGTTAGAACTACGGAGGCTTGATTCTCGAAAGAGATACGTAGGAAGTCCTACTTTGGACCCAACCGTTATACTCTAGATGAGATCGTGTGTCTCTTAGTGAATCGTAGAATCCCCTTTACATTACAAGGAGATTCAACGAGGGGCTCTGTAGATACCCCGATCTCGCACCCCTTATCAAACCCCTTTTAATTGGTCTAAACCCTAAAACTGACCTAAAGCCCTCGATTTGGCTATGAGGGACTGCCGTGAGCCTTATTGGTGCATCAAATGGATTAACAGACTTCAAATTCATGATCAGAGCGAAAAAACGAGTAATAGGCGTCTACTTCAAATTTTTTAGGTGCGGGGCCCGAAACGGGGCCCGCACCCCTAGAACTGCTCGTTACCGTCCATTCTGTGCATTAAAAATATATTATTGTTTTCCTTGCTTATGAAAATATTTCAGATATACCGGCCTGACCAGAAAAATATTCCGAGCAACTTTCATGTCGGACCCGCGGACAACCGGGACACTGAAGCGCGCACGACAGAGCAGTTGCGGGGCTAATGCCGGAACGGGAAAGATGGTTATCCACATTGCAAAATATCTCAAAATATCTCAGCAAGTGGTGGACCAATCGGAGCTTGATACGTGGCTAAGGAAGATGACTTGAAGCCTTAGTGTAAGAAGGATAGATAATGATCAAAAAATCACCTCCCTCCTCCCATACACTTCATACACAAGATATTTTCACACCCTCACCATAAGTGTAAGATGTAGTGGTTCATGTAATTTCTTGAGAGATCTAGCCACCTTGTTAGGCTAGAGCTCCATTTGATGTTTAAAATCAAGCAATATTGGTACTCTTGTTGTTCTTCTCTTTAAATGATGATATATAATGGTATTTTGAGCTCTTGAGCATGCTATGCTATTTATCTTGTGTGTATATATCATTCATGTAAGAGTATCAAGTCTAACTTTGTGGTGGATTCAAGAGGTTTTCCAAAGAATAAACTTGTTTTCTCTCATAAACCTTGAATCTGCCACCTTTTGTCTCATCTTAGTATAGAACCTCATGAAATTATGTCTAAATGCTTGAAGGGTTGTTATTTCATGTAAATAACATGTATATCTATGTTCACCCAAAGTTTCATGTTCATATCTTTCCATTTGAGTGAGTTTTGATAAGTGTTTTTCATGCCATGTGTGGATTTCCAGTAGACTGTCCAAGGTGTATCTTTCTGCCTTGTTGCTTTGTTTATGTATAGAAAACGTGGCTTTTGGTCTTAGACCAAAAAATAGATTTTTTTTCTAAACAAAACAAGGAAGATAAGAATGTAAATATCATATTTTTACCCTAAGTGGAAGAGGTTCTTTCCATTTTTTGTTTCAACTCTCTGTTCTGAGATTAGCATGCTTCCTGTTTTGACCTAAAAATGTCAGAGGTGTTTTGAGAGACTTAAAATTGTTTTTTGACCTTGAAACGCTTCAGATCTAAACTTTGAGATGTTAGGAACAACTTTCATGTTAAGTTTTTTCCATGATTCCCTTGTTTTCATGATGCAAAAAATGGATCTTTTATGGATGTATGAAAATCTGTCAGACTGGGCTGTGGAAAGTATCATCTTGCATGCCTTATTTGGACACCATAAATTACTCCTAAAATCATAGGAAAAATCATGGAATATTTTTAATGTGTTAGGAAGTTTTCTTGACCTTTACTTTCCAGATTGAGTGAGTACAAGAACAGTTACACAAAGAAGAATGGACAGCAGTCCCTAAAAATGCTTGGGGACGGACTTTTGGACATTTATTTGTTTTGGGATTTGTTTCCCTTTTTGTACACCAATGTAAATATTAATCCCCCACCCCTTTATGCGTTTGATTTGCTGTATATAAATGATAAAACCATTTTCAAAACCGAGTGGGAGTCCACCCAAACCGACTCTCATTTGTGAAATAAAAGCAAACATTCCTAGAATAGGAAGACTCCAATATATTAAATCACCATTTTGTTAGGGAATAAAAGCAAGGCATAAAAGGCATAAAATGAATCTAAGTGGCATGCATAATAGAGACCATTACGGGCGAGGAGAGTGCTTAATCCCTTCTCTTCTCGTAACTTAGCCCCCGAACCCACTTTCTCTAAACAAAAGGTTTTGTCTTCATTTTTTTTTAAAATAAAGTGAGGTGGCGACTCTTGCAATTAAATTAAAGCTTCAAGAGGAAACCATTGTGTGGGAACCGAACGCATTTGCACGAGGCACTCACCCGAACCGCTTTCATTGAGCGATCACATATCATTTTGCATATGTTCGGCGTGTGCGGCTTTCGAGCGCGGGCTCTCACAACGAGACTCCACAAAGGAGAATGCCATTTATTTTGTCAGTCGCCGATTTCAAGGAGGTGAAAAGAACTACTTTGTCTTAAAGAAGTCATGTGCAGCACTGGTTTGGGTTACTCAAAATCTCAAACACTACATGGAAGCCTTTCCAATCAAGCTAGTAGCAAAAGTGGACCCACTCCGCTACATCTTTGAGAAACCTTTCATGTCAACAAGGATAGCCAAGTGGTACTTCATGCTCGCCGGCTATGATATCACTTATGTCACACTCAAATCCATCAGGGGGAAAGTGTTCAGTGATCTCCCGACGAGCACTTGGTTTGCACCACAACCGAGGAAAATAAGTGGCAACTCTTTTTCGATGGCGCCGCCAATAAACATGGTTTTGGGATAGGAATGTTGCTTGTCGATCCAAAGGACATCTACACTCCAATTGCCATCCGTCTTGAGTTCAAAGCTACCAACAACATGGCCGAATATGAGGCATGCATAGCAGGGCTAGAAGCGGCCCTAGAAAGAAATGTCACAGAGCTAGAAGTGTTCGGTGACTCCCTACTCCTTATCAATCAAACATCGGGTAAATGGAGAATTTAAGACCGGACCCTCCAACAGTATGGTCAACACCTCGAAGAATTGGTTGAACAATTCCAAGACATCACGTTCAACTATTTGCCAAGGGACAAGAACCGCTTTGCCGATGCTTTGGCTACTATAGCCTCACTGGTTGAGATGCCCAAAGGAAAAATGGTGAAACCCTTCAAAATTTCAAGGAGGACCAGTCTGGCATACTGCATGAACATTGAGATCAATGAAGTCCAAGATAACCCCCCGTGGTACACTGACATCATGAATTTTCTCAACAACGGCACCTTTCCCGAGAACAGGAATAGGAATACCCGAATAGCACTACAAAAGCTAGCCGCCAGATATGTGTTGATTGGAAACCGAGTCTACAAGAGACATCATCAGGGGATCAATCTTTTATGTGCAAACGAGTCCGAAGCTCAAGAAATCATGCACGAGGTCCATGAAGGCGAGTGTGGACCCCACATGAATGGGATTATGTTAGCAAAGAAGATACTCTGTATTGGCTACTATTGGACTACAATGGAAAGAGACTGCATCGAGAAAGTCAAGAAATGCGCCAAGTGCCAGTTCCATGCTAATCTAAAACATGCTCCACCTTCATAACTGTACAACATGACCACACCTTGGCCATTGTCTTGTTGGGGCATAGATATCATCGGCAAAGTCCATTCTACGGGGAGCAACAGACAGTCATTCATCCTTGTGGCCTGGACTATTTCACAAAATGGGTCGAAGCACAAGCTTACCGAGTTCTCAATGCCAAGAAAGTGGCCGAATTCGTGAAGAACAACATCATGTGCCGATATGGTATTCCTCACGAGAACATCTCCGACAATGGTTCTCACTTCGAGAAAGAAATGGATGCACTTTTGGTTAACTACAAAATTACCAAGCACAAGTCATCCCCGTACCGTCCCCAAGCCAATGGAGCGGTCGAAGCAGCAAATAAGACAATCGAGGTCATCATACGAAAAATGGCTTCAACAGGAAGGGATTGGCCCGAGAAATTACCACTAGCATTGTGGGGCTACCGCACATCAATACGGTCAGCAACGGGAGAAACCCCGTACTCATTAGTTTATGGTTCTGAAGCCGTACTACCGGTCGAACTCGAGGTTCCTTCTCTACGGGTCTTACTCGAAAACCAAGTCAAAGAGGTTGATTGGATGCAAAGTCGATACGAGTAACTAGCCGTACTCAACGAAAAGAGGTTAAGAGCGTTTGAACGCACAAGGGCTTATCAACAAAGAATGGCAAGGGCTTTCAACAAGAAGGTGAAGCCTCGAAATATCAAAGTGGGAGATCTAGTACTAAGACAACATCCCCCCCAATGCCATGAATCCCCTTGGGAAATGGGGACTTCGATGGATCGGTCCTTATGTGGTCAAAAAGATACTAAGCGGCGGTGCAGTCTGACTCGTAGAATTGGATGGTGATCAATTGCCAAAGGAGGTCAGCCTCGACAAGCTCAAGAAGTTCTACGCTTAACAAATAAAGACCATTAAAAAAAACGCTCGTTAGGTTGAAAACCCGCAAGGGCGGCCTAGGGAAAAATTAGAGCACGTGCAAAAAAGAAGCCCGCTAGATTGAAAACCCAAAAGGGCGGTCTAGGCAAAAAACAGGGTCCACAAAAAAAATAATAAAAAAATGGTCTTCATTTGTTTGAACTACGGAGACCTGAGCCTCTTTACAAGAGGAACGTAGGCAACCTTCGGGTGCGGTCTAAAACAATAATTTTTACCCAATCATGTTGTAACAAGATGCAATTTTTATTCAATCATTGAACTATTTTAACCATTACAACGGACGATGTTGAGCAATAAAAGACAATAAAACATTAAAATCCTAACAAGTGGTCTACTTAATTGCAATCTTGGGGTACTAGGAAAAATCTAATTTTCTCTTAGCCTTTGAAGGGCCACCCGAACGGCTCTCAATCCTGCTCTTCTTGGGAGGCTTAGGAGCACTGAGATGGACAGAAACCTTCTGCGCAGCAAAGCGCCTCCGATCATAGAAATCATTCAAGGGAGTACCAAAAGGGTCCGTCAGAATATTGTTCGAATCAGCAGCAGCCTCCTTGTACCTCAAAGCACTGCTAGGCTCAAAGTCCTTTCCTAACAACTCGGCGCGAAGTACGTCTACCCAAGTGATACCACGGTAAAGAGTACCAAACAGATAGTCCAAATAACTCTCGGGAAGAAAGATACTACCCCGATGAATGGGGGTGGAAGCCCACCGATGACGGTCATCTCCCCAAGCCAATTGGAACTCCTTTGAAAAGTCCGGACCCATATACGAGACAGGGCAAAACACCCCACTTCTAGGGAAGGGAATTATCTGCTGACGACCAAAATGCCTCAGAACTCGCTCTGGCAGGTAAAATGAAGAATCTCGCAAGCCGGGTAGGACCACATGTTCAAAACCCGAAGTCCATTCCCCGAAGGGACGGAGCCCCCAAGAGGGGGGACACCACTCAATATCGGCCGATGCCCGAGAAGCAAAGAACTTCTTCCAACTATCCTCGGTTAAGTCTCGAATCAGCAGTTTTCTCCTATGAATAGCAAAGGGAGACAGATCACCTTCCGAAGAATAAACCCTAAAGTGTTCTCGGAGCCATATGGTTAGAAGCAAGGGGCTTCCCCGACACATCTCACCCGTTCGATGCAACTCATCAAGGCCGTGCAGGGTCTCCCCTACTATAAGAGGGATTGAATTGTTGCTCCTTGGCCTGTAAGATAATCTCAGCCAACTGCGCGTCCGCTGTCCTGAAGGGCGTAACGAAAAGAACTTCACTGAAAAGGCAAGCCGCCATGGCACTCCTCTTGAAAGACTGAACCGCCATGTCCTCCGAATGCAAACTAAGAACATTGGCAACTCAGTTATATCTACCACTGTCACAATCCCAAAAAGCTGCAGCGTCCTTCAACAAATCCCAGTCCAGCTTCAACGTCCGTAACGTGAAGAGAATGCGGAATCCAAAGTCTTTGACAAAAGCCTTCTTGGGGTGGGTCTTTAAAGAGTACAAAAAAGTGGACAAATCCTTCTCATATTCACCAATAACCTTGGTATCAAGGGTGAAAGAATTGGAGGCCATGGCAAAAGTGGATTACAAGCTAAATTGAGCAAAGAAAAGATGTTCAATAATGGTAGAAAAGAGCTGTTGGAAGAAGGTGTTCGAACAGAGGCTGATATTATAGCTGTTGGGGATCTTTTGGCCAGCAAATGTCAAGCCCCGAAATTTGCTCCCCAAAAGCGCGCGCCTCCCGACACCCACTGGGAGTCGCGCGCGTCCCGAAGCCACTATCTGAGGCGCCCGCCTCCCACTTCCGAAGTGCCTCAGAAGAAATCAGGTAGGAACAAAGTCCGGGCACTCCCAAAGTCAGCAGGATCTACATTCTTCATCAAAGTCACGACAGCTCCGTCTTCGGAGACACAGATGGGCACGCATTAATTTGGTCCGCCCCTAAGGCATGTCAAAATTAAAATTAGATAGAAACTCCCACTAGAATTAAAGTAGGGTATTTCTTTCTTACAAAAGTCAAGGTCAATCTCGATTTTTTCCTTTCTAAAGGGAAAACATTCTTTCAGTCCGTGGTCAACTGTGCCCGCACCCCGCAAAAGTCAACTGTAACTCCAAGCAGCACACAGCTTCAAAACATCAATTTGGTCCACGGTGAACCACCGGAATCACCATCTCTTTAACAACAAAGTCTATCCAACAAATCCACATTCATCTCAAGTCCCCTATAGGGACTTTAAATCAGCAGACGGATCCTCCGATCTCGCTAGTCCCCTATACAGACTCTAAATTAGTAGACGGATTCTCGGATCTCGCTAGTCCCCTATACGGACTCTAAATCAGCAGACGGATTCTCGGATCTCGCTAGTCCCCTATACGGACTCTAAATTAGCAGACGGATTCTCGGATCTCGCTAGTCCCCTATACGGACTCTAAATCAGCAGACGGATCCTCGGATCTCGCTAGTCCCCTATACAGACTCTAAATCAGCAGACGGATTCTCAAATCTCTCTAGTCCCCTATACGGACTCTAAATCAGCAGACGGATTCTCGGATCTCGCTAGTCCCCTACACGGACTCTAAATCAGCAGACGGATTCTCGGATCTCGCTAGTCCCCTATATGGACTCTAAACATTGGCCACGGTGGGACGATTTCTATCACCACACCCCTTCTATCAGCAAAAGTCGCTCACACAAGGAGCACACTTCTATCTCTTGTAATTTCAAGATTCTTGTTTTCATCGAGTCTTTGCTTTTTTCTTGATGATGTCCTCGGCGGATGTTTTGTTCTTTCGTCGACGCATTTTGCTTTGCAATCCATGTCGCCGAGGGGCTCTGTAGATACCCCGTCTTAGACCGCTCACCCCAATTGCACATTTGATTTTGTGTTTCTCCCTATTTTAAGTGTTTCTCGTTAGTTTCTATTACTTCCATTAAGTTCCTGACTGACTTCGTTAAGTCCAGGGCCAAACTGAATAACAGTGCTAACTTTCTAGTCCATTCTGTCATTTTTGCCATCTCCAAGGTGCGCGCTTCCATCCTTTGGTGCCAGAGGCGCTCGCATCCCGCCACCATGGCAGGAGGCGCGTGCACCTGGGCGTTAGTTACAGATTTCTGTCCAAGAATCCCTCCCTTGCTCCTTTTAACAGGATTTGCCCAGGAAACTGATGTTTGTGGCTTGGTTTTGACACCAAAAACTCACATTCTTCACCTATATAAACACCTATAATTCACCATTGAAAAGGAGGAAGATTTTAATCACTAAGCAAAACTATACACAAATACTTACAAGACATTTTCCTAAAAACCTCTTGAAGGAGTCTTTGAAGTTCTTTGAAGTATAGGTAAAAGACTACTCTTTTCTCCCCTTTTCTACTTCTTCTCCTCTCTCTTTCTTTTACTTTAATCAAAGTTCAATCACCCAAACATTTTTGGGACATGACACCAAAGACTACTTCACTTCATTGAAGCTAGTCGCGGAGTCATCTCCCTACATTCCAAACACCCCTTTTTTACCCCCCTTTTATTGTTAAAAATAAGAAGAACATTTCATCATTTATGTAGATTTTGATCAAGCAAGACCAACTTTAGTTGGGCGAGATGGGTGTTTAAGTACTTCCCATCTCGTAACCTAACCCATGAACCTCATAACAAAGAATCTCTGTTTTCGTAATCAAACTAGGCTATAAACATTAGGTTTTTCTTATGTTCCTCTAAAACATAGGTGGTGACTCTAAAACACAAATAGACACCCTAGGGTAACACACGTGCTCTAGCCAAGCCGTGGCCCCCTAGGGTATCTACAATAGCAATCAAGTGTCAATTAAGATTAATACAATTTTCAGGGAGTTGATGTATGTATGCAAGATTATGTCTCAAGTATAGAGAGAAAAGAAATAAAGACACTTTATTAAAGACTCAAATTGACTAGTCCGAGGTGGACTTTAACAATCTAACTAATGTCCAAAGTGGATTTTGCTAGTAAAAGTAAAAGATTAATGTCCAAGGTGGACTTTGACTGAAAGACTCTCTAGATCCTACGAAGACTGAAAGACTTTTTTTTTATAATAATTGTTTTTGAAGGAGGTAGCCCCGGTGTAGCTTCTTGCTTGCTCGGACTTTGCTTACACCCATGCATTCCTCTGGAGGGTGATGGTTCCACTATCAATGAGGCTTTGGATCTTCCTTTTCAGTTGGAGGCAATTCTCAGTGTCATGTCCGATGTATTGGTGATATTTGCAATATTTGGAGGGATCCAAGTCTTGTCTTGCAAAGTTTGGTTTGAAGTCGAGGAGAGGAGATAAATTGCCAGCTTGAACTAGACTTTTGAAGCATTTATCTAATGGCATACCCAAATCATCGTACTCGGGCTCGTCTTTCTTGTCATGGACCATCTAGGAGGGTGGTTTATGTATCGGTATTCCTTGTTGATGAGTAGTCATTGGAGGAGTCCCAACGGGGAAAGTCTTTGGTGACCCATACATTTGAGGAGCGTATGGTGTCGAAACTGTGCTTGAGGGAGAGTGCAGTTGAGGTACTCGTAGATGCCATAAATGTCAGACTCGAGATGTTTCTCGGTGTCCTTTAGAGCTTTGTACACCACCTTCTGGAAGCGGTCTGTTCCTTTGAGGAGAACAGTCTCAAAGAAGGCTTCTTGTTCATCGAGAAGAGTTCGGGAGAGGGTTGCTTGCTCCTTGAACATAGTCTCATAGTGGGCCGCTTCCTTGTCGATTATAGTCTCATAGAAGCCTTCTTGCTTGTTGAGAGCGGTGTTAAGATGGACCGCTTGCTTGTTGAGAACGGCGTTGAAGAGGGCTATTTGCTCGTTGAGAACGGTGTTGGGGTGGAGAGTTGTCTCGAGACTTTGGGTGGCAGCTTCGGTTGTGAATGTGATGTTCCCTTCAGCAGACATGATGCGGGATTCTGTAGTTGTTGGTGGAGAAGTTAAGTCTTTGAATTGAATTAGACTCATAATTAATGACAAGGCATCGTTTATAAATCATTTTTTATGAAAAGACTTGATCTCCGTATTTTTGAAATGTTCTTTGAATGAAAAGACTAAAAGCTTGATCGGGCTGGTAGCTACCTACGTTCCCCTTACTATACGGGAGAGGTCCCACACAATAAGAGGCTCAGGTCACCATAGTTCGGGTTAAGTAAATCAAGTGAGATTGTGGCCGAAGAGGTCAGTGATTTTGAAAACCATAAGTATTAGAAGATGACCGTAGGGGTCTGTGACTTTTGAAAACCGTAAGTATTATAAGATGACCGTAGAAGTCAAAAAGAAAGGGAGATGACTCGGTCCTTGGTCAAGGTAAGGTTTGACCTAGACAGGTCGAAGGTTGACTAGAGTTGATCTAAGGTGGGGTCAAGAATGACGGAATGACCTAACTTGGTTGAGGTAGGGTTGACCTAAGCGAGTCGAGACATGGGTAGATTGACCTAGATAGGTCAATGATAGGTAGGTTGACCTAAGCGGGTCGAAGTTGACTTAGGAGGTCAAAGGTTGACCTAGATGGGTCTAGATGATGGGGAATCCTAGATGGCTTAGAGGTAGGTCGGTTGACCAAAGTTGGCCAAAGTTTGACCTAGGCGGGATGACATTGAGTAAGTTAACTTAGGAAGGTCAGAGGTTGGCTAGGGTTGATCTAAAGTAGACTAGGTTGACCTACACGGGTTGACTTAGACGGGTCGGAGGTTGACTAGAATTAATCTAGGGTAGACTAGGTTGACCTAGACGGGTCGGAGGTTGACTAGAATTGATCTAGGGTAGACTCATGCAGCATGATGAATGATTTTAGTTAAGATTAAGATTACTTGTTTTTGATAAGTGTTCTTAACTCGATCAAGGTGCATGGTTTATATTAACCTCAACCGCTCACAAGTGAATACGGCGAGTTAGATAGCCCGGGTGCCACGAAGATAGAGGCGACATGATCACCAAAATCTGTGCACTCAGCGGAGTATCCAGTAGGGTGTGCAGTGCGACATGGACTAGTGGTAGTGTGCCATTTGATTACGTATTTTTAGGAATGATATGCAATGCACGAGAGAAGTCTACTAGCATAACAATTCATAGTTATAGTATCTAAGCATGAATCAAACACAATCAGAGCAGATCTTAGAACATTTAAAGCATGCCATAAACATATAAATCTGCAGGAAATCGTTAGAACCAAATTTGCAGATAAAGGGAGCCGTACTGCTAGATAGCCGGCGTACAGGGGAAAGGGAGGCGTGCGGTGCTTAATTACAGAAATGCCAGAAATTGCAGAAGTGCAGTTTTTTATAGAAGAAAGTGCACGGGGTAGTTAGAACACACACAAAAATCACGAAGTTAATGAAAGTCAGACCCTCTTAAGTTTTGAAAAAGGTTTTCAAAAACAAGTCCCCAACAGAGTCGCCACTGTGAATACGCCCGATCGAAAAATTGATAGTCGCCACGTTTGTTTATTTGTAGTTAAAACATTGAGAAAACCATTTATGAGAATAATAGGGTTCGGGGGTCAAATTACAATAGAAGAAGAATATTCATGTTATCACTCCAATTGCCCGACGAATCGGTCTTTCTATCATGATCAATGTGTGTCTGTGTGTTAGTGTTTGAGACCGGATCCGAAGATTGCCTACATTCTTCTCATCATGAGAAGCTCAGGTCGGTGTAGTTCATTGATGAATTAGAATGGAGAGAGATTAAACGGGATCATGCATATAGAGGGGGAAGATTAGGATTAGGAGTAGTTCCTAGATCGTATTAGGGTTTGATGAAACCCTAGGATCATCATTGGCTATAGCATGTGCATATAAATAGGGATTACAATCCTAGATCTAGCATATGATGTATGATAAGTCGTAAATCTAGCATTATAATAAGAACATCATGAATACATATGAATGAACACATAAACATGAAGATCACTATCCTAAATATAGCATTATGTAAGTAATATGTGACCTAGATCTAGTGCGGGTTTCGTGGAAACCCTAGATCATCATCGGTCAAGAACACGAACGATGAACAAAACCCTAGATCTAACAATATATGAATGAATATAATAGATATAAGCAGTTAAGTAGTAAGAACGCGTTACCAAACCGATTATAGAGGCTTCGAAGGTTGAATCTTCACTCCTTTGGTTGATGGCGGTGATGAATCTTTTTGATGATCAAAGCAAGATCAAAGAGAGGGTTTGAAAGGGTTTTGAGAGGGAGAGAGAGAGGCTGGGAAGAGCTTCTGTGAGGGTTTTCCCGTAGGTTTGTTGTGTGATCAATAGGCTGAGAGGAGAGGCCTATTTTAAGGGAAACAACTGAGAAAAGGAAGACTGGCCGCACGGCCCAAACGTGGCCGCACGGCTCCAAAGTGGCCGCACGGCATGATCCTCTGGATTTTGTGATTAGAACGATCTCAACGAATCCTTATCAGCTTGTTCACGGGATTTGTTCATTATCCTGATGGAATTTAATCTATAACTGATTTCGTCTATCAGGAAGTTTGGGAATCTGTCGGATAGGTCCCTGTCAGGTTATAATTGCCTAAAAGGTCCTCGGAGATATCTAAAGGTCTAGGAAGTCCTAAATCTTCAGATCAAGTACTAACAGGGCCGCAAAAGATTGGTATGCAACTCTCCCACTCACCATCCGTCTTGATTGGGATGCCGCCATGCTTGCCTTCAAAAGTCAATATCAAGGCAATACCATCCACCGCCCAACAAAGAAAGAGCTCGAGAGTACCACCCAAAGGGACAACGAGTCCTTTATTGACTTCACAAGAACGTGGAATGATAATCTCACCGAGATAGTGGAGAGACCCAACACAAAAGAGCAAATGGACATCTTCCTCAAGTGTCTAAAGATTGATCTCCGCACCCAGCTAAGTAGGGCTTGCTACTCGGACTTTGCTCAAATGTATGAGGAGGGGGTCCGAATGGATGATTTTCTCAAGGAGATCAAGAAAACCACTCCTAGCTTCCGTTACAAAGCCGCCTCTAACTCAACAAAAGAGGCCTCTGTCAATGCCGTCACTACCGACATGGGGAACTACAAGAAAGTCCCACCACCCCAAGGCAAGAAATTCCAAAGTGACCGTGTCTACACTCCTCTCCAAGGCATGACTCTAGCCGAAGCTTTTGAGGCCCTCAAGGCTAAAGGACAAATTACCCCTCTACAAGGGTACAAGCCCAAGATGATTACCGCCAACTATGCTCATCACAAGTGGTGTGACTATCATCAACATAGTGGCCATGTTACCGAAGAATTCTTTAGCCTCCGCAACATTGTTCAAGACCTAATCGACAAAAAGGAGTTCATAGATCCTAGTGAGGGTGAGGTTCATGTAATATAACTAGGCGAGAGTGAGGAGACCACTCATTCAATTCCTATTGTGAATGAGGGCTCCAATGATATGAATGAAATTGATAATTCTTGTTACGTTGTGAATTATGATGAGATAATGAAGGAAGTCTTAGAGAATAGGAAAAAGAAGCAAAACGGGAGCGTCAACATGCTAACTCGATCCGACAGGGTCATAGCAAGCAATCCCATCACTTTTGCAGTAAGCACCTCTTCTCCAAGATCGCAAACTCGTGACACACCCGAAGATCCTGTATTAGTTCAACTCAAGAAGACTCAAGCAAACATATCCATTTGGGACCTCATCGAATCTTCAAAGAAGCACCGAGACCTCGTCATCAGCAACCTCGACGACACATCAGTCTCTCTTGACACAACTCCTGAAGACCTTACTGCTATTATAGGCCATATACATTTTGGCAATGTCATCACATTTGCCAATATGGACCTTCCACCATTGGGGTTCAATCATAATGAGGCCATCTATCTCAAAGTAAGGGCAAGAGGGAGACCTATTTCAAGAGTTTTGGTTGACGCTGTGTGAGAGACTGCGCTAGAAGCCGAACCGCGAAATGGCCGCCCGCGAGGGCGGTTCGTGTCCGTTTCATGCTGATGCGCTTTTGGAAATGCGCTCGGTTCTCAAACAATGGTTTCCTCTCGATGGAATCAAAACAGTCAAGAGTCGCCACCTCACTTTATTTTAGGAAAAATGAAGACAAAACCTTTTATTTAGAAAAAGTGGGTTCGGGGGCTAAGTTACGAGAAGAGAAGGGGTTAGGCACTCTACTCGCTCGTGATGGTCTCTAGTATGCATGCCACGTAGATTCAATTTTATGCCTTTTATGCCTTGCTTTTATGCCCTAACAAAATGGTGAATAAAATAAGAGGAAGTCTTCCTATTCTAGGAATGTTTGCTTTAATTCACAAATGAGAGTCGGTTTGGATGGACTCCCAGTCGGTTTTGAAAGTGGTTTAGCATTCACATCCAGTAAAGGAGATCAAAAAAGGGGTGGGGGATTAATATTTACAATGGTGAACAAAAGGGAAACAAATCCCATATCAAATAAATGTCCAAACTCCGTCCCCAAGGATTTTAGGGACTGCTGTCCCTTCCTTCTTTGTGTACCTGCTCTTATGCTTGCACAATCTGGAAAGCGAATGTTAGGAAAAGTCCCTAACACATCAAGTATCAATCATGAATTTTCCTATGATTTTAGGAGCATGTTAAGGTGTCCAAACAAGGCATGCAGGATAGAACTTTCAACAGCCAGATCTGACAGACATTCATGCATCCATAAAAGACTTACTTTTTGCATCATGAAAACGGGGGAATCATGGGAAATACCGAACATGAATGTTAATCCTAAAATATCAAAGTTTAGATCTGGAAATTTTCAAGGCCATTGAGAAATTTTAAGTCACACAAAACACCTACATTTTGGTGTCACAACAAGAAGTATGCTAATCTGAGAACAGAGAGTTGAAACAAAAAATGGAAAGAACCTCTTCCACTCAGGGTAAAAATATTATATTTACATGATCATATTCCACTTTTTGTATATAATAAAATCTCTTTTATGACCTAAGACCAAAAATCACTTTTTCTATGCATAAACAAAGCAACAAGACAGAAAGATGCAGATGGACAGTCTGCTGGACATTTACAAAAGGGGTGAAAACACCCATAAAAACTCACGCAAATGAGGTGATATGAACATGAAACTTTGGATACACATAGATATATATATGAACAACACAAAAAAACAGCCATTTGAGCATTTAATCATGGTATATCATCATTTAGAGAGAAGAACAACAAGAGTATCAACATTACATCTTTTGGACATCAAATGGGGGTCTAGCCTAACAAGTGGCTAGACCCTTTTCCAAATCACATAAGGATCTACATTTTACATGGATGAACATTACAAGAACAAGGGATTACCTAGATGTGCTTCCTTTGCTTCCAAGGGAAGACTTTTGTGTTGCTTTTCTTAAGGTGTTTGCCTTAGATTGAGAGAGTGTTTGAGTGGGTTGTTTTTGCTTGTGTTTGGTGTGTGTTTTTGGTGGTGTTATGGTGGTGTTGTGGTGGTTTATGGACTGAGGTTTGAGATCTATTTTAGTGCTTAGAGAGAGCAAGAGTGTGGTGTGAATGATCTATGATAAAATGGATGAGGGAGGTGAGTATATGGATGAGGGAGGTGGAAATCTTTCATTTAGGCCCTCTAGGGACGTTTAGGGATCAGTTTAGGGGTCATCTCCCCGCCCTATTGTAGCTGGAACTGTCCAAAATCATGACTTTTGTGGCCAAGTTGCTGAAGAACAAACTGCTGGTCTGATCTTCCCATATTAGCCGTACGGCTCATGTCTGCCGTCCCCTTTTTCCAAAGTGCCACGTGTCGCGCTCTGATTGGCTCCTTCCTTATCAATTTGGCCAACCAACTTGAGCCACTTGTCTGACTTGGGATGGCTCCTTGCTTGAATTTTTAGACGTGAATGATCACAATTCTTGCTCCGGTATTGGTTCCGCAACAGTCCAAGTTTTGTCCGTGTGTGCGCACAACGGTGTCCCGGTTGTCCGCGGTCCCAACATGAAAGTTGCTTGAAATAATCCTGTGGTCACGTATGTCTATCTAAAATATGTTTATAAGCAAGGGATGACAATAATATATTTTTAAGTGCACAGAATGGATAATAACGAGCAGTTCTAAAGGTGCGGGCCCCGGTTTCGGATCCAGCCACTCAAAAATTGAAGTACATGCTGGTTTACTCGTTTTTTCGCCTTGATCATGAATTTGAAGTCCGTTTATCCATTCAATGCACTGATAAGGCTCACGGCACTCCCACATAGCGAAATCGAGGGCTCTAGGTCAATTTTAGGGTTTAGACCAATCAAAAAAGGGTTTGATAAGGGGTGCGAGATCGGGGTATCTACAGAGCCCCTCGTCGAATCTCCTTGTAATGTAAAGGGGATTCTACTATTCACTAAGAGACAAACGATCTCGTCTAGGGTGTAACGGGTGGGTCCAAGGTAGAACTTCCTACGTATCTCTTTCGAGAATCAAGCCTCCGTAGTTCTAACTCAAACAAACAATCAAACAATCACAAGCAATGGTTGGTCCCGGATTACCAGTTTACCTACGTATCTCTTTCGAAAAATCAGACCAATCGTAGTTCAGGTTTATTGAAATTTAAAATGTAGGGGGTTGCATTGAGATGTGTTGTCTCTTTGCTGGGGGTTGCATTGAGATGTGTGGTCTCTTTGCTGGGGAGGAAATTGACATGAGAAAATATTTATGAGAACGGGCGACTGAGTTCACCGGGGTGAACTGCCTACGTATCCCTCAATGGGAATCAAGTCAAAACGTAGTTCGGGGGAGGTACAACTCGAGCAGGCAAGAAGACCAAGGTGGAACAACAATACTCAAGGATTGACGCAAGGTACAATCGGAGCGGGGGGTACATCTCAGAATCCGGGAGATGACCTAATTCAACAACAAGATGAGTCGCATTTCTGACTCAGGGGATTGGTATTTGACCAACAACTTGTAAAAACGGGCGACTGAGTTCACCGGGGTGAACTGCCTACGTATCCCTCCATGGGAATCAAGTCGAGTCGTAGTTCTGGGAGGACCCGACTCAACATCAAGAGAAGGTTTAAAATCAACATTACTCAAGTATTGACGCAAGGTACAATCCGAGTGGAGGTATATCTCAAAATCCAGGAGATGACCTAAGATCGACATCAAGACGAGTCGCATCTGACTCTTCGGGGGAGGACGAAATCTAGGAGGTGACCTAATTCAACATCAAGATGAGTCGCATCTGACTCTGGGGGAAGGAACAACATAATTTCAATGGTGAGATCTAAATTTTCTCAAGCCGAAATTAATTTTGAGAGCTTTAAGAGGTGTCTCGGCCTAGAATGATTTTGATAATAAGAACTTTAAGAGGCGTCTCGGCCAAAAATGATTTTAAGAGTTTTAAGAGGCGTCTCGACCTAAAGTGATTTTGATAATGAGAACTTTAAGAGGCGTCTCGGCCGAAAATGATTTTGAGAGTTTTAAGAGGCGTCTCGGCCTAAAATGATTTTAATAATGAGAACTTCAAGACTACTATCAAAAAGATAATTTCAATGATACGCTGCATGTTGAGCTGTGTCCTGGTCCTTCTTCTTTCACTTTGCTGTGTGATGAGATTTTTTGCCTCACTGCGCAGTGAGCCATTGCTCTGTGTGATTCGTTGGCACTATGCTGAGTGCTGCAACCTCATTTTGGATTCATGTTCACTCTAAAAAGGGTTTTTGATTTTTTCACAATCAAGCTTCTCCACTTTTGGATTCGCTGAAACATTACTTTGTGTGGTCCGTTGGCACCATTTTGAGTGCTGCAACCTCATTCTGGATCCCTGTTAACCCAAAAAGGGTTTTTGATTCTTTCACAATCAAGCTACTCTGCTTTTGGAGTCACTGCGACTCTAGGCAATTAATACCGGGTTGGAATCATTCAATTTTGACTGAAGTCTCACGTATATCAGGAGAAATGACACGATCGACATTGTCTGTTGTGACCTGCAAGCTAGCTCTTTGGTTTTGCCGTTTTTGTGGGATTTTGATCGCTTGCAATGATCAACCTCTTTGTGAAACCAAGATTTGATTCGTTGTGTGTTCCAACTTCGTACCTACATAAGATTTTTTGCAAGTATGTGGTCATGCCTGAAAATTCAGGCTGCCTACGTATCTCTTTCGAGAATCAGACCAACGTAGTTCGACTTTGGCAACTCGAATAGATTTTCATCAAAAGGTCATTAGGAAATTTCATTCCCTACGTAGAAACATGAGCGTCGACTTCGTCGAGGATCCTTCTTGTGAGGACCATGATGTGGCAAAATGGATGATGTATACCTGCAAGCGATTTTCACAAGCAAGCAAAAAATATATCTTGATATTGATGAGGGGCCTTCTTGTGAGGACCATGATGCGGCAGGGTGGATGACATGTACCTGCAAGAGATTTTCAAGAGCAAGCAGAATATATCTTCGACATTAATGTGCTCGAGAGTGTCATTCATGTACAACAAAAGTTTTAGAACACATACATGGATTGAAATCTTTAAGATCGAGAGATTCGGAGAAATATTGGGACAAGAATACATTCCCTCTTCATTTTGCAACCATTTTTCTTTTGAAGGGTGAAAGCCAAATTTCTCCTTTTGCATGATGATTTTTTTTGCATTTTATTTTTCTTTTATTTGACACATGTGCATTGCTTTCATTTCAAACTTTGCTTATTATGAATGAATGAGTGAAAGTTTATGAATGAATAGAGGGAGAATCATGAATGAAATGGATTGCACTTTATTGTAAATTTTGCATTTTTGTGAAAATGAGGAATATGGAGATGTGTATGGTGAAGCAGAGCCGAAAGCCTAGCGCGAATACTCAAAAGGTCAATTCCGAACACCCATTTGATCAAGACTACTCAACGGTATATCTCCGGATGCTATCGTTGGGTCAGCCCCAGTTATCGGCTGAAGAAGCCCCATTTGTTCTTTCTGATATCAACCCCCAACACTCTTGCTGCTGAAGCCCTAGGCATTGGCATCTTCTCTTAGGTTCGGCCAGTAATATCCAAGTTTAATCACCTTGTCGGCAAGAGTTCCGGCCCCCGGGTGTCCTCCGCAAACTCCCTCGTGTACCTCAGCTAGCAGTTTTTCTGTGTCTTTGGGTGCCACACATCTTAGGAGGGGCTTGGAGAACAATCTTCCGTATAGAATATAGTTCCATACTATGTATCTGGCCGTTTTCTTCTTTATCATTTTGGCCGCCAACTCTTCATCTGGTAATTTTCCTTTCTCGATGTAGTCCTTGTAGTCTTCGATCCAGGTTCTCTCCTCATCGTCAAGGATTAGGATCTCCATTCTCTCATAAGTAGGTTGGTTGGCATAGATGATCAAGGGATTTGTCTCCTCTGCTGTGGCCAATTTGGATAGAAAGTCGCCTTCCTGGTTATGCTCTCGCCCTACCTGCCTGATTTCCTAGAACTCCAAGTTTTTAGTCATGTTGAGGACGAGATCTTTGTACTTCGTCAGCATGTGATTCTCGGTGTTGTACTCCCCTTTTACTTGATTCACCACTAATTGGGAGTCACTATAGGCCACCAAGTTGTTCGCACCGAAGAACTTGGCTCTTTCTATCCCCAAGATTAAGGCCTCATATTCTGCCTGGTTGTTTGAGGCTAGGAATTTGAACCGGATGAAGTCACGGGCCACATGTTCGCCGCCTGGACTTGTTAGGTATACTCCAGCTCCACTCCTTCCTCGCGTCGTCAACCCGTCTGTGTATAAAACCCAACAGTCACTTGGCAGTTCCTCTAGAGGCTCTCTATCCATGGGGAATTTCCTCTTCCTGCTTGTCGGCGTATATTCACTCGAGAACGCGGTCTCGACTAGGAAATCTGCTAGAGGCTGTACCTACAATGTCTTTCTTGGTTTGTAGGTGATATCAAACTCGGTCAATTCAATGGACCAGTTGAGTAGTAGGCCTGAGCTATCCATCTTATGAAGTATCTTTCTGAGTGGCACGTCGGTATAAACTGTGATGGGATGAGCGGAGAAGTATGCTCGTAGCTTTCTAGCGGCTATCACCAGGGCATATGCTATTTTCTCGGCCATCCTCCTGTTGGTGTTGGTGCCCTAGGCACGTTTGTTAAACGTTGTATGTGTTATCATTATATTCATATTAATGAAGAGATATTTAGGTTATTATTAATGCTCATGTTTGCTTATAATAATCTCCGTCCCTAGAGCTTGTTCAGCACTAGTATAAAGGCTAAATGATCATGTGATGATCATGATAGATTTATGGGTACTTGTTTGGAACAAGGTATTGGACATGACCCGCTGTATGAGATTTATGTCATGGTCAATGTCATATATAAATCTCATATTAGTTATGTCATTTGAATCCTTAGGCATGAAGTTATTATAGTCTTCCACTTGATGAAGATTATGTTTGACATATTCAAACGTTACCCTTAAACAGGTAGCCATAAAGGGTATGATTGGCATAATCGGATTCACGTAGGGAAGAATAATAAGATAAATGGATTTGTACCTCTTCGGAGAGATGTCAAGCTTGGGCCCCTCGAAGGAATGATGTTGATGAAATGTTTGGCCAAAGTCAAATGGATTGATTGGATCAATGTCGTTTGGATTATCAAACATATTAGGATCGAGAAAAAGTATTGAACAAAACAAGTTGACTTATTGACCATGACTTGTGTTCAAAGACATCGTGGACAAAGGGATTGTGACATATTCTAAACGAATGCGAACTTGTATCTAGTTATAATATTTGGGTAGGTATGACGGTTTGCTAGAACCTAATCATATCTTATGGTTTCATGTTTGAACCCATTGCCAACTTAGTATAATCCTAGAGGGTCACACACGAGAGAACGAATCTTAAAAGGACTAAAATGGAAAATATGGCCTTCTGAACAATGTTGTGCGACCGAACAAACTGGGCTGGGCGGCCGCACTATTTTTGGGCGACCGCACAGTTAGTTTTGGGCGGCCGCACAAGCATGTCGGGATAGATTTCCTAATTTGATTTGGAAAAGAATTTTGAACGGGTTTAAACACAAGTTTCCTATTTGGAATAGGTCCTACTTGTATATAAACACCAAAATTCAGCCAGAACTTAAACCAAGCTTTTGTGAAAGTCTCCAAAGAGTTTGAGAGAGTTTTATTTTGTTCTAAGACATCCTAGATTGAAGAACAAAATAATACACAAATAAAATTCCATATAGTTCAAATTAATTGTGAAAACGTGTTTCACAATTTTGGTCTAGCAACCAAGATCAAGTGTTCTTGATATTCGTTCAAGGTGTGGATACCGCTAGAGGGTGAACCTCATCATCTTCAAAGTTCGTGTTCTTACTTTTGTGATTAAAGCTTCAAGTTCTTCACCAAGATAAAAGACCAAATTCAAAGTCATCAAGGGTTAGTTTTTCTAGTATTCATATTTTTGTATTTGATCTAATCATATGAACGGATCTATGGCTTTGGGTTTCATAAAATTTAAATGCTTAATTCCGCTGCGCATGTTTCTTCGAAACCCAACAGTGGTATCAGAGCCCCGTTTATGTTGATTATTTCAATACTTAGATCATGTTGTGTGTATATAAATTGTTTGTATGCCTAGCATGATATGAATATTGGATTATATGATGTTTATGTGTTATATGATTCTATGTGGTTTATTGTTTTACCACTTTAATCGAACTATTGAATCGCACTAAAAATTATGTTGGATTCTGAATTGTTTAATTATTAATTTTTGATTGGATCAAAGTTTTAATAATCGGGGAAAACAATTTTGAGACAAATTTTCGAACTCTAAAAAACATTCTGATGCTACTGTGCGACTGCACAGAACACCGTGGGTGGCCGCACATGTTTGGACGACCGCACAGTCTTTCTTGGGCGGCCACACAGTGATGGTCAGAAGCTGGAATTTTGAGGTAGGTCCGACCGGACCAAAGTAAGGACCCGGCCGGACCTTCTGGTCTGGGCTGGGGTTCTTTTTGGGTCGCGGGGTGGATTTAGTTGGTTTGAATTCCTATTTGTTTTAGTCGTTTGATTCTGAGATTGATTCAAGGTTTGGATGGCTAATCTACGTTCATCGAGATTGTGTTTCCCAAACTTGATTGCAATCAAAGTTTCAAAGATAAAACGAAGTTAGAATTATGAAGAGTTCATAATTGCTAAAATTGAGAAACAAAGTTCTTGATTCAATGATTGGAGATCCATGTGGAATTGTGGATGCAATTGGCCTACATTCACCGAGACCATCTATTGCTTAGTTTCGGCCACATGGACTACTTTCTTGGTTTCTTGAATTAGTGCGGGATTGTGGTTGCCTAATGGCTTAGTTCGACTGTACTTCTTGTTGTCTTGATTTGGAGATGATAACCAAAGTTCAAAGAGTCTCATCCTCATAATTATAGAGAAACTAATGACACATAAATATTATGCTTTAATTAATGGAGATTAATTTAGTGGCTAAACTTGATGCGTAACATGTTTATCTTGTGTGCTCATAAATGTGTTGTATGCTATATGGTGATGAACCTTCAAGAAAGTTTTAAGTCCTTTTTGTCATGCCATGATTAAAACACTTGTTAGTACATGGGTGATTTTAATGTAGTTTTCGCCCTAACGAGGTGCATTAATTTTATTCATGTACGAGAAAGATAGATAATGTGGGCACGCCCTAGCGAGGCACATTAACTATACGTTTAAAATGGTTGGACTTAACAAGGCGTCAAAACAGTTTTGGGCCTAGGCAAAGATGAGATTAAACATGCTTTTGAAATTGGATCCCTAAGAGTCATATGGGATATGATTGACAGGGTTGTCTACCTAATTAATTTGATTTTGTGTAATCCGCCTTAGCAGACTTGAAATTAAATTAAAGTTGGATCTTAGCCCAATATCAAAAGAATCTCAGAAAAGTATCTAAGAGTCATATGGGATATGATTGACAGGGTTGTCTACCTAATTAATTTGATTTTGTGTAATCCGCCTTAGCGGACTTGAAATCAAATTAAAGTTGGATCTTAGCCCATATAAATTATATTATACATTGGATGTATAAGAAGGTTATATAATTTAGTGGGAGTATTTTTGGAAAATACATTACTTATCTGTTTAATGAGATTGGTACTTGTAAAATTTTGGAAATTTTGCATAAGTTGTAGATGACAACTAAAATCGTTGCGATCAATCCTTGATAAGGATAAAGCTTCAAAAGAATGGTACAAACTTCATGGATTAGATCCTGAGCCTAAGAATCGTTCTAAGGCAAGAAGATGAGTTGTATATTCTTGATGGGTGTATTCCTAAAAGAACCCAATGCCAGAGAAAGACAATCACAAGAGACATGAGTATGTTTCTAGGGATGTGAGTTGTCTCGTGCTCGCGACTATGTGCTCAAAACTCCAACAAAGTTTGGAACTTATGGAAGCCTATTGGATAGGCGTGGAGTTGAGTTACATGTCTCAAAGAGCAATCTGAGCAAGAGAGGTATAAAACCATTATTGCATTCACTTTTTGCAAAAGGAGTAAAGGGTAATATGTGGAACCTCACATGCTTAAGATAAAGGCTACGTAGAGCATCTTGAGAAACTTGGTTGTCCAATTGGATTGGAGCAAGCCACGGATCTCATTCTTGATTCATTGTCCAAAAGTTATAATCACTTCATGATGAACTATAACATGCTTGGAATGAATAAGAATATCTCCGAGTTGCATGATATGCTGAAAACTGCGGAGATGAAGATAATGGAGAAGGTTCTCCAATGCTCATGGTTCATGATGGAAAAGGAGGCCAAATGCCAAAAGAAAGGTAAGACAGACTTGTCAAACCTAAAGGAAATAATTGTGGTTAAAATAATAACTCTAATTGATGCAATTTGGTAAAACGGAAATTGGATTGACCATTTAGAATTGTAGTCAAAATTCTGGATGATCAATAAAAGGAATGGTAGTGGGACTACCGCTTGGAAATATTTATGTTATAAATTAATCTTTCTAAATTTAATTATTGGGTATTGGATATCGCAATAATTAGTAAATTGAAAGACGGCTTATAGTAAAGTTTGATCTATGAATGGTAATGATGCAATGGTTGCAACATTGTTCGTGGAACACTTGTAAAGTGACTTTACTTATGAAGCAGAAAATATTATTTTGTTATAAGATAATGAAGGATATTTATTTCTTATTTGGAATAAGAGAAGTGTTTTATTTATTATGATTTACTTAATTGTGTTATCATATAAATAAATCTTATATCCTAAATCTTGAAGAACGAAATAATAACTGAGGTTATGACATAAATAATCAAATTCTTTATGCATTATTGTTTTGATCAAATAAATGAGAAATGCATATCTAAAATTCCATGGGACGGAATTTTAAGTCATATGATTTGGAATCACATGGTTTATGCAAATCTTATTTACTTGAACCAAGACATCTTTTGCTATGAATAGTGAAAGGCTTATATCTTACTTGACCTAATATATGTCCATGTATATGGTGCATTAAGTAGCAATGCTAAAAGAGAATTTTGGTTGGACTTGGTAAAATTATTCAAAGATTCTGATTCGATCAAGATGATGAACAATTAAACCAAGAATTTGACAGTCATCGTCAAAATTGTGAAATAGTTTCACAATTAACTTCACTAAGAACACCATTCTAAATGATGTGTCTACGTGGAAGTACAAAAACCTTATTGGATATGGTTCATTAGATGATAAAGTCAAATTGATCTTCCATTATTAATTTTGGGGTTATGTATTACATACCGCTATAACTACACTAATTTGAGTTTCATCAAAAGAGGTTAAATGGTGAAAGAAAACTCGATTTGTCTTTCATAAAGATTTAAGATGATGAGACCTTTTGGAAAGGAGCTGTCTGGGACACACTCACATTTAAATCTAACAAATATAGTTTCATGGGATATCCTAAGGAAACTTGAGGATAATATTTTACTCATAAGAAACAAATGGTTTGTTACTTATGATGGTGCTTTTCTTGATAAGTAATTTATCTCTAAAAGAATCAGTGGGAGTAAAATATATCTCGAATGGTTCGAGACCTAGAAAATATAATTTAACCTAAGATGGAAATTGAACAAGTTTTCACAAGGAGTCGTGAAAAGTCCGTTCAAGTTATACAAAGTACTTGCATACATGATAGGATACAATCTATGATAAGAAATATTGGATATTTCGAAATAGAAAGTATTGAGGTAAAGTTCATTGGAAGATGACACGTTTGCCACCTATCGAAGGTACAATGTCCACTCCATATTTAGATTAATGACTTGGAGTCATAAAGTCTAAAAGGTAATCCATGTGTAATAATTAAGTTTGGAACTTGATCATTCTAACCTAAGGTGTAAAAACCAAAGGAGAGGAATGAGTTTTCTTGGAGAAAACTTACATGGGTAGCGAGAAACTTACTAGAATTCTCATAGTCACATGTTCATATTTGAAATATGAAATTTGACAAAATGATGTCAGAACAAGCATTCCTCAACGGGAACTCACTTAAGGATGTATTGGATACAACCTAAAGGTTTTGATAGTCAAAGAAAATTCTAATAAAGTATGTAAGTTGCGGAAATCCATTGGATGGATTGAAGCAAGCTTTTGGGAGTTGGAATCTCCGTTTTGATGAATCAAAGAATTTTGCTTTATCAAGAACGAAGATGAACCTTGTATATATAAGAAGATTAGTGGGAGCATAGTGCTATTCCTTATTTAAATATGTGGATGACGTATTTCTCATTGGAAACGACATTCCTACATGTCTGTCTGTAAATACTTTGTTTGGAAAGTGCTTCGCAATGAAAGATATGGATGAAACCGCATATGTCCTTAGCATCAAGGAAGCTAATTGGTTTAAAGCCAAAGTACATACATTTATAAAGTCATTAGAAGATTCTGCAACGAAAATTCTAAGAGAGGACTGTTGCTAATAATACATGGAGTTTCTCTAAGCAAGACTCAATGTCATAAGACAAAAGATGAGCATGAGAAAATGAGTGAGATGCCATTTGCTTCGGCAATTGGATCCACCATGCCATGATAAGTACTAAGCCGGATATATCTAAATGCTTGGGGCATGACGAGTAGATATCAATCCGACACCGGTGAGATTTACTGGGTGGCTGTAAAAGCGATTCTTAAAGAACTTTAAAAGGACTAAAGATTCGTTTATGATCTATGGAGGTATGGAAGATGATCTCGGATGCATGCTTCCAAACCGACAAAGATAATAGAAAATCGCAATCGGATTTTGTGCATGTGTCGAATAGTGGAGCTGTAATTTGGAATGGTTCCAAGCAAAGTACAGTCACTAATTCTACAACTAAATCTAAGTATATTGCCACATTGGATGCTGCAAAGGAAGTGGTTTGGATTAAGAAGTTCATTGTTGAACTTGAGATGGTTCCTAGCATTGCTAATCCAATAGACCTTATTAGTAATAATAGTGGTGCTATTGATTAAGAAAAGGAACCAAGAGCACATCCTAAATCCAAACACATACTTAGGCTTTTTCATATCGTTCGAGAAATCGTTGATAAGAGAGACGTAATTATATGCAAAGTACCAACTAATGATAACATTGCGGATACGCTAGCAAAGGGACTTCCACAAGCTAAACATGATGGTCATGTTAGGTCCATGGGTATTGGATACCTAGAGATTGGGCCTAGGGCAAGTGGGAGATTGTTGGTGTTGGTGCCCTAGGCACGTTTGTTAAACATTGTATGTGTTATCATTATATTCATATTAATCAAGAGATATTTAGGTTATTATTAATGCTCATGTTTGCTTATAATAATCTCTGTCCCTAGAGCTTGTTAAGCACTAGTATAAAGGCTAAATGATCATGGAATGATCATGTTATATTTATGGGTACTTGTTTGGAACAAGGTAATGGACATGACCCGCGGTATGAGATTTATGTCATGGTCAATGTCATATATAAATCTCATATTAGTTATATCATTTGAATCCTTAGACATGAAGTTATTATAGTCTTCCACTTGATGAAGATTATGTTTGACATATTCAAACGTTACCCTTAAACAGGTAGCCATAAAGGGTATGATTGGCATAATCGGATTCACGTAGGGAAGAATAATAAGCTAAATGGATTTGTCCCTCTTCGGAGAGATGTCAAGCTTGGGCCCCTCGAAGGAATGATGTTGATGAAATGTTTGGCCAAACTCAAATGGATTGATTGGATCAATGTCGTTTGGATTATCAAACATATTCGGGATCGAGAAAAGTATTGAACAAAACAAGTTGACTTATTGACCATGACTTATGTTCAAAGACATCATGGACAAAGGGATTGTGACATATTCTAAAGAATACGAACTTGTATCTTGTTATACTATTTGGGTAGATATGACGGTTTGCTAGAACCTAATCATATCTTATGGTTTCATGTTTGAACCCATTGCCAACTTAGTATAATCCTAGAGGGTCACACACGAGAGAACGAATTTTAAAAGGACTAAAATGGAAAATATGGCCTTCTGAACCATGTTGTGCAACCGCACAAACTGGGCTAGGCGGCCGCACTATTTTTGGGCGACCGCACAGTTAGTTTTGGGCGGCCGCACAAGCATGTCGGGACAGATTTCCTAATTTGATTTGGAAAATAATTTTGGACGGGTTTAAACATAAGTTTCCTATTTGGAATAGGTCTTACTTGTATATAAACACCAAAATTCGGCCAGAACTTAAACCAAGCTTTTGTGAAAGTCTCCAAAGAGTTTGAGAGAGTTTTATTTTGTTCTAAGACATCCAAGATTGAAGAACAAAATAATACACAAATAAAATTCCATATAGTTCAAATTAATTGTGAAAACCTGTTTCACAATTTTGGTCTAGAAACCAAGATCAAGTGTTCTTGATATTCGTTCAAGGTGTGGATACCGCTAGAGGGTGAAGCTCATCATCTTCAAAGTTCGTGTTCTTACTTTTGTGATTAAAGCTTCAAGTTCTCCACCAAGATAAAAGACCAAATTCAAAGTCATTAAGGGTTAGTTTTTCTAGTATTCATATTGTTGTATTTGATCTAATCATATGAACGTATCTATGGCTTTGGGTTTCTTAAAATTTAAATGCTTAATTCCGCTGCGCATGTTACTCCGAAACCTAACACCTCCTTCTCGTCTTCCCTCGGGCGCTTTTTGTCTTTCTTGGCTATGAATTCATTTAGCTTCCCCAGATCGGCCCACCTCTGCAAGATTTTCTTTAGGGCATAGCAATTATCTGTATCGGGCCCGTTGTCCTTGTTATAGGCACAGTATTTTCTGGTGTCCCAAGGGAATTTTGGGTTGTCTTTGAGGGGTTTTGGATTGGGAAGATTTACCACGTTCATTATCTCAGAGATCGGCTTTGTGAGGGGGTAAAAACCTCTGTCCCTCTCATTTTGTTCTTTCCTCGGTTTCCCCCTCCATTAGTACCTTAGCCCGAGTCAGAAGGAGGCGGCTTGCTCTCTCGTCCTCGTTCCCGATCTCGGTCTCCAGACCAACAATTTTTTCTCTTCTGCAGTAGCCGTTGAATAACCACATGGTATAGTTCAGACTTTGTGAGAGGTTCTCTCACCGACAACTCGTAAGTGAGATCGTCTGACCTCTGTCCATTGGTGAAGCACATTATAATCTCCCGGTCGGTGAGTCGCTTTTCAATCGAGTCGGCCAAGTTTCTGAATCTATTATAGAAGTTCATCGTCGACTCGTTTCTCCCTTGAACTATGTTTGTTAGGTCTGACAACCTTTTCTTTCTTTCCCCTGCAGTGGCGAAATACTGCAAGTACCTCGATTTTAATTTAGAGGAGGAATCAATGCTTCCCCTCTCCAGGTCCATGAACCAAGACCTGGCAGCCCCTGTCAACGCACTAGCAAAGGCCTTGCAAAGTACGTCATCCTGGTTGGACACTAGTGCCATCATACCCTCAAAGGATTGGAGATGATCCAAAGCATCTGAGTTGCCAGAGTATTTGTCCAGGTGAGGAAACATAAATTTAGGAGTAGGTGGAGAATCCTTAATCCATTGTGAAAATGGACGCATTGCATCATAATCAGTCCTGGGCTTTCTCTACCCCTGATTCATTTTTATGTTTTCCAGCCTCTCCTGTAAGTCCATTATGAGCCTTTCGCTTATCGCCGAGCTGCGATGAGAACTCCTAGGTCTCTCTCTTTCTTTATCTCGGCCTCTTCCAATGACTCGGGTTATCTCTGGATCAGCTAGAGGTCGTCTCGGTGGAGAGGGCTTGACGTTGGTCTTCCCATCGCCGCCTTTCTCCTAGAATTCTTACATCTGGAGACTCTGCCTCTTCTTCCCTCCTCTGGTTTATTTGATCTCTCAGTTCTCTCGCTCCATTATTAATTGGGCAAAGTCGACCATCAAGTCAGCTCAGATGGGCACCTCGACTTCCTAGTGGTGCATCACGCGGATATTGAGGACGTCTATCCTCGGCACGTGCAATTCTCCTAGGGTTACTTCTTCCCTTGCCTTCTGGAGCTCCTCTAGTAACAGAGGGATGGATAAAGGGTGCCAAGGAATGCTCAAGGTCATATTCCAGAAGAGCTCTTTGAGCGTAAGCCAGCTGTTAGAGGGTCAAGATATTTTGTTGCAGCAACACCCTCCGATCTAGAGGCGGTGGCCTGGAAGGGCCTGCCTCAGTGTTTTGAGTTCGGGTGGCTGTCCTCCTACGCTGTCTATAATGTTGAGTAATCTCTGGTGCAGGTCCTCTGGAGCGTGCATGCATGCCGCCTCCTTAAGGTGGAGGCGGAGGAGGGAGCCCTTATTCAAAGCAACATTATTGGCCACGTTAGGCGGTGGCAGGTTAAGATTAGCATCAGGCGTAACACTTGCCTGTGCACCGTCGGTCGGATTTCCAGACATGAGGAAAATGTGGTTTATCTGGATAAAAAGTTCTCTGATCGGATGTTTCCCGGCAATGGAACCAAACTGATGCTGCCAAAAACGTACCGAATCAGCCTTCACCGGTGAAGGCCCTCCGGCGTAAGAATAAGAATACGGATTATGTATGAAATGGAGAAATCAATTTACTATATTTTTTATCCAAAAGAGTTCATTACCCATTTCCTGTATGGAGGACCTGTTTATATAGGTATAGGTGAATGAGTCCTAACTTGTTAGAAAATCTAGGGAGCCCATGTTGAAGTGTGACTCGTATTCTGATGAGATAGAGTCATGATAAGGATGAAATGATATCCTGTTTGTATTGAAGTAAAGATCTCCTTGTTTAGATAAGGATCCTCTGTATTTGTATATGATATGGAGTTTATTTGTTGGTATGTCAGAATTTTAGGCATGCAGCCTCATCCCTATCAATTCGGCACAAGTCGGCATACGGTTATCACCTCGGCACATGACTCAGCAGGTCTGCATCTGGGCCCTTGTCATTGGGATTGGGCCTGTATACGTCCCGGTCCGACACCCCGATTTGATACATGTAGTTCACATATGTGTTCTCTAACATGTTGGGAGTCAATCCCAAGTTTTTTTTTTATGGATTTGAATTAGGTTTGGGCAGGTACATTAACATGACAATCTGCTGCAGTCCTTGAATCTCAGCAACACCCTTTGTTTGGACATTAATTCATTTATGGGATTTGTCTCCCATTTTTTTGTGTATAATTTGTACATAACTGCCTCTCCCCCTTACATATTTTCCTCTTCTAAATGTGTTCAAACCCCTTTTCAAAAACCAATTGGGAATCCACCCAAACCGTTTCCCGGTTGCGATCAAATGAACTTTACCTAGATTAGGGGGCTCCCTTGTATATAACACACACATTTTTTTTAAAGTTAGGGAATAGAAAGACATTTTCAAAAAGGCATAAAATGAAGCGTAGGCGGAAGCATGCTAAAGACTGTAAGGGTGAGTGGAGTGCATCTAATCACCTTCTCTACTCGTAACATAGCCCCTGAACCCACTTTCTCATTTTTCAAACAAAAAAGGTTTTATCTCTATTTTCCTAAAATAAAATGAGGTGGCGACTCTATTTTCAAAACCAAAGTAGGGAGACCATTATGAGAACACGAGCGCGGAATTTAGGTTTCGAGCGCGGGCTCTCACAGTGGTGACTCTGCTGGGGACTTTTTTAAAAGTGTGCTAGACTCAATTTGTGTGCTTTCGCAATTATGTTCTATTTTCCTTGTATGTATATATGCCTTAACATTTTCAAGTTTCTTATTTTTTCTTTTATACATGTAAATAAAAAATATACTTTTCATTTTCTTTCAAAAAATTCATTTTTTTCAAAAAATAGATACCTCACACACTTCTACATTTTCAAACTTACACTTTCTTCTCTTTGTGCTTTATTCTTGTACATAAAAGAAAGCCCATTTCAAAATTTAAAACGTTCTTTTTCAAACAATTTTTTAGATGGAGAATCCCGTCCATTTTCTAGAGCGACATTCAAGATCAGTTCCAGATACCACTTTGATCAAGGTCTACTCCGAGTCTCTCCGAATCAGCAATGGCAAACAACGGACATACATCAGAAAATGTGACTAGGGGCTTGCCCGACTTTGAGCCTGACAATGCAATGGAGCAATGGTTAAAGAAGCAGTTAAAAGCCCAAACGGAGTACGTGGCTAGTATCTTCCAAGAACACCCAGATTTAACTCAAAACAATGTACTGACTTTCACCTCCTTCATTGAGATGATGCAACACGTAGGGGTTGGAACAAATTTCTCATATCATGGTTTGGGAAAAGGGAAAGATCCATTTGGGACTGATGTTAGTGTAACCAAGGTTGAGCATGAAATGAAACCTTTGTTTTCCAAATTCCATAATCAGAACCTGTCTTCAAGAAACACTTCCAATGATCAAGTGTCTGTTCCATGGAAAATTAAGATCGTTTCAAGGAGGTGTGATGAAACCGATTGAAGGATACAAGCCGCCAGTCAAACTATGGGATCCTACTCCCTACTGCCTGTACATCATGTTCTTATTTGTTATGGAGATAAAAACCTTGGATTATTATATTTTTTACATGTTTATTATAATAATCCCCATCCCTAGTACTTATGAAGGACTAGTATAAGTTTAATCGATGATCATATGATGATCATGTGTATGTGATACAAATTAAACTTATGGGTACTTATTGGTGAACAAGTACTGGACATGACCCGCCTATGAGATTTATGTCATGGTCAAATGTCATAATTAAATCTCATATAGTTACATCATTTGATATCCTTAGACCTGAGATTATCATGGCCTTCCACATGATGAACATTATGTTTGACATAGTCAACCGCTACCCTTAACTAGGTAGTCATAAAGGCTATGATTGACATAATCGGATTCTTGTAGGGAAGAAGGATAAGTTAAGATAGAATTTGTCACTCCCTCAAGAGAGATATCTGCTTGGGCCACTCGAAGAGTGAGATTGATGAAATGCGTGGCCACGCTCAAATGAATTGATGTGCTCAATGTCATTTGCTCATATCAATCTACTTAGGATCGAGAAAACATTGAACAATATAAGTTGATGTGGACCATGACATATGTTCAATATGATATCGCGTGACAAAAGGATTGTGATATGTTCTATAAGGATAAACGAACTTCGTTAAGTTATATTAATTGGGTAGTCATGATGGCTTGCTAGAGTCCGCTCATGACTTATGGGTTTGACCTTGGTTTGGCTCATTTCCAACTTAATAAAGCTTATGGAGTTAATTGTGAAACAATTCCACAATTTTTAAGATGATCGTCAAATTCTTGGCTTAATTATTCACCACCACGATCTGATCGAAGTGCTTTAATAGTTTTGCCAAGTTGATTTTGTACTTCATTTTGAAATATTCTAAATATCTCAAATGATTCACTTGTGTTTTTCATCAGATAGACATAGCCATATCTACTAAAATCATCAGTGAATGTTATGAAGTATTGGTATCCGCCCCTAGCACTGCTACTTAATGGTCCGCATAAATCAGTATGTATAAGTCCCAATAATTCACTAGCCCTTTCACTACTCTTAGTAAAAGGTGTCTTTGTCATATTTTCAAGTAGACAAGACTCACAAGTTTCATATGATTCAAAATCATGTGAATCTAAAAGTCCGTCCCCATGGAGTTTTGAGATACGTTTCTCATTTATATGACCAAGACGGCAATGCCACAAATATGTATGGTTTTCACCATTAGGTTTGATCTTTTTTTTACGTTATAGATATCCTTATTATTTTGTTCTTCAAGATTTAGGATATATAGTCCATTATATGAGTCTGCAATACAATAGAGCATATCATCATAATAAACTGCACATTTCCTGTTCTTAACAAGAAAAGAATATCCTTCATTATCTAGCAAAGAAACTGAAATAATATTTTTACTCAAACTCGGCACATAATAGCAATTGTTCAGAACAAGTATTAGCCCAGTTGGTAAAGTAACTTCATAAGTCCCTACGGCTAATGCAGCAACTCTTGCTCCATTTCCCACACGTAGGTCAATTTCACCTTTACCGAGTTGTCTCTTATTCTTCAGTCCTTGCACACTTGTACAAATGTGGGATCCACATCTGGTATCAAATACCCAAGAACTAGGAGTAGAGAGATTAATTTTTATAACATAAATATGCGAAGTAACAGTCTCGCCATCCTTTACTTCCTTTTGATCTTCTAAACACAAATTACAATTTTCATCCCAATGGACAATCTTATTGCCATGGTGAAAATTTTTACCTTTTGGAGTTTTGTTCTTAGTTACATCCTCTACTTTAGACTTGACAACTCTTGTCTCTTCTAGAAATTTAAATCCTATCTCCGTCTAAAAACCTCTTTACCAAGCTTTCTTTAGGAACCTTTCCTTTAAGAGATTTCTTATCAAATAAGCATTTATGTGTTCTTGATACTTCTCAAGTATTGAACACATAGTAGCAAGCTTAATACAAGAGACATCTAAAGAATAATCAACATGTTTCTTATATATGTCTTTGAGTGTCCCAAGGACATTGACAATGGTTTCTCTTGACTTAGGATTATTTAGCATACATAACTCCCATTCTTGCTTAATAACTCTTCTTAAGCTCATGATCGAATCAAGGACTTTTATAGCATTCTTATTTAATTCAAGGATAGATCGCAATGACGGGGTTTGACTATTGTTTAATGCCATTATCTATACACATATGCAAATATGTAACCATACATAAGTACCAACTTTATCTAAAGATATTATTAACAGTATTTCATAAATACTCTCACTAAATTATATAACCTTCATTAGCAATCATGCATAATATAATTTAAATGGGCTAAGATCCATATTTCACTTGATTTGTGAGTCTGCTTTGGTATGTACCTCAAAATCAAGCTATTTAGGTAGATAACTCCTTATAAATCATAAATATATGACTCTTAGATCCTTTTATTAGATTCCTTAGACATCTAATGTCAGAAGAATGTTTTAATCTCATCTTATGCCTTTGGCCCAAAACTGTTTTGATAGCCTAATTAAGTTCAACCACTTTAAACGTATAGACAACCTTTGTCTCATCTTGCTTCTCAAAGATAGAATGATGTGCCTCGCTTTGGAGAATAAACCACATCAAAATGATCAAAGTACTTGACAAGTGTTTTAATCGTGGATGGCATAGAACTTAAGTTTTCAAGAAGGTTCAAACACATAAAGTTAATCAATTAACCGAATTAATTTTATGTGACATTAGTTGTGCTAGTTATAGGATTAAAGTCTGAAACCTTGAGATTTCTCCAATCTTAAACTCCTTTAAGATTCTGATCTCATTAGCTGTCTGGATTTCTGAATTTAAATCTGTTTCAAGAAACACGGTTTCCAAAACCACCATCTGAAAACAGATCAGAATCAGTACTTCCCAAACCATCCGTACGGATGTGTCTTGCAGCTTCCAGACCATCCCTACAGCCCTTTCTGGTAGGTTACAGAAACTCTGAACTTTTCAGAATTCTGGAACTGTATCCGCAGAGCATCTTGAAATTGAGAGCACAAACCGTACGATCGAAACTAAGCCAAAAGGCATCCACATTCCCGTAAAGATTGGTTACTTGTTTCAAGACCCTTTCATTGTCTCTTAATCTCACATATTACAGCAATTCTAAACTCTTTAGAACTCTGATTTCTGCAACTATTCTGAATTCTTGACAGAAGACTGTTTCAGAAAACACGGTTTTGAAAACCAGCCGTCTGAAACCAGTTTCTGTTTCCAGATTCGAATTCTGCAAACAATTTGCAGAACAATCTGAACACCAGTAGACAGAATGAATTCTGGGAATTACCAGAGAATCCGTACGGATGCGAATGGAGGCTCACAAACCATTCGTAGAGATTCTTCTGTAGAATCCCTGTTTTTTTAGATTTTCAGATTTCAGAAATTCGATCAATCTCAATATCATGTTTATACATAATCAGATTACATAAATATGAAAATACAGATTACGAATTTAACCCATCTAATTCATATAATCAATAACCAATTTATTCCACATAAAAATTAGATCAATATTTTCAACGAATATAGTCCAATTACAACATGATAATCTAAGCATGCGATAATACATATCAATCGAATTAATATTACAACCACACAATCCCATCAACAACTAGCATTCATATTTTATATCTCATATAAAATCCATCATATAGATTCATCTTATCATTATCATACAAATTAAATAATCGCATTAAATAATTATATCATGATAATATTAGAATTATTGATCATCAACAGGGCTCTGATACCACTGTTGGGTTTTGTGCAATCATGCGCAGCGGAAGAATAACATGAAGAAACCCAATAGCCTAGATCCGTTATGAGCAATAATTCATAATATGAAGATGAAATAAACTAACCCTTGTAGATCGATATGTGAAAACTTGGATTAAGATGCAAAGACGTGCACTCTCTACCGGTGATCCACACAACAAATAGATTTCAAGAACGCCTTCTTGAACTTGACTACTAGGTCTTCGGATTGAAAAACAATGTTGAAGAACGATTCTCCAAAGCTCCTAAAGATTATTGTGATTTGATAATTTGGAATAATCAAATACAATGATCCTAGTAAATTATGTGTATTCTCTCTCTCCAAGAAAGAGTTTGTGATTTCTCAAATCAATGCATAGGGAACTATTCCCTATGCATTAATTTGAGAAATCACAATAGTGGAATCATCATACTATTATATAGACCTTCTCGTGGTCCCATATACTCATCGGATTCCACCATGCTTGTGAATCCTACACATGAGGGGATTAAACTAAATTAATGTAGTAAAGCATACATGCGGGGACGGATTTTTATTTTGTCCATAATAACCACTTGTTTCTTTTGGAAACGGCATGTATGATTTGAAAACATTAGTTTAGGAAAATCTCGGCACGTGAAAACCGACTTGGTCATGGACTGTTAGACCCTAACTAGAATGTGTTGGGTTGTGCTTGGCTAAAGAGAGGCTTAAAGGTCACCCCCAGCATGTGTAAGTACCCCAATCTGAAATTGACCTACTTTAGAGGAATTCTTGGTACCATTTAGGGATAAACCAATGGGCCAGGACCTCACTAGGATAAACCTGATATTCCAGGACTGAACTGGAATTAAACTTAGAAAAATCCAGAAGCTCGCCAAGTCGAGTCGTACGGATGGTTTGGGCACATGAGGTCCCTAGCCGTACGGCTATGTTGGGCACCCTCAGCCTCTATAAATTGAACCCCATGCTGATCATTTCAGGGGGGGACAAAATGTTTTGTGAGCTGATACTCTGCCAGTTTGAGAGCAGAAAGTGAGTGATATATACATTTGAGTGAAAGGAGAGGAAGATAGGCCATAACCATCATAGGTGAAGCTTCCTTCTCCCCATCTTCTTCTTCATCTCAAACTCTTTTATTATTGTTCATATTATTGCTCATTCTTGTGTTATTTCTTATTATTCTTGCAAGCCTTGTCCATTCAAGCATTTTACACTTCATTGAAAGTCTTGTCCATTTCAAGCACTATATATATATATATATATATATATATAGATATATATATATATTATACAAATCTTTTCTTCTCAATGGGATATGTGGAAGAAGGAAAAATGATATGTTTGGATTGCTTAGGAAGAGGAAACCCGTGCAAAGGTGGACCGTGTCCTGGGCGAAGGGGACACGCACCCAAAAGAATAGGGTGGGACCCAAGTAGTAGTTCCCGGCAAAGACAAAACACTGGGGCTAGCAAGCCATAACCGTGAAACCCGAGGAGTAGTTCCCGGCAAAGACAAAGCACTGGGGCTGGCAAGCCATAATCGTGCAAGGGAAGGGCCAACGAAGAGTTATGCTTTGGGTAAAACGGTCTGAGTCAAATAAGGTCTCCCGTCTGTCAAAATTCCCTAAAAGTCCTCAGAAAGTTTGGTCAAAAAGTCAACCATGCTTGTATGATCTGTACGGCTGGTTTTTCCCTGTGGAAAATTTCATATCAGCAGCTTGTATCAGCTGATTTCCCACAAGTGAAACTCATTTTCACTTGTTCAAAACCTGTCAGACATGTGTCAAACTCCGCATAATTGAGTCCAAACACATCTCGGGAATCCCCGACGGTCCATAAATGACCATAAAACCCTCTCGACGCCCAAGCATGCATAAATGATGGATTTACAAATAAAAGGGACAAAGTTTTAAACACCGAAGATAGCAATTTTTCATACATTGTTTTTTTTAATAAAATGAAACAAAAGAAAAATTGTTCACATAGGTACATCTTAATCAAAAACTGGATAAGGGTCCACCGGAGGAGAGTGAACCCTCTCCAAGGGACGAGATGGCCATATGTTGGGGTCAAAGAAGAAGATGGACTCCGCCAAGCTTGAGCCCTCACCCGAAGGGGATTGGCCCGGAAAGAAGGAAGGAGGAACCTGGGAAGAAGGACCGGGGTGTCTGGTCGGATGGGGCTCCACACGCTCCAAGGCCAAATGAGCAAAAAGGTCCGGGGCGAGCTCGTGAAAGCCAGGGTCAAGGAGCGAATCCCTAAAGGCGTCCAAATCAGCTCCGCCTAAGGTATGGCGACGGACAAAGGATGGGGTAGCTCTACGCTTGAGGCTCGTCGGAAAGACCTCTCCCCACCACTCACCGAGTTCCTGCCCAGCGCAAACCAGGACTCAGTCTGAGGCCCCTTGGAAGAGCGACCAATAAACCTCTTCAGCCACCTTTTGGCCTGTTTCATGAGGGAGGGCTTATCCAATAGAGCCCGCGCTGCAACCTGCACAGGGATATTAAACTGCTCAGTGGGAAAGATAGGGATATGGGATGAGTAAGTGTGAGAGAAAGGAATGAAAACACACCACGCCCTCAGGAGCATCCTCAGGTGGGGCCCCCTCCCCCGCCACAGATGTGGCCACCATATGGACCCGGCCATCTGAGTATATGAATGAGAAGTCCTGCCACATCGGAGGAGCCACCCCAGAGGCCACTACCTGCGGTGATCTCAGCTTACGGGCCACGAAACGTCCGTATGGATCATCGGTGATGAAATGAGATGCATTTTCCCCCATGAGGTAGGGATCGTCCCCTCGGTCTCCTACAAACATGGTGTCAGGAGGGTCGACATGAGCCCTCTGCATGAGCCCGAGCCCGTGCTGCCAGAGCACCCTCTCTCCCAAGTAAAAGGCCTCTCGCCAGAACCCTACGAGGAGTCTCCTCTCCTGGGTTACCCGCAGGGCATCAGAGAGGTCAATGCCTAGCCCTGCCCCTCATACCTTGACCAAGGAAAGAGGTTAAGCTCAGCCGGCATAGCTCCCCTTAGCCCTACCCTGACATCGGCGTGACGAACGGAGACCCGTCCCTTGGATCCCCTCTTCTTTCGGGCCTCTAGAGCCCAACAGACCATGGCCGGGAATGTGATGGCGGGATCAACGGTCAGCTCCCATGGATAGCCACCGAAGATCTCGTAGTACCAGGCCTGAAAGGAAAAGGGCAAAAATCATTAAGATACCGAAAACCGATAAGGTGAATGAGAAGGAGAAAACAGAAAAATGGGGGAAGGAAAAGAATGTACCTCTAAGGCAAACTGGAAGCAAGCCAAGGACTTGCTCGCTTTCCAGCTAATTTATCGAGCTCCATGTACAGCTCAGCCAACCCAGCCTCTCCCCAAGCAATACTCTGGACGATCTCGGGAGTAGACAATGATCCCAGTAGGGGGAACATGCATGTGGTATCGGCATTAGCGAAGAGAGTGTTGATGAGAAGGAGCCATACATAAGCTCGCCCGAGCTGCTCTGCCGTCACCAAACCCGCCAAATACTCTACAATTCTGGCCCGAATGGCCCGTTCAACATCCTGCACCAGGATCCCTAACCACTTGGTAGGGCCCGAAAAGCCAATAAGTGCCTTAATGTCGCGGCTGAGAGCCGGTCGGCCCAGATAACTTGTCGACCGCGCGAAGGAGAACTCGGTAATGGCAGAAAAGTCTGCGGGAGTCACGGTCACCTGCCCCCAGCTCAAATAAAAGGTGTGAGTCGTGTCCCACCAATGCTCGCCCAAGGCAGAGATGAGTCCAAGGCTCCTATTAGTACTGAACAGCTGGCCTACGGCATGAATGAATGGCACCAAGCCGGTGCCCTCTACCCACTCCCTCGGACCGGGCCCATCACCGACAGCCTCGGGCATGGCCTCCCACAAGGAACAGCACATGTCGGGAGACCCTTGAGATTTGGGATCACCGCCCGCAGGTAAATACAGCAAAGTTATGAATAACACAGTTTTAAGATGCCAATGCGTATGATAAATGGATGCGATGAATGAATCATGCAAATAAATGCGATTTTACCCTTTTCAAATTGCGTTGGGCGTTTGAGGGTTTGTTGTGTGAAAAAAATGTGATTTTACCCCCCTTTTAAACTGCGTTGGGCATTGAAGGGTGTGTTTCTTATGAAAAGAATGTGCAAAGTTTTGTTTGAATGGATTTCCCCCTGTCCCAAAGGACAAAAATCCGTCCCCATTTTGAGACTTAGTGTCCCGAATCTCCGCAAGAATGCAACAACTTATCCTAGGAAATGCTAGCATCCACTTGAATGTGTCAAAATGACTAGCCAGACCTAAGGTACAAGTAGTTTATGCACAAATCGCGGGACAACGCACTTTGATTTTAGAAAGTATAGCTAGGCATGTCCAAATGATGATATGAACACATGCCCATTTCCCTAGTGACCCCAATGACAAGAAAATGAAGCCAATTTTGTGGAATCGCACCTAGGAAGGCGAAAACCCCAAATTGCATGAACATGAGCCCTAGGACTAGGGAGTGCACAAAATTGATAGAGATCGTGTGGGAAAGAAGGCTTACCACTCGGTCATGGCATAAATGAGCGGTAGGGGACTTATAAAACCCCGCTTCCACATCATTAAGGGCAATGGTGTAGCCCCGGAAGTTGCGGACCATGTCAAGCCGCCTATCTACCCCCCTTGGGTAGCCCCTTCGCGCCCAAGCATCCATAAGTGAATTTTGAACAGTTTGGAGAAAGAAATCCGGAGAATTTTGAAGAATTTCCCTCTTGGAATCGCCTCTCTCTCTAGGATTTTCGACTTGGATTTTGAAACATGCAGCAACCATCCGTATGGCTGCTATTTTGAAAAAGAAGGAGACGCCTCCTTAAGCCGTACGGCTGGTTTGGGCGAGGAAGAATCTCAGGCCACAATTTACACTCTGGCCCCTGACGCCTTGAACATGGTTCCCATAGGTTTCTGGAATAGAACTTAGGCTCTCCTCCTTTTGGGAAATGTCTGAAATGCCCCTTTTGGCTCATGCAACTTGATTTGAACCTAGAAATATTAGGTTCCCAATGAAATTATGTAATCGCAGGCAGTCCCTAGATGGACGTAAGACCAGCTATGTGAAATTAGCCCGGCCGCGCTTCGTAAGTCCAGGTTAAGAATATGAAATTAGACCGGCCGCGCTTCGTAAGTCCAGGTTAAGAATATGACATTAACCCGGCCGCGCTTCGTAAGTCCAGGTTAAGAATATGAATTTAACCCGGCCGCGCTTCGTAAGTCCAGGTTAAGAATTTAAACTTAACCCGGCCGCGCTTCGTAAGTCCAGGTTAAGAATTTGAACTTAACCCGGCCACGCTTCGTAAGTCCAGGTTAAGAATGTGAAGTTAACCCGGCCGCGCTTCGTAAGTCCAGGTTAAGAATGTGAATTTATCCCGGCCGCGCTTCGTAAGTCCAGGTTAAGAATGTGAATTTAGCTCGGCCGCGCTTCGTAAGTCCAGGTTAAGAATATGAATTTAACCCGGATGCGCTTCGTAAGTCCAGGTTAAGAATGTGAATTTAACCCGGCCGCGCTTCGTAAGTCCAGGTTAAGAATGTAACATTAACCCGGCCGCGCTTCGTAAGTCCAGGTTAAGAATGTGAATTTAACCCGGCCGCGCTTCGTAAGTCCAGGTTAAGAATGTGACATTAACCCGGCCGCGCTTCATAAGTCCAGGTTAAGAATGTGAAATTAACCCGGCCGCTCCTCGTAAGTCCAGGTTAAGAAGTTAAAAATATGAAAAATTGTCCTTTGGCGGTCCGGTGTGACGTAAGACCATTAGGTTTCGTTAGATTTTTCCTTTGGCGGTCCGGAATGACATAAGTCCAATAGGTTAGGCCTGTCCTTTGGCCGTCCAGCGTGACGTAAGACCATTAGGCTCTGTGAAATTTGTCCTTTGGCGGTCTGGTGTGACGTAAGACCATTAGGTTTCATTAGATTTGTCCTTTGGTGGTCCCGTGTGGCGTAAGACCATTAGGTTTCGTTAGATTTGTCCTTTGGCAGTCCGGTATGACGTAAGACCATTAGGTTTCGTGAGATTGTGTCCTTTAGCCGTCCGGCGTGACGTAAGACAATTAGGTTCTATGAGACTTGTCCTTTGGCCGTCTGGCGTGACGTAAGACCATTAAGTTTAGTGAGATTATGTCCTTTGGCGGTCCAGTGTGACATAAGACCATTAGGTTTTGTGAGATTCATCCTTGGCCGTCTGGCGTGGTGTAAGACCATCGGATTTTGTTGACCCGGTAGTCCTTCGTAAGTCCAACCATTTAGTCAACCCTCTCCCATAGAGCCAAGTTGACCATACCCCGGCAATCCTTCGTAAGTCCAACCATTTAGTCAACCCACTCCCATAAAGCCAAGTTGACCATGCCCCGGCAGTCCTTCGTAAGTCCAACCATTTAGTCAACCCTCTCCCATAGAGCCAAGTTGACCATGCCCCGGCAGTCCTTCGTAAGTCCAACCATTTAGTCAACCCTCTCCCATAGAGCCAAGTCGACCATGCCCGGCAGTCCTTCGTAAGTCCAACCATTTAGTCAACCCTCTCCCATAGAGCCAAGTTGACCATACCCCGGCAGTCCTTCGTAAGTCCAACCATTTAGTCAACCCTCTCCCATAGAGCAAAGTTGACCATACCCCGGTAGCCCTTAGTAGGGCGTAAGACCAGTATAGTCATGTTAGGATAAGAGAACCTTTGTCCCCCGAGAGTGGCCAGGTTAGAAAGCCTATCATTGTGACGGCAGTCCGTGATGACGTAAGACCAGTTTGTTTAGTCGACCCTCTCTGATAGAGCTTAGTCGATCGAGTCTAGCCTCTGAGCCATGCCCATTATTTGAGCCTCTGAGCCATGCCAGCCCCCTTAGTCAACCCTTTCCGAATAGATCCAAGTTCACCAAGTCCGGCCTTTGAGCCATGCCTGTTTAGGAAGGGATGAGTGAATATCCACCTAAGGCCCATAGGTTTGAGTAGCCTTAAAATCTCTCACCCGAACTACGTTAGGCTTGATTCCCTCGAATGGGGATACGTAGGAATCCTATACTTCTAGGTCCAGCTATAGGACAAATTGGTCAAGCCGTCCTCCCATCAGATTAGGATGCTTGTTTTGTCGACAACCCCGCTTTCTTCAAAAGCGACGTTGCCGAGGGGCTCTGTAAGTACCCCAATCTGAAATTGACCTACTTTAGAGGAATTCTTGGTACCATTTAGGGATAAACCAATGGGCCAGGACCTCACTAGGATAAACCTGATATTCAAGGACTGAATTGGAATTAAACTTAGAAAAATCCAGAAGCTCGCCAAGTCGAGTCGTACGGATGGTTTTGGAACATGAGGCCCCTAGCCGTACGACTATGTTGGGCACCCTCAGCCTCTATAAATTGAACCCCATGCTGATCATTTCAGGGGGGAGAAAATGTTTTGTGAGCTGATACTCTGCTAGTTTGAGAGCAGAAAGTGAGTAATATATACATTTGAGTGAAAGGAGAGGAAGATAGGCCATAACCATCATAGGTGAAGCTTCCTTCTCCCCATCTTCTTCTTCATCTCAAACTCTTTTATTATTGTTCATATTATTGCTCATTCTTGTGTTATTTCTTATTATTCTTGCAAGCCTTGTCCATTCAAGCATTTTACACTTCATTGAAAGTCTTGTCCATTTCAAGCACTATATATATATATATATATATTATACAAGTCTTGTCTTCTCAAGCTATATATTATGATTATATATGTATATTGGAACCAAATCATGAGGTGATTCAAGGTTCCCTTCATGCCTAGTGTGTGATTATGGGATAAAACCTAAGGATGATCATGATTTGTTAAATTTCATGTTGATTTTGTTCGTGTTTGGCCATAAGAGTCATGATTGGGTGATAAAGTTTCAATCTTTATCATCCCAACCATGACCTAGCCATAAATCACCAAGCATGGGACATAAAGATTTGATCTTTGTGTTACATTTTATCCCTAAAGGTTTAATCTTGCATCATAAGTCCATCTCGATGGTAAAGTTTCAATCTTTGCTCATCAAATGGTCATTTTAGCCCAAAGGGCTTGTTCATCACCTTTTTCCTAAATTTCCCCAATGATTGTCTTGATCACACCCAAAACCTTTGTTTTTGTGTGTCCAGCTAGTGATTAATGACATAGGGATGATTAATCTATGTTTTTGTTAAAAGAAAATAACTGGAAATGATCATTTCAGTCCAGTTTCAGCAAGAACACTCTGTTTTGCCTGAAACTGGACAATTTTCTGATAAACTGTCAAAAATCCCTGGAATGATCTCCCCATCCGTACGGATACTTTGGCTAGGGAGTGCATTTTTCAGTTTCTTCCCTTTCTGGTCAGAATGTTTGCAAAATAACCCTTTTTCTGTTAAATAATTAACAAGTTTTGCTAAAAGTCAGTTTCTCCCATTTTTGAAACATACACACACACACACAAGCACTTTGTTAACTAACGTTAGGGAGACTCGGTCCTATCTGAGGCGACTTGGGTGACGTAAAACTCTTCCCAAGGCGTAACATGACCTCTGAACTAATAGAATCTCTAACCTTTCCATTTGTTGGGTTAAATAATTAACAAATGTGGCGACTTCGTTATGTTTTTGTGTGATAACCGTGTTTGGCATTTTGCCCCCATACTCGTCGCGATTCCTCCGCGTGGGGCAGGATCCTTACAGCATGTAGTCGTGAACTACGCCACGGGCTGAGGTTTACCGCTTCGGAAGAATCAAGGTCGAGTGGAGCTTCAAACTTCCTAGGACGGCCTCGACGGGTTTGGGGTTATGAACTTATGTGACTCGATAGTGAGAAATTCATAGGATTTTGTGCATGTAGTGTGTGGTCAAGCCAAGTGACAAAATCATTTTTTTTTTCAAAGAAAGAAAAACCAAATAAACACATATGTACATCTTTCGAATCACCCGTGTGACCAATAAAATAAACATAACATAAAAGTGGTTATGTGCAGGCCCGGTGCCCACACACTGTCAATCATTTTGTTCTGTGCACTATTCTATTTTTTGGAAAATTTCCCAGAAGCGCGCGCCTCAGAGCATGAGAGGCGAAGGCACCCGATTCAGGGCAGTACCTGCAAATCAGTGGGTTTAAGGGATTTCCTTGACCCTAAATAAGAAAACTTTCCCCTGCAGAATTTGTTAGCACAATAACATGCAATTTGAAGGACATGATGGAAGGCGGACGATTCTGGTTCAAAGGGTCGGACGCGCGCGGTTTAGGCCAAAAAGGCCAGAGGTGCACGCTTCCCACCCTTTTAACCAAAATTCCCAGAAAATAGAATTAAGAACACCAAAAATAAAAAACGCAAGTTTAACCCTCTATGCAGTCCCCAGCGGAGTCGCCACTGTAGATAACCCGGGGAAACCACGGCTTGGCTAGACCGGTGAATTATCCTAGGATGTCTATTTAGTTTTAAAGTAGAGTCGCCACCTATGTTTTAGAGGAACATAAGAAAAACCTAATAATTAGCCTAAGTTTTGTTACGAAAACTAGATATTCGGGAGTGACGGGTTTGAGGGTTAGGTTACGGAGTAGGAAGTACTTAAAAACCCACTCCGCCCGGCTAAAGCCGGTCTTTCTACTTTTGGTGTTCTAAGTATGAAAAGTCCTTCTTTTATTAATCATGCCAACAATTACATTGAATAGAAAAAGGGGAATTACAAAAGGGGAAAATACAAAGTAACTTTATGCTAACTATTACTTTAAGAAACAAAAGGGAAATTAAAGTAGAGTTTAAAATGTTGGAAGATAACCTTGACCAAACTTCAATAGTGAAGTGGCCTTTTTGGTCATGTTCCCTTTTATGGGGATTACATACACTTTAGAAAAGATGAAGAAAAGAAGTAAAAGAAATTGTTATAGAGAATTAAAGTGAGTGAATAAAACAAGAACAATGATTTAGAAGAAGAAGATGGACATCATACCTATGCTTGAAGGAGGAAGGACCAAATTGTCTATAGTAAAGTCCTTGAAGATGAACTTTGTGTTTTTAGAGAGTTTTTGTAGAGAGAATGCTTCCCTTAGAGAGAAAATCTTGGGCCCCCTCTCTAAGGTGGAATGGAGAGGTATTTATAGGTGTAAGGAATGTGTTTAAGTTCACAAAGATGGTCTTTCCCCGGATCAAGTCAAGGCATAATGTTTTTGGAGGTTATAAATCAGAAAAAGAGGGAAATTTGGCAAAATCTGATATTCTGGAAGCGGGAGGCGCGCACATCCCACACCCTCTATGGGAAGAGCACGCCTACCACAAAGGAGGGAAAAGGCACAAACGTCCCACCTTCAGAAAATCCATATTTTAGCCCAAAAGTTAACCTCGTTATGCAGTTTAGCCATGAAACTAACGAAATCAGTAAGAAACTTAACGAACGCCACGAAAGTAAAAAAAACAAAGTAAAAAAGACTCAAGGTTGACTTTGTTACTTAGTTAAGTCCAAGACAAACGGAGTAAGTCAAGAACTTAATGGAAAGTAATGAAAGTTAATGAAAAATAACAAAAGTTAATAGAAAAGAGGAAAACAAAGACTGTGTATGCAATCGGGACATGAGAGGTCCAAGGCGGGGTGTCTACACATATGGAAAGCTTAAGAAAGACAAAGTGTGCATTGAAAGAGTCTCTCTAGTTGAAGGACTCAAGCACAATCTATTATCCAAATCTCAATTCTGCGACAAAGGATTAGAATGCCATTTCACCTCAAAGAAATGTCTTATCAAGAATGGCAAAACAGCAACATTACTTACTGGATATCGTAAGACAAATATCTATATTATTGATATTCAAAATATGAACTCTAGTACTAATCTTTGTTTTGTAGCAAAAAGTGTGAGCAAAAACAGTTGGTTATGGAACAAGCGCTTAAGTAACTTGAACTTCAAGTATTTATCGAAACTAAGCAGGAATAACCTTGTTAAAGGTTTTCCCAAAGTTGTTGATCATCATGAGAAAAAGTGTGCCACGTGTCAACTTGGCAATCAACCAAAACAGTCTTTCTCCAGCAAGACAAATCCCTTAACTACTAGATGTTTGCAACTGCTGCACATTGACTTATTTGGACCAGTTACCACTGCAAGAATTAGAGGAAACAAGTATACTCTAGTTGTGGTGGATGATTAATCAAGATATACATGGGTGGAAATAATGATTTCAAAAGACAATTGTTATGACATTTTAACTACTCTCTTTAGACTGCTCCAAACTTAAAAAAAAAAGACATCGTAAACAGAATTTAAAAACAACGGTGTTGCTCGATATTGTGATGATCATGGAATAGATCATAACTTCTCAACTGCTGGAGTTCCTCAATAAAATGGCGTTGTGGAAAGGAAGAATAGAACATTTATTGAGCCTGGAAAAACGATGATAGCTGAAGCCAAACTACCTAAGTATTTTTGGGAAGAAGCTGTCAACACTGCATGTTTTACTTAGAATCGTTCCCTTATCAACAAAATTTGCAACACTCCGTATGAACTTTGGCGCGGTAGAGCTCTCAACATTGCTTTCTTCAAAATCTTTGGTTAGAAATGCTATATCCTCTACAATGGAAATGAATATAGAGGTCAATTCGATGCCAAAGATGACGAATGTATTTTTGTTGGGTATGCCAAACATTCTAAAGTTTTTCGTGTTTTTAATAGATCTACTTTAGTGATAGTTGAATCTGTACATGTTACATTTGATGAATATTCTCTCCTTGAGCCACATTTAGCTCCAAATGATTCTGATGACTTGAGTCTATTGAGACAGGTGCTCCCATTCAAGTTGCACCTACACAAGATCAGAAAATATCAACTCAAGGAAATCCATCTACATCAGTTGCGCCTAATTTTGACAATAGCGCACCTAGTGAAACTTTAGTTGCACCCTCAATTAATGCGCCTGATGCATTCACTCCTGCGCCTCAATCTCCTGCACCTGATGTGACTCCCATTTTCAATTCTGAACCAATTCAACCCCCTAACTTTGATGGTTTTGAATCTGGTAAAGATATACCAATTGAAGACCTTCAAGTTACAACTACTCAACCTAACTTACCTCCTGAAATTTGTGAAGTTAGAGGTCACCCAATTGCTAATATCATTGGTGATCTAAATGTTGGGGTTCGTACAAAGAGTGAAACAAATTTTGATGCTTACACTGCATTTATCTCTTAAATTGAACCAAAGAAGGCTGATAAAGCGCTCCAAGATCCAAATTGGGTTATTGAAATGCAAGAAGAACTCAATCAATTAGAATGATGTAGGGTTTGGACTCTGGTTCCAAGACTACATGATCAAGAAGTGATTGTTACAAAATGGGTGTTCAGAAAGAAGATGGATGAGAATGGAACCATTACAAGAAACAAAGCATGGTTGGTTGCACAAGGCTACAGGCAAGAAGAAGGGATTGATTATGATGAAACTTTTGCGCCCGTAGCAAGACTTGAAGCTATCAGAATCTTTCTAGCTTACGCTTCTCACAAAAACTTCAAGCTATATGAAATGGATGTGAAGAGCACGTTTCTAAATGGTGAACTCCAAGAACAAGTCTATGTAGCTCAACCACCTGGATTTGAAGATTCAAAATTTCCAAATCATGTTTACAAACTCCAAAAAGCTTTGTATGGACTCAAACAAGCACTAAGAGCATGGTATGATACACTATCCAAGTTTCTCATCGAGAAAGGCTTTACGCGCAGTAAAATCGATACTACTCTTTTCATTACCAAACTTAATGGTCATAAATTACTTGTTCAGATTTATGTTGATGATATTATATTTGGTTCTACTAATGAATTGTTGTGCAAGAGCTTTGAGAAACTTATGAAGAGCAAGCTTGAAATGAGCATGATGGGAGAACTTACATTCTTCCGCGGGCTTCAAATCAAGCAAATGGATGAAGGCATATTCATAAACTAAGCAAAGTATACCAGAGATCTTATCAAAAAGTATTCATTGTGCCTATTCTAGCGCTAAATTAGATGATGCGCCCACTTGTCATGCGCCTTTTTCATTGTTCAATGATTGAACACATTAACTTTTCACAAGAACCAGTAATGTACTCTTATTTAATTTTTGTTTCGTCCTATGTCTTGTCATAGACATTATTTGATTGTTCAAGGGTACTTGTGCAATTAATTTTCTTTCGTTTTTTGTTTTTCAAAAAAAATATTTTTCTGGGGATATATTGTTTAACCCATGCACCCCAAACTTATACCAAAACAGATGTTTTTGCTATTTGTGCATAAAAATCCAAAATTGTCCATACACTTATGAGGGAAGTGGTACAATTTTTCTAGACATTTAGTTCTGCATCATCGTCCTTTTATGACACCCTCATTAAATTTATGACCACTACTCCACTTTTTCCTATTTTTTACTCCATAACTGCCTTTCCCACTTCCCCACTACTTAAAAAACCCACAACTATATATAGTGGCCCTTGACCCTCCATTTCCCATTTAGTGCTACAGTATTGTTTCTCTCTCTCTCTCTCTCTCTCTCTACCGTCACTCTGTCCAACGCTCTTTCTATCTCTACTCGTTTTCTCTCATTTCTTCTCATTTTTACTTATAAATGGGTCCAAAACGAGCTACAACATCTAAATCAAAAGGACCTCAAGATGAAATGGTATGATTTCTTAACCTTTTAATTGTTTAATCTCTGTATTTTGATCTTTTTGGAAAACCCGTGATGTTAGAAACCTAGTTGTCCCTTCTCTCTTGATTTCTCTCTTATATGTTATCCATTTATGAAATCGTTTGTTGGATTATGTTCGTATCGTAATTTCGAATCTTTAGAGCCTAATTTTTCAACGATCAATGCACTATAGCTTGCGAATCTGAGATTTATGTGTTTTTTAACTTTTTGAATTTTTGGGATTATAATTGCATTTTTTGGACTCTTTATTGATTTGTTCTTGTTTTGGTTTACATATTATTAATCCATGTGTTCATGCGGTTATTTTGATATATTATTTGTTAGAGTTGGTGAACTTTCATGGATTTTGTGTTCTTGGTGTTCTTGATGTTCTTCGAGCAATCAGAGTTGTGTTCTTCGTGTTCTTCGCTTTTCTAGCATGTTTAGGGTTATTTGATTCTTTAATTATGTTTTTCATGAATTTCATTATTTGATCCTTATTTCATTCCTGTTTGTGCATTTTATGTGTTTGTGACTTTATTGCATTCTATGTTATGCGCCTATGACATTATGCGCCTAATCTTATGCACCTAACTTCATACTTAGTCAAATTCCTTTATGTTCAATTTTTACTTGGTATTTCCATAGAATCATACTAATGTGCCTCGTAATTATGCACCTTATAAGTACATGCGCCTAATACTTGTACGCGCCTCGCGCTAATACAAATGTTCTGCGCCTATACTTTTCTGCGCCTAATTCTACTTTGCACATTTTTATGTTTCTATACGCCATATATTTCCTCACATCACTCTATTTTTGTTTGTACAGGGTCCTGCTAATTTCAAACCTGGTGAATGTTTCAATATTTCTGAGATTGCAGCTGAACCAATAGGGATAGATATTATGGAGTACATCAGGAACTCTGGTCTTCTTCCTCTCTATACGATGGACCAGGATTTCTATGCGCCACTTCTAGTTGATGAGTTCTTTTCTTCAGCAGAAATCATTGAGACTGAACTGAAGGGCGCACCAGATATAGGATCAATGCTATAGTTCACGATGTTGCAGTAACAATTACTTATGGCACTATCAGAAATGTGCTGGTGTTTGACACAACTGGAGCTCAAAGTATTTCAGGTCGCGCCATGACCTATGCGTTTGCCGCGCAGAACATTGTGGCAAAGGCTTATCTGAATGTCCCTACTTTGCAGAACAATATCAAAACCGTTGAAATAAGAGATGGAGGAGATCTCTTGGCGCATATCGCGCACTTGGTGGATACCTCAATTGTGTTCAAAACTGAAAATTTGAATAGATTCACGGTTGAGCAGTGGGAGTATATTGCGGTTATCATGGACAAGACAAAGCTAAATTGGCCCCAAGTTTTAATGAAAACTTTGATGGAGCAAATCGAGAAGTAAAACAAAAGTAAAGCAGATGGGGAAACAAAATTCAAAACCCATTGCCGTATTCTGACCAAGATCTTCCTCACTTATCCTGAACTGGAACGGTTTATTAATGAAAATCCTGATCTAAAACTGGATGAAGTTCCCATTTTTGGGAAAGAAAACTTGGTGTTGAAGAGGCGCAGAAAGAGCATTGCCAAGCGCACGGTTGGGATAAAAATCAAGGATAAAGTTGAAGGATTAGTGGATGAAGCCACTGAATCCGATGAAGATGGCGCAGAAGAAGAAATTGCCTCCGGCGCAGCAACCAGCGCTCTCTCAGGCGCAGTTCCTGACGCAGAAATAGATAAGGGCAAAATAATTGCAGATGATGAAACGGGTTTGAATGAGGCTGGTAAAGCTGAGCGGAGAAGAGTGCAAAGAGGGCATGCGCCCAGGGATTTATCAGGAGGTATGGTAGACTTTGTTGATCATGGGGGTAGACCACCAAAGTGTTGGGTTTTGATGCATCATGCACAGCAGAAGAAACATATGAAATCAAACACCCATGAGCCCGGATCGGTGCACGTTGATTAAATTAAATACAAGATGAAAGAAACATACCCTTGAAGATCGAATCCATGAACACAGACTTTAAGGTGCTAAAGCAAACACCCTCTATCAGTATCCACACGTCGAACGAACTCAAGAACACCTTCTTGATTGATTGCTAGATCCAAGGCTTGGTGAAGAAATGATTTCTTCATTGGAATTATTTTGTTCCATTGATTATTGTATTTTGATGATTCTCAATCTCAAAATAAATAATCCTACCTCTCTATATTTTATTGTTTCTAAAACAATGTGTTACGATTTATCAAATCACCATTAGAGGCTGTCAAACCCGGCTGCATATATTTATATGAGGTTTTGACATAATTCCGTTTGGGATCGGGATTTCTTGTCACACAAGAAATCCAAACAAACTGACCAGAATCGGGGGAGGGGCCGTACAGCTCCATAGGAGCCGTACACCACTCTTGAAGCCGTATGGTGGCTAATCTAAAATCCATACTTTCAGCCTTTTTCCAAACCGTTCTATTGTGTGTGACCCAATAGGATTATACTAAATTGGCAACGAGTCCGAACCATTCAGAACCCGTAAGTCACAAGCGGACTCTAGCAAGTAATTATGACTACCTAATTAGTAGAATTTTGAAAGTCAAAAGTTACCTTATAGAACATATCACAATCACTTTGTCACGCGATATCATATTGGACATAAGTCATGGTCCACGTCAACTTATGTTGTCAAATGCTTTCTCGATCCCGAGTAGATTGATATGAGCAAATGACATTGAACACATCAATTCATTTGGGGATGGCCATACACTATCATCAATATCACTCATCGAGTGGCCAAGCAGATATCTCTCTTGAGAGAGGGACAAATCCCATCTTGACTTATCATTCTTCCCTACAAGAATCCGATTATGCCAACCGTAGCCTTTATAACCACCCGATTAAGGGTAGCGTTTGAATACGTCAAACATAATGTTCATCATGTAGAAGACCTTGATAATCTCAGGTCTAAGGATTCAAATGGTATGACTATGATGAGATTTAATTATGACATTTGACCATGACATAAATCTCATAACGGGTCTATCCAGTACCTTGTTTTCCAATAAGTACTCACAAGTTTAATCCGCATCCTATGCACCATAATCATCATATGATTATCCATTAAACTCATGCTATCCCTTAATAAGTGCTAGGGACAATGATTATTATAATAAACATGAAAATTATATAATAATCGGGTTTGTTATCTCTATAATAATGAAGCTATGATGTAACGCATAGGCTTTTCTCAAGGGCCTAGGGCATAATATCCAACACAAAGCGCCCCAAGACTGATAAGGATGAGGAAAGGGATTTAAAGCGCGTACAAGAGGCCAGCAGACTTGAGATGCAAAAGAAATATGATGAGGAATATCAACTTAAACAAGCTGCTGCTTTAGCGAGTGTTGAAAGGCAAAGAGGCGCAGGATCCAGCGCCGATGTCCCGCGCGCTCCTGCTCTTTCTACGCCGCCCACAACAACAAAAGCAACAACAATAGCACCATTAATTCCCAAACTAACTCCATCACCAATCAAACTAACTCTTGAACAACAACAGTTCAGAGATAAACTTTCCACATAACTATTTGGTGACTTGGGAGATGAATCTGTTCAGGGGGAGTAGGTGTTGGGTTTCCAAGTAACATGCGCAGCGAAATATAGCAATTAAAATTTTAAGAAACCCAAAGCCATGGATCCGTTCATACGATTAAATCAAATACAACATAATGAATAAAGGAAAAAACTAACTAACCCTTGATGACTATCAAAGTTTTCTTTGGTCTTGGTGGAGAAACTTGAAGCTTTATCACGGACAAAATCACGAAATTTGTAGATGATAAAATTCACCCTCTAGCGGTGTCCACACTTCGAACGAATATCAAGAGGCTCCTTGATCTTGGTTGCTAGACCAATAATTATGAAACACACTTTCACAATTTAATAAAGAACTATATGGAATTTATTTGTGAATTATTTTGTTCCTCAATCAAGGATATCTTAGAACAAAATAAAATCTCTCTCAAACTCTTTGAGACTCACAAAAGCACTAGTTAGTATGGTCTGGCCGAATTGGGGTTTTTATACATAATTAAGACATATTCCAAATAGGTAACTTGTGCCAAAAACCCTTTCCTAATCGAATTAGGAATTCTTCTGTCGCCAGACCGGGCGCCCGCCTGGTCCAACCCAGGCGCCCGCTCATTTGACCAGAAGGTCTAGATCTTTTCCGGACTCATTCAAGCGCCCGCCTGGTCCAACCCAAGCGCCCGCTTGGTTGACCAGGAAGCCCAGAATATTTCAAGAAATTCCTTTGAGGTCCTTCGACCCTAAATTCCAATATAGTCCTCTTATTTAAGATTTGTTCTATTGTGTGTGACCCTCTAGGATTATACTAAGTTGGCAATGGGCTCAAACATGATCCCATAAGATATGATTAGGTTCTAGCAAACTGTCATACCTACCCAAATAGTATAACTAGATACAAGTTCGCATTCCTTTAGAATATGTCATAATCCCTTTGTCCACGATGTCATTGAACACATGTCATGGTCAAACAGTCAACTTGTTTTGGTTCAATACTTTCTCGATTCCGAATATGTTGATAATTCAAATGCTATTGATCCAATCAATCCATTTGAATCCGGCCGAACATTTCATCAACATCATTCCTTCGAGGGGCCCAAGCTTGACATCTCTCCGTGGAGGGACAAATTCATTTAGCTTATTATTCTTCCCAACGGGAATCCGATTATGCCAATCATACCCTTTATAACTACCGTGTTAAGGTAGCGTTTGAATATGTCAAACACAATGTTCATCAAGTGGAAGACTATAATTGTCACAACCCGAAAACTAGGCTCTATTTTATTAGTAATAAATAATTATTATTTATTTATTTGCTCATTTATTTATTTAAATTATTATTTAATTAATGAATTATGTGTGCATTTTATGTGTTATAATAAATTATGACTAGCATTTTATTTGGGTCCTTAGTGCTAGTGTAGTATTATTCGGTCTGGGTTGTAGAAGGAAGTAGATGAGTTGTGTAATTAGTGGGGGAGGGGGTCTAAGTGTAAGTTTTGAAATTATCATCTCCCTACTCCCTCTCTTCTTCCTCACCCTACTCCCTCATTTCCCCAGCAACTGTCTCTCTCTATCTCTTCCATAGCTAAAAGGTAAGTTTTCTTCTCTCCTTCTCTCTTCTTTTTAGTCCTCTTCCTCTCATTGTTTCTCATTTCTCATAAAATGAAACTTGTTTAGATCGTCGATAGGATCGTAGAGGGCTAAGAATATTCGAATTCCGTCAACTTTGAGAAAATCCAGGTAAGTTACTTTTCCCCCCATTGATGCTAAAAATGTTCATCCTATGCTTAGATGATACTATGATTTCCATTTGTTGCTTCTTTGGTTGATTTTGTGATGATTTACATTTTTGTTCATTTTGTTCATTTTGGTATTTGAATCACCCTTGATTGAGGTTCCTTAGATGATGTTGTTGGAGTCCTTTTGGTTCAAAATGGTGTAGGTACTTTAGTTCACATTTTTGTAGTGTTAGAAATGGTGAAGATTGGGTTTGTTTTGGATTTGGGTTGTTAATGGTAGAAACCCAGATTTTTGGCCGGAATTTGCCTTTCCGGGCAAGGAGGCGCGCGCACCCTCCCATAGGAGGCGCGCGCACCCTTATGCCCTTCTTGAACAAAACCTTCTGTTTCTTGGAGGCGCGCGCACCCTCCCATAGGAGGCGTGCGCACCCTCTCCTCCTCCAACCTTGATTTGCCTTCTGATCAAAGGAGGCACGCGCACCCTCCCATAGGAGGCGCGCGCACCCTCTCCCCTGGTGTGAAATTTATTCCCTTTTTTGTCCAATCTTTCGAGAGCCATATCTCCCTCATCCGGACTCCATTTTAGGTGTATAAATTATCGTTTTAACGCTCTCCTTGAGCTCTTCGAGATGAGGTGGTTTATTCGGTTGGGATTCAGGTTTAGGTTGTGTTGAGTTTTCAGTAGGTGTTTTATAACACAAAACGTTTACGATCGGTCCGTTGTGATAAAGTTTGGGATAATTGTTTGTGTGGGTTGTGGATAACTCTAGTGTTTAAAATGGTTCCTTTGTGAACAAATATGTGTAGAATTTGACCAAGTATCGTTTTGTATTTGTTTGCACATCTTTTGATGTGTTGTTGGATTGGTGCACCTTTTTGGTGATTTATTTGAAATGGTTCCCTACTTTGGAATCCTTAGTTGTTTATTTGAGCTAGTATTTTATTACTTAGCCCTTACTTGAAAGTCCAGCTGGTATTTTGTGTGTGTTTGGGCGATGCGAAACATTATGATGGCACAGCCAAGTCCATTGTGATGTTGACCATTGTTTTGCCCCATTATTACCCTCCTCCAGATTGGCCTTGGATGTAAGATGAGCTAGCTCCTTTGTGAGCATTATAGCTATTGGTTTTCGGGCTTTGACTGTGTGTCACTGTCCCCTTGTTATTGGTTCCGGTACCGGGGATTTCTCTTCAGCTTTCATGCTACTATGAAGATGATGATTTGTTGATTATTGAAGCTCCGCAGCGACCTTTATTTGGTTTATCGGTTTGGAAAACCTTGGCTAATATCCTTTGTTATGTGTTCATTTCCGCTGCTATCTGATATATGATAATTGCTATGTGTTATGTGAATTATTATTGATTATTGCATCTTAGCATGTCATGTAGTTGCATTAGTAACTTACTGAGATTTTATCTCACCCCGTTTCCTTTTAATGTTGTTTTCCTTAACCCCCCCAGGAGGAAAGGATTAGGATTTGCGGATCGAGGAGGACGTCGAGAGGTTTGAGATATTTGGGGCAGGTTATTATTGTTCGGTTTGCATTATATAAATGTGTAACCTTCTTGGGGATAGTTGTACCAACAATGACGTCATTAAGATTTGTAATATTTTGTATTTTGGATGTGAGCTTATGGAGCTTACACTAGTTGTTTTATGGTGTTGTTAAACTTGGATTTTCCAAACCTTGTGTCAAAATCTTTTGGGTATAAAATGAAATTTTTACCTTCTGTATTTTAGAGTTTTTGGTTGTAAGTCGACGTCCAGCTCGCGATCTCGGGCCCGCGGGGTTCGGGGGCGCGACAGTTGGTATCAGAGCTATGGTTTAGCTCTATGTATAAGTATAGGTGGACTAGAATGACCTAGGAGGGTAGATGGGTTCGGAGTGAGTAACGATGAGTATTTTATGTAGGTATTTGTTTGTGATGGCTAGAAGAAGAACGGGTGAAAGTTCTAGTGGGGCTCAGAATCAGAATGATCTACGGGAAGAAAACCGTGCAATGTTTCAGGACAGGTTTGAAGCGGCCGTGAAAGCAATTCATGACCAAGGGCTGAGAGAGGAACATGTAGCGCCTCCGCGATATGGGTTGGAGCAGTTCTTGAAGTTGAAACCAAGTGAGTACGACGGTGAGCCTGATGTGAAGAAGGCCGAGCTATGGATAGAATCGATGGGGAAAATCTACGATGTCTTTGGTTGCACTGATGAGGATAGGGTTCTGTTTTCAGCTTATAAGCTCGTGGGGGCTGCGGAACATTGGTGGAAGGCACTGAAGACCAGTTGGGATGCGACTCTTGTACCATATCCTTGGGAGTGGTTCGTGAGGAAATTCAAGGATCATTTTATCTCTCTAGTGAGTCAAAACCGGAAAGAGATCGAGTTCCTCAGCTTGGAGCAAGGCTTGATGTCAGTAGAACAGTACTCAGCTAAGTTCACAGAATTAGCCAGGTGTTGTGAATACCTTGTGCGGACCGAGGAGCAGAAAGCGATGAGATTGATCAGGGGTTTGAAGACATCCATCCGGACTCAGCTTATAGCACAACGGATTCAGACTTATCAGGATGCGGTGGATCGAGCCTACTTGATTGAGCAGGATATTGGGGAACACAAAAAGAAGACTGAGATGGTTAACCCGGGTAAGCAAGGAGGGCAGAGTAAGTCACAACAGCAACATTCGGATAACATAGGTAATTCTGGAGTGCAAACTCGATTCAGAAGGCAACTTCAAGGGCAACCAACAGTAGGAAATCAAGGTTCTAATAAGGGGACACGAAATGGGAAAGTCTGCAGCTACTGTCAGAGGAAATGACACTCAGAAGACAAGTGTTGGAAGAAGCAGGGAAAATGTGTGAAGTGTGGTCAGTTGGGACACTTCGTTAAAGATTGTCTGAGGTTTAGAGTTCGGTCATCGGGGACAGGAATTGGAATACCACAGGGTCAGAAGAGGGATGCTTCGGGGAAGCCCAAGGTTTCGGGTAGAGTATTTGTGATCAATCAGCACTCATCAGGTAATTGAACAATTTCAGGAGGTATTATTTTGCGTCGAGAGAGTGAGCGCGTGCATTTTAGGATCATCGCATGCTTATGCTTATGTGCATTTAGTTGCATTTATTTCTCCTGAGTCTTTGACTTATGTGTTGTCAGTGTCTACTCCTATGGAGGAGTGTAGGATATCTGATGGAGTCTTATGTGCTCATGTTGTGCTTAAAGGTATATATAACTTACCTGCTAAATTTGTCATATTGCTATTATAAGATTTTTGATGTTATTTTGAGAAGGGAAATGTCATGCTTTAGTCGATTGTTGTAGGAAAATTGTTACATCCTCTCTTCCCTTTTGCCTAAAATTGTTTTGAGACCGTTCCTTTGTGTAGAGTTAAGCATATGTTTTCTTATTTGGAATCTGGCTATTTCACTTCGATGGGTGACAATGGATGTCTATACCAAGTTGTTGGATGTATTTATCATTTGCAAGATTTCTATTTTTTTCTTCTGAACAGTACCTAGTATTTGGGAAAGGCTTGGGTTAAATTGTGTTGTTATGGTACAAGGTTGTAGTACTGATAATTAGATCAATATCCATATTGTATCGATTGGGTTGTAAGAATTGAGGATTCAATTGAGGATTTCTTGGTAGGAGATTTTTGTTTACTTCTAGCACATCTACGTGATTGCATCGGAGTTGGTTGTTATGAGGGAATACATGATCTGTATGAGTAATGAGTAGATTGTGGAGGTTATAATCATTAATGGTGGTAAGCGCATTAAGTTCGAGAGGACTAAGCACATTTTGGGAGAGTAATAATTTCCCGATCTATATTAAAGGCATTTTAAATTTTGAGTTTTGGTTAAATGGTTGTTCTTTGGTTCTAAATCCTTCTTGGTGGCGTTCCTCGATTTGGATTAAGAGTATGTGAAGAAAATTGGGTATCAATACTTAGGCATATTAAAGAATACTATGATTTGGTATTGGGTCAGTTGGAATGTGGCTAGCTAATTGGTTTATTATGATGGTAGTACTATTGAGCCTATGTACCATTGAGTTAATAAATGTATACGTGAAAGACTAACGTGGGTTATCCATTGAAGATTTAGGAATTGCTAAATTTCTTTGGGGTGTGTAAGCACTGATTATCAATTTAAAAGGGAGTTAGAGGAAATCCCTTGGAGATAAAATGTGGATTGTTTTACGGATTTCTGAGTAATTGTAATTGTTTTAGGCTTTCAGAGGTTTGGAGTAATGTGATGATGAAATTATAGCGTGGATTTAAGTAAACATTTTGTATTAAAATTTTGGGCTTACATTGTACCTCTAGTTAAGGTGTCATCAAAGGTGAAAGCACTATAATGGAAATCCCTGGAGATATAGCCACTTTGGTGAACTTAGTGGGATGGAAAATTTCTTTAGCTTTTCATATCTTAAGAAGCTGATTAAGCCCGAGGTGGTTTAACGTTTTGAATTTTTGAGGAGAAACCCTAAGTATGCGATTTACAAATGGGAGTATCTTTGCAGTGTAATTAAGGGTATGGATAAGATAAGCTTGTAGTATCTCGAGAGTATGTTTGGGAGCAATTTGGATTCTTCGATTTTGAGTATGAATTTCAATTAGTAATGAAGATAATGATTGAAGGAAGTTAAGTGCGAGAGGTTGTTATGTTGTAAGCATTATTTAAGGTTACCATGTGATGGTTTAGAATGGAGAATTGAGGAATTTGAGAAATGGCGGAACTATCGTATCCGTAGCTATTTGGTCTTTCGGGTAAGTCTCGTTAAAATTCGGATCGAATTTTCTTTAAATCACGACCCGAAAACTAGGCTCTATTTTATTAGTAATAAATAATTATTATTTATTTATTTTCTCATTTATTTATTTAAATTATTATTTAATTAATGAATTACGTGTGCATTTTATGTGTTATAATAAATTATGACTAGCATTTTATTTGGGTCCTTAGTGCTAGTGTAGTATTATTTGGTCTGGGTTGTAGAAGGAAGTAGATGAGTTGTGTAGTTAGTGGGGGAGGGGGTCTAAGTGTAAGTTTTGAAATTATCATCTCCCTACTCCCTCTCTTCTTCCTCACCCTACTCCCTCATTTCCCCAGCAACTCTCTCTCTCTATCTCTTCCATAGCTAAAAGGTAAGTTTTCTTCTCTCCTTCTCTCTTCTTTTTAGTCCTCTTCCTCTCATTGTTTCTCATTTCTCATAAAATGAAACTTGTTTAGATCGTCGATAGGATCGTAGAGGGCTAAGAATATTCGAATTCCGTCAACTTTGAGAAAATCCGGGTAAGTTACTTTTCCCCCCATTGATGCTAAAAATGTTCATCCTATGCTTAGATGATACTATGATTTCCATTTGTTGCTTCTTTGGTTGATTTTGTGATGATTTACATTTTTGTTCATTTTGTGAAATTTTGGTATTTGAATCACCCTTGATTGAGGTTCCTTAGATGATGTTGTTGGAGTCCTTTTGGTTCAAAATGGTGTAGGTACTTTAGTTCACATTTTGGTAGTGTTAGAAATGGTGAAGATTTGATTTGTTTTGGATTTGGGTTGTTAATGGTAGAAACCCAGATTTTTTGCCGGAATTTGCCTTTCCGGGCAAGGAGGCGCGCGCACCCTTATGCCCTTCTTGAACAAAACCTTCTGTTTCTTGGAGGCGCGCGCACCCTCTCCTCCTCCAACCTTGATTTGCCTTCTGATCAAAGGAGGCGCGCGCACCCTCCCATAGGAGGCGCGCACCCTCTCCCTTGGTGTGAAATTTATTCCCCTTTTTGTCCAATCTTTCGAGAGCCATATCTCCCTCATCCGGACTCCATTTTAGGTGTATAAATTATCGCTTTAACGCTCTCCTTGAGCTCTTCGAGATGAGGTGGTTTATTCGGTTGGGATTCAGGTTTAGGTTGTGTTGAGTTTTCAGTAGGTGTTTTATAACACAAAACGTTTACGATCGGTCCGTTGTGATAAAGTTTGGGATAATTGTTTGTGTGGGTTGTGGATAACTCTAGTGTTTAAAATGGTTCCTTTGTGAACAAATATGTGTGGAATTTGACCAAGTATCGTTTTGTATTTGTTTGCATATCTTTTGATGTGTTGTTGGATTGGTGCACCTTTTTGGTGGTTTATTTGAAATGGTTCCCTACTTTGGAATCCTTAGTTGTTTATTTGAGCTAGTATTTTATTACTTAGCCCTTACTTGAAAGTCCAGCTGGTATTTTGTGTGTGTTTGGGCGATTCAAAACATTATGATGGCACAGCCAAGTCCATTGTGATGTTGACCATTGTTTTGCCCCATTATTAGCCTCCTCCAGATTGGCCTTGGATGTGAGATGAGCTAGCTCCTTTGTGAGCATTATAGCTATTGGTTTTCGGGCTTTGACTGTGTGTCACTGTCCCCTTGTTATTGGTTCCGATACCGGGGATTTCTCTTCAGCTTTCATGCTACTATGAAGATGATGATTTATTGATTATTGAAGCTGCGCAACGACCTTTATTTGGTTTATCGGTTTGGAAAACCTTGGCTAATATCCTTTGTTATGTGTTCATTTCCGCTGCTATCTGATATATGATAATTGCTATGTGTTATGTGAATTATTATTGATTATTGCATCTTAGCATGTCATGTAGTTGCATTAGTAACTTACTGAGATTTTATCTCACCCCGTTTCCTTTCAATGTTGTTTTCCTTAACCCCCCCAGGAGGAAAGGATTAGGATTTGCGGATCGAGGAGGACGTCGAGAGGTTTGAGATATTTGGGGCAGGTTATTATTGTTCGGTTTGTATTATATAAATGTGTAACCTTCTTGGGGATAGTTGTACCAACAATGACGTCATTAAGATTTGTAATATTTTGTATTTTGGGTGTGAGCTTGTGGAGCTTACACTAGTTGTTTTATGGTGTTGTTAAACTTGGATTTTCCAAACCTTGTGTTAAAATCTTTTGGGTATAAAATGAAATTTTTACCTTCTGTATTTTAGAGTTTTTGGTTGTAAGTCGACGTTCAGCTCGCGATCTCGGCCCCGCGGGGTTCGGGGGCGCGACAATAATAACTTCATGTCTAAGTATTCAAATGACATAACTAATATGAGATATATGTACGACATAGACCATGACATAAATCTCATACAGCGGGTCATGTCCAGTACCTTATTCCAAACAAGTACCTATAAATCTAACATGATCAACCCATGATCATTTAGCCTTTATACTAGTGCTTAACAAGTACTTGGGACGGAGATTATTATAAGTAAACATGAACAACAATAATAATCAAAACATCTCTTTATTGATATGAAATAAATGATAACAATTACAACGTTTATTAAACGTGCATAGGGCACCTCTACCAACAATCTCCCACTTTCCCTAGGCCCAATCTCCCATGTATCTAATACCCATGGACCTAACATGACCATCATGTTTAGCTTGTGGAAGTCCCTTTGTTAGCGGGTCCACAACATTGTCATCAGTAGGTACTCTGCATATATTTACGTCTCCCCTATCAACGATCTCTCGAATGATATGAAAACGCCTAAGTATGTGTTTGGATTTCTGATGTGCTCTTGGTTCCTTTGCTTGAGAAATAGCACCATTATTATCGCAATAAAGGTCTATTGGATTAGCAATACTAGGAACCACTTCAAGTTCAGTCATGAACTTCTTAATCCAAACAGCTTCCTTTGCAGCATCCGATGAAGCAATACACTCAGCTTCTGTTGTAGAATCAGCGGTTGTACTTTGCTTGGAACTCTTCCAGCTTACAGCTCCACAATTTAACATAAACACAAAACCCGGTTGCAATCGGCTATCATCTTTGTCTGTTTGGAAGCTTGCATCCTTGTAAGCATTTACAACGAGATCATCTTCCATTCCTCCATAGACCAAAAACGAGTCTTTAGTTCTTCTCAAGTACTTAAGAATCGCTTTTACAGCTATCCAGTGATTTTCACCAGGGTCGGATTGGTATCTACTTGTCATGCTCAAAGCATAAGATACATCCGGCCTAGTACAAATCATGGCATACATAATGGACCCAATTGCCGAAGCATATGGAACATCATTCATTTTCTCACGCTCATCGTTTGTCTTAGGACATTGAGTCTTGTTTAGAGAAACTCCATGTAACACGGGCAAGGTGCCTCTCTTAGAATTTTCCATACGGAATCTTCTAATGACCTTGTCAATGTATGTACTTTGGCTTAAACCAAGTAGCCTCCTTGATCTATCTCTATAGATCTTAATGCCAAGTATATATGAGGCTTCACCCATATCTTTCATTGCAAAACACTTTCCTAACCAAGTCTTCACAGACTGAAGTGTAGGAATGTCGTTTCTAATGAGCAATATGTCATCCACATATAAAATAAGGAATAGACTATGCTCCCATTAATCTTCTTGTATACACAAGGCTCATCTTCGTTCTTGATGAAACCAAACTCTTTGACCGATTCATCAAAACGGAGATTCCAACTCCTAGAAGCTTGCTTCAATCCATAGATGGATCTCTGCAATTTGCATACTTTAGAATCTTGTTCAAAACCTTCTGGTTGTGTCATATACACATTCTCTTGAAGTTTTCCATTTAGGAAAGCGGTTTTGATGTCCATTTGCCATATTTCATAGTCATGATATGCGGCAATGACAAGCAAAATTCTTATAGACTTGATCATTGCTACGGGTGAAAAGGTTTCATCATAGTCAATACCATGAACTTGCCTATAACCTTTCGCTACAAGCCTAGCTTTGTAAGTATGCACCTTCCCATCCATGTCAGTCTTCTTCTTGAAGACCCATTTGCATCCTATGGTTTTTACACCTTCGGGCGCATCAATCAAATTCCAAACTTGATTGTCTTGCATGGATTGCAATTCGGATTCCATGGCTCCAAGCCATTTGTCCGAATCAGGAGAAGACATCGCCTCTTGGTAGGTTGACGGTTCATCATTGTCAATGATTTCTACCTCATTACTATCCGTTACGAGAAATCCATATCTCTCGGGCTCGGATCGTAACCTACTAGATCTGCGAGTTGCTTGTGTATTTTGAACAATTTCTTCAAGATTTATTTTACTCCCACTGATTTCTTTGGAGAGAAACTCTTTCTCTAGAAAGACACCAGTTCGGGCAACAAACACTTTGTTGTCCTGATGGTTGTAAAAGTAATATCCTCTAGTTTCCTTAGGATATCCCACGAAAATACATTTATCAGATTTGTGTGCAAGTTTGTCTGAGACAAGTCTTTTGACAAAAGCTTCGCAACCCCAAATCTTCATGAAAGAAAGACAAGGCTTCTTTCCGCTCCACATCTCATATGGAGTCTTTTGAACCGATTTAGTTAGAACACGATTTAGCGTGAAAGCAGCGGTTTCTAGAGCGTAACCCCAAAAGGATATTGGAAAATCAACTTGACTCATCATTGATCGAACCATGTCTAACAAAGTCCGATTCCTCCTCTCGGACACACCATTCCATTGTGGCGTTCCGGGTGGAGTCAATTGTGAAACTATTCCACAATTCTTTAGATGATCATCAAATTCTTGACTCAAGTATTCTCCACCTCTATCAGATCGAAGTGCCTTTATACTTTTGCCAAGTTGTTTTTCTACTTCATTTTGAAATATTCTAAATATCTCAAATGCTTCACTTTTATGTTTCATTAGGTAAACATACCCAAATCTACTATAATCATCAGTGAAGGTTATGAAGTATTGAAATCCTCCCCTAGCATTGCTACTTAATGGTCCGCATACATCGGAATGTATCAACCCCAATAAGTCGCTTGCCCTTTCACCCAACTTGGTAAAAGGTGTCTTAGTCATTTTTCTAAGAAGACACGACTCACAAGTATCATATGACTCTAAGTCACATGAACCCAAAAGTCCGTCCCCATGGAGTTTTGAGATACGCTTCTCATTAATATGACCAAGACGGCAATGCCACAAATAAGTATGATTTACATCATTAGGTTTAGATTTCTTATTTACATGATAGACATTGTCATTATTTTCATTCTTGACGTCCAAGATATAAAGGCCATTAAATGAATTAGCAATACCATAAAGCACATCATTTAAATAAATAAAAAATTTCTTATTCTCAATAAGAAACTTAAAACCTTCATTATCCAAACAAGAAATTGAAATAATATTTCTGCTTAAATCTGGAACATAATAACAATTGTTCAAAACAAGAATTAATCCGGAAGGTAAAGTGACTTCATAAGTCCCTACGGCTAATGCAGCAACTCTTGCTCCATTCCCCACGCGTAGATCTACTTCACCTTCTTTAAGCAGTCTCCTATTCTTTAGTCCCTGCACATTTAAACAAATGTGAGAACCACATCCGGTATCCAATACCCAAGAATCAGTGGTAGAAATGAGAATATCTATCATATAGATACCTGAAGTCGACGCGGCCTTGCTGCTCTTCTTCTTCTTTTGCTCTTCCAAGAAAGCCTTGCAGTTACGTTTCCAATGACCAATTTCTTGACAATGGAAACAGATTGCATCCTTTTGTGAATCAGGTTTTGCCTCAGAAGCCTTGGCAACCTTTGCCTTGCTTATTTTGGGTTTGACAACTTTCTTACCATTTCCTTTGGCACTAGCCTTCTTCCCATCATGAACCAAGAGCACGGGAGAACCTTTCTCCACAATTTTCATCTCTGCAGTTTTGAGCATCCCATGCAACTCAGAGAGATTCTTGTCCATTCCATGCATGTTATAATTCATCACAAACTGATTATAACTTTTAGGCAATGAATTAAGAATGAGATCCGTGGCTAGCTCTAATGGGATTGGATAGCCAAGTTTCTCAAGGTGCTCTACATAACCTTTCATTTTAAGAAAGTGAGGACTCACTTGTTGCCCTTCATTCATTTTACAAGTAGTGAATGCAACAATGGTCTTGTACCTCTCTTGCCTAGCTTGCTCTTGAAACATGGTTCTCAACTCCACGCCTATCTCATAGGCTTCCAAATGTTCCAAACTTTGTTGGAGTTTTGAGCACATAGCAGCAAGCATGAGACAACTTACATCTCTAGAATCATTACGATGTTTCTTGTAACTGTCTCTTTCTGCCCTAGGGGCAGTAGGCGGTGGTTCAGCAGGGAGAGGCCCATCGAGAATGTACAACTTATCTTCTTGCCTAAGAACGATTCTTATGCTACGGATCCAATCCATAAAGTTAGTACTGTTGGTGTTGGTGCCCTAGGCACGTTTGTTAAACGTTGTAAGTTATCATGATAATAAAGAGATAATAAGATTATTATTATGGTTCATGTTTGCTTATAATAATCTCCATCCCTAGAGCTTGATAAGCACTAGTATAAAGGCTAAATGATCATGGGATGATCATGTTAGATTTATGGGTACTTGTTTGGAACAAGGTACTGGACATGACCCGCGGTATGAGATTTATGTCATGGTCTATGTCGTACATATATCTCATATTAGTTATGTCATTTGAATCCTTAGACATGAAGTTATTATAGTCTTCCACTTGATGAACATTATGTTTGACATATTCAAACGCTGCCTTAACACGGTAGTTATAAAGGGTATGATTGGCATGATTGGATTCACGTAGGGAAGAATAATAAGCCAAATGGATTTGTCCCTCTTCGGAGAGATGTCAAGCTTGGGCCCCTCGAAGGAATGATGTTGGTGAAATGTTTGGCCAAACTCAAATGGATTGATTGGATCAATGTCATTTGGATTATCAACATATTCGGGATCGAGAAAAGTATTGAACAATACAAGTTGACTTGTTGACCATGACTTGTGTTCAATGACATCGTGGACAAAGGGATTATGACATGTTCTAAAAGGAATGCGAACTTGTATCTAGTTACACTATTTGGGTAGGTATGACGGTTTGCTAGAACCTAATCATATCTTATGGGTTCATGTTTGGGCTCATTGCCAACTTAGTGTAATCCTAGAGGGTCACACACAATAGAACGAATCTTTAAAAGGGACTATATTGGAATTTTGGAAATTCTGGACATTCTGAAGAGTGGGCGACCGCACAGTATTGACTGGGCGGCCGCACACTTAGGACAGTTTTGTACCAGTTTTGCTTCAGATAGTTGTGCGACCGTACAGATTATTTTGGGCGGCCGCACAATGCTGTCGGGTGGCAGATTCCTAATTTGATTTGGAAACGAATTTTGGAAGGATTTTGACACAAAGTTTCCTATTTGGAATAGGTCATACTTGTGTATAAAAGACCAAATTCGGCCAGCACTCTATGCTAATGATTTTGTGAGTCTCAAAGAGTTTGAGAGAGGGTTTATTTTGTTCCAAGACATTCTTGGTTGAGGAACAAAATAATACACAAAATAAATTCCATATAGTTCTTTTGATTGTGAAAAAGTGTTTCACAATTTGGTCTAGCAACCAAGATCAAGTGTTCTTGATATTCGTTCGTGGTGTGGATACCGCTAGAGGGTGAAACTTATCATCTTCATAGTTCGTGATTCTTGCTTTGTTCGTGATCAAGATTTCAAGCATCTATCGAATTCAAGGTTGCAAAATCAAAGGCATCAAGGGTTAGTATTCTAGTATTCATATTGTTGTATTTGACTTAATCATATGAATGGATCTATGGGCTTTGGGTTTCATAAATTTTAAATGCTTAATTCCGCTGCGCATGTTACTACGAAACCCAACAGTGGTATCAGAGCCCCGTTCATGTTGATTATTTCAATACATAATCATGTTGTGTGTATATAAATTGTTTATGTGCCTAGCATGATTTGAATATTGGGATTATGATGTTTATGTGGTCTATGCGTTTTATGTGGTTTATTGTTTTATAACTTTAATCGCACTGTTCAATCGCAATTAAAATTATGGAGGATTTACAATTGTTTGGATTATCAATTTTTGATTGGATCAAAGTTTTGATATTCTAGGGATTCAAGAATAAATCGTTTATTCAAGGTTTTGATGATCATGGTGATTGGATCACCAAGAACACCAAATCCTAATTGAATCGGGAAAAACAATTTTGAGATAAATTTTGGAACTTTAAAAATTTGGATTTTTCGCAAGGGGTCCGACCGGACCCAAGCCTTGACCCGGCCGGACCTAGGGTTTGGCGCGGGGGTAGGGTTTGGGTTTTGGGTGTGGATCTTGGGTTTAAATCTCCTATTTGTTTTAGTCTTGTGATTCTAAGATTAGTTCAAGGTTTGGATGGCTAATCTACGTTCATCGAGATTGTGTTTCCCAAACTTGATCGCAATCAAGGTTTCAAAGATAAAACGAAATTAGAATTATGAAGAGTTCATAATTGCTAAAATTGAGAAACAAAGTTCTTGATTCAATGATTGGAGATCCATGTGGAATTGTGAATGCAATTGGCCTACGTTCATCGAGACCATCTATTGCTTAGTTTCGGCCACATGGACTACTTTCTTGGTTTCTTGAATTAGTGCGGAATTGTGGTTGCCAATGGCTTAGTTCGGCCGCACTTCTTGTTGTCTTGATTTGGAGATGATGACCAAAGTTCAAATAATCTCATCCTCATAATTATAGAGAAACTAATGACACATAAATGTTATGCTTAAATTAATGATGATTAATTTAGTGGCTAAACTTGATGCGTAACATGTTTATCTTGTGTGCTCATAAATATGTTGCATGCTATATGGTGATGAACCTTCAAGAAAGTTTTAAGTCCTTTTTGCCACGCCATGATTAAAACACTTGTAAGTACACGGGTACTTTCATGTGGGCTCGCCAAAGCGAGGTGCATTGATTTTATCTTTGTATGAGCAAGATGAGTGAATAAGAGTTTCCTATGCGTTTAAAATGGTTGGACTTAATAAGGCGTCAAAACAGTTTTGGGCCTAGGCAAAGATGAGATTAAACATGCTTTCAAAAATTGGATCCTTAAGAATCATATGAGATATGATTGACAAGAAATTGTCTACCTAATTAATTTGATTTTGAGCGGTCCGCCTCCGTGGACTCAAAATTAAATTAAAGTTGGATCTTAGCACAATTTCAAAAGAATCTCATGAAAAGATCTAAGAGTCATATGAGATATGATTGACAGGGTTGTCTACCTAATTAATTTAGTTTTGAGCGGTGCGCCAAAGCGTACTTAAAATTAAATTAAAGTTGGATCTTAGCCCATTTAAATTATATTATACATTGGATGTATAAGAAGGTTATATAATTTAGTGGGAGTGTTTTTGGAAAATACATTATTTATCTCTTTAATGAGATTGGTACTTGTAAAATTTTGGAAATTTTGCATAAGTTGTAGATGACAACTAAAATCATTGCGATTAATCCTTGATAAGGATAAGCTTCAAAAGAATGATACAGACTCCATGGATTGGATCCTGAGCCTAAGAATAGTTCTAAGGCAAGAAGATGGGTTGTACATTCTTGATGGGCCTATTCCTAAAGAACCTAATGCCAGAGTAGACAATCACAAGAATCATGATTATGATTCTAGGAGTGTGAGTTGTCTTATGCTCACGATTATGTGCTCTTAAACTCCAACAAAGTTTGGAACTTGTGGAAGCCTACTAGATAGGCGTGGAGTTGAGTTACATGTTTCAAAGAGCAATCTAAGCAAGAAAGGTATAAAACCATTATTGCATTCACTTCTTGCAAAAGGAGTAAAGGGTAATAAGTGGAACCTCACATGCTTAAGATAATGACTACAAAGAGCATCTTGAGAAACTTGGTTGTCCAATTGGATTGGAGCAAGCCACGGATCTCATTCTTGATTCATGGTTTAAATGTTATGATCACTTAGTGATGGAATATAACATGCTTAGAATGAATAAGAATTTCTTCGAGTTGCATTAACATGCTGAAAAACTGCGAAGATGAAGATATTGGAGAATGGTTCTCCAGAGCTCATGGTTCATAAGGAAAAGGGCCAAGTGCCAAAGAAAGGTAAGACAAGAGTTGTCAAACCTAAAAGAAATAATTATGGTTAAAATAATAACTCTAATTGATGCAATTTGGTAAAAATGGCAATTGGATTGACCATTTAGAATTGTAGTCAAAATTTTGGTGATCAATAAAAGGAATGGTAGGGGACTACCCCTCGGAATATTTATGTTATAAATTATTATTTCTAAATTTAATTATTGGGTATTGGATACCAGAATAATTAGTAAGATGAAAGACTACTTATAGTAAAGTTTTATCTACAAACAGTAATGATGCAATGGTTGCAACATTGTTCGTAGAACACTTGTAAAGTGACTTTACTGATGAAGTAGAAAACATTATTTTGTTATAAGATAATGAAGGATATTAATTTCTTATTTGGAATAAGAAAAGTGCTTTATTTATTATGATTTACTTCATTGTGTTATCATATAAATAAATCTTATATCCTAAATCTTGAAGAACAAAGTAATAAAGACTATAACATAAATAATTAAAATTCTTTATACATTATTGTTTTGATCAAATAAATGAAAGATGCATATCTAAAATTCCATGGGACGGAGTTTTAAGTCATATGATTTGGAATCACATGATTTATGCAAATCTTATTTACTTGGACCAAGACATCTTTTACTATGATTGGTAAAAGGCTAATATCTTAACAGACCTAATACATTTTGATGTGTATGGTGCATTAAGAAGCAATGCTAAAAGAAATTTTTTATTATACTTGGTAAAACTATTCAAAGATTCTGATTGGACCATAATGATGAATAATTGAACCAAGAATTTGACAGTCATCATTAAAGTTGTGAAATGGTTTCACAAATTAACTTCACTAAGAACATCATTCTAAATGATATGTCTGCGTGAAAGTATAAGAACCTTATTGGATATGGTTCATTAGATGATAAAGTCAAATTGATCTTCCATTATTAATTTTGGGGTTATGTATTTGAAACCGCTATGATTATACTAATCTGAATTCCAGCTTGAGAGGTTAAAAGATGAAAGAAAACTCGGTTTGCCTTTCGCAAAGATTTAAGATGGTGAGACCTTTGGAAAGGAGTTGTCTGGGACACACTCACATTTAAATCTAATAAATATATTTTCATGGGATATCCTAAGGAAACTTGAGGATATAATTTTACTCATAAGAAACAAATGGTTTGTTGATTATGATGATACTTTTCTAGATAAATGGTTTATCTCTAAAAGAATCAATGGGAGTAAAATGTATCTCGAATGGTTCGAGACCTAGAAAATATATATTTTAACCTAAGATGGAAGTTGAACAAGTTTTCACAATGAGTCATGAAAAGTCCGTTCAAAAGATATACAAGAACTTGCGTATGTGATAGGACACAATCTATTGCAAGAAATATTGGATATTTCGCAATAGAAAGTGTTGAGGTAAAGTTCATTTGGAATGAAGTATTTACCATCTATCAAATATGCAATGTCAACTCCACATATTTAGATTTTAATGACTTGGAGTCATGAAATCTAAAAGGCAACCCATGTGTAATAATCAAGTTTGGAACTTGATCATTCTAACCCAAGGCGTAAAAACCAAAGGAGAGGAATGAGTTTTCTTGGAGAAAATTTTACATGGATAGCAAAGAAATTTACTAGAATTCTCGTAGTCACATGTTCATATTTGGAATATGAAAATTGACAAAATGATGTCAAAACAAGTGTTCCTCAAAGGGAACTCACTTAAGGATGTATTGGATACAACCTAAAGGTTTTGACAGTCAAAGAAAATTCTGATAAATTATGAAAGTTGCAGAAATCCATTGGATGGATTAAAGCAAGCTTTTGGGAGTTGGAGTCTCCGTTTCGATAAGTCAAAGTTTGATTTGATCAAGAACGAAGATGAACCTTGTATATACAAGAAGATTAGTGGGAGCATAGTGATATTCCTTACATTAAATATGTGGATGACATATTGCTCATTGGAAACGAAATTCCTATACGTTAGTCTGTAAAGACTTTGTTAAGAAAGTGTTTCGCAATAAAAATATGGATGAAACTGCATATGTCCTTGGCATTAAGATCTATAGAGATAGATCGAAGAAGCTAATTGATTAAGCCAAAGTACATACATTGACAAAGTCATTAGAAGATTCCGCATGGAAAATTCTAAGAGAGGACCATTGCCAATGTTACATGGAGTTTTCTATGCAAAGACTCAAATGTCCTAAGATAAATGATGAGCATGAGAAGACTGAATGGGATGCCATTTTGCTTCGGCAATTGGATCCATCATGCCATAATAAGTACTAAGCCGGATATATCTAAATGCTTGGAGCATGACGAGTAGATATCAATCCGACAACCGGTGAGAATCACTGGAAGGCTGTGAAACAATTCTTAAATGTACTTTAGAAGGACTAAAGAATTGTTAAGATCTATGGAGGGATGGAAGATGATCTCGGTGTATATGGGTACACAGATGCATACTTCCAAACTGACGAAAAAAAAAAAAAAAAAAATCGCAATTGAGTTTTATTAACAATAGTGAAGCTGTAAGTTGGAATGGTTCCAAGCAGAGTACAGTCACTAATTCTACATACTAAAATCTAAGTATATTGCTGCATTGGATGCCGCAAAGGAAGTTGTTTGGATAAAGAAGTTCATTGGTGAACTTAAGATGGTTCCTAGTATTGCTAATCCAATAGACCATATTAGTGATAATAGTGGTGCTATTGATCAAGCAAAGGAACCAAGAGCACATCCCAAATCCAAACGCATACTTAGGCGTTCTCTTATCGTTCGAGAAATCGTTGATAAGGGAGACGTACATATATGCAAAGTACCTACTAATGATAACGTTACAGACACGCTAAACAATGGGACTTCCATAAAGCTAAACATGATGGTCATGTTAGGTCCATGGGTATTGGATACCTAGGGAATTGGGCCTAGGGCAAGTGGGAGATTGTTGGTGTTGGTGCCCTAGGCACGTTTGTTAAACGTTGTAAGTTATCATGATAATAAAGAGATAATAAGATTATTATTATGGTTCATGTTTGCTTATAATAATCTCCTTCCTAGAGCTTGATAAGCACTAGTATAAAGGCTAAATGATCATGGGATGATCATGTTAGATTTATGGGTACTTGTTTGGAACAAGGTACTGGACATGACCCGCGGTATGAGATTTATGTCATGGTCTATGTCGTACATATATCTCATATTAGTTATGTCATTTGAATCCTTAGACATGAAGTTATTATAGTCTTCCACTTGATGAACATTATGTTTGACATATTCAAACGCTGCCTTAACACGGTAGTTATAAGGGTATGATTGGCATGATTGGATTCACGTAGGGAAGAATAATAAGCCAAATGGATTTGTCCCTCTTCGGAGAGATGTCAAGCTTGGGCCCCTCGAAGGAATGATGTTGGTGAAATGTTTGGCCAAACTCAAATGGATTGATTGGATCAATGTCATTTGGATTATCAACATATTCGGGATCGAGAAAAGTATTGAACAATACAAGTTGACTTGTTGACCATGACTTGTGTTCAATGACATCGTGGACAAAGGGATTATGACATGTTCTAAAAGGAATGCGAACTTGTATCTAGTTCCACTATTTGGGTAGGTATGACGGTTTGCTAGAACCTAATCATATCTTATGGGTTCATGTTTGGGCTCATTGCCAACTTAGTGTAATCCTAGAGGGTCACACACAATAGAACGAATCTTTAAAAGGGACTATATTGGAATTTTGGAAATTCTGGACATTCTGAAGAGTGGGCGACCGCACAGTATTGACTGGGCGGCCGCACACTTAGGACAGTTTTGTACCAGTTTTGCTTCAGATAGTTGTGCGACCGCACAGATTATTTTGGGCGGCCGCACAGTGCTGTCGGGTGGCAGATTCCTAATTTGATTTGGAAACGAATTTTGGAAGGATTTTGACACAAAGTTTCCTATTTGGAATAGGTCATACTTGTGTATAAAAGACCAAATTCGGCCAGCACTCTATGCTAATGATTTTGTGAGTCTCAAAGAGTTTGAGAGAGGGTTTATTTTGTTCCAAGACATTCTTGGTTGAGGAACAAAATAATACACAAAATAAATTCCATATAGTTCTTTTGATTGTGAAAAAGTGTTTCACAATTTGGTCTAGCAACCAAGATCAAGTGTTCTTGATATTCGTTCGTGGTGTGGATACCGCTAGAGGGTGAAACTTATCATCTTCATAGTTCGTGATTCTTGCTTTGTTCGTGATCAAGATTTCAAGCATCTATCGAATTCAAGGTTGCAAAATCAAAGGCATCAAGGGTTAGTATTCTAGTATTCATATTGTTGTATTTGACTTAATCATATGAATGGATCTATGGGCTTTGGGTTTCATAAATTTTAAATGCTTAATTCCGCTGCGCATGTTACTACGAAACCCAACAAGTACCATTCTCTTCGAGCTTATCCTTCTCAAGGATCGATCGCAACGACATTGATTGAGTGTTATTAGTCATTATCTACAAATATGCAAAATTTCCAAAATTTAATAAGTACCGGTTTTTCATTAAAGAGACAAATAATGTATTTTTCAAACAAAATACTCCCACTAAATTATATAACCTTCATATACATCCATTGTATAATATAATTTATTTGGGCTAAGATCCAACTTTAATTTAACTTTTGAGTCCACGGAGGCGGACCGCTCAAAACTAAATTAATTAGGTAGACAATCATGTCAATCATATCCCATATGATTCTTAGATCCTTTTATGAGATTCTTTGAGAAATCCAATTTCAAAAAGCATGTTTAATCTCATCTTTTGCCTAGGCCAAAAACTGTTTTGACGCCTAATAAAGTCCAACCATTTTAAACGCATAGGAATCATTCAATTTAATGCACCTTGCGGAGGCAAGCCCACATTAAATTAATGAACCTCATCTTGCTCATACATGAATAAGATTAATGCACCTCGCGGAGGCGAATCCACATCAAGATTTCCCATGTATAAACAAGTATTTTAATCATAGCATGGCAAAAAGGACTTAAAACTTTCTTTGAAGGTTCATCACATATAGCATATAACATATTTATGAGCACATAATATAAACATGTTACACATCAAGTTTAGCCACTAAAATTAATCTCCATTAATTTAAGCATGATATTTATGTGTCATTAGTTTCTCTATAATTATGAGGATGAGACTATTTCAACTTTGGTTATTATCTCCAAATCAAGACAACAAGAAGTGCGGTCGAACTAAGCCATTAGGCAACCACAATCCCGCACTAATTCAAGAAACCAAGAAAGTAGTCCATGTGGCCGAAACTAAGCAATAGATGGTCTCGATGAACGTAGGCCAAGTGCATTCACAATTCCACATGGATCTCCAATCATTGAATCAAGAACTTTGTTTCTCAATTTTAGTAATTATGAACTCTTCATAATTCTAACTTCGTTTTATCTTTGAAACTTTGATTGCGATCAATTTTGGGAAACACAATCTCGATGAACGCAGATTAGCCATCCAAAACATGAACCAATCTAGGAATCACAAGACTAAAACAAATAGGAAAATCAAACCCCAAAATCCACACACAAACCAACTACCCAAAACCCATTCCAGATCAGCAAGTCTGGACTGGTTCTGCTACTGGTTTTGTTGAATTTATTGAAAATTCCATATTCAGATTTTAACCAAAATCAGAACAGATTCTGACGACCGAGCGCCCGCCTGGTCTTGACCGAGCGCGCGCCTGAGCAAGCCTGAAGCAAGCGGCCTGCTGGTCCCCAGCGAGCGGGCGCCTATTTGGTCAGAATGGTACAGAATTTTAAAGTTCGAAAATTTTGTCTCAAAATTATTTTTCCCCGATTATTAAAAAATTTGATCTGATAAAAAATCAATAATCGAAATAATTCAGAATCCACCATAATTTTAATTGCGATTGAATCGTGCGATTAAAGTTGCAAAACAATAAACCACATAAAATCACAAAACACATAAACATCATATATTCCAATATTCATATCATGCAAGGCACATAAATAATTTATATACACATAACATGATCCAAGTATTGAATTAATCAACATGAACGGGGCTCTGATACTACTGTTGGGTTTCCAAGTAACATGCGCAGCGGAATATAGCAATTAAAATTTTAAGAAACCCAAAGCCATGGATCCGTTCATACGATTAAATCAAATACAACATAATGAATAAAGGAAAAAACTAACTAACCCTTGATGACTATCAAAGTTCTCTTTGGTCTTGGTGGAGAAACTTGAAGCTTTATCACGGACAAAATCACGAACTTTGTAGATGATAAAATTCACCCTCTAGCGGTGTCCACACTTCGAATGAATATCAAGAGGCTCCTTGATCTTGGTTGCTAGACCAATAATTATGAAACAGACTTTCACAATTTAATAAAGAACTATATGGAATTTATTTGTGAATTATTTTGTTCCTCAATCAAGGATATCTTAGAACAAAATAAAATCTCTCTCAAACTCTTTGAGACTCACAAAAGCACTAGTTAGTATGGTCTGGCCGAATTGGGGTTTTTATACACAATTAAGACCTATTCCAAATAGGTAACTTGTGCCAAAAAACCTTTCCTAATCGAATTAGGAATTCTTCTGTCGCCAGACCGGGCGCCCGCCTGGTCCAACCCAGCGCCCGCTCATTTGACCAGAAGGTCCAGATCTTTTCCGGACTCATTCAAGCGCCCGCCTGGTCCAACCCAAGCGCCCGCTTGGTTGACCAGGAAGCCCAGAATATTTCCAGAAATTCCTTTGAGGTCCTTCGACCATAAATTCCAATATAGTCCTCTTATTTAAGATTTGTTCTATTGTGTGTGACCCTCTAGGATTATACTAAGTTGGCAATGGGCTCAAACATGATCCCATAAGATATGATTAGGTTCTAGCAAACCGTCATACCTACCTAAATAGTATAACTAGATACAAGTTCGCATTCCTTTAGAATATGTCATAATCCCTTTGTCCACGATGTCATTGAACACATGTCATGGTCAAACAGTCAACTTGTTTTGGTTCAATACTTTCTCGATTCCGAATATGTTGATAATTCAAATGCTATTGATCCAATCAATCCATTTGAGTCCGGCCGAACATTTCATCAACATCATTCCTTCGAGGGGCCCAAGCTTGACATCTCTCCGTGGAGAGACAAATTCATTTAGCTTATTATTCTTCCCAACGGGAATCCGATTATGCCAATCATACCCTTTATAACTACTGTGTTAAAGGTAGCGTTTGAATATGTCAAACACAATGTTCATCAAGTGGAAGACTATAATAACTTCATGTCTAAGGATTCAAATGACATAACTAATATGAGATATATGTACGACATAGACCATGACATAAATCTCATACAGCGGGTCATGTTCAGTATCTTGTTCCAAACAAGTACCTATAAATCTAACATGATCATCCCATGATTATTTAGCCTTTATACTAGTGCTTAACAAGTACTTGGGACGGAGATTATTATAAGTAAACATGAACAACAATAATAATCAAAACATCTCTTTATTGATATGAAATAAATGATAACAATTACAACGTTTATTAAACGTGCCTAGGGCACCTCTACCAACAGTAGGAACCCCTTTTAGGCACAGAACCACTCCTGCGCCCCCAGCTCCTGCGCCTCCTTCTACCACTCTTGCACCCACTACTTCTCTTGATCCCACAACAAGGCAAATGATTGCTGATGCCTTTGGAGATTCCAGACATGATTACCTTCCTTCTCCAAAGCGCGCCTCTATTCCATCACCAGTCAAGCGCCCTACTTCTGCACCCTCTACTACTCATGCGCCTCCTCCTCAGTCTTCAAATGACATGGGATTGGTTATCTCTTTGCTTCATCAACTTCAGCAAGGACAGGAGCGCATTGAATCCCAATTGGAATTTAATACATCTATGATCGCCAGTCAAGATGATGAGATTGCTGCCATTAAGGGGGAGATGGCGCGTATTTGCGGTGATATCAGGGACAAACACTTCCTCACTCCTCAACAGTGGAACGATGCAATAGACCAAATGAACAATTTTTTCAAAGCTACTCTCACTTCTCTCCATGACAAAATTGATAGTGGCATTAAACTGAATGACAGCCATGAATTTTTTGATGCTATAAAAGAAGTGGAAGCTAGTATTACATCTGATATTAGGAAGATGTTTGAAATGGTAGCAGGGGATAGTCAAAAACTGCTAGATGTAGTTGATAAGCTTAAGGAAGTGAAGGATGAGCTTGAGATTTTGGGATTAACTGCATATGGCGCAGAAGCTAGCGTAGAACCCAAGGCGCCCGTGACTCCTACGCCTGCTCATAGCGTAGATTCTAGTACATCCTCTATTGATGTCAGCGCTCTTATTTCAAAGTTGGATGTACTAAAAGAGCTCATTGTAACTCATTTTAGCGCAGCCCATTCCAGCGCAGACAGGCGCACAGAGCGAGTTTCTGCCGACATTCTCACTCCTCAAAATGCTGTTGAAGCGCACTTACAAGTGTTATCTAAAAATTTCTCGCAGCAGCAAGCCATCAGTCAAAGATCTATTGATGAATATCAGAACATCAATGATAGCCATTTGCGCTACATCAGAGATGGGGTCTCTGAAACTTTTTCAAATGTCAATAGATCTTATCAACTTACAAAACAGATTGCACGATTAGTGAGCGAGATTGAAGAAGGACTTAAGATGCCCCTGCGCCTCCCAACCCTTGATGCTTTGAGTAGATTTTTTTTTATAAATTTTTCTAGTGCTTAACTATTTTAGCACATCTTTTTGTCTCTTTTAATTACATGTAATCTTCAACTCTTTATCATTCCAAGTATTAATGAGAACTATTCATCACAGTTATCCTTAAACCGTGTTCACTCAAACTTTTCGTTTGTAGAACAAAGATTGCATTATTTTAAAAGACATTTTATGCATAAAATCTTTTAAACTTAAATATTATTTTTGCATATAGTTTAAACTTTCGGTTTAAACACATTCCAAAACTAAAATTCATATATTTTGTAAGTGCTGAAAGTTATTTCTATCTTTCCATTTGTAATGCTTTATCCTTATTGGAATAGGTTAGAAATCTATATCTTGGACTAGTGTGTGCATTAACTTAAGACAAGATTTACCAATTTCATTCATTTGGACATTTTGTTATCAAGTATAATGTTTGTCCCCGATATAGTAGGTAATGGCATCAATCAAATAGGGGGAGATTGTTGGGTATGCCCTCTTATATCTCAGTTTTTATTGTATAAATTTGATTGATCCATCACCTAAGTTTTATTTCATGGACTTTAGACTCATATGTAAGAAGTATTTATACTTCATTTTTTATGGTCCAATTTGTTTAGAATAGGCTTAGAGATAGGGCTAATATTTCAAGATATGAGAAAATCAAGACTTCGTGCCTACGCGCCTCAAGACATTACGCCCACGCGCCTGTAAGCACGCGCGCAGTGTTATGCGCCTAGTAAGTTCTATGCACCTGATTGTTATAACTCAACACTTAGAAGATTTTCTGAAGATATGAAGACTTGGAGAAATTCAAACTACGCCCAAGAATCTAAAGGTGGTAAAATAACACGTGTGCACCCAGATTTGAGGACATCTGTCCACAACGGTCATATTGATGTTATGTGTCTAACGGATATAAAAGGACACGTGCTCCTATCAATGAGCTCCAGCACATCTGTCATTGACCTTATCCAAAAGGGATTCCCAACGGCTAGTTTTGAGAGTTCACCTATAAATACCCCATAACTTCAACCATTTAAAGTTGCTCTGGATTTTTGCTCTCTAGTATTTGTTGAAGATTTGAAAATTGCTCATTGAATTCCTAGATTCATCAAGAATACCTTCATCCTTAGCCCAGATCCTCAAGCAAAACACATTAGATTTCTTGCGCTCTAAATCAAACAGATCTAAAGAGCTTTGAATCTAAGAACACACACGCACCTCTTTAAGTTTGATCATTTAGATCTTTCTTAGAGGGAAATTGATATTGGGTTTGTGAGACACATGGATCGATATTTTGTAGAGAGAGAGAGACCGGCTGGAGGGTTTGAGGTTACTGTTACCGAGAGAGAGCGAGAGAGAGCGAGAGAGAGAGAGAGAGAGAGAGAGAGAGAGAGAGAAATAAAGAGAGAAATAAAGAAAGAGAGTGAGAGAGAGATAAAGAAAGAAACAACCTGAGATTGAAGAAAGGGGTCGATGATCAATGAATTTGGATTCGGGTGCCGGACTTGTGAAGGGCTTGTGTGAGAGAGTGTAAAGAATTTAAATTGAGGAAGGGAATGAAGAAACGAGGATGAAGAATGGAAAGGGCCGGAGGAGGGAAGAAAGAGGAGGAGGCTGGCCAGAGGAGGAGGGAGAAGGGAATGGGGTTATTGGGTTTGTAGGGGTTTTTTTTCATTTCTTTTTGTTTCTTAATTTTTTTTCATTATTATAAAATAGTAGTACAATTTTTGGTACATTAACTTTTCTTTATAAATTTTCATTTGCATTTTTAAATATATAGAGTTATTATACAGTTGAAGTTATAGTTTTATGTTGGATATTACATTTATATTTTTTATTTAATAAATAGTGTTAAATTCTTTTTTATATATATTTTTTGTATTTGAGAAGAGTGAGAAAATTTAAAAAGGAAAATTATAGATTAAAATGAGAATGTCCAAAATACCCACCATGTGACACGCACATGATAAACTTCGTTAAATTTTTAACATTCGTTGGTTTCTAGGGTGCAAAATGTGATAATTTTAACGTCAGGTACCAAAGTGACACAAATTTCACGCGGGGGTGCAAAGTGGATTCGGCGTATACATTAGAGGGATAAATGTAGTTTGGCCTCATATTAATACCATTGGTGGAGTGTTTGCCAAACTATTCTAGATACATCAAATAAGGTAACAATAACAATAGTAATTTTAATAGGAAAGTAAATCAACTATTTTAGGAAAGTTAATAATACAATCTCTAAGAAATATACAATTGTAAATATAGGAGGATTATTTGAAAAAAATATGAAACCACTTCTATGTTAATGTAATACTTTACCCCGAAAATATCTGAATTTTCAATTGTGACCCCTTTCTGGATTAGATAATACTCCTTCCTTCCGTCCCAGCTCACTTGACACTTATTTTCATTTTGATCCATCCCAGCTCACTTGACACTTCCCAAAATCGCCTATTCTTATAATTTTTTATTCACTCTACCCCACCACTCATTCTCTCTCTTCATTTTGTACCACTCAATTTTTTCAACCAAATTACTATTTACCTACTCATTTTCTCTATTCTTTTTCCCTATTTTATTCTTTTTCCTTAGTTATTATGCCCGCCTATTGGGTGTCAAGTGAGGTGAGACGGAGGGAGTATAAATATTCATCTACGTTAAAATTCTGACTTTCATTTAGATCAAATTCAGATAGTATCATTTAATTTTCTAACTCTTAACATTACATGAGCATATTTTAAAATTTCTGACTTGGTCACAAACATCTATATGAGGCACATTACGACGTATAAAAGCACTCGTTTATGCTACTTTCTGGATGCTAGACAATGTTACATTTAAACTCTTACAAGATCAGAATTAGACGATGGTGGCTCCCTTATCTGTGTTTGTTAAAGGTACATCTCGATCGTGATGGTTGAAAATATGAGCCATCTGACGTGTCTTAATTAAGATCCCTTTTGAACGGTTGTCCTTCGCAAAGCTAGGTATGCAAAGATCCGATAGCCAACGACCATGATTGCAAGGGCACTCACTTCCCTCCAACCACTGTCTAGTTCCATCCCCTCTATTGTGTGAGTCACGTGCTCGTATTGTACCTTTAAAAGAAGCTTGTATGTGTGATAGTTGAATGACAAGTACCGTAGCCATGATATGAACACCGGTACTTTCTGCAAAATACCAAGATCATGCATACTGACAATCAGTACAACAACAACAACACTTTAGTCTCAAAATCATTTGGGGTCCGCTAACATGAATCCTCATATCTCATATGTAATCGTCAAAGAAAAGATGTGGCAAAAAAGGTAAAAAAAAAAAAAAAAAACAAAAAAAAAATGAAAAAAAAAGGGGGAAGTTAAATAAGTGGTAATAGAATTAGGAGCTAAACTGACAAGTAATACAAGTAAATTAATCTGGGACACCGAAAATGGCAACTTTTGTAAATTAAGGTGAGACAGAGCAAGTATATCTGCATTTTGGCTTACCTTGACAAAGAAGCCCCCAGTCAACATAAAGGTCATAATAGTTACAGAAGCAAGAGTAGTTGCCCTCTTCAAGTCCATCAGTGTAGCTCCAATAGCCAGTCCAAGTCCCTGCCATTGTATTAAGCCCAGCCTAGTTAGAGCTAGAAAAGTTGAATATTGTGTTGGATTACGTAATTTCAGAAGATTATATATATATATATACACACACACACACACACACACACGTGTACCTGAGCTGCAACTATGCAGAGGAAGACAGTAAGCATGGTTAAGAAGAAGGAGTCCACAGTTTGTCTCAATCCCGCCATGAAATAAACAACTAGAAGGAAGAGTAAAGGCAAAAGAAGGTCGAGCGGAAGGTCACTTGTAGTCCTTGCCATAAAATACGCGCTTAATCTGTACATATCAGCAGCCCGTTCCTTATTAAGCATCGCCCTTTCTTGTGGAAATGTGAAGATTGCTGTGAATACCGGAAAAAATGCCCAAAACACAGCAATGAAGAATAACAGTCCTGCCTGTAATGATTATTGTGCAGGTTGAGATAATTAAGAATAACACCACTCGTTTTAACATGCTCATATTGGGTGCACCTGAACCCAATATGACCAGGGTGGATCTCTAGTATAACTCATTGGGTGAAAATGAGTTATACTAGAGATCCTACAGTTGGATCTAATGACATTTTAAAAAATGCTGTTAGATTCAAGATCAGGGGTGTCTAGACGTACCTGATCGTGGAGTTCTTGAGGGTCATGGCCTTCTGATTGCCACCAGAGCAATCCCAAGATGATTGCAGTAGCAAGGACTTGGGTAATCCTCAACCAACTGATATAATCATGTTGCCTTTCTTTGATCCCTCTCTTGAACAATATGCAGTACTGCTCCCACCAGCTCGCCCCCCATTCTCGTTTAGGCGAATCTATTTTCTCCTTCATCTCTTCATCAAATGGTATAGGTACCATAAGCTTCTTCTTCTCTTCCTCTGCTACTCTCGTCTCATACGCCTCCACAAGATACTATTAAAAACAACAAAAAGATCATCATTTTAGTAGTTCTGTGCTGTGCACATTTTTCAAGTTTAGCTTTTATTTTTTTATTTTTTTTAGGAGTAGGTTTTGGGGAAAACTTGTTTCTCCCTTAATTACATATAAAGTCCACTTTTTTTCTATTCGCATGCATTTGGCGAACATTTAGGAATAGTTTGAAATTTTATAATTTAGGGAGAAACTAGTTTCCCCCAAAATCTTGTGTTTTTTTTTTATCTAACTCAAGTTTGATAAAATAAGGAGTACCTCATGAACAACTGCTGGAGACGGCTTTCCGTTGTTTATTGTTTCTCTTTCTGAATTCCCGACCTGAACTTTGTCCTCCAGTTCGGATGGAACAGAAACATCATTTATGTTTCCATTTGCAAGATCAAGAAGGAATTCAGCTGGATTCATGGCAATTAGAGGAGAACATCCGATAGATGAAAAATATATCATTGCTTCTGAGGCCTTTCCAAAGTATAGCAAGCTGCCTTTTCCTAAAAGAATCAACTTATCAAACTTATGAAATAGCCTGCTCGATGGCTGGTGAATCGTGGTTATCACTGTTTTTCCCGCCTACAACATATTCGAAAACAAAATCTTAGTAAAAGTTGTGAAAACAAAATCGTGTTTTTCTTGAATGATATTGTCTCAAATACCTCAGCTATGTCTTGCAGCATATCTACAATCCTTAAAGCAGTTGTAGAATCCAAGCCAGAGGTTGGTTCATCGAGGAACAAAAGGGACGGATTCATAATTATTTCTAGTCCAATGCATACACGCTTCCTCTCTCCGCCTGAAACTCCCCTAACAAATGATCCACCTATCATAGTATCTTGGCACCTGCATAATTTCACATTTAATCATGGCTTTAATTTCATGTATCACTCTTGTAATAGATTAAGGCATTCACTAATAAGAAACACAATTTGTTAAAAAAAAAAAAAAACCATACCTTTCCAGACCGAGTTCACAGATGACCTCCATTGCTCGTTTAGCCTTTACTTGAGTTGTTAACGCCTTTGGTAGCCTTAGAAGAGCTGCATAAGTTATGGTTTCTTTTACTGTCAAATGAGGAAATAAAACATCGTCCTGAGTCACAAACCCAATCCTGCAACACGCCATATCAGGCAAACTTAACTTTTTTAACAAAATAATTTAACGAAAACAAATGTATTCAGCATAAGTTCTTGTAATTCAGTTACCTGCTCTTGAGAAACTTTGAATAAGGTTGGTCATTGTACGTAATCGATCCACCAGGGATGGAGTGTTTAAGCCTGCCTCCTAAGAGACTTAAGAGTGTAGTCTTTCCGCTGCCTGATGGTCCCATAAGGGCCAAAACTTCTCCAGGGTTCACTGAACCACTAATTCCGCTTAAGATATCTCTCTCTTCATTCGACGTAATTCCTTTAACGATTACTTTGTACTTCACTTCTGTAAACTGCGTAACATTCAAGCATAAAAATAAAAAAAAACGAACTCGAGTTATTTCAAGTTGCTAAGGCTTGATATGTATAATTGAGTCTCTATTTAACATCTTAAACTTATAAATGAGTTGGTAACTTAATACTGAGCCGTTGCCATTGCAATAAAATGATCATATTTTCAATATATATGCATGAAAACTATTTCGCATTTTTTTACTAGCTTCTAAGTTAGATTATTTACATTTTGAATTTCACTTTTTTTTTTCTCTGTAGAAAGGAAGTCTTGTACAAAACTGCATATAGTATATGAGACTCTGTACAAGACTGAACCTGACATGAAAGATATGTTCAATGGATCGCGTGTTGATTAAACCTCCACCGATGCCTGTCCAAACAGATTGTAGCAAATCAAATTAATCCATGCACTGCACTACAGAACACGGATTTGAGACCCGCGACAATCTTCACTTTCTTTTTTATTTTCTTAACGAGCGGGAAAGAGAAAGTTGAAGAAATTAGACTAAGGCTTAGAGTGGCATAGATATGTACTATAGTTACCTTGAGATAAATTGGCAAGGTAGGCTCTGTTTGATACTTGTGACGTGTGCCAGCTTCAAGATCTTCTTCTGCAAGATGTATATTATGAAATGAAATGTTTTGATGATCAAGAATTTGTGCAGTCTGCAGATTTGAAGATTATGCCTTGTTGTACTGCAAGATTTATATGATAAAAGTAATAAATTATCATATGGTTACTAAAAGTGATCAAGGTTAACTAAACTACAACGTCCGTCTCAAAACGAATGATTTTTTTTTGTCCCAAAATGTGTCCGTAAATGATAGTTTTACCTTCTTTTTTTTTTTATTCATATTTTATTTCAAACTTGCAAAATTAAAAGATTAAAAATGGCTAGCAAAATATTTATGATTTTTAATCATAAATCAACATTTTAAAGTGTCCTTTAAATATATATGAAGGGTCATTATTTTTGAGATTGAGAGAGAACTATATAAAAGTATTTTTTGAATAAGAATTTGACATTCAATTGGGGATTGAGGTAGAGCACATAATAAAACAAAACAAGGGGTCTCATGTGACATGTAAATGTGTTATGGACTGCAATTGCTTATACCTTATTGAAATGACACAAAACTACTTGTGCTATTTATATGGCTAACAATTGCAGCAGCTGGAGGTAGAGTATCACATTGTTTCACGTTAATAATCATAATAGTTTGACTATGTTCATGATCAAATTGATTGAACCGTGATTTCACTGTAAAACTTGCTAATATATTTTAATTAACTCTAATTTTAAAATAGTCATTAAAGTATATGATCTTCAATTTAAATTGAATTGTATCGAGAAAAAAAAAGGAAGTCAAGCATAGAGAGTAGTTATTGTGTACCCTCGTTTGGAGTTCTTGTCTAATCCTTCCGTCCTATTTTAAACTTCAATTTTTTTTTTTAATTGTTTCATTTTAACCAAAAAAACCTAAAAAGAAAAGTTTTTTTTTTATATTATTTTATTTGTGGGCGCCACATCTCATACTCACAACAAATATCTACTATCTATTACATACCCCACTTTCTCTCTCCTACCAAATCATCTACACTCGCAAGACATCATCTTTTTCTTAATTTTTGCACCCATTCATTTTTTAAAGTTTAAAATGAAACGGAAGGAGTATAGCCTACTTTTCCATTGCTCTAATTAATTTTATGTTTCTAAAACCAATTGTATTTTGATTAAAGATTTACATAATTTAACCTATATTGTTGGCCAAAAATATTTCGAATTGACAACCGAAACAGTGAGAATATCTTTCTGAAATAAAATTTTGTTACGGATAATATTGTTGTTAATTAGTTAGAAAAAATATTTATTTTGAAACAAAACTATAATGAAATAAGTGAAAATTTGGAAAAAATCGGGGTTTTACGCTAAGTTAGTGTAAAAGCCTTTTTAAAAATGGCGCGGTGGCTTTTTTGAAATAAACGGGAAGTTGTTCGGTGCTGAGCGTAAGTATCGGTGTCAGTGTTAAAAAGTGTCAGCCATGTTACTGGCACTTATTAACACTATCACCGGCACTTTTGATAAGTGACATTAGCAATGTTTATAAGTGACACTGTAATGGCTGACACTTTTAAACACTAACACCGGTAATTTTGAAAAGTGCCAACGACAAATGTTTTTAAACGTCAGTCCAAATGACTGACACTTTAAAATATTCACACTGGCATTTACGAAGCTTGCCAGTATTTACAAAAATCCCACCGCGCGAGTGTGTTTGGAAAAACACATTTTTCTTTTGCTTAATGTAAACACGTTTTTCACGAGACCGACTCATGAAATAAAAGGAGATTAACTAAAAATTGATATTAATAGTATTTATAATGGTGTATCAATAACAATTTTAAAATTTTATTAGAATAATTAAAAGTAGCCTTAATTATTTACTCAAAGTCCCTTCGTAAAACTCATGGACTATCATTCATTTTGAGACATAGGAGTATTAAATTAGCAACTCCTGAGGTTGGACCTGACTTTTAAGAATTTTTGTAATGAAATTGGATGGGCTAAAACTCTGATCTGTCCCCTATATACAGGGGTATAGATGGACATTTGGGTTACTAAAGTCAAGGTTGGGCCCGGAAAATTGACTCTTGAGAAGTGAGTGGCTGATGAATATGGAGGCCCACGGCTAAGGCTTTTAGCGGAAAGGAAAAGTGGAAAACCAAGATAGTGGGCCCCATTTATGACAAGACCTACCCAGCTGATGACAAGTGGTCCTTAACAGTTGTTACAATTGACAAGTGTTTGGCTATTACCACAATACAGCTGGACCATTGCCGAAAGTGAAACACTCATTAATCACAAAAGATTTACATCCTCATCTTTATTAATCGCACCTCTGTCCGTATTTAATTTATAGAAATAAGTTTAAGCTTGACAATTAAAGAAGTTGTTATATGTTCATTTGTTTGTTGTGAGTGTAGATATTTAGATAAGAGAGAGAAAGTGAGATATGAAATACTCCCTCTGTCTCTAAATGAGTGTCCAAATTTCATTTTAAGGGACACTGAAAATCTCAACTTTTTGAACAATTTGGTAACAACGATTCATATATAATCTTGTAATCTCCTTTCAAAACCTTTAGTTTTGCACGTATAAAGAAACCGGTGAATTTTTTTTCCAAAAAAAACGTTTAGGGAGAAAGTTATGTTAAAAAAAGACACTCATTTAGGGACAAAGATTTCTTGAAAATTGACACTCATTTAGGGACAGAGGTAGTAGTAAATAGGTCGTTGTTATGAGTATGACAAGTGTGTCTCATTATTTTAAAAATGTTAAAATGTTTCTATGTTAGCATTTTAGAAATTAATGTGGGACAGCTAAAATTTATATTAATTGATGGTTGTTTTACGGTGTTGATTGTTACTATTGAAGTTTGGGTTTATAATTACCCAATAATTATTCACACCATGCAAACAAATGTGTTTCCCACACACGAGAATTTAGAAAACTAATTATTTTAAGATATGGTCTCCCACGAGAACAAGGGGATCCGTTTCATGTATGAGACGGGTCACCCCAGGACTCATGGGGCATGACCCGCCACGTGGCAGCCTCCCATAGGTCCCCCACAGGAAAAATATATATATATATATATATATAAATTATTTTTTTCGGCTTTTCCGACGTTTACCAAAAGTAATAGTTATCATAACTTAATGTAATGACTGTATACATATAAATTAACATTGTTCATAAGTAAACGTAACACCTGTTTTACAAAAACAAAAGCTCGTTTTACCCATTTTTTCAAATGTCATACTAACTATAATTACATGTAACCCAAACAATATCTAAATGTAATTATCATTATACTGAAATGTAATAATGCTTTTGCAAAAATGTAAAATATTGTGTATTTTGATTTAATTTTTTGAAAGAAAGTAACATTTCAAAAGTAACAACTCATATATATGAATGTAATTGTTTGTACAAGTAAATGTAACACTTTAATATAAGAAATTATAACATATTTTTATAGATAATGTAATACTTTCACATGTAACACTAATCAAGTGTTTTTAGCTCTAAAAATGTAAATGGTTGAATTATTACTTTTTCTATACATATGTGTTACAATTATGTATAAACATTATTACATATAAGTAACATGTTAGTTACATTTTAGTTGTAATAAGTATTACTTTTGGCAAGCGAAAAAAACATAGAAAAAAACGCTGTTACTTTTCTGTATATATGTATTACTTTTATGTATACAAACTGTTACTTTATATGTATACAGTCATTACATTAAGTTATAGTAACTATTACTTTTGACAAACCGAAAAAAAACCAAAAAAAAATATATATATATAAAAAATTTTCAAAAACCAATTTTTTTTTTTTTTTCCTATGAGAGGCTGCCACGTGGCAGGGTCGCCCCCTAGGTCATGGAGCTGGTTCAATGGGACGGGTTATGGGTTAAAAATGACCCGTCTCATCCATGAGACGGGTCATAGTGTTCTCACATAAGTTTTTGTCTTATTTTAAATATTATCCATTCCATAACATAATAAGTTTTAGAGTTAATTTTTTTTAAATAGTTAGAAATGGCCTTTAATATTGAGAAAAAATGACGCACATGTAATGAAATGAGTGGAATAATAGTATATTAATATTATTACATTAATAATATCTATTATAAATTCTAGTTTTTTTTTTTTTTTTTGAGAATGGGGTCCCACAGTTCACCTGGGTCTCACGGTGTAGGTCGTTATAGTTAAAAACTGTGGCTTTTTGCTAAAAAGCTTTGAGCTGCCATTTTCTGTCTTCCAGTACCATTTCCTTAAATGACTATAACCTTTACCTAAACCTAAGGGCACCAATTTGATTGTTTTGCTTGATGACAAATCCTAATCCTAAATACTCCCTCCGTCTAAAAATGATCTTCTTGTTTGACTATTCAAATTTTTTAAGGATATGAAAACTTGATTTACTAGCTATGTTTTTTTTTTTTTTTTTTGCACTTTTAAAGCTTAGATTGTAGAAATGAGAAGAACTTTTTGAGATAATAAAACATGAAAAATGAGAAGATCATTTTGGGACGGAGGGAGTATTAATTTAACCCACCACCCTTCCCACTTGATAACTCAGTCCTCAATTATTTGAAATAAATTCATTCTTAATTAAAATTAATAATTTTAAAGATGGTTATGAAATAAAAACTTTTTTATTTAAGAGGATGAGATTTGTTAGCCGTCAATATATATATATATATATATATATATATATTATTTTGAGCAATGTTAGCCGTCAATATTACTACGCTGTAACTGTCATTTTATTATTTCATTACATCGTTGAAATGTTTATTAGACCCAATTTTTTGTGGAAATTAACATTTTTAGTACCTTAAAAAAGTTAGAATGTACTAAGACAATATTTTTATCCGTTTTGAATTTTGACCTCTTGTAATTTGTTAAAATGTGTGTTACAATATTATTTTGACTCCTATTTATATCTTGATCTAACAAAATTATTGAATTTGATACTATTCATACTGCTTATCAAATCAGTATCACAACCACAAGACAGTAATAAAGCGAATTGACCATTCTAGCGATTTTCAGAATACGAATTAAGGTTTAAGCAGTTATGGAGGAATTAACATAAGAGCTCTACATTACATGCACTTAAACTAAAAAAAATATGAATAATTTTTATTTTATTGTAAACCAATATGAATAAATTGAAAATTGCAAGAAAGAAAGACTTACGAATATCATCATCGCTAAAGGGTCTGGAATCGGCAATCTCATCCTGGGGCACAGTAAACCCAGTGAATGAAAAAGAGAAGCCCAAGCTAGCACTTGAAGCTCGGCTCAGAGCCGCGCCGCTACTCACATCATCCACCTCAAATTTCATTTGGGCACTCCTTGATTTCCGTATATGCGTGTTTCTGCTACTTCCACCCCCGGCCCGTCCCGGTGACGCAAGAATATTCAACTGCCTGCTAGACTTCCTTGAAAGTGTCCCACCCCCGCCGCCCATCTCCGACCCTCCTCCGCCGGTGTCGCCTGAAATGGGTGATTTCATTGCCGCCATTGCCGCCGCCATTGTTTCCATGAATTGGTCTGATTTTGTTCTCAGTAATCCTGATGTAGAGTTTCTCGTCTCCATGTTAATTTGCTGCAAAAATATTTGATTTATTTTTATTTTTGTGACAAAAACAAAATGAGATGAAATGAGAAATTATAATGTTGATTTATTTCCTTTTAGTAGTAATGATTAACTACAAAAGTGTAATTTATTTATTTTGAATACATGTCACGTTATGCTAGTTATGTGTGGTTTTAATCATATCACACCTTTAAGCATTTCATTTCATTTCACAGTTCAATAAACAAAAAAAAAATAAAAAATATGGAGTATACTGTATACGGAGTATATTTAAAAGCATAAAATATGTTTTTCAGAAACATCAAATTATAGATATTAGGAAACCTTATCAGGAGAAATGTGCACAATAAAATGCAAAACTCCCAATGAGTAGAATTAGAATAGAAATTGAAGTAGAATTTATCATATTTCATGAGCACGGACTTACCTCTGCATATATAAACTCGTGAATTAACATTAAATAAACCATACGACCATGCTTAAACGTATATAGTTGCGTAATTGTGTGAACTTACTAATATCAGTCAAATATGTGGAGGGCGTCTATACCCTCCATATACTTGATTCTTAATAAGTTTGCTCAATCACAAATATTTCTCTCCCTTCATCTGATCAACTACGGAGAGAAAGCATGGAATTTAAACTCTGGTAAGGTGTGTAAGAGGACTCACTTGCCAAATCAACTAACACGAGAATATGGGAGAGAGAGAGAGATGCCAATATTGAATCCTAAATTACACTACACTAGCTACATAGTAACCTAGTAGAATCCTCAACATAAAGATGTAAGAACATAAGAGAGAAAAATCATTTGCCAGTACAATTTAATAACATTATCCACTAGTTATTAAATCTTACCATACCTGGGCTTAAAATGGAAAAGAAAAGGGAATGGAAAACACAACTCTCAGCAAGACAAGAGTAGTCAATATTGGTAAGAATAGGTCTGTTCAAAGGAGGAATCAACTCATCTTTCATTAAATATAGCAACCACTAGCCTTCAACTATTCCCTTTTATAGGAATTGGAATCCTTTATAATACTTCAATTACCAAAATACCCTCTAAATTATTATATACAAATGGGGTTCATAATTCTATGAATAGCAAGTTACCATATTACCCTTCACTATTGGAAAAAGTGTTTTTAGAGACTATTTGTTTGAGACAACAATCTTTAAGAGTAGGTTTTGGGGGAAACTAGTTCCTCCATAAGTTATAAAAAGACTTGTTTTTAACCCTTAAACCCTAAACCTAAAACCCTAAACTCTAAACCCTAAACTCTAAACCTTAAACCCTAAACCCTAAACTAAATCCCTATAAAAACAAGGCTTTTTATAACGTATGGAGGAACTAGTTTCCTCTAAAATTTTCTCATCTTTTATAGTCCATATTTTAACATTTTTAAGACTACATTTTTCTAATAGTTCCTTTGAGACAATATTTCTGTAATGGCCACTATTTTGAGACTACATTTTTTAGTGATCTCTATTTTAATATGTTATTTTTTTATATCAAATACTCTAATTGTTGTTTCAAAAATGATTGTGACAATCATTTATTAAGACACTAATTAGTCCCTATTGTATCATAATTCAAACACGAACGGTTATAGATACGACTATCCAATAGTAAAAGGTACATAATGAAACTACCATTACTATGATTTCTTAGTAGTGCTTTCAGCTCTTAACAAAAAAAACAACATAAACAGTTCATACTTCTATGAATAACCAAGTTACCAAAATACCCTTCGGATTCTTTACAAATAAAAACAAGCAAATGCCTTTATAATTCCATAATCATGAAAATTACTTAACATGATATTGAAGGTATCTATATATTCTTTGGGCTGGACTCTTGTGTGAGTTGTGTGAGATGGCTCACAGCCAAGCCTAGCCGAGCCAAGTTATTTTTTATTTTATTTTTTTGCCCCCCAACTTTTTTTTCTCTGCCATTTTTTGCTCGCCAGCAAAAGTAACACTTTTTCCTCATATGTAACACTTTTTTTTCAAAATTGTACCACAATTTTGCTAAAATAGATTAAAGATAACATAAGATTGACAACTAAACTAATGTTACATTTTATAATAAATGAATGTAACATTTTTTTCTCAATTGTAACATTTTTCTAGGGTTTTACATTCAATAGAAATCCAAATCCGATAATATACATGAATGTTTACTTTTTTTAAAAAGAAAAAAGTAATATTTACTAAAAAAATGTTACATTCATTTCTATAAAAAATTATAATCATATATGCACTCTGTTACACTTCAAATATTACTTTTTCTAACCACAAAAACTATTAAACTATTTAATTTTTCTTGCAAAACTGTTGTTACATTTGACAGTAAAAAATGTTACTTTTGAAGATGAAACTGTTACTTTTATCAGAACATAGTGTTACATCCCAGGATACGAGCAGCACATTTTTGTGTGTTTAAAAATATATTTTAAAAAAATCAAACCATATCATGACCTATCTAGTTTTGTTCGTCTCGTTGAGACGAACACAAAGGTAATTTTAATTATTTTTTTGATTTCAAAATTTCAAAATATAGTATTTTAAAATTATTGAGGGATTTTTTTCAGATGACACATGTCGCGCGGGTTGATGGGTTGATGGGGATGATTTTGAAGGTATCTATATATTCTTTTGGCACATCATTTATATGAAGGAAAAAATTCACCCTATGTCCCATTTGATCGTTGGTCGGTCTTCGTTTACGTACACGTGTACGGACAAATGATTAGAATTTTGATTTGTCTTCCTCTTTATGTGGAATTTTATTTTAATTTATGAGTCATTTCATAAAGTTAGGGGGTTTGGGTGTCAATTATTAAAAATTTATCATGAATAGTTTCCTAGCCGTATTAGGGAAGGTGGGCTGATGGGCAAATGGTGGAGTGAGACGTAAGCCACTAATTTTTAATGCATGGCCTCAATATGAGGTCTTAATTTATCCTCACATTACCCATTTCGCAGGGTATTGAATTATTTGGAATTTTGCTTATATTATTGATACGATACCAAACAGGCAAACATACATACGCGTATTTTGGGGGTTTTGATATCTTGGATGTTTTGTTGTTTGCCATTGTCATACTTATCGGCACTACTACTGTTTTACGTACCTCTATCAAGATATGCTTTTCGAGTTAAATTTATTCGAGATGAGGATTTTGGCGAATAAATAGTTATGTTCATCAGAAATTCGTCATACTTGTCGTCATAATTATTTTACCTACGGTTAGCTTTATATTTTAGGTATATCATTGTTGTCCGGGTCCAAGGATAGAGCCAATATAGGGCAAGAAACATCACTGAATCCACTGAACTTCTTGAAATAGCACTTTAGCCCCTATATTTTTACTTCTCCAATTCTAAATTGAATGTCTGATTTCTAAAATATGAATTTCTAATTTTTAGAAAAGTGACCTGGTCAGACAAAAAAACAGAAAAGAAATGATAAAAATCGAGGTAATTAATTAAACGTAATTCCTTATTAAAAGCCCCCGCAACCCATATTTGAAGCTAGCTGAAATGGGTGGCTGGAAACAAATTACATGAAAAGAAGAAGAATAATGAAAGTGTGATGTAGCTAAGAATGTCACAAAACAACTCACACAAATCAGAAGACATACGTGTGTGCAGATGTGGAACACAACTTCATACACAACTGATACAAGTACAACGGAAGTTAAAAGAACTGAAAATATAATCGTCTGTTGATTCAACTCCAGCAAACTAGGCTATAGCAAAAAATGATTTCACTATTAAAACTGTTTTTACAGACTAAAAACAAAGACTAGTGGAATATGAAAAGAATTAAAATACAAAAATAAAACTTATCTCTAGTATTTGATGAAAACCTATGTTGTGTTGCACAAATATTGTCACACCTTCTCAAATACAAACTCAAGACAAAAACACAAGCTGAGAGCTCTCAGGGGTCTTGAAGAATGTGTGCCGAGCAATGAAGGACTTTATCGTCTTTTATAGCTTTAGAATCCTTCTTCACTTTGTACTTGATCTTCTTGGATTTACACAATCTTTTTCCTTTCTTTTCTCCTTGGATTTCAAGCAATCGGATCCTACATATTATCGATAAATATAATTCCAAGAAAGATCATTAGGGTTAGTATGTTAGTACTTAAAACATAGTTAGTGATATACATACATAAAATAAATCTACTGTACATAAATAATGTTGGGTTTTGTGCAATCATGCGCAGCGAAATTTAACTCAAAAGCCTAGATATCCATTCAAGATGATTAAATTATGAAGATGAATTTAGAATACTAACCGTGATGATGCTTTAAAATTTCCAGACCTTTGAATCTTTGTTCTTCAAGATTTAAAACTCCTCCAAGCGTTCTTCAAATCACGATCGCAGGAACACGAACTTGAAGATGATAAAGGAATCACCCTCTATGAATATCCACAAACTAACAAATATAAAAAACACCTTCTTGATCCGGATTCCTAGATCCAAATAGAAATCCAAATTCTATTCTTTATGCTATATGAGTTTTAGGGTTATTGATCTTTGATTATGAATCTTAGAACAAGAATACTATTTCTCTAAACAATGGATGCTTACAATACTGATTAGGGTTAAAGAGTGGGTCCTTTATACTTATTAATCCTTAACCATTAAGGAGTGATAGGCTAAATCCCGTCAAAACTCGACATTAGAAAATAGGCACAGTACAGGGCTCGCACGGCCGAGTCCTTTAAGGTGCTCGGCCGAGCTGCACGGCCGAGTCCTTTAGGTTGCATGGTCGTGCACTCTGGTTTGAAACCTGTTTGCATTCGACAATGCGCTGCACGCCCGTGTCATATGGAGTGATCAGTCGTGCACCCCCAAAAACTCATTTTTAGCCTTTTATTTAATTCGTTCTTTGTGTGTGACCTCATAGAATTATATTAAGTTGGCAATGTGTCTGACCAAAATTGTTCTCATAAATCATGAGCGGAATCTAGCAAGCCATCATAATTACCCAAATAATATAACTTTATTTAAGTTCATTTATCCTCATAGAAATATCACAATCCATTTGTCCATGATGTCATTGAAGGTAAGTCATGTTCCATTGTCAATTTACCTTGTTCAATGCTTTTCTCGATTCTGAATATATTAATAATCCAAATGACATTGTTCTCATCAATTCATTTGAGCACGGCCATGCATTTCATCAAGAGGGACTCAAGCTTGACATCTCTCACAAACAGGAACAAATTTCATCTTGACTTATTACACTTCCCTACATAACTCTTATCATGCCAATCATATCTTTTATGATTACTTGGTTAAGAGTAACGTTTGAATATGTCAAACATAATGTTCATTTTGTGGAAAATCATAATAATCTCAGGTCTAAAGATTCTAATGATATACTCCCTCCGTCCCACCCAAATTAGGATTTTTGAGTTGGGCACGGGGATTAAGGAAAAAGTGTTAGTGGAGTAGGTGTTGTGAGTATGAAAAGTAAAGTAGGAGAGAGAAAGGTAGAGAATAATGAGTGGAAAATTGTTGTGAGTGTGAATGTGAGTCCCATTAAATAAAACACTTCCATTTTTGGGTTGTCCTAATTCGAATGGGACACCCAAAATGGAAATTTGTCCTAATTCGAGTGGGACGGAAGGAGTACCTATTATGAGATTTAATAAAGACATTTGACAATGAGATAAATCTCATAAACGAGTCATGTCGAGTACTATGTTCACCAACAAGAACCCATAAGTTTAATTGTATCACATACACATAATCATCACATCACATGATTATCTATTAAACTTATAATAGTTCTTCATAAGTACTATGGACAGAGATTATTATTATTAAAAAAACATGTAACAATAAATAATAATTAAGTAACATATCTTTATATAATGAATAAAATGATAAGATAACAACGTTGCAATAACGTGCCTAGGTGTAAATACATACCCCGAAAAAACCCACTAACGTGGCTAGAGCGATGGATTATCCTAGCATCTCTAACTTAATTTTAGATGTTTAGAATCGCCTCCTATATTTTTAAAGGAGTACAAGAAAACCTAATATCGCCTATTTGTTACGAAAACCAGATATTCGGGAAGACGGGTGTAGATACCCCGGGGAAACCCAATAAGCTTGGCTAGAGCAATGGATTGTCCTAAGATATCTAATTGATTTTATTTGTTTAGAGTCGCCACCTATGTTTTAGAGGAACATAAGAAAAACCTAATATAGCCTAATTTTTATACGAAAACCAGAGATTCGTTTATGAGGTTCGGGGGTTAGGTTACGGAATGGGAAGTACTTAAACACTCATTCTGCCCGACTAATGTCGGTCTTGCAAGTAAGTGTTTTACATGAATAAAAGTGTTCTTCCTATTGCTTTTTAAAAGATGATTTGGGGGATAAAAGGGGTTTGAGTGTAGGGAGATAACTCTTTTGTTAACTTCAATGAAATGAAGTAACCTTTGGTGTCATGTCCCAAAAATATTTGGGTTGATTGCACGTTTAATAAAAAATGAAGAAGAAGGAGATGAAGTAGATAGAGAGAGAGAGATAAGAAATACCTAAACTCTTCAAGAACTTCAAGAAATAGGAAATGCCTTGTGATCAAAATTCTTGGTCTTTTGTTATAATTCCAAAAGTGGTCTCTTTTGTAATGGATGAAGAGGGGGGTATTTATAGGTGAAGGGGGGTATTTTGGTGCCAAAAAAGAGTCAACAAACATATATTTCCCGGGCAAAATCGGCATTGATGATACAAAAACAACTCTTTTTACCTCCACATTCATCCCCCCAAGGTTTGTAACTCCCAAATCCCTTATTCTAGCCATTTCTTTAAAACTAAATATTTCTTTTATTTATTATTTGATTTTTTATTTGATTTTCTTTATTTTCTTATTGGTTAGAAAAGCTTCTTTCCCTCCTTTCTCTACCTATTTAAACCTGTCATTTCTACCTTAGAAAGGGACCCAAAAAACTTTCTCTACATCTACACTATACACAAATTCTCCCAATAAGAGTTTTAACAACAAAACTCTACACAAATTTCTACACAACAACTCCATCTCCAAGTCAAGATTTGAAGTTCTTATTTTCTAAAAGGTACTTTATCCTTTCCTCTTCTATTTTACATATCTTCTTAATGTATGCAATCCCCATCAAATGGGTCATGACCAATATGACTACTTCACATATTGAATAGTTAAGGTTATCTCCCTACATTCTAAACTCTAGTTTAATTTACTCTTCTTCTCTTAATGTAATCTTTAGCATTAAATCAATAAAACAAGTTTATTTTTATTTTCTCTTTTGTAATTCCCCTTTACTTTACATTATAATTGTTAGCACTTTTCTCATATTAAAATAAGGACATTTAGCATTAGAACACCAATAGTAGCAAGACCCGCGTAAGCGGGGCGGAGTGGGTGTTTGAGTACTTCCCACTCCGTCACCTAACCCCCGAACCCTTCTCTTCCCAAATCTTTGGTTTCGTAAAGTAAAATAGGCTATTCTTTAGGTTTTTCTTATGTTCCCTTAATAACATAGGTGGCGACTCTACAATATAAAACAAGTTAGACATCCTAGGAGCCCAGATAAGGAGATATTGACGACTTGACCGGATGAAGCTGCAAAGATAGATGTTATCTCATCATCCTCCAGAGTCCAAGCTGATCAAAGCATTGGGAACCGAGCCAACCACTTGGACCGGCCGGGCAGCCAGTCTAGGAGGGGCCGAGCAGCCACTCCTTCTGGGTCAGAAACCCTATAATAGGTGACCTCAGTTCATAAAAAACACACAATTCTCTCCCCCGAGTTCTACAGCCTAAACTGACGACAAAACCCTCTCTCTAAGCCTTTCTAGCAATCCCGAAGGTTTTCGGGAAATCCTGGATAAGTCCTGCCTAGTTCGTAAATACCTGGGAGGTCCCTGTGAGTTCTAGAATGCCTAATAACTCATTTTCAGGTTGGGTACTAACAAACATATAATAATCCAGGGTTGTTATCTCCATAACAAATGAGAACATGATGCAACGTAATGCCTTTCTCAAGGGCTTAGGGCATAATCTCTAACAATCTCCCACTTGCACTAGGCCCAATCAATGCATATCCAATACCATTGAGCTTAGCTTATGACCATCATAACAGCATGCAGAGGATCTTATTGTAGGAAGATTGTCCTTGTTATCATCATAAGGTATTTTGCATATTTTGACATATCCCATGTCAACGATTTCTCGTAGAGATGGAAATGTCTGAGTGTGTGTTTGGAACATAGATGAGCCTTTGGCACCTTAGCTTGTGGAATAACCATTATTTCACAATAAAGGTCCATAGGATTAGTAGTACTAGAAACTATTTCTAGTTTTACTAATAACATCTATATTCAAACAACTTACAATTATACACCTTCGAATACAACAATTGTACAATAATTGTACAATATAATCTAAGTGGGCTAAGATCCAACTTTAATTTAATTTCAAGTCCGCTTTGGCGATACTGCTCAAAATTAAATTAATTAGGTAGAGAACTCTTTGTCAATCATATCATATATGACTCTTAGATCATTTATGAGATTTGTTAGACATCTTATGTCAAACATGTTTTAATCTCATCTTGTGCCTTAGGCCCAAAATGTTGTCTTTGACAAGCTCACACTTAAATATAATAAATGTATTTTCATGGGATATCCTAAGGAAACTTGAGGATATTATTTTACTTCTAAGAAAAAAATTGTTTGTTGGTGATGGTACTTTTCTAGATAAATTGTTTATCTCTAAAAGAACCAGTGGGAGTAAAATATATCTCGAATGGTTCGAGACCTAAAAAATTACATTGAACCTTTGATGGAAGTTGAACAAAGGTTCACAAGGAGTTGTGAAAATTCGTTCAAGTTACACAAGTTACTTGCATATATGATAGGGTACAAAATCTATAACAAGAAATATTGGATTTTTCTCATAAAAAAAAGTATTGAGGTAAAGCTCATTGAGAATGACATATTTACCACCTATCAAAATGCAATGTCTGCTCCATATTAGATTAATGGCTTGGAGTCATAAAATCTAAAAGGACAATCCATGTATAGTCGAGTTTGGAACTTAATCATTCTAACCTAAGGTGTAAAAACCAAAGGATGGAATTGAGTTTTCTTGGAGAAAACATACATGGGTAGCAAGGAACATACTAATTAAGCAAGACTAAATGTGAAAAAGGTTGACTCATATTTCGACTATGATAAAACTTTCTCACTCGTGGTCATGCTTTAAATTATTAGAATACTCATTGTCATATCTTCATGTTTAGACTATGAGAAATTTGACAAATGGATATCAAAATAGCGTTTCTTAACGGGAACTCACTTAAGGATGTATTGGATACAACCTAAAGGTTTTGATAGTCTAGAAATTATAATAAAATATGTAAGTTGTGGAAATCCATGGGATGGGTTGAAGCAAGCTTCTTGGAGTTGAAATAATCATTTTGATAAAGTGTTCAAATCGTTTGAAATTCATCAATAATGAGACTTGTGTTTGCTAAGAAATTAGTGGGAGCATAGTCTAATTCCTAGTCTTGTATATGTGGCTGACATATAGCTCATTGGAAAGAGTTTCTTAATGAAGGACTTAGGAAGAAGCCGCTTATATCCTTGGAATTAATATCTATTGATATAAATCTAGGAAGTTGATTGGTTTATGTCAAAGTACTTGTAGAGACAAAGCACTGAATTGTTCAGTATGCAGGACTCTTGGAGAAGAACTTGCAAAGTTGTCTAATGACAATGTTCTTGGCAAGACTTAGTCTTAGTGGAAGACTAATGGGCAAGAATACATGATTAGGATTCTATATGCCTCGGCAATTGGATCTATCATATATGTCATATTATGTACTTAGACGCGATAACTCGTATACTTGGAGTATGATGAGAACACACTAATCATGTCCTAATGAAAATCACTAGATAATGATCAAGAATATCCTTATGTACTTGAGAAGAACTAAGGATGCATTCTTGATGGTTGTTGACATGGGAGATGATCTAGTAAATGGTTACATAGGTGCATGCTTCCACATCGATAAGGATAATTAAAAATCGCAGTATGGACATAAATTTAAAGTAAGTTCTATTAGTTGGAATATTTCCAAACGAATATACTATAAATTATTCTACCAATAAAACTGAGTTTTTAGTTACATGAATTGTAAGTTTGAATATAGATGTTATTAGTAAAACTAGAAATAGTTTCTAGTACTACTAATCATATGATCATGAGATTAAAACATGTTGACATAAGATGTCTAACAAATCTCATAAAGGTTCTAAGAGTCATATATGATATGATTGACAAAGAGTTCTCTACCTAATTAATTTAATTTTGAGCAGTATCGCCAAAGCGGACTTGAAATTAAATTAAAGTTGGATCTTAGCCCACTTAGATTATATTGTACAATTGTTGTATTTGAAGGTGTATAATTTAGTGGGAGTATTTATGAAATATATGTGTATTTATTTGCATACTTTGTAGAATGTCTTAAACTATGATCATGATTAATTACTGCAATAGACCACACTTAAAGAGAATAAGATTAACTTCATTGACCTAGTCATGAGCTTAAGAATTGTTCTAAAGCAAGAACGAAATTATGAATTCTTAATAAATCTTATTCTTAATAAACCTAAAGCCTTAAGGATGGACAAAGATATTGATTTGAAATATGTGGATGATTCTATAGATGTCAATTGTCTTATGACTTGCTACCATATGTTTAGAACTTTAGAAGTATCTGAAACACATGGATACTTATTTGATAAGCAATCACGTAGGAAGCGTTCCTACAAGCAAAAGTCTTAATATCAAATGGAAACCTTCTCAAACTCTAAAGGTTAATAAGGAAAAGGATTTAAGATAAAGGCAAGACAAGAGTTGTCAAGCCTAAAAGGAAATATTTGTGGCAAAACCTAAAATCCAAAGAATGTAATTTCTACCTTGGCAATAGGATTGACCATTGGAGAAATTACAAATTGAATTAAAAGATCAAAAGAAAGGGTAGTTGGACTACCACTTCAATTATTTATGTTAAAATTCTACTTAAAAGGATAAAGATTAACCTATGTGTTGATAATGATGCAAAGATTGCAACATTGGTCATAGGAACTTGCGGAGTGTCTTTATCTAGTGGGTTCATAATTGTTTTGAACAATGATGTGATGTTCCTACTTCAAGGAGAAATATTATTTTGATTATTTCATTAGAAGATTATGGACATTTCTTATTTCGAATAAGAAAGTGTTCCATTAAATATGATTTGCCTTATTGTATTGCTAATCATATAATGGGACTTAATATCCTTATCTTGGAAGAACAAAATAATGAGTATAATGTAAATAATGGAAATATGAATATAAGGATGTAATCGTTACATTCTTAAAATGGCATTAATGTCTATATCAAATGATAAGAAACATACATCTAAAATTCCATGGGACAGACTTTTAAATTCACATGATTTCGAATCATGTGATATATGTGAATCTTGGATATTGATTAAGACACCTCTTACTAATAGTTGTAAAAGGAAGTACTCTTTTGGATTAGTACATATTGATGTATGTGGTTCATTAAAGTAATAATTATAGAAAGGATTTCAATAACTCATGGCAAAATTATTAGTGTACTCTGATCTGATCAAAGTAATGAATATTTGAGCCCTAGACTTAACGAGAATTCTGCAGAAAGTCTGCAGAATAAGAAAAGCTGAATCTGGAAACAAGATCCGTACGGCTGAATATCAGGTGTACGCCTAATCTGAAGCTGTATGGACCCTGTTTCAAAAGTTAATAGATTGTCTAAAAACTGCAGTTTTTCGTCTCATGATAAGTCAAAGTTGATCTTCAATTATCCTTCTGGTTTATGTGCTGGAAAAAGCTGCGCTTACACTAATGTGAGTTTCATCTAAGGAGGTTCGACTGATGCCATATGATATATGGAATGAAAGAAAACTGGTTTGTCTTTCATAAAGATTTGTGATGTGATGATTTTGAGAAAAGTATTGTCTGGGACAAAATCACACCTAAATCTTATAAATGTAACTTCATGGGATATCTTAATGATATTTATTTTACACCCTTTAAAGAGTACAAATCGTTTGTTACTCTAAATAGGATTTTCTAGATAAATCGTTTATCTCTAAAGAACTAGTGGGAGTAAGATGTATCTCGAAGAGTTCGAGACCCATAAAATGACATAGAACCTAAGATGGAAGTTGAACAAATATTCACAAGGAGTTGTGGAAATTCGTTCAAGTATACGCGAGATATTTGCATAACTGATAGGATACTATCTATAACAAGAAATATTGATTTCCCGTAATAGAAAGTTATAAGGAAGACATCATTGCGAATGATTGACCTATTACCTATCAAGATGCAAAGTCCTCTCCAGATTTAGATCAATGACTTGGAGTAATAAAGTCTAAAAGTGCAATCCATGTATCATAATCAAGTTTCGAACTTGATTGTTCTACCCTAAGGCTTAAAAATCATAGGATAGAAAATGAGTTTTCTTGGAGAAAATGGACATGGATCGCAAGGTGCATATTGATAAATCACGACTAATTGAGTAAAGTTAATTCATAATGTTGATTATGATGAAACTTTATCACCCGTAGTCATGCTTAATGATTATTAGAATTCTAATTGTCATGACTTCATATTTTGAATATGTAATATGACAGATGGATGTCAAAACTATATTCCTTAATAGGAACTTACTTTAGGATGTGTTTGATACAACCTAAAAGTTTTGATTGATCCATAAGATTCTAATAAAATATGCAAGTTGCAAAAATTCATGAGATGTATTGAAGTAAACTACTTGGAGTGAAATTTCATTTTGATGTAGTATTCAAAGAGTTTGAATTCATCAAAGATGAGACTTGTGATTACAATAAATTTAGTGGGAGCATAATATTATTCCTAGTCATATATATGTATTTGACATATAATTTATTCTGAAAGAGTTTCTAAATGAAAAACTTGGATAAAGCCATCTATATCCTTGGAATTTAGATTTATGGAGATAAATCTAAAACATTGTTTGGTTAAAGTTAAAGTACTAGTAAAGACAAGATAGTGAAAAGTTCACTATTCCAGACTCTTGGAGAGGTTACTTGCGAAAGACTAATGAGCAAGAGTACATGATTAGGATTCCATATGCTTCGGCAATTGGATCTATCATGTAAGCCATGTTAATGTACTAAAACCGGATGTCTCATATACTTGGAGTATGATGAGATAATACCAATCGGATCCTAGTGAAAGTCAGTAGTTAAAAAACACTCTTATGTTCTCTAAAATGAACTAAAGGATGCGTTCTTGATCTTTGATGGAATGAAAGATGATCTTGTAATAGTTACATAGATGCATTATTATACACCAACAAAGATAAATATTACAGTATAAATACATGTTTACATTTAATAATGATGTTAGAATAGTTCTAAGTGGACCATTGCCATTCTACAAAATGTTGAGTATCTAGTGGCATGAAATGCAACTAGAAGAATGTAAAGATTAAGATTCTAATTAGTAAACTAGAAATCATTTCTAGTGTCACTAATTTAATGTACCTTCATTGTGTCAATAATCGTTATTACATAAGTCAAGGGACTAATATCTTATCTAAATATATATTCAGACGTTTCTATCTTACTCGAGAAATCGTCAAAGATGGGAGATGACAAAATATGCAAGATACCTTATGATAATAACAAGGATAATCATCCTACATAAGCTCGTTTGCAATTATGATGGAGATCATAACTAAGCTCAATGGGTATTGGATACACTTTGATTGGGCCTAGTGCAAGTGAGAGATTGTTTGATATTATGCCCTAGGCCCTTGAGAAAGGCCTATGCGCTATATTATAGCTTCGTTGTTATAGAGATAACAAACCCGACTATTATATATTTTGCATGTTTATTATAATGATCATTGTCCCTAGCACTTATGAAGGGCTAGCATGAGTTTAATGGATAATCATATGATGATTATAGCGGATAGGATGCGGATTAAACTTGTGGGTACATGTTGGAGAACAAGTATTGGATAGACCCGTTATGAGATTTATGTCATGGTCAAATGTCATAATTGAATCTCATAATAGTTATATCATTTATCCTTAGACCTGAGATTATCATGGTCTTCTACATAATGAATATTATGTTTGACATACTCAAACGCTACCCCTAACCGGGAAGTTATAAAGGCTACGATTGGCATAATCAAATTCTTATAGGGAAGAATGATAAGTCAAGATGGGATTTGTCCCTCTCTCAAAAGAGATATCTTCTTGGCCACTCGATGAGTAGGATTGATAATAGTGTACGGCCGTACCCAAATGAATTGAAGCGTTCAATGTTATTAGCTCATATCAATCTACTCGAGATCGAGAATGCATTGGACAACATAAGTTGACGTGGACCATGACTTATGTCCAATATAATATCGCGTGACAAAGGGATTGTGATATGTTCTATAAGGTTACTTTCGGCTTTTAAAGTTGTACTAATTAGTGTTGGGTATGCCTACTTATATCTCAGTTCAATGTAATAGGTTTGATTAGATTTGATTGATCCATCACCTAAGTTTTATTTCATGGACTTTAGACCCACATGTAAGAAGTATTTATACTTCATTTTTTAGGTTGTCCATTGTAATAGAATAGGCTTAGGAATAGGGCAAGAATATCAAAATTCAAGAAAATCACGAGTTTGAGCCAAGTCATGCGCCCTGCGCCCAAGCACCTCTCTCACGCGCCGCGCCGCGCTACGCGCCTCACAGTGCGCCTGCGCCTCTTATGCGCCCGCAAAGTGTAACGCGCCTCTCTTAGCTCATGCGCCTTATAGTGATTTATTCACTCAGTGATTTAATGAAAGATTTGAAGACTAGAAGAGATTCAAACTTCGCCAATGATCCAACGGTGGTTAAATAACACGTATGCACCCGCATCTAAGGACACCTGTCCATAACGGTCATATTTGTGTTATGTGTCTAACGGCTATAAAAGGACACGTGCTCCACTCAATGAGCGACAGCACATCTGTCCTTTCTCTGACTCACCAAGGATTTCCAACGGCTAGTTTTTGGGGCTCTACTATAAATACCCCATAACTTCAACCATTTGAAGTTGCTAAGAATTTCAAGAATTTCTCTCTCAAGCATTTGTTGAAGATTTGAAGATTGCCTTTGTTATTTCCAGAATTCTCAAGAACATCTTCATAACTTCATCCTTTTAGCCCAGATCCTCAAGCAAAAACACTTTAGTTTTCTTGTGCTCTCAATCTAAAAGATCTAAAGAGCCTTGAATCTAAAATCACACACGCACCTCTTTAAGTTTGATCACTTAGATCTTTCTTTTAGAGATACACCGGTTATTGTCTAGGATTTGTTCTTTCATAGAATATTAGATCTTGTGTTAGTGTATAAGCTCAAACGATTGTAATTTGTAACACTCTCTCATTATATAAGATCTCCATTAGAAATCCGAGACTAACCATCTTGGTAGAGGACGTAGATCATTTTCCCGATCGAACCTCTCCAAATAGTGCGTACTTATTATCTTGCTATTTCCTTTCATGTTCATATCATATCTAACTATTTGATTGTTTATTCATTGTAGATTGATTGATTGAACTGTGTTGTGCTTGTTATATCATTGCCTTAGTTTCTTATTTCACCCACTTTGAGCCAAAATACTTAGAGTGTGTGTGCGCCCCCTTTATCATACTTTGCGCCTATTTACATTACTAAATTCCGCTGTGCATTTCACTCACTCACATAGGCGCATATCATAACGCTTATTTGATAAAGTGCGCATTTGCAATTGAGTTTATCAAGGGTACGAAAAGAATTTTAAAACAGCTATTCACCCCCCCCTCTAGCTATTTTTCATACCCTTGTTGCCCTTTGGGACCAACAAGTGGTATTAGAGCAAACACCTTTATAAAACACTTTTGTTTTTTAAGCTTAACAGCTTGGGTGCCGATTCTAAATGGCAAACTCAAAACCTATGGCAACTGCAAACTACACTCACGTTCCGGTCTTTTATGAAGATCATTTTGACGTGTGGAAATTCAGCATATTGACCCATCTCAACTCAATCGATGAAAGACTTCATGACACTGTGGTTTATGGACCTTACATCCCTATGAAAGCGAATCCAAATCCGCGCACCAATGCTGCTCAACCAACCATCAAGAAACCAAGGGAAGAATGGACTGAGGAAGAAACAAGAAGAGTTGCAAATGATGGCAAAGCAAGAAACATTCTCCTAAGCACTCTAAGCACGGCTATGAAACAACAAGTCATGCATTGTGCTACTGCTAATGAGCTATGAGATGCTATTGAAGAGCATATAGAAGGAGATACTGTTTGTAAAGAGAACAAGAAATATGAAGTGCAAAAGAGATTCAACAATTTCTCTCAACTCCCCGGTGAAACCTTAAGACAAACTTATGAACGCTACTGTGAAATTATAAATCTATGTATTTCACTTGGCATGAAGCTTTCAAACAAAGATTTGAATGTCAATTTTCTCCAAGCTTTTGGATCAAGATAACTACATAAATCCAGCGCTCTTGAAGACGCCGGAACTTTAGATGTATGGACTTTAAGGAACCTTTATGCAAATCTTAAGATTTATGAGCTCAAACTCCAACGAATCAGTGAAACTGAAGGAAAGTCAAAATCCATAGCAATGGTGGCGCATAGAGAAGAAGCGCATGCGCCTGCGCCAGTTCAAGAAGAGAAAAGTTCCGATCCCAAAATTTCTACCTCTGAGCTATTAGACATGGATGATGAAGACTTCGCTTTATTTGTGAAGAAATTTCAAAAGTTCAGAAAATTCTCAAGACCCGGCTCAACCAGCAAATTTCAAGGATCTACCAGCAGAGCTCCTCCAAAGTTCACGAGGAGCAGTGATTCAAAAAGAAAAGAAGACGTTGTTTGTTTTAATTGCAGGAAACCAGGACACTTTGCTTCAAGCTACCCAACTCCAAAATTTGAATATATGCAGAAGAAGAGCAGCCATACTCCTAAGTTCACTCCCAAATTCACTCGTCACAAGGGAATGGTTGCTGAAGAAGAATCACCAGCAAATGAGCAGAACACTTGGATTGAAACAGACTCAGATGAGAGCGATGAAGATTCCGATGATGGACTCGTTTGTTTGATGGCAAATGATGATGAAGTTGAAACTTATGATTCGGATGATGACTTCTCCAAGGATGTTCCTAATATGAATGTCTTGAATAAACCTATCAAGAAATCTGCAGGTTTTCAAGAAGTAAAAAGGAAGAAAGGACCAACCATCAGCGAGCTCATTGAACAAGGATTTCTCACTCCGGCTCAAAGCGATGGTGGATTGTTATTCTCACGATGTGATCTAAGTGCAAGGAACAAGTTGAGAAAAGGAGCTTACATCAGACCTCAAGTTGAACAAACTGCTCCAATCTCCAAAATCAATGATGATGAAGTGATTGCTGAACAAGAAAAAATGTTAAAAAAGACTGAAAAGGTAATCACTAGATTTGATAATATGAAGGAAGCTTTAGCACTATCATGTGATGAAATTTCCCAGCTTAAGACCGAGAAATATCTACTTAAATCTGAACTCACCCTCCTTAAGGAGCAGATAAAGAGCATGACTCCTCTTACTGTCAAAAACACTTTTCTAACAGAATAGAACTCACTTCTTAAAGTTCAAAACGATGAATTGGTTGCTCAAATTACTGATCTTAAAAAGATTACAAATGAGTGGTGCAATTCTCGTGTCACTATGGAGAATATATTTGAGTCCCAAAAAGTCAGTGGTGATAAAAGTGGCTTGGGATTCTCATCAACTAGTGACAACTTTAAATGTGATATCTGTGCTGAAAGAGATAGTGAATTTACAAATCAGCAAACTTTTGAAATTCCCAAGGAAAAACATTCTAATTCAATGGGAAAAGGACAGGAAAAAGTCAAGAGACAAACATTCCATTATGTCTACCCAACGAAGCAATTTGGGAAAGCTAATGGGAAAGATATAGCTACAGATGAATCATCCTCTAGCAAAATCCATCTTGAAACAAAGCGCGCTCCCTCTCCGAGTGCACATTATGCGCCTAGGAGCCACGCGCCTCATCGCCGTGCGCCTCCTAGCCCTATGCGCCCTCCTAGATCAAGCGCTTCAAAATTTCAAAAGAAGGATTTGTTAAGGCTAGTCCATCTGACCCAAAGAAGAATGCTATCCCAAAGAAAAGTAAAGAGTTTGTGAAAACTCATGTGATTGGTGGCTTTCATCATTGTTCCATTTGTGATTGTTCTGGACACAAGGCCGTGGAATGCCTTTTACGATTCACTCCCAATGCCAAAGGACGTAAAAACCCTAAGGTCAAGCAAGAGTGGGTTGTCAAAAGTTGCTAACCCTATGACCCAAAAGGAATAAAGGGGACCTGCTTAAATGTCTATATTTCAGGTTCTTTATTTCATGGCTGGATCTTTAAAAGCTAGAAATTATGAATGGATTCTCGATAGTGGGTGTTCAAGACACATGACTGGAGATGAATCCTTATTAGAAGATGTCCATGAAGAAAGAGGTCCCTCAGTAACATTTGGTGATAATAAAAAGGTCAAGTTATTGCATATGGAAAGCTCAAAAAAGACAAAGTGTGCATTGAAAGAGTCTCTCTCGTCGAAGGGCTCAAGCACAACTTATTATCCATATCTCAATTCTGCGACAAAGGATTAGAATGCCATTTCACCTTAACTCAATGTCTTATCAAGAATGGCAAAACTGGAGCTACATTACTCACGGAATATCGTAAGACAAATATTTACATTATTGATTTCCATAGTATCAACTTGGCAAACAACCGAAGAAATCTTTCTCCAGCAAGACCAATCCCTCAACTTCTAGATGTTTGCAACTGCTTCACATTGATCTATTTGGACCAGTCACCACCGCAAGTATTAGAAGAAACAAGTATACTCTAGTTGTGGTGGATGATTATTCAAGATATACATGGGTGGAAATGATGATCTCAAAAGACGATTGCTACGACATTTTGACCACCTTATTCAGACTGCTCCAAACCCGAAAAGAAGATGACATCGTTAGTGTTCGATCTGACAATGGAACAGAATTCAAGAACAACGGTGTTGCTCGATATTGCGATGATCATGGGATAGATCACAACTTCTCAACCGCTGGAGTTCCTAAACAAAATGGTGTTGTGGAAAGAAAGAATAGGACGTTGATTGAAGCGGGAAAGACGATGATAGCTGAAGCGAAATTGCCTAAGTACTTTTGGGAAGAATCTATCAACACAGCATGTTTTACTCAAAATCGTTCGCTCATCAACAAACTTCACAACAAGACTCCGTATGAACTTTGGCGTGGTAGAACTCCCAATATTGCATTCTTCAAGATCTTTGGTTGCAAGTGTTATATCCTCTACAACGGAAATGAACATAGAGGTAAATTCGATGCCAAAGCCGATGAAGGTATTTTTGTTGGGTATGCCAAACATTCTAAAGCTTTTCGCATTTTTAATAGAACTACATTAGTGATAGTTGAATTTGTACATGTTACATTTGATGAACATTCTCTCCTTGAGGCACATTTGGCTCTAAATGTTGCTGATGATTCTATTGAGCTTAATGAAATAGGTGCTCCTATTTATGTTGCGCCTACTCAAAATTAGAATCTATCAACTCAAGGAAATCCATCCACATCAGTTGCGCTTAAATCCTCATATGACGCGCTAAATGTATCATCAGCTGCGCCTCACTCACATGTTGCGCCTCTTGATTCCTCTCATGCGCCTATATCTACTGCTGCGTCTGGTGTCAACCCAAGTTTCAACTCTACACCAATTCAACCCCCAAATTTTGATGATTTAGAATCTGGTGAAGATGTACCAATTGAAGACCTTCAAGTTACTACGACTCAACCTAACTTACCTCCTGAAATTCGTGAAGTTAGAGGTCACCCAATCAATAATATCATTGGTGATCTAAACGTTGGTGTTCGTACAAGGAGAGCTACAAACTTTGATGCTTACACTGCTTTTATTTCTCAAATTGAACCGAAGAAGGCTGATGAAGCGCTCCAAGATCCTAATTGGGTTGTTGCTATGCAAGAAGAACTCAATCAATTTGAACGATGTAAGGTTTGTACTCTTGTTCCAAGACCAAATGATAAAGGAGTGATTGGTACGAAATGGGTGTTTAGAAACAAGATGGATGAGAATGGAACCATCACAAGAAACAAAGCAAGATTGGTTGCACAAGGCTATAGGCAAGAAGAAGGAATTGATTTCGATGAAACGTTTGCGCCCGTAGAAAGACTTGAAGCTATCAGATTATTTCTAGCTTACGCTGCTCACAAGAACTTCAAGCTATATCAAATGGATGTGAAGAGCGCGTTTCTAAATGGTGAACTCCAAGAACAAGTCTACGTTGCTCAACAACCTGGGTTTGAAGATTCACAATTTCCAAATTATGTGTACAAACTCCAGAAAGCTTTGTATGGACTCAAACAAGCACCAATAGCATGGTACGATACACTATCAAAGTTTCTCATTGAAAAAGGCTTCACTCGCGGTAAAATCGATACAACTCTTTTCATTGCCAAACATAATGGTCATAAATTACTTGTTCAAATTTATGTTGATGATATTATATTTGGTTCTACTAATGAATTGTTGTGCAAGAGCTTTGAGAAACTAATGAAGAGCAAGTTTGAAATGAGCATGATGGGAGAACTCACATTCTTCCTTGGGCTTCAAATCAAGCAAATGAGTGAAGACATATTTATCAATCAAGCCAAATACACAAAGGATTTAATCAAGAAATTTGGACTTGAGAACGCCAAAGCATATGATACTCCAATGGCCACCGGCAACAAACTCGACAAAGATTTAAAAGGTAAACGTGTTGATCAAACGCTCTATCAAGGTATGATTGGCTCGCTCCTTTATCTTACTGCTAGTAGGCCCGATATTATGTTTAGTGTTTGTGTTTGCACTCGTTATCAATCTGACCCTAGAGAAGCGCACTTAATTGCTGTGAAACGTATTATAAGATATCTTTCTGGTACTGTTAACCTTGAACTTTGGTACACCAAAGATTCGAACTTTAAACTTGTAGGTTATTCAGATGCGGATTATGCAGCGTGAACAATTGATAGGAAAAGCACATGTGGCACTTGTCATTTCCTCGGATATCGACTTGTGTTATGGGCGAGTAAGAAACATGCTTCAGTATCTGTCTCAACAACCGAAGCTGAATATATCGCTGCGGGAAGTTGTTGCTGTCAAATACTATGGATGAAGCAGCAATTGGTGGACTATGATATCATCGAAGAAAATTGTCCCATCTACTGAGACAACACTTCAACCATTGCCGTTTCTGAAAATCCTGTCATGCACTCCAAGACCAAGCACATCGACATCAAATATCACTTCCTCAAAGACCACGTGGAGAAAGGCAATATTCATTTGGAACACGTGGGAACCGACTATCAAATCGCCGACATTCTAACGAAAGCACTTGACGCGAAACGGTTCATCTTTTTGAGAGGTGAAATGGGTATGCTTGAACTCAACTAAAATTCAATATAGTTTTGTCAATACTAATGATTTTGTTTTAGTGAGTTATGAGTATACTAGGTTTTATATGTTAGATCATTTTCAAAGTTTCAAGGAAACTCTCTGCGCGCCAACTTAAATCCCTGCGCGCCCCATTCTTTACGCGCCTAGCACTCTTGATCTCCCAAATCCTTACGCGAGCCTAGAAAAGATCATGCGTCCCTCATGCGCCCATTTATGATCGCGGCTCAATCAATGCTCAAAATTTATTATTTCAATGATTGACCGCATTCAATTTTCACAAGTACCAGGTAAGTTATTCTGATCATTTATTATAGGAATTTTTGTCTTTTGACATTCCCATAATTGTTCAAGGGTACTTGTGCAATTAATTTTTCCCTCGTTTTATATTTTTCGAAAAATTTTATTTTCTGGGGATATATTTCTTGCACCCCAAACTTACACCAAAACAGATGTTTTCGGGGTTTGTGCAAAAATTTAGTCATAATTGTTCATACACTTATGAGGGAAGTGGAACAATTTCTCTTTACCCAAAATATCACATCAAGTGTACTTTGGGTCATTCAACATTAAATAGCCATCAAATCCTTAAAATCCCTCATTAATGCGCCGTCCTTCTTGCCATAATGAGCCGACATTTCTCTACTCCTCATTTACTACCCATCTCTTCATCTTCTATTTTTTATCCAAAAACCAACCCTATATATACTATCTCTACCCCTTCCCTTACCCTTTTTAATCATTGCCTACCCTCTCACCAACTATCTATCTCTTCTCCCTCTCCTCCTTCCCGTCTCTCTCTCTCTCTCTCTCTCCGTTTCTCTCTCTTTCTCTCTATATATTTCTCTTTTATTTTCTTATATATTTCATTAATGGGTCCAAAGAGAACAACCAAAGCCAATCAAGATGAAATGGTATGGATCCTAAACCTTAATATCTTAAATTTCTGCAATTTTTTCATGTTTTTTTCGTCTTTCTGTCTTTTCGAAATCTCAAAAACCCGGATCATCACTTTTCTTGTTTAAACTTGTTTCAGTGATCCGTTTTCAAAATCGTTTGTTAGGTTATGTTCGTTTTGTGATTTAGAATCTTTTAAACTAAACTTTTCGACGATCAATTCGTTATATTTTGCGAATCTGAAGATTTTTCATTTTTGAACTTTTCAAATTTTCAGATCTTTGAATCCATTTTCTGGATTTGTTGTTGTTTTGTACTTGTTTTGGTTTACATTTTTGTGATCCTTGTGTTCATGCGGTCGTTTTGATATATTGTATGCTTGATTTGGTGAAGTTTAACGAATTATGTGTTCTTGGTGTTCTTGATGTTCTTCAAGCACTCAACCATGTTCTTCGTGTTTTTCGTTATTTTTGCATGACTTGGGTCTCTAAATTTTCAAAACATGTTTTTCAAAATCTTCATATTTTGATTCTTAAAAACTTGTATATGTATGTTTACATGTGTTTGTGTGTTTTTGTGTGCTTTTATACTTAGTATGAATTTCACATAGATATGCGCCTAAGTGTTAATTTATGAGCCTAGTTGGTTATGCGCCCTATGACCTTATGCGCCTTCCTTGATTCATGCGCCTAATAATTGTATGCGCCCTATGCAAATACAAATGTTATGCGCCTCAATCAACTTATGTGCCTAAAGCCATTATGCGCCTAACATTTTATGCGCCTAAATTTTACTTAGTCAAATTTTTATGTTTAATTTTTCCTTAGTATTTTTCATAGAACCATGATATGCGCCTCGTATTTGTATGCGCCTACAACATATATGCGCCTAATAATAGTATGCGCATGCTATTTTTATGCGCCTATATATTGTCCCGCGCCTACTCTATACTTAGCTCATTTTGTGATTTTATGCGCCAAATACACTCCTAACTTAAATCATTGTTATGTTTTTCAGGATCCATCAAATTTCAGACCTGGTGAGACATTTGATCTCACTGAGCTATCTGTAGTCCAAATCGGCGTTGATATTTTGGACTTCATCAGACAAGCTGGTCTACTGCCTCTATTTACTTTGGAGCAACCTTTCTACTCACCGCTCCTCGTGGATGAATTCTTCTCAACTGCTGCTCTCGTGGAGACTCCTGCTGATGGATATGTGCGCTATGGGATATGCGCCTCTGTTCAAAACGTTTCTATAACTATCTCCACTGGCACTCTCAAGAATATCATCAACTTCAACACCACTGGCCCTCTGAGTGTAGCTGGTAAAATCAATACCTATCCTGTTGCTGCGCAGAATCTTATGGCGAGAACCCATCTCAACATTCCTACTCTTCAGAATAACATCAAATCTGTTGAAATAAGGGATGGTGGTGATTTATTGGCGTATATCGCGCATTTGGTGGGGACTTCAATTATTTTCAAGACAGGAAATGTGAACCGATTCACAATGGAGCAGTGGGAATATACTGCAGCTATTATGGGAAACACAATCCCCAACTGGCCTCAAATCTTATTTAAAACCTTGTCAGACCAGATTGATAAGTACAACAAGAACAAGGCTGATGGGAAGACGAAGTTCAAGACTCACTGCTGTATACTCACGAAGATATTTCTCACTTATCCTGCTCTTGCTAATTTCCTCGCTCAAAACCCAGCTTATCAAACCACTGACGTTCCCATCTTTGGGAAAGATAGTTTAGTTATAAAAAGGTACAGGAAGCGCATGGCTAAGCGCGCGCCAAGAGTTAAAGGAGATCATTTGGTTGATGAAGCCACTGAGTCTGATGAAGATGCAGATGGCGCAGAAGAAGGCACAGATATTGAAGCAGCACCTCGCGCAGAACCAGCAGTTGTTCAAGGCGCAGAAAAGGGCAAAGGAAAAGGGGTTGCTGAAGGAACAAGCAGACCTCCTATGAGCCCAAGAACTGAAACTGGAGAAGAGAAGGAACTTAAACGCGCTAAGGAAGCCAGTAGACTGGAAGCGCATAAGAAAAGGGATGAAGACTACATATTGAAACAGGCTGTTGATTTATCCAAGTCTGAAAGGCGCAAAGGCGTAGGGTCTAGCGCTGATGTACGCGCGCCCGCTCCAAATGCGCCTCCTATTGTTCGTGCGCCTCCATCAAAGCCTTCTGCTCCTGCTCCAGGTCAGAAACTACCTTCAGAGTCACTCTCTGCTGAGCGTCAATCCCTCAAAGATAGGCTATCTGATGAACTTTTTGGTGACTTGAGTGATGATCCAGTTCAGGGGGAGCCAGAGCCCTTGACTAGGTGCAAGAGCCCTTCTGCGCCTTCTCCTCGTGATTCTGCGCCCCCAACTATTTCAGTAGAGCCTACTTCTAGAGATGAATATCTTCCTTTTCCCAGCGCTCCTAGTCAATCACCTCCTACGCCCCATACTTTTCCTGCGCCTTATCCTTCTACTCTTGACATGAGTGTAGTTATTTCACTGCTACAGCAACTCCAGCAAGGCCAAGCTCAGATGAATTCACAATTAGAGCTTCATACTTCCATGCTTACTCAGCAAGCTGATGAGATTGCTGCCATTAAGGGGGAGATGGCGCGCATAGATGCGAATATCAAGGACAAACATTTCCTTACTCCTCAACAATGGAATGATGCTATAGATCAAATGAATGAACTTTTCAAAGGTACTCTTGCTTCCTTTCATGAGCGCATAGATGGTGGCATCAAACTCACTGATGGCCAAGATTTCATTAACGCTATAAGGGAGGTAGAGTTGAATATAGCAGGGGATATAAGGAAGTTGTTTGAGATGGTGGCTGGAGATAGCCAAAAATTATTGAGTATTGTTGATAAACTCAAAGAAGTTAAGGATGAAATAGAAATCCTGGGTTTAACGGTTTATGGTGCTGATCCTGGCGCAGAACCCAAAGCTCCTGAATCCCATGCGCCTTCAGCTCCTGAAACTCCTGCACCCTCTTCCAGCTCTGCTCCTGGCGTGTATATTGACATTAATTCACTGCTCTCAAAAATTGATGTTTTGAAGGAATTAGTTGTCACTCACTTTAATGCCGCGCATTCTAGTACAGACAGGCGCTCAGATAGAGTTTCCGCTGATATACTTACTGCCCAAGCTGCTGTTGAAGCTAACTTCCAAACCTTCATTGAAAACTTTTCACAACAGCAATCCATCACTCAGCGCACCATTGATGAGTATCAAAACATAAATGTTGATCATTTGCGCTACATTAGAGATGGTGTCACTGATACTCACGGTGTTGTAAACCGTTGTCACCAACTCTCCAAACAGATTCAGCGCTCTGTTTCTGAAATAGAAGAAGGATTGAAGGATGACGATGCGCCTCCTCCCAACCATTAGTTTATGTTTTGTTTGTAAGTTGTTAGAATTTTTTGTTTTTAGAAACTTTTTATTAGTTATTTAGTGCTTACATGTTTTAGCACCTTTTGTTTTTGTTCTGTTAAATACTTGTACTCTGTAATTCTTACACTTTGAGTATTAATGAGAACAAAACATCACTTTTGTTTCAAAACTTGTTCACTCAAACTTCTTGTTTGTAGAACATTGAATGTTGTTTAAAATGATATGCATCATACTTGAACTGCTTCATATTTCATGCATTGAGTTTAAACTTTGTTTAAACACATTTCAAAACTAAAACTCATATACCATTTTGAATGTGTTAAACTGTTGTTTCTATCTTTCCATTTGTAATGTTTTATCCTTATTGGAATAGATTAGAAATCTATATCTTGGACTAGTGTGTGCATTAACTTGAGACATGATTTACCAATTTCATTTATTTGGACATGTTATTATCAAGTATAATGTTTGTCCCTTATATAGTAGGTAATGGAATCAATCAAATAGGGGGAGATTGTTGGGTATGCCCACTTATATCTCAGTTCAATGTAATAGGATTGATTAGATTTGATTGATCCATCACCTAAGTTTTATTTCATGGACTTTAGACCCACATGTAAGAAGTATTTATACTTCATTTTTTAGGTTGTCCATTGTAATAGAATAGGCTTAGGAATAGGGCAAGAATATCAAGATTCAAGAAAATCACGAGTTTGAGCCAAGTCATGCGCCCTGCGCCCAAGCGCCTCTCTCACGCGCCGCGCTACGCGCCTCACAGTGCGCCTGCGCCTCTTATGCGCCCGCAAAGTGTAACGCGCCTCTCTTAGCTCACGCGCCTTATAGTGATTTATTCACTCAGTGATTTAATGAAAGATTTGAAGACTAGAAGAGATTCAAACTTCACCAATGATCCAACGGTGGTTAAATAACACGTATGCACCCGCATCTAAGGACACCTGTCCATAACGGTCATATTTGTGTTATGTGTCTAACGGCTATAAAAGGACACGTGCTCCACTCAATGAGCGACAGCACATCCGTCCTTTCTCTGACTCACCAAGGATTTCAAACGGCTAGTTTTTGGGGCTCTACTATAAATACCCCATAACTTCAACCATTTGAAGTTGCTAAGAATTTCAAGAATTTCTCTCTCAAGCATTTGTTGAAGATTTAAAGATTGCCTTTGTTATTTCCAGAATTCTCAAGAACATCTTCATAACTTCATCCTTTTAGCCCAGATCCTCAAGCGAAAACACTTTAGTTTTCTTGTGCTCTCAATCTAAAAGATCTAAAGAGCCTTGAATCTAAAATCACACACGCACCTCTTTAAGTTTGATCACTTAGATCTTTCTTTTAGAGATACACCAGTTATTGTCTAGGATTTTTTCTTTCATAGAATATTAGATCTTGAGTTAGTGTATAAGCTCAAACGATTGTAATTTGTAACACTCTCTCATTATATAAGATCTCCATTAGAAATCCAAGACTAACCATCTTGGTTGAGGACGTAGATCATTTTCCCGATTGAACCTCTCCAAATAGCGCGTACTTATTATCTTGCTATTTCCTTTCATGTTCATATCATATCTAACTATTTGATTGTTTATTCATTGTAGATTGATTGATTGAACTGTGTTGTGCTTGTTATATCATTTGCCTTAGTTTCTTATTTCACCCACTTTGAGCCAAAATACTTAGAGTGTGTGCGCCCCCTTTATCATACTTTGCGCCTATTTACATTACTAAATTCCGCTGTGCATTTCGCTCACTCACATAGGCGCATATCATAACGCTTATTTGATAAAGTGCGCATTTGCAATTGAGTTTATCAAGGGTACGAAAAGAATTTTAAAACATCTATTCACCTCCCCCTCTAGCTATTTTTCATACCCTTGTTGCCCTTTGGGACCAACAATTGGGTAGTCATAATGGCTTGCTAGAGTCCGCTTATGACTTACGAGTTTACAAGAAGATTCAGTAAGGGGTTCTGTAGACTCCCCGATCTCGCACACCCTGAAAACCATAATTTGACCAGTCTAAGCCCTAAAACTGACCTAGAACCCTCGATTTGGATACACAGGAGTGCTGTGAGCCTTATCGGTGCATCATATGTATTAACAGACTTCAAATTCATAACCATAGCCAAAAAATGAGTAAACAAACATGTACTTCAATTTTTATGCTACGAGACTCAAAGGGGGCCCCGCACCCCTAGAACTGCTCATTATCGTCCATTCGGTCCATTTAAATATATATTATTGTTATCCCTTGCTTATAAACATATTTCAAATAGATGGACATGACCAAAAAATTATTTTGAGCAACTTTCATATTGGGTTCGCGGACAACCGGGAAACTGTAGTGCGCGCACTCGGAAAAACGTGGACTGTTACGGAACCAATACCGGAAGAATCACTGTGGATTATAAACTTCAAAGACATCCATGCCATGGAGTAATGAAGGCCAACCGTTGATGATCAAGTGGATGCAAGTGGTTGGGCATTGATGTAAAGGATGGGCCAATCGGAGCGCGACACATAGCGGATAAGGACTCTGCCAGGATTTCTAAAGGCCACCGTACTCCACCTTAGGAGGAGTATTCCTCCTAGGCAGCCGTACAGATCCACCTAGCTGGGCTGGCAGACCTGAATTCTTTCATCAACTTGTGCTCGTTCGGCCATTAAGGGGACTTCCAACCTCTCCTACCCGGGTTGTTGTACGGCTCCACCTAGCTGGGCTGGCAGACCTGAATTCTTTCATCAACTTGTGCTCATTCAAGGCTATTAAGGGGACTTCCAACCTCTCCTACCTGGGTTGTTGACCCCTAAACCACTTCCTAGGCCTAAGCAAGGGTATACTAAGGTCATTCACCTCCTGCCCCATCCATATTAACACTCACTTCATCCATTTTACATACACTTCACCATAGGGAGAAGACACATTCACCACACACAAGCCATCCTACACACAACCTAGGTAACATCTCTTTCTTGTAATATTATATATATATAATGTAGCTATTCATGTAATTTGTTAAAAGGACTATCCACTTTTTAGGATATGTTGGGTTTTGAGGGTCCTTGCGCAGCGGAAACGGCAAAAGAAAATAACAAAACCCTAAAGCCCTGAGATCCATTCAATATGATTAAATTAATAGGAAGATGAATTTAGAATACTAATCGTTATTATGCGTTTAAATTTTCAGATCTTCAAATCTTCAAGTCTTCAAGCTTTATGATTTGATCTTCTCCATGTTCTTCGAATCACGATCACAGGAACACAAACTTGAGATGCTAAAGAAAGCATCCTCTATGTGTATCCACACACGAACAAATATCTAGAATGATTCTAGATCTGGACTGCTTGATCCCATCATTAGAAAACACGCTTTTCTAATCTTCAAAAGCTATATGAATTTATTGGTGTTCTTGAGCTTTTGATTCTCAATCTAAAGTCAAGAATGTGTTTCTCAAACACACTGAGGCTACTAATAATGATACAATATCAATTAGGTCTGAATAGGGTCTATAAAGAGTCTTTTATACCTATTAATCCTTAACCATTAAGGAGAAATAGGCTAAATCCCGACTCTGAAAAGGAATTTTTGACAGAATGGATTGAAAAGTTAGAACTGTTATTCAGTTTAGCCCCCAGACTTAACAGAGTCAGTTAGGAACTTAACAGAAGTAATAGAAACTAACAAAAACAAGTTAAATAAAAATACTATGTATGCAATCGGGGTGAGAGGTCCAAGGCGGGGTATCTACAGAGCCCCTTGGCGACGTGGAATGGAAAGCAAAACGCGTCGACGAAAGAAAGACAACCGCCGAGGACATCATAAAGAAAAAGGAAAGAAAAGAAAGCAAAGACTCGATAGAAACAGGAATTGCAAGGGATAGAGATGCGCCCCCTGTGTGAGAGACTTTTGTTTGATGAGAGAGGTACGATGATATGAGACGGCCCATCGTGGCCAAGGTTTAAAGTCCGTTGAGGGGACTGACTGAATCCGTTTGGCGAACTCATCCTGTTGTGCCTTAGGCTTGCGAATGGTTGCTATTGCTGTATGCTGTTCAGATCCGCATTTGATGTATGGTGTTCGGAGCCTCATTTGGTATATGTTGTTCGGAGCTGCATTTGTTGTATGTTGTTCAGAGCCGCATTTGCTGTGTGCTGTTCGAAGCCGCATTCGCTGTATGCTGTTCAGAGCTGCATTTGATGTATGCTGTTTGGAGCCGCATTTGCTATATGCTGTTTGGAGCCGCATTTGTTGTATGCTGTTGGGAGCCACATTTGCTGTGGTACCGGTTATGTGTGTACTTTGCAGATATACGTGCTTGTGCGAGAAAATATGTGAAGTGTGAAATTGTGCTTGATGTGATTTGAAAGCAGTTTTGCATGAGAGTGGTTTTGAAAGGATGGAGAAATTGATTTTGTGTGCGGTGGGTTTTAAGGAAAGTTTCGGATGCATTCATTGTTAGTATTGGTGCCCTAGGCACGTTTATTTAAACGTTGTTTGTAATCATCTTATTCATATTAATAAAGAGATGTTTTTATTATTATTGTTTTTCATGTTTACTTATAATAATCTCCGTCCCTAGTACTTGTGAAACACTAGTATAAAGGCTAAATGATCATGGGATGATCATGTTAGATTTATAGGTACTTGTTTGGAACAAGGTACTAGACATGACCCGCTGTATGAGATTTATGTCATGGTCTATGTCGTACATATATCTCATATTAGTTATGTCATTTGAATCCTTAGACATGAAGTTATTATAGTCTTCCACTTGATGAACATTATGTTTGATATATTCAAATGCTACCTTTAACCAGGAAGTTATAAAGGGTATGATTGGCATAATCGGATTCACGTATGGAAGAATAATAAGCTAAGTTGGATTTGTCCCTCTTCATAGAGATGTCAAGCTTGGGCCCCTCGTAGAATGATGTTAATGAAATGTTTGGCCAAACTCAAGTGAATTGATTGGATCAATGTCATTTGGATTATCAACATATTCGGTATCGAGAAAGTATTGAACAATACAAGTTGACTTGTTGACCATGACTTGTGTTCAATGACATCGAGGACAAAAGGATTGTGACATGTTCTATAAAGGAATGCGAACTTGTATATAGTTACACTATTTGGGTAGGTATGACAATTTCTAGAACCTAATCATACCTTATGGGTTTATGATTGAACCCATTGCCAACTTAGTGTAATCCTATAGGGTCACACACAAATAGAACGAATCCTAAAGGAATTAATTGGAATTATGGGTCAAAGGACCTTTAAGGGATTTTAGGGCTTTAGAGGAGAAAACTGGGAATCTGGAAAATAGGGTAGGTCCGGGCGGGCCTTGTTAAGGACCCGGCTGGACCATCCCAATGCCCCGGGCGGACCAAGATAAAGACCCGGTCGGACCTTGCTAGGTTCCGGCCGGACCCTTTGCTTGACCCGGGAGGACCAGTCCTATTTCGACTGGGATTTTCCTAATCCGGTTTCTTGCGGGTTTAGTCACTTGTTTCCTATTTGGAATAGGTTTAACAAGTATTTAAACACCCTCTAGTTGCCCTAATCAGTACATATGATTGTGAAAAGTTTGTGTAAGCCTCCAAAGAGTTTTTGAGAGAGTTATTTCTTGTTCTAAGAGATCCTTAGATTAAAGAACAAGAACATCACATATTAATTCCATATAGTCAAAATACAATTGTGAAAGCGTATTACACAATTTTGGTCTAGCAACCAAGATCAAGTGTTCTTGATATTCGTTCGTGGTGTGGATACCGATAGAGGGTGAAGCTTATCATCTTCAAAGTTCGTGTTCCTGATTTTGTTCGTGATCAAGCTTTCCAATCTCCACCAAGATCCAAGGTTGTTAATAAAAGGCATCAAGGGTTAGTATTATAGTATTCATTATGCATGTATTTGAATTAATCATATGAATGGATCTATGGGCTTTGGGTTTCATGAAAATTTTAAATGCTTAATTCCACTGCGCATGTTACTAAGGAACCGAACAGTGGAATCAGAGCACCGTTCATGTTGATTATTTCAATACATAATCATGTTGTGTGTATATAAATTGTTTATGTGCCTATCATGATTTGAATATTGGGATTATGATGTTTATGTGTTATATGAATTTTATGTGGTTTATTGTTTTATAAACTTTAATCGCAATATTCAATCGCAATATTCAATCGCAATAAAAATTATAGTGGATTTAAAATTGTTTGGGTTATCAATTTTTGATTGGATCAGAGTTAATCTAGAGATTCATGAATAAATGGTTTATTCAAGGTTTTGATGATTATGGTGATTGGATTACCAAGAACACAAAATCCTAATTAAATCGGGGGAAAAACAATTTTGAGACAATTTTTGAATTTTAAAAATTCTGGGATTTTTCAAGGAGGTCCGACCGGACCCAAGTAAAGACCCGACCGGACATGCTGGTCTGGTCCGAGCGGATCTTGGGGTTCGGGGTGGATCTTGGGGTTTAAATTTCCTATTTGTTTTAGTCTTGTGAATTCTGAGATTGGATTAAGTTTTGGATGGCTAGCCTACATTCTCGAGACTGTGTTTCCCAAAATTGATCGCAATCAAAGATTCAAAGATAAAACGAAGTTAGAATTATGTGGGGTTCATAATTGCTAAAATTGAGAAACAAAGTTCTTGATTTAAGTTTGGAGATCCATGTGGAATTGTGAATGCAATTGGCCTACGTTCATCGAGACCATCTATTGCTTAGTTTCGGCCACATGGACTACTTTCTAGGTTTCTTGAATTAGTGCGGAATTGTGGTTGCCTATGGCTTAGTTCGGCCGCACTTCTTGTTTTCTTGATTTGGAGATGATAACCGAAGTTCAAATAGTCTCATCCTCATAATTATAGAGAAACTAATGACACATAAATATTATGCTTAAATTAATGGAGATTAATTTAGTGACTAAACTTGATGCTCAACATGTTTATCTTATGTGCTCATAAATGTATTGTATGCTATATGGTGATGAACCTTCTTGAATGTTTTAAGTCCTATTGCCATGCCATGATTAAAACACTTGCAAGTACAAGGGTCATTTTATGTGGGCTCGCCATAGCGAGGTGCATTGATTTTATTCATGTATGAGCAAGATGAGTGAATAAGAGTTTCCTATGCGTTTAAAATGGTTGGACTTAATTATGCGTCAAAACAGTTTTGGGCTTAAGGCAAAGATGAGATTAAACATGCTTTTTGAAATTAGATTTCTTAAAGAATCTCAGAAAGGATCTAAGAGTCATATGGGATATGATTGACATGTTTGTCTACCTAATTAATTTGATTTTGAGCGGTTCGCCATAGCGGACTTGAAATTAAATTAAAGTTGGATCTTAGCCCATTTAAATTATATTATACATTGGATGTATAAGAAGGTTATATAATTTAGTGGGATTATTTTTTTTGGAAAAATACATTTTTTATTTCCTTAATGAAATTGGTACATATTAAATTTTGGAAATTTTGTATAATTGTAGATAATGACAACCAACACTCAATCAATTTCGTTGCGATCGATCCTTGAGAAGGATAAGCATCAAGAGAATGGTACAAACTTCATGGATTGGATCTTAATCCTAAGAATAGTTCTTAGGCAAGAAGATAAATTGTACATTCTTGATGGGCCTATTCCTAATGAACCCGAAGCCAACGCCCCTAGGGTGGAGAGAGACAATCACAAGAACCATTGTAATGATTCTAGAGATGTGAGTTGTCTCATGCTCATGACTATGTGCTCAAAACTCCAACAAAGTTTGGAACATTTGGAAGCCTATGAGATAGGCGTGGAGTTAAAGGTAAGAGAGGTATAAAACCATTGTTGCATGCACTTCTTGAAAAATGAGTGAAGGGCAACAAGTGGGACCTCACATGCTTAAAATGAAAGGCTACGTGGAGCATCTTGAGAAACTTGGCTATCCGATTTCATTGGAGCTAGCCACGGATCTCATTCTTAATTCATTGCCTAAAAGTTATAATCACTTTGTGATGAACTCTAACATGCATGGAATGGATAAGAATCTCTCCGAGTTGCATAATATGCTGAAAACTGCGGAGATAAAGATAGTGGAGAAAGGTTCTCCAGTGCTCATGGTTCATGATGCGAAGAAGGCTAGTGTAGACACCCCGCCTTGGACCGCTCACCCCGATTGCACATTTGATTTTGTGTTTCTCCCTATTTTATGTGTTTTTCGTTAGTTTCTGTTACTTTTTTTAAGTTCCTAACTGACTTCGTTAAGTCCAGGGACTAAACTCAATAACAGTGCTGACTTCAAGTCCATTATGTCAAAAAAGCCATTCAAAAGTCACGCGTATCCACCCGTAGGGGTCAGAAGCGTGCGCGTCCCGCCTCCAAGGTAGGAAGCGCGCGCACCTGGGCGTCACTGTTGGGTTTCGTAGTAATATGCGCAGCGGAATTAAGCATTTAAAATTTTCATGAAACCCAAAGCCATAGATCCGTTCATATGATTATATCAAATACACGCAATATGAATACTAGAATACTAACCCTTGAAGCCTTTGATTTTGCAACATTTGAATCTTGGTGGAGACTAGAAACTTGATCATGAAACAAAACAGGAACACGAACTTTGAATATGATAAGTTTCACCCTCTAGCGGTATCCACACCACGTACGAATATCAAGAACACTTGATCTTGGTTGCTAGACCAAATTATGAAACACGCTTTCACAATGTATAGAACTATATGGAATTATTATTTGTGTGTATTCTTGTTCTTCAATCTAGAGATTTCTTAGAACAAGAAATAAACCCTCTCAAACCCTTGGAGGCACTCACAAACATATCATAATTTATAGGACTGATTAGGGCAACTAGAGGGGAGTTTTATACTTGTTTCACCTATTCCAAATAGGTAACAAGTGACCAAACCCGCAAGAAAACGGAACATGAATGTTCTGGGCAGAAACCCTAGAGGTCCGCCCGGGTCTTATAGGAGGTCCACCCGGACCCTCCCAAATATCCGCCCGGGTCCTTTAGGAGGTCCGCCCGGACTACCCCTTTTTCCAGTTTTCTCCTCTAAATTCCTAAAATCCTCAAAAGGTCCTTCGACCCAAATTCCAATTAAGTCCTTTTAAGATTAGTTCTATTATGTGTGACCCTCTAGGATTACACTAAGTTGGCAATGGACCCAAACATGAATCCATAAGATATGATTAGGTTCTAGCAAACAGTCATACCTACCAAAATAGTGTAACTAGATACAAGTTCACATTCCTTTAGAACATGTCACAATCCCTTTGTCCGCGATGTCTTTGAACATAAGTCATGGTCAACAAGTCAACTTGTATTGTTCAATACTTTCTCGATTCCGAATATGTTAATAATCCAAATGACATTAATCCAATCAATCCATTTGAGTATGGCCAAATATTTCATCAACATCATTCCTTCGAGGGGCCCAAGCATGACATCTTTCCGAAGAGGGACAAATCCATTTAGCTTATTATTCTTCCCTACGTGAATCCGATTATGCTAATCATACCCTTTGTCACTACCTAGTTAAAGGTAGCGTTTGAATATGTCAAACATAATCTTCATCAAGTGGAAGACTATAATAACTTCATGTCTAAGGATTCAAATGACATAACTAATATGAGATCTCTATACGACATAGGCCATGATATAAATCTCATAGAGCGGGTCAGGTCCAGTACCTTGTGTAGACACCCCGCCTTGGACCTCTCACCCCGATTGCATACATAGTATTTTTATTTAACTTATTTTCGTTAATTTCTGTTACTTCGGTTAAGTTCCTAACTGATTCCGTTAGTTTTGGACTAAACTGCATAACAGAGTTAACTTTGGAGTCATTTATGTCATTCTGTCCTTTTTACCCGCGGGCGCCTCCGGCACTACTTGTGGGCCGCGCACGCGTCTCGCCCAAAAAGCCGGACTCGCGCGCTTCCCACTTTGGCAGTAACGGATTGCACCATTTTTCCCTCCCTTTTCTTATTTACAACATCTCTTCTTGATACAAAAATACATCTTTTTACCTCCACATTCATCCCCCTACTCTTGTATCTCTCAATCCCATTATTCTAGCCTTTTCTTTAAAACAAATTATTTCTTTTTATTATTATTTGATTTTCTCTTTATTATTTTATTTTCTTTATTTTCTTATTGGTTGAAAGACCATATTTGCCTCTCTTTTTCACCTATAAAAACCTCTTCTTTTTACCTTAGAAAAGGACCCAAAATTTGAGACTTGAACCTAAACTCCACACAAATTCTCTCAAACACATTTATCTACAAAAACTCTACACAAATTATTGCACAACAATTTTTCTACAAATAACTCCATCTCAAGTCAAAGTTTCAAGTCTTCTTTCTCCTTCTAAAGGTACAACTTTTCTTCTTCTTATTTTACTTGTCTAGTCATTGTATGCAATCTCCATAAAAAGGAATACAACCAAAAGGCCACTTCACTATTGAAGTTTGGTCAAGGTTATATTCCAACATTCTAAACTCTAGTTTAATTTACTATTCTTCTCTTAATGTAATCTTTAGCATAAATCAATAAAGCAAGTTTCTTTTTATTTCTCTTTTGTAATTCCCCTTTTTTTTACATTATAATTGTTAGCACTTTTCTCATATTAAAATAAGGACATTTAGCATTAGAACACCAATAGTAGCAAGACCCGCATAAGAGGGGCGGAGTGGGTGTTTAAGTACTTCCCACTCCGTCACCTAACCTCCGAACCCTTCTCTTCCCGAATCTCTAGTTTTGTAATATTAAAATAGGCTATTTCTTTAGATTTTTCTTATGTTTCCTCAATAACATAAGTGGCGACTCTACAATCTAAAATCAATTATACATCCTAGGATAATTCACCGCTCTAGCCAAGTAGTGGGTTTTTCGGGAGTATCCACACCTTGTTCCAAACAAGTACCCATAAATCTAACATGATCATCCCATGATCATTTAGCCTTTGTACTAGTTCTTAACAAGCTCTAGGGACGGAGATTATTATAAGCAAACATGAGCAACAATAATAATCTAAACATCTCTTTATCATTATGAATAAAATGATAACATATACAACGTTTAAAAAACGTGCCTAGGGCACCAACACCAACAGTCAATTACAGATTTTCTCCAAGAATCCCTCTCTCATTTTACATGATTTTGCCCGGGAAAGATTTCTTTGTGACTCTGTTTTGGCACCAAGAATCTCTTTTACAACTATATAAACCTCTCTTCTCCAACATTTCAAGGGACATTCTTTACAACATAAGAAAACTCTACACAAATACTTTGAAGGCTTTTCCAAGGCAATCCACCTAAGAAGCATTTGAAGTCAATCTTAGTTTAGGTAAACATTACTCGTTTCTCTCTTTTCTACTTCATCTCTTCTCTTTTTCTTTTATTTTCATCAAACGTGCAATCACCTAAATCATTTTGGGAAATGACACCAAAGGTCACTTCATTTCATTGAAGTTGGTCAAGGAGTTATCTCACTACATTCCAAACACCACTTTTAAATCCCTTTTATTATAATCAAGAATAGGAAGAGCATTTTACTTATGTATACTTTGAACAAGCAAGACAAACATTAGTTGGGCGAGATGGGTGTTTAAGTACTTCCCATCTCGTAACCTAATCCCCGAACCTCATAACAAGAATCCTGTTTTCGTACCAAAACTTAGGCTATATTATTAGGTTTTTCTTATGTTTCGTTTAAAACATAGGTGGCGACTCTAAAACACGAATAGACATCCTAGGATCCTCCCATGCGCTCTAGCCAAGCGAGTGGGGCTCTGCCCGGGGTATCTACAGTGGTGACTCCGCTTGGGAAGTTTGAGGGTTAAACTTGTGTTTTTGTTCAAAGTCTACATTTTTCTGGGCATTCTGGTTCCTGATGGGGGAAGCGTGCGCCTCTGGCCTACTTGGCCTAAGGCGTGCGCATCCCACACCAGAGACCAGAATCGCCCGCTTCTCAATGTTCTTCATATTCTTCTTCTTTTTTCTACACTAATCATCTTTGCAGGGGTTCCATTAGACATTCAAGACCAGGGCAATCCCCTGAGTCCAAAGTCTCTGGCAGTCTGACAGGTTTACCCAAAAGCGGGCGCTTCCCAGAGACTCTGCTCCATGCGCGTGCATCCCACAACACAGGCCAGAGGCGCGCGCTTCTGGGTGCTTTTCCATAACAAGAACAGTTTCCAGAACAGAGTAGAATAATGGGGTGTAGGAACAGTTGCCTGCATCAAGGACTGATTCGGACCATTTGACTGTTTTATTTTGTGTTTTTTATCGGTCACACGGGTGATTCGAGAGTTGTAAATTATGTGTTTATTTGCTTTCTTTGTTTTTTTTCTTTAAAAAAAAGTAAAAAATATTTTGTCACTTGTTGGACCTCACACTACGTGCACAAATTCTTATAAATTGCTCACTATCGATTTGCACAATTTTATAACCCCAAACCCGTCGAGGCCCGTCCTAGAGAGTTTCAAACTCTACCCGACCTTGACTCTCTCGAAGCGATAAACCTCATCCCGTGGCGTAGTTCTTGACTACATGCCGGGGATGACCTTTAAGCCTCTCTTTAGCCGAGCACAAGCCAACACAATTCTAGTTAAGGTCTAACACTCCGTGACTAAGTCGGTTTTCATGTGACGAGATTTACCTAAACTAATATCTTCAAAACACACATGCCGTTTCCAAGAGAAAAAAGTGGTTATCATGGACGAAATAAAACTCCGTCCCAAGTGGTTATTACGGACGAAAATAAAAATCCGTCCCCACATGTATGCTTTACTACATTGATTTAGTTTAATCCCGACACATGTAGGAATCACAAACGTGGTGGAATCCGATGAGTATATGGGACCGCGAGAAGGTCTATATACTAGTGTTACAATTCCACTATCTTTCTTTGAAACTCCAAAAGGGACTCCGTCCCTCCGACTTATAAATATATATATATATATATATATATATATATATATATATATATATATATATATATATATATATATATATATATTTATATATATATATATTTTCTTTATGTGGTTTGAGTCGTGTGCCCACTGTGTGTTCTAAACCTCTTCATGGACCGGAAATGTTGCTCAAGATTGACAAGGGCCTCTTCTTCAATTTAGGTCCAATTGGTACATACCGAGTTTACCAAGATTCAGCAAACCGGCTAGTTCGTGAATTGATCACTCCAACAGCTCCGACAGCATCAATGGCCGGTGACTCCAACAGCAACAACACCATGTCTCTTGAGCAACTCTCAGCTATGGTCCAAATGCTCCAAGAACAAATCTCCACTCTTAACAAAGAGTCCCAAAGCAAAGATGACCTTTGGCAATCCCATCTTGACAATCAAAGGGAGTCTCATGAAGCCAAGATGGACCAAATGAAAGCCAAGCTCACCAAGCTTTCCAATGGTAAAGGCAAGATTGACAATAAAGAGTCTGAATGGACCAAGGGTTTGTTTGAAAGCCCTTATGTTAGTGCCAGTACCAAGAAAGTGGGGTAACCAAGTACCGAGAACAAGGATCACAAGATGGATGGTTCAATCATAGCTTACATAGATCAACGCTTCAATGGTCTCAATTGGGGAAAGGCTATGACACAAGCCTTTATCAGTCATGTATTCTCATTTGCATCATAGCCACTCTCCCCGACAAGTTTAAGATGCCTGACATCAGCAAGTTCAAGGGAAACTCTTGTCCCATGGCACACATCGAGACTTACATATGGGCTATGGTGCCGAAGAAGGTCTTTCTAAAAGTGATGGCACAATGTTTCCCTCTCACTCTCGAGGGGGCGGCAAAGGATTGGTATGAAACTCTCCCGCTAACAATCAGTCTTGATTGGGACGCCGCCATGCTTGCCTTCAAAAGTCAATACAAGGCAACACCACTCACCGCCCGACCAAGAAAGAGCTCGAGAACACCACCCAAAGGGACAATGAGTCCTTTATTGACTTTACTAGAAGGTGGAATGACAAGCTTGCTAAAATTGTTGAGAGGCCTAATACTTAGGAACAAATGGACATCTTCCTCAAGTGTCTAAAGATTGATATCCGCACCCACCTAAGTGGGGCTTGCTATGCAGATTTCTCTCAAATGTACGAGGCAGGGGTCCGAATGGATGACTTGCTCAAGGATATCAAGAAAACTGCTCTTAGCTTCCGATACAAAGCCGCCTCTAACTCCACAAAAGAGGCTTCAGTCAATGCTGTCACAACCGACAAGGGGAATTACAAGAGGGTTCCTCCACCACAAGGCAAGAGACCTCAAAATGATCGTGTCTATACTCCTGTTCAAGGAATGACTCACACCGAGGCCTTCGAAGTTCTCAAAGCAAAGGGGCAAATCACACCTCTATAAGGGTACCAACCCAAGGCGATCAATGCCAACCATGCCCATCACAAGTATTGTGGCTACCACCAACATAGTGGCCATCTTACCGAGGAATGCTTTGTCCTCCGTAACATCACCCAAGACCTCATAGACAAAAAGGAATTCATAGTTCCTAATGAGGGTGATGTCAATGTAATAGAGAATAGGGAAAATAGGCAAAATGGGAACGTCAACATGCTAACTCGATCCGGATGAGTCATAGCAACCAATCCCACTACTTCTGCACCAAGCACCTTTTCTCCAAAATCGCAAGCTCGCGACACTCTCGAAGATCCTTTACTAGTTAAATTCAAGAAGAATCAAGCAAACATATCAATTTGGGACCTCATCGCATCTTCAAAGAAGCATCGAGACCTTATCATCAGCAATCTCGACGACACATCAATCTCTCCAAATACAACTCCCGAGGACCTTACTGCTATGATAGGCCATATACAATTTGGCAATTTCATCACTTTTGCTGATATGGACCTTCCACCATTTAGGTCTAATCACAATGAGGCCATCTATCTCAATGTAAGGGCAAGGGGAGACCTATTTAAGGAGTCTTGGTTGACGGTGGCTCCATACTCAACTTAATGCCTGGCCGAATCATGGGCATACTTGGGCTTAAGAATTCAGATCTAAAGCCTTCTACTCAAGTAATCCGAGGTTACGACAGCACTGCCCGCATAGTCATGGGTATGGTGGAAGTAGACATTGAATTTGGGAGCATGGTTATGTCCGTCCCATTTCAAGTGCTCGATGTCCCCTCTTCATTCATTCTTCTTTTGGGTCGACCATGATGTTTGCGTGCAGGTTTTTTGTTTGACTTCGAGGTGCCTTTTCGTCCTTCGATTTGCCCTTTTTTATTGTTTGAGAGTTGCCACCATGTTGTTGTCAGAACATGGACCGATATATCTGGATTCGGGGGTTAAGTTATGAATTGGGAAGGTCAAGGAGCACCCAATTCACCCAATCTAGGATTGGTCTTGCTAGGAAATCATCATCATTGTTTCAAAATCATGCAAAAAACGTACGTAAAAAGAAAAAAAACAAATAAATAATTGCTTATTTATTTGGGATGTCGGATCATGTGCTTCGAGACCATCTCCATGGATTGGAGAGGCTCTAGGATGATCCTTTAATGGAATCACACTACTTAAAAGACAAAGAAGAAGATGAGAAGATAGAAAACAAAGAGTTTTACCTAAGCGTTCTTCAAGAATCCTATGGATGGCCTTGACTAAAGGCCTTGATGATCCAATGAACTTGACTCGAATGGTGTTGTGGAGGCTTGGATTTCGTGGGTGAGGAAGAGGGACTGATTATGGGGACCTCTTTGATTAGATTTGGAGTGGTTTTGGGTGAAAGAGGATTCTAGCCTTTTTTTGGTTCAAGGAGCTCTATTTTTATAGGGGTTCTGGACCTAGGGTTTTGGCCAAGTGGGTAAGTTGTGATGGGAATCCAAGACTTGATTCTCACAGAGGTAATTTTGGACTCTAGGATCGTCCATTAGGTTTTCCCCGGATTTCTTAAGTGTTTGCCAAGAAAAGGGGTTAAGATCAACAAGGAAACTGACCAAAAACCAGACTATCAAGGGGGATGTCTCGTACTAGACATCAATGTCTCGTACGAGGCATCTCAGTACAGGAATTTACTCTTTGCCCTCTACAATAGTTTTAATGTTCATTTTGGCCCCTGACTAACAGAGTCAGTCAAAAACTTAACGAAACATGTCCAACTTAATGAGTTTCATCCCAAATCAAAGGCGTGACACAGAAGTAGTGTGATTATGAATGAATGTCCAAAATGGGGTGTTTACAGAGCCCCTCGGTGACGATACTTATGGATGAAGTACCGTCGTCGATAGAAAAGACGCCATTTTGAACTAAGGGTATGGTCGTGCTAAAAAGCTGCCTACGTATTCCTCAGAAGGAAATCAGACCAAACGTAGTTCGACTCTAAAAACACGCAAAAAATGAGGTTTAAGGTATTTCGAAAATCATTTTTTTTTAAACAATACTTGCGGTAAGTAAAGTTTAGAGTTTAGAGAGTACCCATACTGAGGAATCAATGGCCTTGACCCAATTCTGAATATGCTCCTTTTTGTTGATGACGAACCGTCTCCAGTTGCAATCCATACTGAGGAATCAATCTCTTTGACTCCAATTCTGAACATGCCCTGTTGTTGATGACGAATCATCTTCGATTTTGGAGACGCCAGTTACCCGGACCTTGCTTATCCTTCCAATGAGGTTTCCTTATTCGCCGAAAAATGTGAATCCTATGTTATTAACATACGTCTTGATAACAATTATCGAACTCTGGGTTTGGAGACGCCAATTACTTGGATCCTTGCTTCTCCTTCCAACGTGGTTGCCTTATTCGCCAGAAAAGCGAATCCTATGCCATTAACATACGTCTCGATGGCAATTGTGGGATTCTAAATGGTAGGATTGTCGCGACCCCGACCCCGCGGGCCGGGAACTCGCGAGCTGGACGTCGACTTAAAACAATAAACACCAAAATACTGAAGATAAAAATTCCATTTATACTAAAAGATTTAACACAAGGTTTTAGAAATCCAAGTTTAACCACAACTTAATACAACTGGTATACGCTCCACAAGCTTACACCAAAAACAAAATATTACAAACTTAATGACGTCATTGTTGATAATACTATTCCCAAAAGGTTTTACATTTAGGTAATGTAAACCAAATAACCACCTGCCCAAAAGTCACAAACCCTCTCGACGTCCTCCTCGTGATCAGCGAGTCCTATTCCTTTCCTCCTGGGGGGGGGGTTAAGGAAAAACAAAGATAAAAGAAAGGGGGTGAGATAAATCTCAATAAGTTACTAATGCAACTACATGACATGCTATGATGCAAGAAGAAATAAACAATAATAAACCTCACATAGCACGTAGTAATTAGCAGTTAACAGATAGCAGCGGAAATAAACAAGTAACAAAGGATATTGAGCCAAGGTTTCCCAAACTGATAGAACATAAGAAAGATCGCTGTGCAGCTTCAACCAATCAACCAATCAAGCCATCTTCATAGTAGCATAATAGCTGAAGAGAAAACCCCGGTACCGGAACCATAACCATGTAACAAGGGAAAATGACACAAAGTCATAACCCAAAACCAACTAGCTAGAATACTCACAAAGGGAGCTAGCTCATCTCAACCAAGGCCAATATGGAAGAGGAAAATAAGGGCAAAACAATGGACAACACTATAATGGACTCGACTCGTTGCCATCATAATATTCCCCATCGCCCAACACAACCAGAAATACCAGCTGGACTTTCAATGAATGCTAAGAAATAAACACTAGCTCAAATAAACAACTAATGATTCCAAAGTAGGGAACCATTCCAAATAAATCACCAAAAAGGATGAATCGATCCACACAACACATCAAAAGATGTCCAACAATCCCAAACCATACTTAATCAATTTCCGTAACGCAATTGTTCACAAAGGAACCATTTTCCACATTTGAGTATTTCACAATGGCCATTTTAATCTATTAGAATTGTACTCTGAGCCTAGACTAAGCTTGATTTCGAAAACAATTAAAAACAAAGATACTCAGGTCAGCAGCTATGGGCGGTCGCCCATAACCAGCCCGGGCGGTCGCCTAAGACCACTAACCCACAACCCATCAGACTGACCCTATGGGCGGTCGCCCAACCCATCAATGGGCGGTCGCCCAAAACCACTGACTCCAACACTCCAGGTGAAGTGACCTCATGGGCGGTCGCCCAAACCCATCATGGGCGGTCGCCCACGAGCCCTGACTGCCGGAATTCGGCAAGTTTACCTGGGTTTCATCCAAAATTCAACCCAAACCAAAACCAAACCAAAATCCAACGCATCTAACAAGTATAATAAGGTACTAGAACAACTTATAAGTCTAAAATAACTCATATAACATCTATTAGTCAACCCAAACCAAGAGATGATTCAAACACCCAAATTTCACAAAAATGGATAAATTACAAATAAATTCCAAATCAACCAAAGAAGCCATATATATCAACTAGAGCATCAATGGAGTTAAAGATGAACATTTTTAGCATAAATGGGGGGAAAGCAACTTACTTGGAATTTATGAAAGATGACGGAATTCGAAATTTCTTAACTCTACACGATCCTATCGACGATCTAAACATTTTTCATTAAATGAGCAATAAGAAATAGAGGGAGGAAGATGATTAAAATGAAGAGAGAGGGAGATAGAGTTTACCTTCAACAATGGAGAAGAGAGGTTGAGTGTGTGTGTGTGTGTGTGTGCAGGAGAGTGAGGGAGAAGGTGAGGGAGAGGGAGGGAGTAAGTAAAATTATTTTCAAAATGTTACACATAGGCCCCCTCTACTACTACTACTACTACAATATCCTCTTCTCTAATAATTCCCTTACTTCATACTAGCACAAATGATCAATTAAAATGCTAGGCATAAAAATATTATGAGATATAAATTCACACATAAATATTTAAATAGATAAATAAATAAGCAAATAAATAAATAAATAAATATTTACTACTTAAGAAAATAGAGACGGGTTTTCGGGTCGTGACAAGGATCCTTTGTCATTAACTTACGTCTTGATGACAGTTATGGGATACTCGGATTTGGAGATGCCAATTACTTGGACCTTGCTTCCCCTTTCAACGAGACTGCCTTTTCGTTGAAAAATGTGAAACCTATGCCATTAGCTTACACCTTGATGACAATTATGGGACTCTGAATGGTGTGATACTGTGTTATTAACTTACGTCTTGATAACAGTCGTGGGATACCTGGTTGCAAATCTTGTGTCATACGCCTTGATGACAGGCGCGGGACTCCTGCTTGTAAATCCTGTGCCACTAACATACGTCTTGATGACAATCATGGGATTTAAAGTTTGCTGATGCAGATTTTGTTGTTCACCCATGATCTTGGATGTGCGGTGAGAATAAATTCGTAGTGAGAAACAACTTTGCTTGTTCCAATTCTGAAAATATCCATTTGTTGATGACTCAATGTTCCATCTTGAACCGGGTTCAGATTCAACCTTTCAGTCAAAAGCAGGGCTTTTTCTGACATTTCTGTTAAAAGCGGGGATTTTCTGTAATTCCTGTTAAAAGCAAGGCTTTTCTGGAATTTTTCAAGAAAACAGGGTTTTCTGAGAATTTTCTGGAGATATCTCGTACGAGATAGCGATGTCTCGTACGAGACTTCTTTGTTTTTACGCATATCAGAGGCAATATCAGGCGCTGAAGGTGATTTTCAAATCACTTTTCTTATTTCATTTCGGGAATTCTCGACCCTGGGCGATTTTTTCGCTAAAAAATCTTTGTTTTCGCCAAGTTCTGGTAATTCTTAACCCTTTCAAATGGCCGTTGCAAATCATTCTCATAGGGAACACCTCTTCGGTAGACATATGAGGGGTAAAGTGTGGGCGACCGATGAGTTGTGCCTGTTTCCTGATGACCATATTTCTCACGCCGTTCGGACGAGGCGAGTAAGGATCTCTTCCTTTGACTGGGTCAATTTCGTCGTTGCATGTCTCAATTTGGTGCCTTCGCAGTTCGACTTTTACCGACTTTTGCCTAGAATCATTGTTGCTAGGGTTTATCATGCATGGCTGATCTTTCAATGGAATTTCACCCTTATTGATGTTGAAAATCATTGTAGTATGGTAGTACATAATTTTGACTGTCGTTCTAGGCAATTCTGCGACTTTTCGGGTAAAATGCTTAAATGAGGGTTTTACCGATTTTCTGACATTTGTCGCTTTTGCCTTTGTTGTTTGCAGCCATTCAGGGTCATCGATAACTGTAGGGGCAATGTATGAGCTGTTGCCAAGAGGTGGGAAACTCTCAATGGCGAGATGAAGAAAGAGATCGAGAATCTCGGGCTGAAACCCTTCTTTGACGGCTTAGTCGGTGAGACGAGGAATGTTCACTTGCTCCAGGCAATTCCAGAGTATTGGTGGGACAGCACTCATACTATGCATATGTGGTGGGGGGAGGTTACCATGACCCCTACTGACTTTCATGCCATTACTGGGCTTGCTATCGTCGGTGAGCCACTTGAGGTTGATACTGATTTCTCTCCCAGCGGGGATGATATGAGGCATTTTCTGGGCTTCTCTGTGTATACCCTAGGCAAGGGTGTCCCTCTGAAGGCTTTGAGGGAGAAGGTTGATGCCGACGTTACCGTTAATGCAGGTCAGATGCACCTTACTGACAACCGTATCGCAGCCATCCATGGCTTTCTGTGGTGGGCCTTTTCTGAGGCGCTATTTGCAAAATCATGCGTTAACCGCCTTGTTTACTCTGTCGAGCTACCTAAGGGATATGCAGCATGTGACTGATGCCTGTTGGGGATTGGCAGGCTTGGCTCACTGCTATGTGGCTATGGATGAGAGTTCGCGGGATCGTGCGAACGCTGGCTTTGGCGGCTACAGTCATGCCTGGGAGGTATAGTACTCATCTTCTTCTTTATTCCTCCTTTATTTCAGCCCCAGTTTACTTTTGATAGCGTTTTTCATCTGAGCTATTTGTGTATTGACTTCCTTTATGTTTCTCCCATTTTGCAGGCCTGGGGTTACGCCATGTTTGGGCTCTTCACTTTCAATCTTCGAGACAACACCGTTATGTTACCAGATACTCTAAGGTGGCATCGAGGTAACAAGGATACCCGTGATGAGCAGGCAGAGGGGGCTGATATGACGGTGGAGCGTATACGGCTGTATTTTGATAGATGGGAGGCCGTCCCTGAGTCCGCTGTCGCTTTCTTTCCTTGGCGGAGTCTGGGCATTGACCATGCCTACGGGTTTACCGGTATGAGGCTTCTGATGATTGGCCTCGGTGGGGGATGCTTCTACTTAGGAGAGAGAGTCTCTCGCCAGCAGGTGGTGGCAGACTCGATGTTATCGTCCCCTTGGACCCACCGGCCCATATGCTTAACTCTTATGCCATCGCGGAGGAGGAGAGAGGGGACCTCGTTATTGGTCAGGGTGCTTTTGACCATATGTCCTTGGAGGCTGATTATCAAGACTTCCTTGCTCGTCTCATGCCTCGGTTAATTCTGGAGGGTGATCAGGCTCAGACCCAGGGAGTTATCCACGTCCCTTTCCGTCCATAGCTTGGACCAGCTTCTTTTACCTACAGCATGGCTGAGGGAATAGAGAGTACCGAGGACCTTCCCGCCCAGTACGATATGCCTGAGGGACTCGTACCTCCTGCTGACGCGACCATGGTATGATTTATGACCCTTCTTCCGTCATTTCTGTCATTCTACCATTTCATCTATCTGTTTATCATTTATCTGAAGATTCTGACATCTCTATTTGTTTCTTCTCAATAGGTTCCTGTAGATACCCCGGGAAACCACAGCTTGGCTAGAGCGGTGAATTATCCTAGGATGTCTAACTTGTTTTAGATTGTTTAGAGTCGCCACCTATGTTTTTAAAGGAACATAAGAAAAACCTAGAAATAGCCTAATTTATGTACAAAACCAGAGATTCGGGAGAGAAGGGTTCGGGGGTTAGGTGACGGAGTGGGAAGTACTTAAACACCCACTCCGCCCCGCTTACGCGGGTCTTGCTACTATTGGTGTTCTAATATTTACATGTCCTTCAATTAATTAAATATAAATGTGCTAACAATTGTGATGAGAAGAAAAGAGGAAATAAAGGGGAAATAAAATAGAATTGTTTTATTTATTTAATGATAAAGATTACATGTAACAAGTAATGTTAAAGAATTACATTAAGAGATGAAGAGAAATTAACATGGTGAATTAAAGTTAAGATTAAAATGTAGGGAGATAACCTTAACTAACTTCAATATGTGAAGTAGTCATGTTGGTCATGTCCCATTAATGGGGATTGCATACATCAAGAAGAAGAAAACAAAGGAAGAAAATGGAGTTGTACCTTGAGAAAGAGGACTTGGAACCTTGACTTGAAAGTGTTATTGTTGTGATGAAATTGTTGTAGAACAATTTGTGTAGAGTCTTGTTACTAAGAACTCTTGTTGGGAGAATTTGTGTATAGTGTAGTTGGTGAATCAAGGTTGGAGTCCTTTTCCAAGGTAGGAGATGATGGTTTTTATAGGTAAAAAAGAGAGGGAAATGATGGAGGGAAATTGGTCATCCATGTGAAATGGAATGAGCCAATCACAAATAAGATAAATGAATAAAAGAAAAATAAAAGAAATAAAAGAAATCAAATAATAAATGAAAGAAATATTAGTTTTTGGGAAAAGGCTTAGAATTTGGGATTGGGAGTTAATGAGAAAAGGGGGGATGAATGTGGATGTAAAAAGATGGTTTTTTGTGATCAAGAAAAGATGTTTGTAAATAAGAAAAGGGAGGGAAATAAGGTGCAATCCGTTACTGCCAAAGAGGGAAGCGCGCGGGTCCGGCTTTTGGGGCGGGACGCGCGCGCGGCTCACTGGCAGTGCCGGAAGCGCCCGCGGGTAAAAAATGACAGAATGACCCTAAAAGTTAACTCTGTTATGCAGTTTAGTCCAAAACTAACGGAATCAGTTAGGAACTTAACCGAAGTAACAGAAATTAATGAAAATAAGTTAAATAAAAATACTTTGTATGCAATCGGGGTGAGAGGTCCAAGGCGGGGTGTCTACAGTTCCCATTACTGAGTATAGAGAGGTTGCGGGACAACTTGCCCAATTCATGGCCTATGCCAAGAGGGTGAAGAGAGAGACTGCGGATCTCTTAGGTCGATTGCCTCACCAGATAGCAGAGTCGGCTTCTTGCGGGAAGAGACCTCAGACTGCTGAGTGATCACGTGGCGGTGGCGACGTCTCCTTCCTTTTGGTGTTGAGTAGATAGGATCCCCCATTCCATCTTTTTGTTGATGATGTATTTGTTGCCTCGGTGTAGGCAAAGACAACTTTTCTTTCTTTGGTTTGTACCTATGCAATAGTTATTTCCTAACTCTAACACACAATACTTTTGTTAATTTTAGTTTTAATTTCTGACTATTGTAAATGGATTGATTCATATCCGGTTGGTCAACCGAGGGGTAATTTTATGAGATGGATTCGTGTTGGGTCATTCGTATGTGTGTGTACTGTTTCGGGTGAGTTTCTGAGGTGATTGAGACATGTTTTGACTTGCCGGGCAACCTGGGATTTGACCAAAGTTGTTGCTGTTCTGAACTGGGAGATGCCTCGTACGAGACATCGATGTATCGTACGAGTCACCCTCTGAATCTGCGGCTGTTTCTACTTTTTCCTCGAGGATTTGGTGTCCAAACTTGTATATAAACACCTCTAGTCCATCTTAGAATACCATGCAGCCTTAAATCAGTTCTGGGAACCTCTCTTTTGGAGTGAAATTCTTAACCTTTTGCTCCCAATGGCCCTAAGTAAGTCCATCCCTTCATCAATAATCGTTGATGAGTTCTCCTTGGATTCAGAATTAGTGGAACTCTACAAGAATGACTTAGCAACGTTCTTTCGTTCATTCAATAAACCTCGCCAAGAGAGATTTGTAGAGATGTTCGGGTTGAAGATTCTTTTCACCTTGAAGAATCTAAAACCGGAATGGGACCTTCTAAACGGAGTTGCACGCTTTTGGGATCCATCGACTCATCTTTTCAACTTTTCACTTAATGAGATGGTCCCCACTGTAGAGGAGATGGCGGCTATCTTGGATATGCCATTGACAGGGGTGGTTGTGGTCCCTAATTGTGAGGTACCGGCGGAGTATCTCAGGGATTTATTAAGTATAGGCCTTCCCGAGGCGTAGAGTTATATTCACAAATGCTATATCGATCTCCACTCTTTGCCTAGGAGATTTAAAGGTCGTGTGACTCGTGGTCACGGTGTGGATTCCCAGTGCTGTCTCTTGGCATTATGCTTATTTCGAAGCGTGCTTTTCATGAGCAAGTGTGGCATGGCGAACACGGAGCTCGTGGATATCGTTATGCAAGCTAGAGGACGGGCCTTCAACATAATTCCTCTCATCTTGGGGGAGACCCTTCATAGCCTTGATGAGCTACATCGAACCGGCTCTATGACTCGGGGAAGTCCATTATTGTTGACCATTTGGCTCAGAGAACATTTAAAATTGTTGGACTCTCCGATCGAGTATTCTCCTTATACTTTCCATAGGCGGAGACTGTTGGTGAAGGGTCTCAGCATTGAGGAGTGGGCCCATATTTTTGCTAAAGCGGAGACTGATGATATTGCTCGGTGCCCATCCTTTTGGAAGGTGAGGAGGTTCGTAGCTAATACCCTTGGGTACGACAGGGTCGTCCTTCCAGGTTTGAGGGACTCCTCTTTCTATTTTGCTCGGAGGGTGATGCGACAATTCAGTCAACAGTAGAACACTTTCGTGTTAGGGGGATGGTCTCGAGACATTTCTTTCATGGACTTAGAGTTCTCTATGAGCTTGGCTCGTGCTTGGGGGCAAGGCACCACTATGGATCGTTGGACCAATCTTCATCATGATGGAGGGAGCATCTATTTGTCCGACAAATATTTGGATTGGTTTCTGAAAGAACTCCGTCCTAGTTTCGAGGGTATTAATGAGATCCACCGCTCTCTGTTGGCGGACCAATTCGAGCCTAGCTTGAATTTGAGGAAGAAGGAAGCTAAGGAGGATCCTTCTAATGTCAGAGTAGATGCCACTCAAGATTTTCTGGATAGTGACTTTTCGAGAAGAGAGCAAACGGACTTCCCGGTAAATTTCAAGCTCTGGATAGGCCTCATGTGTTTGCGAGACTGACTCCCTCGGTGTTCAGTCGACTTGATGTTCCTCTCGGTTTCGAGATACCTTTGCACAAGAGGAAGAGGAATGACAAGGCGGATCGTGGTCAAGTTCCTACTAAGTCGAGGAAGAAATAGATCCTTAGGAGTATCAAGAGATTGCCACAGATAAGTCAATGTTTAGATTTTTAGTATTTTATTTATTTTTCTTTTGCAAGCTGGTATTCATGTTAGAAATTTTCTTATTACTTTCTTGAAATGCATTTAATTAATAAGAAGACAAGATTTTGATTTTATTTATTGAATAGACCGGACCAAAAGGCTACCTACGTTCTCCTTTTACATCAATTAAATAAGGAGCTCAGGTCATCGTAGTTCTTGTTTAAGAAAGAGAGAAATATGTGATTGTCCCATATATATATATATATATATATATATATATATATATTATTTTTTTTTATACACACCCTAATTTTTGCCTAGACCGCCCTTTCAGGTCTTCAATCTAGCGGGCTTCTTTTCTCGTGCTCTCTGCTCTAATTTTTGCCTAGGCCACCCTTTGTGGGTTTTCAACCTACCGAGATTTCTTTTTTTTTTGATATAGGGAACGGAGCTATGAATAGTACTTCTTCAGCTTGTCCACGTTGACGGGCTTTGCCAGTTGATCTCCATCTAGGTCTGCGAGTTGTACCACTCCTCCGGAGAATACCTTCTTGACTATGTTACAAGATTTGTTTCTCCGGAGTACCAAAGGCAAGCATGACATCGTTTCCTCCTGCAGGGGCTGGCAAAGGGCCCGCGAGAGTAGTTTCATTGAGAATAATTCTGATCCTTAAACGGTGAGGTCTTCTCTATACACCGGAGCCAGAGGGAAGTGGGGTAAATGGCCAAGACTACTGGAAGGATTACTCTTGGGATAATAGGTACTGTAACTGGTATTCTTGTGATCGGCTCTCGGCTGAGTAGCAAGAGCAAATTTTAATTCCATACGCTTCCAAAATTTTGCGAAAAAAATCAACGCTTTAGAAGAAGCGATCTGTTACCGAGCCATTTTCCGGACGTGAGACTTTCTTCTCATCCGGCTCCACTGTCTACCTGAGACTGTCCCTTGGCCTGTAGGTCCAATCCAGCTTGTTCTTGCATCGAAACAGATTCCCATGGGATTGAATGGTCCAGGACGATGTTCACGTAGGACAAGGTCACCTTCTTTGATGTTTCTGGACTTGACTTTCTTATTGAATGCTCGGACCATTCTCCGTTGATACGCTTGGATATGCTCGGCGCCTCGAAGTCGTCGTTCATCTAGCAGGGCTAGTTGTTCATAACGGCCGTCTAACCATGTGACTTCATTCACTTGGTTTTCTAGGAGAACCCTTAGTGATGGTACTTCTAATTCGATTGGTAGCACTGCTTCCATCCCATAGGCTAAGGCGTAGGGAGTTTCACTAGTGGCGGTACGGATTGAAGTACGATAGCCCCAGAGTGCAAAAGGTTGCTTGTCAGGCCATTCTCTGCCAGTCTTAGCCATTTTCCTAACGATGGTCTCAACGGTCTTGTTAGCAGCTTTGACTGCTCCATTGGTTTGTGGTCGGTACGGTGACGACTGATGTCTCTCTATCTTGTACTCTGCAAGTAGTTGGTCGCATTCTTTCTCAAAGTGTGAGCCATTGTCAGATATTATCTAATGAGGTACCCCATATCGGCATATAATGTTGGTCTTAATGAACTCAGCCACCTTTCTGGCATTTAAGACTTTGTAAGATTGAGCCTCGATCCATTTAGTGAAGTAATCGATGGCGACCAATACGAATGAGTGCCCATTATGACCTGTCGGTGAGACTTTTCCAATGACGTCTATTCCCCATGTAGAAAAGGGCCAAGGGAATGTCATGGGGTATAACACGGATGGTGGTGCGTGTTGTAAGTTGGTATGTATCTGGCACTTGTGGCATTTGTTAACCATGTCGGTGTAGTCGGCTTTCATTGTAGCCCAATAGTACCCTAGTCGGATGACTTTCTTTGCTAGCATATTTCCATTCATGTGGGTTCCACAGACTCCTTGATGGACTTCGTCCATGACTTCTATGGCTTCGTGCTCATCGGCACAGAGTAGTCACTGCTTGTGGTGTTTCTTGTAAAGGCGATCACCTATAATAATGAATTGGGTGGCAAACTGTTTGAGGGCTATCTTCGCTTTAGGTGATGCGTCTGATGGAAATGTTCCGTCTAGGAGGAAACTCCATACATCATAATACCAAGGTTTATCGTCCAAGGTATTTACGGAGAGAGAGCCACACTCTTCTTTGCAGTCGTGCAGGTCTATGATTGAGTAATAAGCAGGAGTCATTCATCTCGTGACTTTGAAGGTTTTAACCTCAGTCCATTCGGGAATCTCTACAAGTGATGCTAGCATGGCTCGCGAGTCTTCCAAGCGGTTCTTATCTCTAGGAAGATAGTAGAAAGTGACCTCTTTGAACTGTTTGACCAAGTCTTGGAGATGGTCGTTATATTTCTGGAGTATAGAATCTTGTACCTTCCACTTCTTGAGTGACTGATAGATTATGAGTTGTGAATTCCCGTACACCTCTAGTTCGGTCACATTTCTTTCTAAAGCTGCTTTAAGCCCCGCTATGCAAGCTTCATACTCGGCAATATTGTTATTGGCCTCAAAGTCAAAGCGGATTGCGAGTGGAGTGTAGAAATCTGAGGGATCTACAAGTAACATGCCAATGCCATATCCCCGTTTATTGGCTGCGCCATCGAAAAATAATTGCCACTTATTTTCTGCTATTGCCATGATGTCCTCATCAGGGAATCGCGGGTCTTCCCCCTTCACTTCATCATATGGAAATTCAGCTAAATGATCCGCGAAGACTCTTCCTCTCACGGATTTTTGTGTGATGTAAGTGATATCGTACCCCGCGAGCATAAATCACCACTTGGCTATTCTAGAGGAGACATGCGACTTCTCGAAGATGTATTTCCTTAGGTCCATTCAGGCAATCATTTGTACAGGAAACGCTTCCATGTACGGATTTAATCTCTCAGCCACCCATACTAGTGCAGCACACGAATTTTCTAATGCAGAGTAATTCAATTCAGCCCCTCGGAAGCGACGGCTGACAAAGTATACGACATTCTCTTTCTTTGAATCGGGTTGCTCTTGTGCTAGCATAGCCTCTAATGCAATATCATTGACTGTGAGGTACAAGGTCAACGGTTTCTCTTTATGTGGTGGGACCAACACTGGGGATTCACTAAGTACTATTTGACTTTTTTGAAGGCTTCTTGGCATTCTTCGGTCCATTCTAGGGATGCGTTCTTCTTGAGGAGCTTAAAAATGGGCTCTCACATCGTCGTGAGTTGATTAATGAAACGACAAATGTACTGAAGGCAACCCATAAATCCCTTGACTTCTTTTTGCATCTTAGCTGGAGGCATGTTAATGATGGCTTTGATCTTAGCGGGATCCGCTTCTATACCACGCTCAGTGACCATGTACCCTAGGACTTTTCCTTTTACTACCCCAAATGTACACTTGGCCGGATTAAGTCTCATCTTGTAGTGTCTCAACATTTCAAAGAACTTTCGAAGGTCGACGAAGTGCTGTCTATCGGAGCCTTTGGAGTGTATGATCATGTCATCAACGTACACCTCCATCTCTTTATGTATCATGTCATGGAACAACGCAGTTACAGCTCTCTGATAAGTGGCTCCGGCATTTTTAAGTCCGAATGGCATGACCGTATAACAGAACGTCCCCTAAGGTGTGGTAAATGCTATTTTGTGTTGGTCCTCCTCGGCCGTGAGGATCAGGTTGTAACCCGTGAATCTGTCTACGAATGAACGGACTTCGTATTTCGCGGTATTGTCAACGAGCATGTCTATGTTAGGAAGAGGAAAATCATCTTTCGGAGATGCTCTGTTGAGATCACAGAAATCAACACAGACGCGGACCTTTCCATTTGCCTTAGAAACCTGCACAGTATTAGCCAACCAGGTTGGATATTCTATCACTTTGATGAACCCAACAATCAGGAGTTTCTCTACCTCTTGTTTGACTTGTACCGACCACTCTGGCTTAATTCTGCGGAGTTTCTGCTTGATCGGCTTTGAATCGGGAAGCAGCAGTATCGTATGCTCAACAATCGAATTGGCTAACCCCGGCATATCTTTATAGGACCAAGCGAACACATCTATGAATTCTCGGAGAAGTGCTATGAGGGCTTGTCGGTCTTCCTCCTTGAAGAAACTGCCAATCTTGGTCTCTTTCGGATCATCGTCCGTCCCCAGATTAACTGTTTGCATTTCTTCTGCATCAATAGGACCATTTCCGCCACGAAGACCTACTTGCTTATTAATTTCTTTTAAGATTTGTTCATTTTCTTGATCTATCTCGTCATATGACTCATTATTATCTAATTCGTTAAAGTTATTAGTTAATTCATCATTTATGACACTGGCAATCTTGGGATACTCAGAAAGATCTATTTTTCATTAAGAAAGTAGGGGAATACATGTTCCGCGATGGCATCCAAGTCCTCTCGGGTGAGCTCATCGGTAGCGGTATCTGACTCTAAGGTAAGAGTTACAAACTTTCTTTCTCTATGGGGAGTGCATCCTAAATCTTTGATCAGGAAATCTTCACTTGCTATGGGTCCCCCAGTTGTGTACCAATTCTGAATATGTTGGTAGTGGTGCCCTAGGCACGTTTAATAAACGTTGTAATTGTTATCATTTATTTCATATCAATAAAGAGATGTTTTGATTATTATTGTTGTTCATGTTTACTTATAATAATCCCCGTCCCTAGTACTTGTTAAGCACTAGTATAAAGGCTAAATGGTCATGGGATGATCATGTTAGATTTATGGGTACTTGTTTGGAACAAGGTACTGGACATGACCCGCTGTATGAGATTTATGTCATGGTCTATGTCGTACATATATCTCATATTAGTTATGTCACACGAATCCTTAGACATGAAGTTATTATAGTCTTCCACTTGATGAACATTATGTTTGACATATTCAAACGCTACCTTAACACGGTAGTTATAAAGGGTATGATTGGCATAATCGGATTCCCGTTGGGAAGAATAATGAGCTAAATGGATTTGTCCCTCCACGGAGAGATGTCAAGCTTGGGCCCCTCGAAGGAATAATGTTGATGAAATGTTCGGCCGGACTCAAATGGATTGATTGGATCAATAGCATTTGAATTATCAACATATTCGGAATCGAGAAAGTATTGAACAAGACAAGTTGACTGTTTGACCATGACTTGTGTTCAATGACATCGTGGACAAAGGGATTGTGACATATTCTAAAGGAATGCGAACTTGTATCTAGTTATACTATTTGGGTAGGTATGACGGTTTGCTAGAACCTAATCATGTCTTATGGGATCATGTTTGAGCCCATTGCCAACTTAGTATAATCCTAGAGGGTCACACACAATAGAACGAATCTTAAATAAGAGGACTATATTGGAATTTAGGGTCGAAGGACCTCAAAGGAATTTCTGAATGAATTCTGGGCTTCTTGGTCAACCGAGCGGGCGCTTGGGTTAGACCAGGCGGGCGCCTGAATTAATTCTGAAAGAACTGGACCTTCTGGTCAAATGAGCGGGCGCCTGGGTTGGACCAGGCGGGCGCCCGGTATGCCGATAGAAAAATTCCTAATTCGATTAGGAAAGGTTTTTGGCACAAGTTACCTATTTGGAATAGGTCTTAATTGTGTATAAAAACCTCAATTCGGCCAGACCATAAAATGTAGTGCTTTTGTGAATCTCAAAGAGTTTGAGAGAGATTTTATTTTGTTATAAGATATCATTGATTGAGGAACAAAATAATTCACAAATAAATTCCATATAGTTATTTATTGAATTGTGAAAGTGTGTTTCATAATTATTGGTCTAGCAACCAAGATCAAGGAGCCTCTTGATATTCGTTCGAAGTGTGGACACCGCTAGAGGGTGAATTTTATCATCTACAAAGTTCGTGATTTTGTCCGTGATAAAGCTTCAAGTTTCTCCACCAAGACCAAAGAAAACTTTGATAATCATCAAGGGTTAGTTTTATCCTTTATTCATGTTGTTGTATTTGATTTAATCATATGATCGGATCTATGGCTTTGGGTTTCATAAAATTTTAATTGCTATATTCCGCTGCGCATGTTACTACGAAACCCAACAGTGGTATCAGAGCCCCGTTCATGTTGATTAATTCAATACTTGGATCATGTTTTGTGTATATAAATTGTTTATGTGCCTAGCATGATATGAATATTGGATTATATGATGTTTATGTGATTTTATGTGGTTTATTGCTTCAACTTTAATCGGACAATTCAATCGCAATAAAATTATGGTGGATTCTGAATTATTTTGATTATTAATTTTTGATTGGATCGAAGTTTTAATAATCGGGGAAAATAATTTTGAGACAAAATTTTCGAACTTTAAAAATTCTGTAACATTCTGACCATTCAGGCGCCCGCTCGCTGAAGACCAGGCGGGCGCTCGCTGGTCAAAATTTGTTCTGATTTTGGTTAAAATCTGAATATGGAATTTTCGATAAATTCAACAAAACCAGTAACAGAAACAGTCCAGACTTGCTGATCTGGAATGGGTTTTGAGTAGTTGGTTTGTGTGTGGATTTTGGGGTTTGATTTTCCTATTTGTTTTAGTCTTGTGATTCCTAGATTGGTTCAAGTTTTGGATGGCTAATCTGCGTTCATCGAGATTGTGTTTCCCAAAATTGATCGCAATCAAAGTTTCAAAGATAAAACGAAGTTAGAATTATGAAGAGTTCATAATTGCTAAAATTGAGAAACAAAGTTCTTGATTCAATGATTGGAGATCCATGTGGAATTGTGAATGCAATTGGCCTACGTTCATCGAGACCATCTATTGCTTAGTTTCGGCCACATGGACTACTTTCTTGGTTTCTTGAATTAGTGCAGGATTGTGGTTGCCTAATGGCTTAGTTCGACCGCACTTCTTGTTGTCTTGATTTGGAGATAATAACCGAAGTTGAAATAATCTCATCCTCATAATTATAGAGAAACTAATGACACATAAATATCATGCTTAAATTAATGGAGATTAATTTAGTGGCTAAACTTGATGTGTAACATGTTTATATTATGTGCTCATAAATGTGTTATATGATATGTGTGATGAACCTTCAAAGAAAGTTTTAAGTCCTTCTTTGCCATGCCATGATTAAAACACTTGTTTATACATGGGTAATCTTGATGTGGGTTCGCCTCCGCGAGGTGCATTAATCTTATTTATGTATGAGCAAGATGAGGTTCATTAATTTAATGTGGGCTTGCCTCCGCAAGGTGCATTAAATTGAATGGTTCCTATGCGTTTAAAATGGTTGGACTTAATTAGGCGTCAAAACAGTTTTGGGCCTAGGCAAAAGATGAGATTAAACATGCTTTTTGAAATTGGATTTCTCAAAGAATCTCATAAAAGGATCTAAGAATCATATGGGATATGATTGACATGATTGTCTACCTAATTAATTTATTTTTGAGCGGTCCGCCTCCGTGGACTCAAAAGTTAAATTAAAGTTGGATCTTAGCCCAATTAAATTATATTATACATTGGATGTATATGAAGGTTATATAATTTAGTGGGAGTATTTTGTTTGAAAAATACATTATTTATCTCTTTAATGAAAATTGGTACTTATTAAATTTTGGAAATTTTGCATATTTGTAGATAATGACTAATAACACTCAATCAATGTCGTTGCGATCGATCCTTGAGAAGGATAAGATCGAAGAGAATGGTACTAACTTTATGGATTGGATCCGTAGCATAAGAATCGTTCTTAGGCAAGAAGATAAGTTGTACATTCTCGATGGGCCTCTCCCTGCTGAACCACCGCCTACTGTCCCTAGGGCAGAAAGAGACAATTACAAGAAACATCGTAATGATTCTAGAGATGTAAGGTGTCTCATGCTTGCTGCTATGTGTTCAAAACTCCAACAAAGTTTGGAACATTTGGAAGCCTATGAGATAGGCGTGGAGTTGAGAACCATGTTTCAAGAGCAAGCTAGGCAAGAGAGGTACAAGACCATTGTTGCATTCACTACTTGTAAAATGAATGAAGGGCAACAAGTGAGTCCTCACTTTCTTAAAATGAAAGGTTATGTAGAGCACCTTGAGAAACTTGGCTATCCAATTCCATTGGAGCTAGCCACGGATCTCATTCTTAATTCATTGCCTAAAAGTTATAATCAGTTTGTGATGAATTATAACATGCATGGAATGGATAAGAATCTCTTTGAGTTGCATGGGATGCTCAAAACTGCAGAGATGAAAATTGTGGAGAAAGGTTCTCCCGTGCTCTTGGTTCATGATGGGAAGAAGGCTAGTGCCAAAGGAAAGGGTAAGAAAGTTGTCAAACCCAAAATAAGCAAGGCAAAGGTTGCCAAGGCTTCTGAGGCAAAACCCGATTCACAAAAGGATGCAATCTGTTTCCATTGTCAAGAAATTGGTCATTGGAAACGTAATTGCAAGGCTTTCTTGGAAGAGCAAAAGAAGAAGAAGGGCAGCAAGGCTGCGTCGACTTCAGGTATCTATATGATAGATATTCTCCTTTCTACCACTGATTCTTGGGTATTGGATACCGGATGTGGTTCTCACATTTGTCTAAATGTGCAGGGACTAAAGAATAGGAGACTGCTTAAAGAAGGTGAAGTAGATCTACGCGTGGGGAATGGAGCAAGAGTTGCTGCATTAGCCGTAGGGACTTATGAAGTCACTTTACCTTCCGGATTAATTCTTGTTTTGAACAATTGTTATTATGTTCCGGATTTAAGCAGAAATATTATTTCAATTTCTTGTTTGGATAATGAAGGTTTTAAGTTTCTTATTTAGAATAAGAAATTTTCTATTTATTTAAATGATGTGCTTTATGGTATTGCTAATTCATTTAATGGCCTTTATATCTTGGATGTCAACAATGAAAATAATGACAATGTCTATCATGTAAATAAGAAATCTAAACCTAATGATGTAAATCATACCTATTTATGGCATTGCCGTCTTGGTCATATTAATGAGAAGCGTATCTCAAAATTCCATGGGGACGGACTTTTAGGTTCATGTGACCTCAAGTCATATGATACTTGCGAGTCGTGTCTTCTTGGAAAAATGACTAAGACACCTTTTACCAAGTTGGGTGAAAGAGCAAGCGACTTATTGGGGTTGATACATTCCGATGTATGCGGACCATTAAGTAGCAATGCTAGGGGAGGATTTCAATACTTCATAACCTTCACTGATGATTATAGCAGATTTGGGCATGTTTACCTAATGAAACATAAGAGTGAAGCATTTGAGATATTTAGAATATTTCAAAATGAAGTAGCAAAACAACTTGGCAAAAGTATTAAAGCACTTCGATCAGATCGTGGTAGAGAATACTTAAGTCAAGAATTTGATGATCATCTAAAGAATTGTGGAATAGTTTCACAATTGACTCCACCCGGAACGCCACAATGGAATGGTGTGTCCGAGAGGAGAAATCGGACTTTGTTAGACATGGTTCGATCAATGATGAGTCAAGTTGATCTTCCAATATCCTTTTGGGGTTACGCTCTAGAAACTGCTGCTTTCACACTAAATCGTGTTCCAACTAAATCGGTTCAAAAGACTCCATATGAGATGTGGAGCGGAAAGAAAACTTGTTTATCTTTCATGAAGATTTGGGGTTGCGAAGCTTTTGTCAAAAGACTTGTCTCAGACAAACTTGCACAAAAATCTGATAAATGTATTTTCGTGGGATATCCTAAGGAAACTAGAGGATATTACTTTTACAACCGTGAGGACAACAAAGTGTTTGTTGCCCGAACAGGTGTCTTTCTAGAGAAAGAGTTTCTCTCCAAAGAAATCAGTGGGAGTAAAATAAATCTTGAAGAAATTTGAGACCAGAAAATAACATTGAACCAATAGTAGAACAAGAACAAGAACCACAAGGAGTTGTGGAACCTGTTCAAAATACACAAGCAACTCGCAGATCTAGTAGGTTACGATCCGAGCCCGAGAGATATGGATTTCTCGTAACGGATAGTAATGAGGTAGAAATCATTGAAAATGATGAACCGTCAACCTACTAAGAGGCGATGTCTTCTCCTGATTCGGACAAGTGGCTTGGAGCCATGGAATCCGAATTGCAATCCATGCAAGACAATCAAGTTTGGAATTTGATTGATGCGCCCGAAGGTGTAAAAACCATAAGATGCAAATGGGTCTTCAAGAAGAAGACTGACATGGATGGGAAGGTGCATACTTACAAAGCTAGGCTTGTAGCGAAGGGTTATAGGCAAGTTCATGGTATTGACTATGATGAGACCTTTTCACCCGTAGCAATGATCAAGTCTATAAGAATTTTGCTTGCCATTGCCGGATATCATGACTATGAAATATGGCAGATGGACGTCAAAACCGCTTTCCTGAATGGAAAACTCCAAGAGGATGTGTATATGACACAACCAGAAGGTTTTGAACAAGATTCTAAGGTATGCAAATTGCAAAGATCCATCTATGGATTGAAGCAAGCTTCAAGGAGTTGGAATCTCCGTTTTGATGATTCGGTCAAAGAGTTTGGTTTCATCAAGAACGAAGATGAGCCTTGTGTATACAAGAAGATTAGTGGGAGCATAGTGCTATTCCTTATTTTATACATGGATGACATATTACTCATTGGAAACGACATTCCTACACTTCAGTCTGTGAAGACTTGGTTAGGAAAGTGCTTCGCAATGAAAGATATGGGTGAAGCCGCTTATATACTTGGAATTAAGATCTATAGAGATAGATCAAGGAGGCTACTTGGTTTAAGCCAAAGTACATACATTGACAAGGTCATTAAAAGATTCCGTATGGAAAATTCTAAGAGAGGCACCTTGCCCGTGTTACATGGAGTTTCTCTAAGCAAGACTCAATGTCCTAAGACAAACGATGAGCGTGAGAAAATGAATGATGTTCCATATGCTTCGGCAATTGGGTCCATCATGTAGGAATGGAAGATTCCGTATGTAAAAGCGATTCTTAAGTACTTGAGAAGAACTAAAGACTCGTTTTTGGTCTATGGAGGAATGGAAGATGATCTCGTTGTAAATGCTTACACGGATGCAAGCTTCCAAACAGACAAAGATGATAGCCGATCGCAATCGGGTTTTGTGTTTATGTTAAATGGTGGAGCTGTAAGCTGGAAGAGTTCCAAGCAAAGTACAAACGCTGATTCTACAACAGAAGCTGAGTATATTGCTGCATCAGATGCTGTAAAGGAAGCTGTTTGGATTAAGAAGTTCATAACTGAACTTGAAGTGGTTCCTAGTATTGCTAATCCAATAGACCTTTATTGCGATAATAATGGTGCTATTGCTCAAGCAAAGGAACCAAGAGCACATCAGAAATCCAAACACATACTTAGGCGTTTTCATATCATTCGAGAGATCGTTGATAGGGGAGACGTAAATATATGCAGAGTACCTACTGATGACAATGTTGCGGACCCGCTGACAAAGGGACTTCCACAAGCTAAACATGGTGGTCATGTTAGGTCCATGGGTATTATATACATGGGAGATTGGGCCTAGGGCAAGTGGGAGATTGTTGGTAGTGGTGCCCTAGGCACGTTTAATAAACGTTGTAATTGTTATCATTTATTTCATATCAATAAAGAGATGTTTTGATTATTATTGTTGTTCATGTTTACTTATAATAATCCCCGTCCCTAGTACTTGTTAAGCACTAGTATAAAGGCTAAATGGTCATGGGAGGATCATGTTAGATTTATGGGTACTTGTTTGGAACAAGGTACTGGACATGACCCGCTGTATGAGATTTATGTCATGGTCTATGTCGTACATATATCTCATATTAGTTATGTCACACGAATTCTTAGACATGAAGTTATTATAGTCTTCCACTTGATGAACATTATGTTTGACATATTCAAACGCTACCTTAACACGGTAGTTATAAAGGGTATGATTGGCATAATCGGATTCCCGTTGGGAAGAATAATGAGCTAAATGGATTTGTCCCTCCACGGAGAGATGTCAAGCTTGGGCCCCTAGAAGGAATAATGTTGATGAAATGTTCGGCCGGACTCAAATGGACTGATTGGATCAATAGCATTTGAATTATCAACATATTCGGAATCGAGAAAGTATTGAACAAGACAAGTTGACTGTTTGACCATGACTTGTGTTCAATGACATCGTGGACAAAGGGATTGTGACATATTCTAAAGGAATGCGAACTTGTATCTAGTTATACTATTTGGGTAGGTATGACGGTTTGCTAGAACCTAATCATGTCTTATGGGATCATGTTTGAGCCCATTGCCAACTTAGTATAATCCTAGAGGGTCACACACAATAGAACGAATCTTAAATAAGAGGACTATATTGGAATTTAGGGTCGAAGGACCTCAAAGGAATTTTTGAATGAATTCTGGGCTTCCTGGTCAACCGAGCGGGCGCTTGGGTTGGACCAGGTGGGCACCTGAATTAATTCTGAAAGAACTGGACCTTCTGGTCAAATGAGCGGGCGCCTGGGTTGGACCAGGCGGGCGCCCAGTATGTCGACAGAAAAATTCCTAATTCGATTAGGAAAGGTTTTTGGCACAAGTTACCTATTTGGAATAGGTCTTAATTGTGTATAAAAACCTCAATTCGGCTAGACCATAAAATGTAGTGCTTTTGTGAGTCTCAAAGAGTTTGAGAGAGATTTTATTTTGTTCTAAGATATCATTGATTGAGGAACAAAATAATTCACAAATAAATTCCATATAGTTCTTTATTGAATTGTGAAAGTGTGCTTCATAATTATTGGTTTAGCAACCAAGATCAAGGAGCCTCTTGATATTCGTTCGAAGTGTGGACACCGCTAGAGGGTGAATTTTATCATCTACAAAGTTCGTGATTTTGTCCGTGATAAAGCTTCAAGTTTCTCCACCAAGACCAAAGAAAACTTTGATAGTCATCAAGGGTTAGTTTTATCCTTTATTCATGTTGTTGTATTTGATTTAATCATATGATCAGATCTATGGCTTTGGGTTTCATAAAATTTTAATTGCTATATTCCGCTGCGTATGTTTAGGGATGCCCTTGAGTGGTAACACATACCCTAGACCATATTCTGGGGGGTATAGAAAGACAGGTGGTGGATCTTTTTGTTGGGTTTTGATGCATCATGCGCAGCGGAATAAACAGATAAAATCAAACACCCAAGAGCCCGGATCCGTGCATGTTGATTAAATTAAATACAAGATGAAAGAAACATACCCTTGAAGATTGAATCCATGAACACAGACTTTGAGGTGCTAAAAGAAACACCCTCCATCAGTATCCACACGTCGAACGGATATCAAGAACACCTTCTTGATCTGGATTGCTAGACCCAAGGCTTGTTGAAGAAACAATTTCTTCGTAGGAATTATTTTGCTTCATTGATTATTGAGTTTTTATGATTATAAATCTAAAAACTAATAATCCCCTCTATATGTGTATAATAGTTTCTCAAATAACATGTTATGATTTCTAAAATCAACCATTAGCTTTCTCAAACCGGACTGCACACATATATAATAGGGTATAAACCTAATTCCTTTTGGGATCAGAATTCCTTGTCAAACAAGAAGTCTTGAACAAACTGTTTTCGGCCGGACAAACCATCCGTACGGATTGGTTGGGTGGCTCCCAAACCATCCGTACGGATCCTTCCAGCAGGATCCAGTTTTTCCCGTTTTCTGTGCCTTATTCAATCAGTTCTATTGTGTGTGACCCAATAGGATTATACTAAGTTGGCAACGAGTCAGAACCCGTAAGTCATAAGCAGACTCTACCAAGCCATTATGACTACCCAATTAGTATAACTTTGAAAGCCCAAAGTAACCTTATAGAACATATCACAATCCCTTTGTCACACGATATCATATTGGACATAAGTCATGGTCCACGTCAACTTATGTTGTCCAATGCTTTCTCGATCTCGAGTAGATTGATATGAGCAAATAACATTGAACGTTTCAATTCATTTGGGTACAGCTGTACACTATTATCAATCTCACTCATCGAGTGGCCAAGCAGATATCTCTCTTGAGAGAGGGACAAATCCCATCTTGACTTATCATTCTTCCCTACAAGAATCCGATTATGCCAATCGTAGCCTTTATAACTTCCCGGTTAGGGGTAGCATTTGAGTACGTCAAACATAATGTTCATCATGTGGAAGACTATGATAATCTCAGGTCTAAGGATAAATGATATAACTATTATGAGATTTAATTATGACATTTGACCATGACATAAATCTCATAACGGGTCTATCAAGTACTTGTTCTCCAACATGTAACCATAAGTTTAATCCGCATCCTATGCGATATAATCATCATATGATTATCCATTAAACTCATGCTAGCCCTTCATAACTGCTAGAGACAATGATTATTATAATAAACATGCAAAAGATATAATAATCGGGTTGGTTATCTCTATAACAATGAAGCTATGATATAACGCATAGGCCTTTCTCAAGGGCCTAGGGCATAATATCCAACAATCTCCCACTTACACTAGGCCCAATCAACGCGTATCCAATACCCATTGAGCTTAGTTATGATCTCCATCATACATGCAAACGAGCTTATGTAGGATAATTATCCTTGTTATTATCATGAGGTATTTTGCATATTTTGACATCTCCCATCTTTGACGATTTCTCGAGTAAGATAGAAACATCTGAGTATATGTTTGGATAAGATAATAGTCCCTTGTCTTGTGTAATAACGATTATTGACACAATGAAGGTACATTAAATTAGTGACACTAGAAACGATTTCTAGTTTACTAATTAGAATCTTAATCTTAATTAACATTCTTCTAGTTGCATCTCATGCCATTAGATACTCAACCTTTTGTAGAGTGGTAATGGTCCATTTAGAACTATTCTAACATCATTATTAAACGTAAACATGTATTTATACTGCAATATTTATCTTTGATGGTTTGTAAGAATGCATCTTTGTAACTATTTACAGTATCATCTTATATTCCATCAAAGATCAAGAATGCATCATTTAGTTCTTCTAAAGTACTTAAGGATGTTTCTTAACTAGTGACTTTCACTAGGATCCGATTGGTATTATCTCATCATACTCCAAGTATATGAGACACCCGGTCTTAGTATATTAACATGGCTTACATGATACATCCAATTGCCGAAGTATATGGAATCCTAATCATGTACTCTTGCTCATTAGTCTTCCAGTAAGACTAAATCTTGCAAAGATTAATGCCATTAGACTTTCACAAGTAACCTCTCCAAGAGTTTTGCATAGTGAACGTTTCACTATCTTGTCTTTACTAGTACTTTGACTTTAACCAAACAACGTTTTAGATTTATCTTCATAAATCAGTCCAAGGATGTAGGTGGCTTCATCCAAGTCTTTCATTTAGAAACTGTCTCAAAATGATTTATATATCAACCATATATATATTAGACTATTAATAAAATTACGCTCCCACTAAATTTATTGTAATCACAAGTCTCATCCTTGATGAATTTCAAACTCTTTGAATACTTCATCAAAATGAAATTTCACTCCAAGTAGTTTGCTTCAATCCATCTCATGAATTTATGCAACTTGCATATTTTATTAGAATTTTATATATCAAAACTTTTAGGTTGTATCAAACACATCCTAAAGTATGTTCCTGTTAATGAATGCTATTTTGATATCCATTTGTCATATTTCATATTCAAAATATGAGGTCATGACAATAAAAATTCTAATAATATTAAGCATGCCTACAGGTGATAAAGTTTCATCATAATCGACATTATGAATTAACTTTTCTCAATTAGTCTTGCTTAATCAATATACATTTTTAGATTTTATGACTCCAAGTCATTGATCTAAATCCGGAGCAGACTTTGCATCTTGATAGGTAATAGGTCAATCATTCGCAATGATATTTTCCTAATTACTTTCTATTACGAGAAATCTATATTTCTTGTTATAGATAGTATCCTATCAGTTATGCAAATTTCTTGTGTATACTTGAACGAATTTCCACAACTCCTTGTGAATATTTGTTCAACTTCCATCTTAGGTTCCATGTCACTTTTGGGTCTCGAACTCTTCGAGATACATTTTACTCCCACTAGTTCTTTAGAGATAAACGATTTATCTAGAAAGTGCTATTTAGAGTGACAAACGATTTGTACTCTAAAGGGTGTAAAATTAATATCATTAAGATATCCCATAAAATACATTTATAAAATTTAGGTGTAATTTTGTCTCAGACAACACTTTTCTCAAAAGCATCACATCATAAATTTTTATGAAAGACAAATCAAGTTTTCTTTCATTCCATAACTTATATTGTATAACGAACCTCCTTAGACGAATCTCAATTAAGTGTAATCGCAGCTGTTTCCAGCATATAATCCATAAGGATAATTAAAGATCAGTTTGACTTATTATGAGATGAAAAACTGTGTTTTACAGACAATCTGTAAACTTCTGGAACATCATCCGTACGGCTGCTGTTTCCAGATTATGTTTTTCTTAAATTGCAGACTTTCTGCAGAATTCTCATCGAGTCCAAGGCTCAAATATTCATTACTTTGATCTAATCAGAGTACATCAATACTTTTGCCATGAGGTGTTGAAATCCTTTCTAGCATTGTTACTTTAATAAACTACATACATCAAAATGTATAAGTTCAAAAGAGTACTTACTCTTACTACTATTAGTAAAAGATATCTTGATCAATTTCTAAGATTCACATATATCACATGATTTGAAATCATATGAATTTAAAAATCCGTCCCATGGAATTTTAGATATGTGTTTCTTATCATTTGATATAGACATTAATGCTTTTTAAGAATGTAACGATTACATCCTTATATTCAGATTTCCATTATTTACGTTATGCTCATTATTTTGTTCTTTCAAGATAAGGATATTAAGTCCCATTATATGATTAGCAATACAATAAGGCAAATCATATTTAATGGAACACTTTCTTATTCAAAATAAGAAATATCCATAATCTTCTAATGAAGAAACCAAAATAATATTTCTACTTAAAATAAGAACATAGCACCATTTGTTCAAAACAAATATGAACTTATTAGGTAAAGACACTTCGCAAGTTCCTATGATTAATGTTGCAACCATTGCATCATTATTGCCACATACGTTCATCTTTACCCTTACAAGTAGAAATTTTAACATAAATACTTGAAGTGGTAGTCCAACTACCCTTCATTTTGATATTTTAATTCAAATTGTAATTTCACCAACGGTCAATCCTATTGCCAAGGTGCAAATTACATTCTTTGGATTTTAGGTTTTGCCACAAATATTTCCTTTTAGGCTTGACAACTTTTGTCTTGCCTTTATCTTAAATCCTTGTCCTTATTAACCTTTAGAGTTTGAGAATGTTTCCATTTGATATTAAGACATAGCATTTTAAACATCAAATGTCGCTTATGAATTGATATCAAATCCGTTTGTTAGTTCCAAACTAACATGATAACCAAGCCAACTAAGGTAATTAATATGTTTCTCTATGTTCAAAACATGAGAACTTATTAACATACCTTTCATTCATCACATGAATGTTAGGCTCTAATCAATCTCAAACTTTATTTGTCTTTCTTGATTGTAGGAACGCTTCCTACATAATTGCTTATCGCATAAGAATTCATATGTTTCAGATACTTCTAAAGTTCCGATCATATGATAGCAAGTCGTAGGATAGTTGACATCTATAGAATTATCCACATGTTTCTAATCATTGTCTTTGTCCACCCTTAAGGCATAAGGTTTCTTAGGAATATGATTTATTAGGAATTTATAACTTCCGTTCTTGATTTAGAACAATTCTTAAGCTCATGACTAGGTCATGGAAGTTAATCTTATTCTTCTTAAAGTGGGGTCAATCGCAGTAATTATACATGATTATAGTTTAAGACATTCTACGAAATATGCAAATAAAATATACACATATATTTCATACCATTATCATTTAGAGACATATAATGTATTTCATAAATACTCCCACTAAATTATACACCTTCAAATACAACAATTGTATAACATAATTTAAGTAGGCTAAGATCCAACTTTAATTTAGTTTCAAGTCCGCTTTGGCGATACTGCTCAAAATTAAATTAATTAGGTAGACAACTCTTTGTCAATCATATCATATATGATTCTTAGATCCTTTATGAGATTTGTTAGACATCTTATGTCAGACATGTTTTAATCTCATCTTGTGCCTTAGGCCGAAAACTTTGTCTTTTGATAGCCTAATTAAGTCAAACCACGTTAAACGCATAGGAAACTCTCATTCCTCATCTTGCTCATATACTGATAGAATTAATGCACCTCGCTTTGGCAGAGCCCACATAAAAATACCCAGTGTACTCACAAGTGTTTTAATAATGGATTGGCACATAACTTAAGTTTTAAAGAAGGTTCATTTAAGATAGAGACTTGCATCATATATTTAATTATGTCAAACATAATATAATATAGTCTTTGCATGGTGGATGTCAACTAATCAAATTAATTGACAGAAGCAAAATCTTGTGATTCAATTACGAAGCAACATTATGGGGACGGAATCTAAATTATCTGTAAACAATTACAGATTGAATATTTCATTCGCATTCCCAGAAACAAGGCGTAAGCCTGCCATTGGTCCATGCAATGAATTAATCCAAATTTAGTTTCCTTCTCTTGCAAACAATTTGCACTTTGTATAGGGATAAATTCTGAAACTTTGAGATTACACTAATCTTAAACTCCTTTAAAATTATGATCTCAGTGACTGTCTGGACTTATGAACTGAAATCTGTTTCAGGAAACACGGTTTCCAAAACCTGCCGTCTGAAACAGATCAAAATCAGTAATGCCCAAACCATCCGTACGGATGTTTCTGGAAGCATCCAGATTTATCCGTACAGCTCTTTCATACACGTCACATAAACTCTGAACTCTTCAGAATTCTGAAATTGTATCCACAGAGCATCTTGAAATTCAAAGCACAAACCGCACGGCCGAAACTAAGCCAAAAGGCATCCACATTTCCGTGCTAAGATCAAGAAACCAAGCAACTTCTCTATACGGTCGAAAGTAAGCCAAAGGGCATCCACATTCCCGTATAGATTGGATAGTTGTTTCAAGATCTTTCATTGTCTCTTAATCTCACAGATTACAGCAGTTCTAAACTCTTTAGAACTCTGATTTCTGCAATTCCTTTTGAATTCTTCGGCCGAAAACTGTTTCAAGAAACACGGTTTCGAAAACCAGCCGTCTGAAACCAGTTTCCAGTTTCCAGATTCGAATTATGTAAACAATTTACAGAATAATATGAACACCAGAAAACAAAATCAAATCTGAGTATTTCCAAACTAGCCATACGGATCAGTTTGGCATCATCCAAACCATCCGTACGGATCCATTGGTAGGATCCCGGATTTCCAGTTTTTTTTAGAATTTCAGAAATTCGACCAAATCCAATATCATATTTGTACATAATCAGATTACAGAAACATGAATTTACAGATTACGAATTTAATTAGATCTAATCAATATCATGAATAAACAATTTATTATATATATAAATTAGATCTAAATTTTCAATACATATAATCCAATTATTTATTGATAATTCCAATATGCAATTATTCATATAGATCAAATCAATATAATAATCACATAATCCCCATGTCATGCTCATAAACCTTTATATCTCATATATAAAACTCAAATCACGCATTCATCTTATTATCATGTAGATATCATATAATCGAATTAAACAATTTCAACATGATATACTAAAATAATCAACAACGAACGGGGCTCTGATACCACTGTTGGGTTTTGATGCATCATGCGCAGCGGAATAAACAGATAAAATCAAACACCCAAGAGCCCGGATCCGTGCATGTTGATTAAATTAAATACAAGATGAAAGAAACATACCTTTGAAGATCGAATCCATGAACACGGACTTTGAGGTGCTAAAAGAAACACCCTCCATCGGTATCCACACGTCGAACGGATATCAAGAACACCTTCTTAATCTGGATTGCTAGACCCACGGCTTGATGAAGAAATAATTTATTCGTAGGAATTATTTTGCTTCATTGATTATTGAGTTTTTATGATTATAAATCTCAAAACTAGTAATCCCCTCTATATGTGTATAATTGTTTCTCAAACAACATGTTATGATTTTTAAAATCAACCATTAGCTTTCTCAAACCCGACTGCACACATATATAATAGGGTATAAACCTAATTCCTTTTGGGATCAGAATTTCTTGTTAAACAAGAAGTCTTGAACAAACTATTTTCGGCCGGACAAACCATCCATACGGATTGGTTGGGTGGCTCCCAAACCATCCGTACAGATCCTTCCAGCAAGATCCAGTTTTTCCCATTTTCGGTGCCTTATTCAATCCGTTCTATTGTGTGTGACCCAATAGGATTATACTATGTTGGCAACGAGTCCGAATGAGTCAGAACCTGTAAGTCATAAGCGGACTCTAGCAAGCCATTATGACTACCCAATTAGTATAACTTTGAAAGCCCAAAGTAACCTTATAGAACATATCACAATCCCTTTGTCACACGATATCATATTGGACATAAGTCATGGTCCACGTCAACTTATGTTGTCCAATGCTTTCTCGATCTCGAGTAGATTGATATGAGCAAATAACATTGAACGCTTCAATTCATTTGGGTACGGCCGTACACTATTGTCAATCTCACTCATCGAGTGGCCAAGCATATATTCTCTTGAGAGAGGGACAAATCCCATCTTGACTTATCATTCTTCCCTACAAGAATCTGATTATGCCAATCGTAGCCTTTATAACTTCCCGGTTAGGGGTAGCGTTTGAGTACGTCAAACATAATCTTCATCATGTGGAAGACTATGATAATCTCAGGTCTAAGGATAAATGATATAACTATTATGAGATTTAATTATGACATTTGACCATGACATAAATCTCATAATGGGTCTATCCAGTACTTGTTCTCCAACATGTACCCACAAGTTTAATCCGCATCCTATGCGCTATAATCATCATATGATTATCCATTAAACTCATGCTAGCCCTTCATAACTGCTAGGGACAATGATTATTATAATAAACATGCAAAAGATATAATAATCGGGTTTGTTATCTCTATAACAATGAAGCTATGATATAACGCATAGGCCTATCTCAAGGGCCTAGGGCATAATATCTAACACTTTTATCCCTTGTAAATGCTTGCCAAGTCCAAGACCGGGGAAGTACCCTTCTTTTAGCATCATGTTAAGTACTGGGCCTGTTCTGGAGAATGGAATCGCCTTAGAATAGTCATTTTCATTGTGTACTTCCACCATCTCTACACTACTTTCTTTTTGGATTTCGAATCCATTAAAGTGGTGGTCAGTTGCCTCATGCTGAATTTCTAAGATCGGGCTAGCAGTGACTAGTTCCCCAAGTACAGTGACAATCATGTCATTGTGTTTAAACTTGACACACTGATGGAGATTTGATGGTACTTCCCCTGTTTGATGTAGCCATGGGTGTCCTAGAAGAAGGTTGAAAGAGGAGGGGATTTCAATGACTTGGAATTCCGCCTTTGTAGTTATCTCTCCCACTACAACTGTTAGAGTGATCGCCCCTATAGAAGAGCATGCAGTGCAGTCAAATCCTTGTACAGTAAGAGTTGATGGTTTTAGCTCTCTCGAGGTAAGGCCAAGCGTTACCATGACTTTTTTCAGTAAGACATTTATGGCGGACCCATTGTCTACAAGGATTCTGGGGATTCGATGCCCATGGACCCTTACGGTTATGTAGAGAGCATTGGTGTGTCCTCCACCATACTATGGTAGATCTAAGTCGGTAAATGTGATCACATTGCCAAATTAGATTTGGCCTACCATTTGCGTTAACTCTTCGGGAGTTATTTCTTTGGGCACTTCGACTTGGGCTAAAGCTTTAGAGATCATCATTCGATGCTTATGAGATGAGCCTAAAAGATCCCATATGGAAATATTGGCTTGAGTTTTCTTCAATTGTTTAAGAAGTGGATCGTCAATCTTAACGGGTTCGGGCTCATTCGAAGATGATGGATCTTCTACTCTTTGATCTTTATTGATTATGACTCGACCGGAGCGGGTGAGTCAATTAACATCTTCCTTTTCTTTATTATTCATCCTCCCTAGTATTTGATCCCAAGACAACATGTAACAGAAAGAAATTTCATTATTAAACTTTGGAGTGCTCTTGTCGCGACCCCGACCCCGCGGGCCCGGAATACGCGAGCTGGACGTCGACTTACAACCATAAACTCTAAAATACTGAAGATAAAAATTCCATTTTATACCCAAAAGATTTTAACACGAGGTTTGGAAAATCCAATTTTAACAACATCATAAAACAATTAGTGTAAGCTCCACAAGCTCACACCCAAAAATACAAAATATTACAAATCTTAATGACGTCATTGTTGGTAAAACTATCCCCAAGAAGGTTACACATTTATAATGCAAACCGATCAATATCAACCTGCCCAAATATCTCAAACCTCTCGACGTCCTCCTCGATCTGCAAATCCTAATCCTTTCCTCCTGGGGGGGTTAAGGAAAACAACATTGAAAGGAAACGGGGTGAGATAAAATCTCAGTAAGTCACTAATGCAACTACATGACATGCTACGATGCAATAAGCAATAACAAATAATAAATATCACTTAGCACATAGCATTTATCATTTAGCAGATAGCAGCGGAATTAAACAATTAACAAAGGATATTAGCCAAGGTTTCCCAACTGATATAACCAAATAAAGGTCGCTGCGCAGCTTCAATAATCAATTATCAACATCTTCATAGTAGCATGAAAGCTTGAAGAGAAAACCCCCGGTATCGGAACCAATAACAAAGTAACATGCCACAAGGGGCGGGAGCCATGCCATAAAGTCATGCTCCAAAACGTATAGCTAGAATACTCACAAAAGGAGCTAGCTCAACCCATCCAAGGCCAATCTGGATGAGGAAGAAGGACCAATGGGCGATGATATACTGGACTTGGCTTGTGCCATTATAGCATTATCCATTGCCTGACTCGATACACAAATAACCAGCTGGACTTTCAAATGGAATCTAAATAAAAAATATTAGCTTAAATAACAACTAATGATTCCAAAGTAGGGAACCATTCCAAATAAATTACCACAAAGGTAAACCAATCCAAACCACACATCAAAGATGAACCACATTCCCAAAATAATACTTAATCAAATTCCATAACATTTTTATTCACAAAAAGAACCAATTCCAATTAATAAAGTGTTCCACGATGTTAACTTAAGTTAATTTGAGTAAATAAACTTGAACTAGGAAGCCACGTAGTTTAAACAAGCACAAGACAAAATTCCAGGCCAGGCGGGCGGGCGGGCGCGCGCATAGGGGCAGGCGGGCGCTTATTCCAACAAAAGGTTTGGCCTCAGGAAAAGGCAAGGCGGGCGGGCGCCTGGTCCAACCCGGGCGGGCGCTCGGTCTGGTTCTTGGCCGGAAAACAGAGCTGGGTTCTTCCTTTTTCTTACCATTCTCACACCATTTCCACAACACCCAAAATCAATACTTCCCACATGATTCCCAAAGTACCCAAACAACATTTAACCTAAAAGGGGACCTAAATAATACCATTTATCAACCACAACCAAAATTAAATCCCAACATTCATCAAAATCACCAATTTTAACCAAAAACCAAAATAAATTCCAAATAAATTGCAAACTCAATCAAACATCAAATGTAACAACTTAAGCATTATATAAACATGATATGAACATTTTAACATAAAAATGGGGGAAAAACAACTTACTTGAAATTTCTCAAAGATGACGGAATTCAAATATTTTTGGTTCTACGCGATCCTATCGACGATCCAAACACATTTCATAAAATGAGTAATAAGAAAAGATGAGAGGAAGAAGGTGAAAATGAAGAGAGAAGAGAGGGAGAAACTTACCTTTTCTTAATAATGGAGAGAGAGAGAGAGATTGAATGTACTGGGAGAAATGAGGGAGGAGAGGGGTGATGGAGGGAGTAGGATGATTATGTTTTAAAATGTTACACTTAGGGCCCCTCCCCTACTACTTACCATTACAATTAAACTCCCTACTACAATCAAGTCCCAACACTTCTACACTAGCACCAATAACTCAAATAAAATGCTAGGCATAAATTATTATGAAACATAAAATGTACACATAAATTTTTAAATAAATAAATAATTTAAATGATTAAATAAACCATAAATAAATAATTAAATAATTATCACTAAGAAAAATAGAGGCGGGTTTTCGGGTCGTTACAATCTACCCTCCTTAAAAAGAATTCGCCCACGAATTCACTCATCAAAATTCACAACACGCGGTCATAATGAGGCGACAAAATATCGATTCTCATATAGTACTCATAACCTCAATCGAGTACCTATCCAATTTTCATCCATAGTCTCCATGACTCAAATAAACCAACATATATTAATCACATACACATCTCATGTATACTCATATTAAACATTCTAAAGTCAACTTCTTCTTTCATCCGGGATTTCAAATTCCCACAACTATCGCAACATAGCTGATTCGACCCTAATTATCATTACGCTCGCCATCAACCCTTAAATCATCAATATCTATAAGTTTTACTTTTCCGGTTCATCCGTACGCATTGACTGTCTAGACATCATCCAAAGCAATCATACTACTACACGAACAATTAAGAGAAGGAATAGGGCTAACGATTATTGTCACCCAATGACTCAATGATATACTTAAAAATTTACCGTCATCAACTTATCCGATCAAATGAGATTCCACTACCACACTCACTTCCTCATGATATAAAACATAATACAGTCATAATCTTTGTATTTCTCAACCTACTTGTATTAACTCACATTTATCTTTTCAAAGAACATAATTATCCAACATTGGTAAACCATTATCATCATTTCTAAACTTGGTCCCATAACAACAAACTATAATTTGAAGGCGATATCACTAAAATTGCAATCAATCCTTAGTCATAGATAGCTCTATTTATTAACCCGAATTTTAGAAACACTTACCCGAAAGATCAATTAGCCACGGATACGATAGTTCTGCCACTTCCCGAATTCTCAATTGTCCATTCTACCATCATGGTAACCTTAAATAATGTTTACAACATAACAACCTTTCGCAATTAACTTCCTTCAATCATTATCTCCACTACTAATTAAAATCCATCCTCAAAATTGAAGAACCCCAATTTCTCCTAAACATACTTCTCGAGATACTACAAGTTTGCCTTATTCATAACCTTAATTACATTGTCAAGATACTTCCATTTGTAAGCCATTTACTCAGTATTACTTCCCAGAAATTTCAAACATTAACTCATCCCGAGCTTAATCAGCTTCTTAAAATATGACAAGCTAAGAAATTTTTCATCCCCATAGTATTCACCAAAGTGGCTATATATCCAAGGATTTCCATTATAGTGCTTTCACCTTAGATGGCACCTTAAACTAGAGGTACAACTTAAGCTCAAAATTTTATACAAAACGTTTACTTAGATCCACGCTATAATTTTATCATCACATTACTCCAACTCTTTGAAAGCCTAAAACAATTACAGATACTCAGTAATCTGTAAAACAATTCACATTTTATCTCCAAGGCTTTCCTCTAACTCTCTCTTTAAATTGATAATCCGCTTACATACTCCAAAGAAATTTAGCAAATCCTAATTCTTCAATGGCTAACCCACCTCAGTCTTTCATGTATACATTTATAATCCCAATGATACTTAGGCTCCATAGTACTATCATCATAACAACCCAATTGGCTAGCCACATTCTAACTGACCCAATATCAATTCATAGTATTCTGTAATATGCCCAAGTATTGATACCCAATTTTCTTCACATACTCTTAATCCAAATCGAGGAACGCTAACAAGAAGGATTTAGAACCATAGAACAACCATTTAACCAAAACTCAAAGTTCAAAATGCCTTTAATATAGATCGGGAAATTATTACTCTCCCAAAATATGCTTAGTCCTCTCGAACTTAACGCGCTTACCACCATTAACGATTATAACTTCCACAATCTACTCATCACTCATACAAATCATGTATTCCCTCATAACAACCAATTCCGATGCAATCACGTAGATGTGCTAGAAGTAAACAAAAATCCCCTACCAAGAAGTCCTCAATTGAATCCTCAATTCTTACAACCCAATCGATATAATTTGGATATTGATCTAATTATCAGTACTACAACCTTGTACCATAACAACACAATTTAACCCAAGCTTTTCCTAAATATTAGGTACTGTTCAGAAGGAAATAGAAATCTTACAAATGATAAATACATCCAACAACCTGGTATAGACATCCATTGTCACCCATCGAAGCGAAGTAGCCAGATTCCAAATAAGAAAAGATATGCTTAACTCTACACAAAGGAACGGTCTCAAAACAATTTTATGCAAAAGGGAAGAGAGGATGTAACAATTTTCCTACAACAATCGACTAAAGCATGACATTTCCCTTCTCAAAATAAGATCAAAAATCTTATAATAGCAATATGACAAATTTTAGCAGGTAAGTTATATCTACCTTTAAGCACAACATGAGCACATAAGACTCCATCAGATATCCTACACTCCTCCATAGGAGTAGACACTGACAACACATAAGTCAAAGACTCAGGAGAAATAAATGCAACTAAATGCACATAAACATGAGAATGCGATGATCCTAAAATGCACGCGATCGCTCTCTCGACGCAAAATAATATCTCCTGAAATTGCTCAATACCTGACGAGTGTTGGTTGATCACAAATACCCTACCCTGAACCTTTAGGGTTTCCCGAAGCATCTCTCTTCTGATCCAGTGCAATACCAGCGTCACTCCCGGATGGTTGATATCTTCTTCTAGGACAATCTCTTGAAAAGTGCCCAAACCGACCACAATTAACACATTTTCCTTGCTTTTTCCAACACTTGTCTTCTGAGTGTCCTTCCCTCTGACAATAGCCGTGGATCTTCCCATTTCGTGTCCCCTTATTAGAACCTTGATTTCCTACTGTTGGTTGCCCTTGAAGTTGCCTTCTGAATTGAGTTTGCACTCCAGAATTACCACTGTTATCCGAATATCGTTGTGGTTGAGCCCTGCTTTGCCCTCCTTGATTTCCCGGGTTAACCATCTCAGTCTTCTTCCTGTGCCCCCCGATGTCTTGCTCCATCAAACGTGCACGGTCCACCGCATCCTGAAAAGGTTGAATTCTTTGGGCTATAAGTTGAGTCCTAATAGCTGTCTTCAAACCCCTGATCAATCTCATCGCTTTCTGCTCCTCAGTTCGCACAAGGTAGTCACAACACCTGGCTAATTCTTTGAACTTAGCCGAGTACTGTGCTACTGACATCATGCCTTGCTCCAAGCTAAGGAACTCGATCTCTTTCCGGTTTTGATTCACTAGAGAGATAAAATGATCCTTGAATTTCCTCACGAACCACTCCCAAAAATATGGTATAAGAGTCGCATCCCAACTGGTCTTCAGTGCCTTCCACCAATGTTCCGCAGCCCCCACGAGCTTATAAGCTGCAAACAGAACACTATCCTCATCAGTGCAACCAAAGACATCATAGATTTTCTCCATCGATTCTATCTATAGCTCGGCCTTCTTCACATCAGGCTCACCGTCGTACTCACTTGGTTTCAACTTCAAGAACTGCTCCAACCCATATCGCGGAGGTGCTACATGTTCCTCTCTCGGCCCTCGGTCATGAACTGCTTTCACGGCCGCTTTAAACCTGCCCTGTAACATTGCACGGTTTTCTTCCCGTAGACCATTAAGATTCTGAGTCCCACTGATGCCTTCACCAGCTCTTCTTCTAGCCATTACAAACAAATACCTGCATAAAATACTCATCGTTACTCACTCTGAATCCATCTACCCTCCTAGGTCATTCTAGTCCACCTATACTTATACATAGAGCTAAACCATATCTCTGATACCAACTGTCGCGACCCCGACCCCGCGGGCCAGGAATACGCGAGCTGGACGTCGACTTACAACCATAAACTCTAAAATACTGAAGATAAAAATTCCATTTTATACCCAAAAGATTTTAACACGAGGTTTAGAAAATCCAAGTTTAACAACATCATAAAACAATTAGTGTAAGCTCTACAAGCTCACACCCAAAAATACAAAATATTACAAATCTTAATGACGTCATTGTTGGTACAACTATCCCCAAGAAGGTTACACATTTATAATGCAAACCGATCAATATCAACCTGCCCAAATATCTCAAACCTCTCGACGTCCTCCTCGATCTGCAAATCCTAATCCTTTCCTCCTGGGGGGGGGGGGTTAAGGAAAACAACATTGAAAGGAAACGGGGTGAGATAAAATCTCAGTAAGTCACTAATACAACTATATGACATGCTACGATGCAATAAGCAATAACAAATAATAAATATCACTTAGCACATAGCATTTATCATTTAGCAGATAGCAGCGGAATTAAACAATTAACAAAGGATATTAGCCAAGGTTTCCCAACTGATATAACCAAATAAAGGTCGCTGATGTGGCGGATTTTGTATATTTTATTTCCCTTAATTTCCTATGTATTCTCATTCATTTTGATGTAATTTAGACTAGTTTTGATGTAACTTGGGATATTTATGTAATGGTTGGGCTTTATTGTAATCCGGGGTAGAATAGTCGGTTTTATTTAATTATTTTTCCGTATGTAATCTTTTGGTGAGCTTCAAAGTCTTGTGTCAAGGATCAAGACTAGTCAAAGTCAAAGTCAACAGGAAGCGGAGGAGTATAGGACCGAACTGAGAATTTCTGGAAGTTGCAGGGACCAAACTGTAATTACTGAAAGTTTGAGGACTGGACTGCAAATATGAAGACTTCAGGGACTGGATTGCAAAATGTTGAAGACATCCCATTGTCTGATTTTCGGCACACTTTGTTAATTTGTTTTTGTTTTTGTTTTTCTTTTAGTTTTAATTATTCTATTTTTATGGGATTTTAAAAAGAGTCATTATTAGTTTAGGAATTAGTTTTAGTTGGGAATGAGGATTAGGTTATTTTTTTTTGGACTCCCAGAAAAATACTACGTTCTTTTCTTTTTTCTCTCTAAAGTTTTGTGTAACAATTAATGGAGAACTAAACTCCATTACTTTGGATTTGAGATCTTGATCCGGGTTTTTATTTCTATTGAGGTATTTCTTTTTTTTTTCTTTATTAATTCTTGTTCATAATCTTGCTTGTACCGTTTTAGATTAATTTCTAGGGTTTGTAAATCTGGCCAATTTACTTGTCCTCTTTATTGATCTTTGCTAGATTACTCGTTCTGTGCCAGAATTAGGGTTTTCATTGTAGCATCTCCACGAATTGTGTATGTGCCATAGCAATTTGGGGAGTAGGCAAGATTAGACGATTATCTAAATTATTTTTAGAAAGCGTTCTTGATTTTAGTCTCTTAAAACTTCATCAATTAATCTTTAGACCTTTTTTGTGCCAGTTTAGGTTTAATTTTAATTAGGGTTTATAGTGAGTGTGCCACTGCTATAAACTATTCTGAAAGAAGAGACAGAGATTGAAATACATCTCGTAATCGAGTGAATAAAATTAACGGAGATCAGAATTATCAGTGATATTAGAATTAAAATCCGGTGACAGTATCAAATCTGAAGTGCTTTTTAATCACAATTAGTTTAATTTCCCGTCTAGGATTTAATTATAATCAAATCAAACCCCCAATCTGGTCAAGTGACTGTTTGCAAATAATCATCGTTCTTCGTGGATCGACCCTGACTTACCCTAATTACATTATTAGCAGCCGAGTTCAGGTCTAATTTAGTAGGTGTGCGACTAAGCCTACCAAATTTTGGCGCCGCTGCCGGGGAACGGTGTTATTGTTTGCGTTCTTTTTATTTTATTTTTTATTTTTTTTTAGTTGTTTACTTGCTATATTTCTAGTTATCTTTATTGCTTATTATCTTGTAGTGTGGAACCGTGTATGGTCCACACCCGTTCTACTAACGATTTGATTGTACCATTTGATCCAGAAATCGAAAGGTCTTTCAGGAAAGGACGACAGCAAAGTAGGAGATACAAGGCAATTTTGTTGGCTGAAGATATGGCGCAACAAGGTCAGGGTAACGCTGGTGCTGGTGGCGCTGGTGAAGATAATGCCGGTGGCGGTGGTGCTGGTGGAAATAATGCTGGTGCTGGTGGCGCAGGCCATAGACAAGCAGTCCCACCACAGACATTGAGGCAAAGGACTGCCCCGAATTGGAATGAGCAACCACATGCTGTCCAATTCCCTGCCTTACCTGCCGGAGTGACATTTGAGTTGAAGCCGGGGCTACTGAATCAGCTACCGCACTTCACAGGGATGCCCGGAGAGGATCCTAATCAGCACATCTCACAGTTTGTGCAAATCTATCAGAGTATGAAGCCGGCAGCGCTTCCGATCGAGCACCTTTTGTTGAGGGCGTTTTCTTTCACACTGAAAGATAACGCGAATGGATGGTACTATCACTTGCCACCCAACATCATCACGACATGGCAGCAGATGAAAGAAGTATTTTTGGAAGAGTTCTTCCCTCAGGATAAGATAAATGTGATGAAGAGAGACATCAGCAATATGGAGCAGAAGGCTGATGAGACCCTATATGACTACTACAACCGCTTCCACAAGCTTTGTAGGAGTTGCCCGTATCATGGGTTTACTGAGGATCAGCTGATTGTCTATTTTCATGGGGGATTGACTATTCAGGATAAACGGCTGGTGGATTCATGCTGTGGGGGTAGCATTCTAAACAAGACTACCGAGGAAGCTAAGAGGTTGATCGAGGAGCTGGCTAAGAGTACGAGGACCCATGGCAAGAGGTCTAATGTGAGACAGGTTAGCGCAGCGGGTTCTAGCAGTGGGTTGTCCAACAAGTTCGAGACAGATATGGAGGATCTTAAGGGGATGGTTAAACAGTTGGTTCTGGGACAGACACCGAAGCCTTGTGGGATTTGCTATGATATTACGCACCCTACAGATTCGTGTCCGTCTCTGCAGACGGGCGAGATGGAGGATGTTAAAGCAGTTGGGTTTACGCAGCAGGGACAGAGACCGATGGGTAATACCTATAACCCCAACTGGAAAAATCATCTTAATTTCAGATGGGGTACAGGCCAGCAGCAAAATCAGCCGGGTGGTCAGGGACAGCAGTTTGGTAATCAGCAGGGTTATCAGCAGCAGCAGTACAAGGGTAATCAGTACAACTCTTATAGACCACCATATCAGCAGCAGCAGTAGCCACCACAGCAACAGCAGCAGCAGCCGCAGCAGCAGAATGCTCCGGGACAGTCTACAGAGGCATTACTGAATTCATTGGCTCAGAGTGTTAGCACCATGAACAAGAACTTTCAGCAGTATTAGCAGCGAACAGATGCGAGCATAGGTAACTTGGAGAAACAGATGGGTCAGGTAGCTGATGCCGTGGGACGGATAGAGGCTAGAGATTCGAGGAAGTTGCCATCACAGACTGAACCGAATCCTAAGCAGAGTGCATGTGCTATAACTCTTCGCAATGGTAAGGAGCTGCAGGATAAGGTTGTAGATGAGGAACCGGAGGCAAAGGTTGAGATTGCAGAGCCAGTACAGAAGGCACCAGTTCAGACAGATACTACACCAGAGGTTAAGGCTCCTGTATATGAGCCTGAAGTTCCATTCCCGGAGGCCTTGAAAGAACATCGAAAGCCGGAGCCTGACAAGGCTATTTACGATACTTTCAAGAGGTTGGAGGTGAATATTCCGTTCTTGGATCTTCTTCAGACTGTCCTGAGGTATGCGAAGTTTTTGAAGGAGTTGTGTACTATGAAGAGGAATCAGAAGGAAAGGAGTAAGAAGAAGGTTAAGGTCAGTGAGCATGTGTCTGCAGTATATCAGAGGAAAATGCCTAAGAAGTACAGTGACCCAGGGATGTTCGTGATTCCAGTTACTTTGGGGGATGCTTCTGAGCATAAGGCGATGTTAGACTTGGGGGCTTCAATCAACATCATGCCCTATGCGTTGTTTGAAACTCTTAAGTTAGGGCCATTGCAGGACACCAGAGTTGTGATACAGTTGGCGGATAGGTCGAATGCCTACCCGAAGGGATTGGTAGAGGATGTTCTGGTTAGAGTGGGGAAAATGATATTTCCCGCGGATTTCTATGTTCTTGAGATGGAGACGGATCCAAAGGCCCCCATACTGTTGGGGAGGCCTTTTATGTCGACTGCTCGGACCAAGCTCAATGTAGCTAACGGTTCACTTACCATGGAGTTTGATGGGCAAGTAATGGAGTTCAACATCTTTGACTCTATGAAATACCCTAAGGACTCGGAGTCGTTGTGTTTCATTGATGTGGTCGAGCCATTGGTAGAAGAGGTTTTTGAGGTGTCTAACGGAGATGATGATATCAAGACCGCATTAGAGAATGCTTTGGGGTATGCTAATTTGGAGTTTGATATCTCGGATTCTATGAAGGAAGCAGTGATGGGTCTTACAGAGAGTGCCATGTTTGCTACTGCGCCGGGTCATGGTCAGATAAAGCTAGAGGTTCCGATGGAGAAACTTGTTCCATCTATAGAGAAGGCACCGGAGCTTGAGTTGAAGGTCTTCCCTGAGCACCTTAAGTATGTATATCTAGGTGAGGGAGAGACGCTTCCGGTGGTGATTTCTAGCAGTTTGACAGCGGATCAAGAGAAGAGGTTAATTGAGGTGATCCGGGAGAGAAAATCTGCGATTGGTTGGACTATTGCCGATCTCAAGGGCATTAGTCCATCTTTATGTATGCACCGGATCAACCTAGAGGAGGATGCGAAGCCGGTGAGGCAACCGCAGAGGAGGCTTAAACCGCCAATGATAGAGGCGGTGAAGAAGGAGGTCCTGAAGCTACTACAGATGGGGATCATCTATCCCATCTCCGACAGCAATTGGGTGAGCCCCACACAGTATGTGCCCAAGAGGGGCGGGATCACGGTCTCTCCAAATCAAAAGGGAGAGATGGTTCCAACCCGGGAGCAAACGGGTATTCGTGTGTGCATTGATCTACGGAGGCTAAATGAGGTAACTCGTAAAGACCACTTTCCCCTCCCTTTTATTGATCAAATGTTGGAAAGGTTAGCCGGAAGGGCGTATTTTTGTTTTCTTGACGGTTTTTTCGGATATTTTCAAATACCTATTGCCCTGGAAGACCAAGAGAAAACTACATTTACTTGCCCCTTCGGCACCTTTGCCTATCGGAGAATGCCGTTTGGGTTGTGTAATGCACCTGGAACTTTTCAAAGGTGCATGATGAGCATATTCTCTGATTTTGTGGAAAAATTTATGGAAGTTTTCATGGATGACTTCACTGTCCATGGAGACTCGTTTGATGAATGCCTTTCTCATTTAGGACTTGTGTTAGATAGGTGCATTGAAACCAATTTGGTCTTAAATTTTGAAAAATGTCACTTTATGGTCGAGCAAGGCATTGTGTTGGGTCATGTTGTATCCAAAAAGGGTATTGAGGTTGACAAAGCTAAAATTGATGTCACTTCCTTACCCTACCAATGTGCGTGAAGTCCGGTCTTTCCTTGGTCATGCCGGGTTTTACCAGCGGTTCATTAAAGACTTTTCAAAGATTGCTTCACCTCTATGCACCCTGTTGCAAAAAGAGGTTGATTTTAATTTTGATGATAATTGCAAGCAATCTTTTGATGAGTTGAAGTCTAGGTTGACAACCACCCCCATTATTCAAGCACCCGATTGGTCTCGTCCCTTTGAGATCATGTGTGATGCTAGTGATTATGCCGTGGGGGCGGTTTTGGGTCAAAAAGTGGAGCGTGCCTCGCATGTGATTTATTATGCGTCTATGACCTTGAATGGGGCACAAAGAAATTACTCCACTACTGAAAAAGAGATGTTGGCGGTAGTTTTTGCACTAGAGAAATTCAGGTCCTACTTGTTGGGCACTAAAATTATTGTTTACACCGACCACGCGGCTCTTAAGTATTTAATGTCTAAAAAAGAGGCTAAACCGAGACTCATTCGGTGGATTCTCTTGTTGAGTGAGTTTGACATAGAGGTTAAGGACAAAAAGGGGGCTGAAAATCTAGTTGCCGACCATTTGAGTCGCCTTGTAATGGAGGAGGACAAACCTTATAAACAAGCCCCAATCCGGGGTGAGTTTCCTGATGAGGTTCTTTGGGCAGTTAATTCAGTGGCCCCTTGGTATGCGGACTTGGTCAATTTTCTTGTCTCGAATAAATTCCCTCCGGGGATGTCAAAATCGAAAAGAGACAAAGTCCGTAGTGATGCCAAATATTATGTTTGGGATGAGCCCAACTTGTGGAGGCATTGTGCCGACCAAGTCATTCGGAGGTGTATTCCCGATAGTGAGGTATCCTCTATTCTCAAATTCTGTCATGAGTATGCGTGTGGTGGTCATTTTGGTGCGAAAAAGACCGCTAGGAAAGTCTTGGATTGTGGCTTATTTTGGCCAACTTTGTTCCGGGATGCGGTCACTTTTTGTCAGACTTGTGATAGGTGCCAAAGGGTTGGTAATATTGGGCGCCGTGATGAAATGCCACAAACCCTCATTGTGAATTGTGAAATCTTTGATGTGTGGGGGATAGAATTTATGGGCCCGTTCCCTAATTCTTGTGGGTTTGTGTACATTTTGCTTGCGGTGAACTATGTGTCTAAATGGGTGGAAGCCATCCCTACCCGCACCGATGATTCAAAAATAGTGGTCAACTTCCTTAGGAGCAACATTCTGTGTCGGTTTGGGATGCCAAGGGCCATTATTAGTGATAGGGGGACCCATTTTTGCAATAAGACAGTCGAAGCTCTAGTCAAGAGATATCATATCACCCATAAGATGTCGACTGCTTATCATCCCCAAACAAATGGCCAAGCTGAGGTGTCCAATAGAGAGATAAAATCCATCCTTGAAAAAACTGTGAACCCGAATAGGAAGGATTGGAGTCAAAGGCTTGATGATGTGTTGTGGGCTTACCGGACGGCATATAAGACACCGATTGGTATGTCACCATATCTATTGGTGTTTGGTAAACCTTGCCATTTACCGGTGGAGCTTGAACACAAAGCCTATTGGGCGGTCAAAAAGTTCAATTTGAACTTAGAGGGTTCCGGTGAGGAGCGAAAATTGCATTTGAGTGAGTTGGATGAGATTAGGAGAGATGCCTATAAGAATAACCTCCTTTATAAGGAGCGAGCGAAGATATGGCATGATAAAATGATCATTAGAAAGGACTTTAAGGTTGGTCAAAAGGTCCTTCTTTTTAATTCCCGTCTTCGTTTGTTTCCTGGCAAGTTGAGGTCTCGGTGGACCGGCCCTTATGTGGTGAGGGAGGTGTCCCTGCTTGGGACGGTGGTAATCTCTAGTCCTAATGAGGACAAGGATTCAAAGTTAATGGTCAACGGTTAAAACCGTATTTTGAGAACGAAGTCGTGAATACCGCGGATTTGGAGGTGGTTGATCTCCAAGACCCGGTATATGTTTGATAGCTTTGGGTCCGAGTCTTGTCAAAGACTTTAAACTTTGATGCATGCCGGGTGTTTTCCCGGCATTTGGTCTAGCTAAAGATGGTAAAGAAGGGCGGCTAACCGGGAGGCAACCCAGAATTTAATTGCTTATTTATGGGTTATTGTGTACATTATGCTTTTGATTTTAATTATTATATCGAATTGGTGCTACTGAAGGGTATCTTTTTGTTTTTGTTGTTACAGGAAATCATGGCATGGGCGTACACTTGGTCAAAGCGAAGCAGGCCTGAAAAAAAAAATAAAAAAAAAAAAATCATCCAGTCCTTGTGCCACAAGTGCTCAATTCTTGTGTCACAAGGGCTGGCCAAAAAAAAAAAAAAAAAAAAAAAAGGAAGGGGAAATTTCATCCAGTTCTTGTGCCACAAGTGCTCAATTCTTGTGGCACAAGAGCTGGCCACAATGAATGAAAAAAAAAAAAAAAAAAAAATAAATAAACCCTCTCCCAGTCGTCTTCTCTCTCTCCCATCCCGTTTCCCCCCCTCCCTCACGGTTTCTCTCTCTCTCTCTCTCTCTCTCTCTCTCTCTCTTCTTCCCCTCCATTGAACCGCCGGCACCCTCCATTCACGCCGGCGATCCCCCCTCCCTCACAGTAACTCCCTCACGTTCCCCTCCCCCTCGCCAGGTCTCTCTCTCTCTCTCTTTCTTCGTCTTCACCACCAGTCACGCCGGCGACCTCCATTAACCGCCGGCGACCCCCCCCATTAAATCCGGCGAACCCACCTCACTCACGACCCCCCTCCCTCACAGTCTTCTCTCTCTCTAAACCCGTCTCTCTCTCTCTCTTCTTCCCCACCATTGTCGCCGCACCAAACAGCCGCCACCCATCCATTAATTCCGGCGACCTCCCTCTCCCTCACGATCTCCCTCACTCTCCCTCATAGTCTCTCTCTATCTCTCGCTCCTTCTTTCTCTCTCTCTCCAGATCCATAACCGCCGGACAATTCCGGCAACAATCCCCCCTTACTTCTGCCGGCAATCTCTAGAAATTCAATTTTCGGTTTTTTTTTTGTTCATCAATCTTGGAGCAATTTTGGAGGGACAAGGAGACTTATTGGGCACCACTAGAGCATTGAAAGGTAAAATTTTCTCAATTTTACCTGCACTTTATTTTGTTGGTGGATGTTGTGGTGGTTAGGTTGGGTTTGATCGGAACTTTATTGTATTGTGGTTGTGTTGAGATTGTGGTGTGAGTGTGGTGATTTATATGGTGCTATATTATTGTTGCATTGTTATTGGTGAGTGAATGGTGAGCGATGATAGTGTGAATAAATTGATATTGTGTTGAAATTGGTGGGTGGTGATTGTGTGGTTTCGGTGGACATTTGTGGGGAGTTGTTATTGTTTTTGTGGGTTGTGTGGTTGGTAAATTGTGGGTGTTCTTTATCATTGTGAATTGCTCAGTATGGTGGTGACGGGTAAATCAAGTGTGGGAGGTAAAAAGCGGGCTAGGGAAGAGGAGCCTTTGCCTACCCCCTCCGGGGAAGTTAATTCGCTTGAGGAGAATAATTATATGGGTTTGAAAACCTTGACGGCGGATCAAAAGGAGAAATGGAGAAAACTAGATAGACCGAGCCGAAAGATTATAGTAACAAAATTTTTGGATGTAACTGCTCTTGAACAATTGGGTCTTGATGCTCCGGTACGTCAGTTGATGCAAATGAGTGGTATTGAGAATTTTTTAGGGAAGAGCGCACCGGTGTATAGGAGATTCACCTTAGAATTTATGTCCACTTTTGAGCGGGTTGTAGTGAATGGGGAAAGGAGAGTTCGGTTTAATCTTAATGATAAAGTGAGGGAGTTGAGTTATAGGGATATTAGGAAGTCGTTTGGGGTGCAAGAACCCAAAGGCGAGTTTCTTGAAAATGACGAATTGGTGGATAAGTTTTTCTTTGAGTTGACTGGGAAGCCGATGCACAAGCCCTTTCTCACATCAAAGTACCTCACTCACCCTGCGTGGGCGTTATTCTTCAGGGGTCTATCTATGACTTTTCTGGGAAGAAAGAGTTGACCAAACTGAATCGCTTTGATATTGCAATGTTGAGAACGGTAATTCCTGAGGCCGCCTCCATTCCGGATTGGGTCGACAGTTTTCTTATAAGGTGTGACAAATTTGTATCTAAGCCAGGTGGTTGTATACCGGTGGGGGGTATGATTACTCTTTTGCTTGGGAAGTATGCGAAAACCCCCCAGCTTCAGCAGAGTTTCTCGGGGCACCGGAATTCTATGATTTATTTTTCCTGACTCGGTATGAGCGTTTCAAAACAATCATTCGAGATGATCAATCCTTGACATTTGAGTATGGGGACAACAATATTCCTATTCGGTGCCATAGGGGGGCAGTTTTTCCGAGCGGTGATAAACCGAAAGACTGGCGGATGGATGGAGTGAATGATTGGGATGGGAGGTATCCTGAGGATAAGGTCCTAAGAAAAAACTGGGGACAGTTGGCAGTTACTGAGGTTAGAGTCCCGGAGCAGCAGGAGGTTGCTTATGAGGCGATTATGAGACTGTTGCAGGAGAGGCATGCACTTGAGGATAGGAGATGGGCTGAGTTCTCTGACCGGCTTGAGGCGTTGGAGGATCATGTGACCACTATCTTCGGACGACAGCGTCAGATGGAGCTGTGGATTCAGCATCCAGAACCTCGGATCTATACGCCTCTTCCAGACCAGTTGCACACGATGATGGCTAATAGGAGAGCGGCTAGGATGAGGAGGCGCGAGTCCCGTGAAGCCCGTTCTTCAGGTGAGACCTCCGGGTCTCAGCAGCAGCAGGAGTGATGGTACCTTTCTTCCTTTCCCTTACGTTTAAACTGTCCTATATTTTTATTGTTGCACACATTGAGGACACTGTGTAGTTTAAGCGTGGGGGACGGGTTTGTAGTTGTATAGTATGCATTTTATTTCTAGATAGCTAGTTAGTTTTTCTTTTAAATTTCTTAAAATAAAAATAAATAAATAAATAAATATAGAGAGGCTAAGTGAAAACCCGAAAGGGCGCTTAGGCAAAAGGTGAGATTTTGAGTGATGTTATCTTTTATTCACCCGTGATTGGTGACATAAGGGAGGTTCGGAGTCTCGGGTAGGACATTTTTGATGTTGGAGGTTCAGTTAGTGGGTAATAGGATAGAAACCCTCGTTTTGCTTTTGGAGTTATAAGGAGGTGTTGGTGCTAAACATGAGGTGAGTTTTACGCGGGACCACTACCCGACCAAAAACTTATTTTTATGAGGGATACTTGTAGTGTGAGACTAGTGTGGGGGAAATTTAGGATATTTTAGTTCCCCGTGGCTTTTATGAGTGGGCCTTAGTCCGGATACGGTTTTTCACTATTTTGGAGTTTGTATCGGGCTAAGGCCATTGATCTTTATTTGATTTTCTGGAGTTATATGGGGACGGAGTTTCTTATACTTCGAGATTTGGTTGTGTTTGTTGACTTTTGACTTGGAGGCTTAGAGGAGATTAGGGGTCATTTTCTCCCATGCTACGCTGATTAGACCGGAGTTTAGAGTGGGGTTAGGATGTTACTCAGGGACGAGTAATGGTCTAAGAGTGGGGGAATTTGATGTGGCGGATTTTGTATATTTTATTTCCCTTAATTTCCTATGTATTCTCATTCATTTTGATGTAATTTAGACTAGTTTTGATGTAACTTGGGGTATTTATGTAATGGTTGGGCTTTATTGTAATCCGGGGTAGAATAGTCGGTTTTATTTAATTATTTTTCCGAATGTAATCTTTTGGTGAGCTTCAAAGTCTTGTCTCAAGGATCAAGACTAGTCAAAGTCAAAGTCAACAGGAAGCGGAGGAGTATAGGACCGAACTGAGAATTTCTGGAAGTTGCAGGGACCAAACTGTAATTACTGAAAGTTTGAGGACTAGACTGCAAATATGAAGACTTCAGGGAATGGATTGCAAAATGTTGAAGACATCCCATTGTCTGATTTTCAGCACACTTTGTTAATTTGTTTTTGTTTTTGTTTTTCTTTTAGTTTTAATTATTCTATTTTTATGGGATTTTAAAAAGAGTCATTATTAGTTTAGGAATTAGTTTTAGTTGGGAATGAGGATTAGGTTATTTTTTTTGGACTCCCAGAAAAATACTACGTTCTTTTCTTTTTTCTCTCTGAAGTTTTGTGAAACCATTAATGGAGAACTAAACTCCATTACTTTGGATTTGAGATCTTGATCCGGGTTTTTATTTCTATTGAGGTATTTCTTTATTAATTCTTGTTCATAATCTTGCTTGTACCGTTTTAGATTAATTTCTAGGGTTTGTAAATCTGGCCAATTTACTTGTCCTCTTTATTGATCTTTGCTAGATTACTCGTTCTGTGCCAGAATTAGGGTTTTCATTGTAGCATCTCCACGAATTGTGTATGTGCCATAGCAATTTGGGGAGTAGGCAAGATTAGACGATTATCTAAATTATTTTTAGAAAGCGTTCTTGATTTTAGTCTCTTAAAACTTCATCAATTAATCTTTAGACCTTTTCTGTGCCAGTTTAGGTTTAATTTTAATTAGGGTTTATAGTGAGTGTGCCACTGCTATAAACTATTCTGAAAGAAGAGACAGAGATTGAAATACATCTCGTAATCGAGTGAATAAAATTAACGGAGATCAGAATTATCAGTGATATTAGAATTAAAATCCGGTGACAGTATCAAATCTGAAGTGCTTTTTAATCACAATTAGTTTAATTTCCTGTCTAGGATTTAATTATAATCAAATCAAACCCCCAATCTGGTCAAGTGACTGTTTGCAAATAATCATCGTTCTTCGTGAATCGACCCTGACTTATCCTAATTACATTATTAGCGGCCGAGTTCAGGTCTAAAATTTGGTAGGCTTAGTCGCACACCTACTAGTCGCTGCGCAGCTTCAATAATCAACTATCAACATCTTCATAGTAGCATGAAAGCTTGAAGAGAAAACCCCTGGTACCGGAACCAATAACAAAGTAACAGGCCACAAGGGGCGGGAGCCATGCCACAAAGTCATGCTCCAAAACGTGTAGCTAGAATACTCACAAAAGGAGCTAGCTCAACCCATCCAAGGCCAATCTGGATGAGGAAGAAGGACCAATGGGCGATGCTATACTGGACTTGGCTTGTGCCATTATAGCATTATCCATTGCCTGACTCGATACACAAATAACCAGCTGGACTTTCAAATGGAAGCTAAATAAAAAATATTAGCTTAAATAACAACTAATGATTCCAAAGTAGGGAACCATTCCAAATAAATTACCACAAAGGTAAACCAATCCAAACCACACATCAAAGATGAACCACATTCCCAAAATAATACTTAATCAAATTCCATAACATTTTTATTCACAAAAAGAACCAATTCCAATTAATAAAGTGTTCCACGATGTTAACTTAAGTTAATTTGAGTAAATAAACTTGAACTAGGAAGCCACGTAGTTTAAACAAGCACAAGACAAAATTCCAGGCCAAGCGGGCGGGCGGGCGCGCGCATAGGGGCAGGCGGGCGCTTATTCCAACAGAAGGTTTGGCCTCAGGAAAAGGCAAGGCGGGCGGGCGCCTGGTCCAACCCGGGCGGGCGCTCGGTCTGGTTCTTGGCCGGAAAACAGAGCTGGGTTCTTCCTTTTTCTTACCATTCTCACACCATTTCCACAACACCCAAAATCAATACTTCCCACATGATTCCCAAAGTACCCAAACAACATTTAACCTAAAAGGGGACCTAAATAATACCATTTATCAACTACAACCAAAATTAAATCCCAACATTCATCAAAATCACCAATTTTAACCAAAAACCAAAATAAATTCCAAATAAATTGCAAACTCAATCAAACATCAAATGTAACAACTTAAGCATTATATAAACATGATATGAACATTTTAACATAAAAATGGGGGAAAAACAACTTACTTGAAATTTCTCAAAGATGACGGAATTCAAATATTTTTGGTTCTACGCGATCCTATCGACGATCCAAACACATTTCATAAAATGAGTAATAAGAAAAAATGAGAGGAAGAAGGTGAAAATGAAGAGAGAAGAGAGGGAGAAACTTACCTTTTCTTAATAATGGAGAGAGAGAGAGAGATTGAATGTGCTGGGAGAAATGAGGGAGGAGAGGGGTGATGGAGGGAGTAGGATGATTATGTTTTAAAATGTTACACTTAGGGCCCCTCCCCTACTACTTACCATTACAATTAAACTCCCTACTACAATCAAGTCCCAACACTTCTACACTAGCACCAATAACTCAAATAAAATGCTAGGCATAAATTATTATGAAACATAAAATGTACACATAAATTTTTAAATAAATAAATAATTTAAATGAATATATAAACCATAAATAAATAATTAAATAATTATCACTAAGAAAAATAGAGGCGGGTTTTCGGGTCGTTACAGCTCTCGCCCACATTTGGGACTAGGCGAGTAGTCTCCTCTTTCTCACTAGCTATTTCTATTACATTGATCCCTCCTCCCGCAGTTGGGAGGGGTTTTGTCACTACATTAGGAACCCCTAGATGCTTAGAGTCTATGAGATCTTGGATCACATCTTTGAGGTGGTGACATGAGTTGGTGTCGTGACCGGTGGCCTTATGGAACTTGCAGAAGAGATGGTGGGCATGATTGAGAGGGAATTCTTTGGGAATAGTAGGCTTTCTCGGTGTGATTTTGTCAGCTTCTACAATGGTGTCGAACATTTGACTTTGGGTGACACCTTCTAGCTTGCTATAGGTCCTCTGCCTTGCTTTAGCTTTGGATTCAACTTCCATCTTGTAACATTCTCTTTGAGCTTGTAGACATGCTTGGAGCGTGTCAACTTTCTTTTTGTAGTATTCTTCTTGCATGAGTAAGCCCTTTCGAAGTGCATTGACCTCCTCTTCTCGGGCTAGCAACTGATTCTGGAGAAATTTGATTTCTCTATCGAAGAATTCCTTTTGTGTTCGTAGTCGAGTCATGAATTCTTCTTCTATCTCTCTCTTGAAGTGGGCGTACAGAACCGTAGCATACACTTCAAAGAGTTGACCTACTTCCCCTTCTAGTTGAGCTTTGAGGTCGTTGAGTTCTTGAGTAAACTTGGCGCTTGATATTGTGTTGGGAGTATGGAGCTACCTTGCTGATCGGACGGACCTAGAGTGCAGGAACTGTGTCAAATCCAGGCTGGGGTCCCAATAAGTCGTCTTTTATGAAATAGGGTTGACCAACACGGTAGATTCACAGAAAAGGAAGGTGTCTCGTACGAGACATTGGATGTCTCGTACAAGACATCTAACCTGACAGTCAGATTTGCAGATTTTAATCCTATTGGTTGGACGAAATTTAATCCATTTGAGAGGTTACTACTCTAGTTCATCCTGGAACAGTGGATTCTGTCACCCTAGAATATGAGCCCCTTGTTTTTCACCTGTTTTGCACTCTCCCAAACGGACAATTTGGGCAAAGTTCCATATTCTCATCGGAATCCACCATTCAATTAACCAAACCTAAGTGATTCCGTAGTTTTTTTGTGCTTTGTTAAACAACGTATTAATTCAATCAAACCTTGTGAATTTTAAGGGACAACCGAAAGGGACGTGTTGAACGATGCAGTCGAAACTAAGCCAAAATGGCATCCATAATCCCGCACAGAATAGTGAAAGTAGGAAAACATAAGCTCGGATTCCCGTAGAGAGGTTCTCCATTCTTTCAAAATCCTTTGTTTTACATTTTACCGAAGGGACATTCGTCATATTCACAAGGGAGGATTATAGATTGTAAAGATGCGTTATCTTGGGCAAAGATTAAAACAACCCTAAGAATCGAACCGACCGGTCTCGAGGATTGTCTTATTAGCTAGTATTTATGCATGAGGCTGATATAAGGCTTACGGCTAAGGCTCCCCAAGAACACAGTCTAGGAGCGTGTCACGGAGTGGGTACACCATATTTGGAGAGACCGGCGAGGGCCATTCGTTAGAATGGGGGTGCTGACCGACATCCGTCCTCCGATTGGGACCCGGGTTTATAGGGTATGTAGTGCAATTAATCTACATGCATGCACGTGTGTGAGAGTCAAGATCTAGGTGTCAAAGATAGAATAGAGAGTTTTTTTTTAAGTAAAACAAAAACATGCAATGGCCAGGCCAAGTGGCTGCCTACGTTTCCCTCTTGTGGAGGAACTCAGGACATCGTAGTTCACACATAAAGCAAACGCATGTAAAGCAAGGAATGAAACAATTAGCAAGTACTCCTGCAAAACAAAGGTTAGCCTTATGATACATGGGGAGTTTCTTCGTCATTAGGGAGGTCCTATGACTCAGAAACAGAGAGGAGAGCGGATATGAAACCCTGTGTACGCGTTTGAACTGAACAAAAATCCTTTTTCAAACCAGAGAGTCAGACCAGCCGGACAGAGCTGAGATGTCTCATACGAGACAAGTGATCCCTAGTACGAGACTTCTCAGTCGGGGAATGGATTACAGAAAGCAGAAAGCAGAATTTTGAAACAACGATGATTTCTTTCGACGCAAGTCTAACCCACTTACTGTTATCTTTCCCAGCAGAGTCGCTACTGTTTGCGCGTGGGTTTTTTTGTTTGACTTCGAGGTGCCTTTTCGTCCTTCGATATACCCTTTTTGATTGTTTGAGAGTCTGTAACGACCCGAAAACCCGTATCTATTTTATTAGTAATAAATATATATTTATTTATTTATGTGTGCATTTTGTGTTCCATAATATTTTATGTCTAGCAATTTAATTGATCAATTGTGCTAGTGTGAAATTAGGGGATTTTTAGTTGAAAGTGGGGTATATGGGTTTATGTGTTCAAGTTGGGTCTAGAGGGGGCCTAGGTGGAACTCTTTTTAATTCATCATCCTCCTCCCTCCTCCCTCACCTCTTTCACTCTCTTCACCTCACCAAAAACACACACAGTCTTTTCTCTCTCTCTCCTCCATGGAAGGTAAAATCTCTCTCCTTCTCTCCTTCTTTCGATCATCTTCCTCTCACTATTTCTTATTGCTCATTTTATGAAAAATGCTTAGATCGTCGCTAGGATCGTTTATAGCCAAGAAAATTCAAATTTCGTCATCTTTCATATTTTCCAAGTAAGTTACTTTTCCCCCATTTTTATGCTAAAATGTTCATCATTTGTTTGTATGATGCTTTAGTGAGATATATGATGTTTTGGTTGAGTTTAGAATTTATTTGTATTTTTGGTTAATTTTGTGTTGATATGAATGTTGGGATTTAAATCTTGATTTGGGTTGCTAGATGTTGTTATTTAGGTCCCTTATGAGCTAATTCGTTGTTTGGGTACTTTGGTAAGCTAGTTGGAAGCATTGATTTTGAGAAGTTGTGATTTGGTAAGAAAATGGAACAAACCCAGCTGCAAATGTCCAGTTCATCTTGGGAGGCGCGCGCATCCCCCTTGGCACCCAAAAACCTTAGTTCTGTAATTCTGAAGGCGCGCGCACCATTTTCTTGGAGGCGTGCGCATCCCTTTCTGGTTCAAAAACCATACCTTCTGTTATCATGAGGCACGCGCATCCTTTTTAATGGAGGCGTGCGCATCCTTTGGGTAAGGCGCGCGCATCATTTGGCGCGAGGCGCGCGCACCCCTTCCCCTGTGTTGTTATTTTATCCAAATCCTCCGGAGTCCATAACTTCTTCATCCGGACTCCGTTTTAGACGTGTAAACTATCGTTTTAAATATCTACTTGAGTACTTCAAGATGAGTGGGTTTATTTATTTGAGTTTCAGGTTCAGATTAGGTCGAGCTCTCAGTAAGTGTTTCATAACACAAAAACGCTTAGAATTGGTCTAGGTTTTGAGTACTATTCTATTTAACTTGTATGAGCATAGTGGAACACTCTAGGGTTGTAAAGTGGTTCCGTTGTGAGCAATTGTGTTATGGAATTAGTCTAAGTATTATTTGGGAATGTTTGGTCATCTTATGAGGTGTTCATGATTGTGCCAATCGAATTGATTTTTGGATAAGACTTGGTCTAGGTTTTAAGTGATATCCTATAGTATCTAGAGGGTTGTTATGGAACACCAAAGTGTTAGGTTTGGTCTGTATGTGATCATATATGAATAGGTGTAACCTTTTGGGGTTCGTTCGAGTGTTAAGAATTGGTTCGTTGATGAACGGATGTAAGACGTGAATTGGTGATTGGGTACCTACGGTGTTGATTAGCCTTAAGTTATATTTATCCGGTTTTCCTATTTGGAATTCCAAGTGTAAGAGATGGTTGAGTTCATTGTCATAGTACTCTCTATGAGTAGACGTTTAGGGTCGTTTTGGTAATAGTCATTGTACTATTTGTGAGCGACCGTTTGGGTCGTGCTCTTTGTGAGTAACTTGTGAGTATCATCTTTAGGATGTGTTTGGTATGTGCCTTATCTTGGAGTCATCATGTTTTAATGGTCAATGTTGTTGGGCTCTCTATGAGCAATCTCATTTATCATTGTTGGACTCTTTTATGAGAAACTTCTTGTGTTCATTGTTGTTGAACTCTTCATGAGTAATCGTTTGCATCTTTATGGTGATTAATTGGTATGGTTCCCTACTTTGGAATCATTAATTGTTTACCAAGCTAGTGTTATTTCTTAGTGTTTATTTGAAAGCCCAGCTGGCATTTGTGGTTGTGTCGGGCGATGGGGAAGATTATATTGGCAACGAGACGAGTCCATTATAATGTGATCCATTGTTTTGCCCTTATTTTCCTCTTCCAGATTGGCCTTGGTAGAGATGAGCTAGCTTCCTTCAGAAGTAGTCTAGCTAACTTTTTGGGTTTTGACTTTGTGTCATCTCCCCTGCCCTTTGTGACATGTTACATTGTTATGGTTCCGGTACCGAGGTTGTGATCTTCAGCTGTTTATGCTACTACGAAGATTGGTTGATTGATTGATTAGTCGGTTCTGTCTGAGGTTCTCTTCAGTTGGTATGCTGCTATGGTTGATTGATTGATTGGTTGATTCTGATCGGGTTCTTATCTTCAGCTGTTTGTGCTACTACGAAGATTGATTGATTGGTTGATGGGTTGGTTCTGCGCAAAGGCTTCTTTGTTATATCCGTTTGGTGAAACCTTGTCTCAGTATCCTTTGTAACGTGTTTATTTCAGTCTTGTGTGCTGCATGATGAGTTAGTCATTGTTTCCAACTGGTATGGGACGGTTGGCGATAAGGAGCTTCTCATTTGTTGTTATATCATTTACCTGTTCAGTTATATCGTTGTTTTGCATGATATTATGCCTTGTAGCTGCATTAGTAACATACTGAGATTTTTCTCACCTCGTTTCCTTCAATGTTGTTTTTCCTTAACCCCCCCCCCCCCGGAAAGCAAGTGGTAGCGTTGTGAGGTCCGTTATAGCGAGAATCTTCTGAGCAGGTTGACTTCCTTTGGGGTAGTTGCTCTTCGGAGCCTTTATGTATTTTGTTGTGAGATCGAGGTAGTACAGTGTTGTATAAATACCGTTACCCGTTGAGTTGTTGTATTATTAATAAGTTGTTCTTGCTTCTGCATTTGTTTCTAGTCTCCGAGTTTTTATCTCGTGGAGGTGTTGTCTGATGGTATTGGTTTTATAGTTGAATTCACGCGCCGGTTTGGTATTTAGCATTTTTGGAGATGTATATTATGTAAATTTTATAATTATGGATTTTTAGAATTTCCGGGGCGTGATAGTTGGTATCAGAGCAATGGTTTTAAATCTTGAAGGAGAATAAGAACTCTGATATTGAATAGGTTTCAATACTTGGGTGTTATAACTTGAGCGGTTTAGGAAACTAAGTTTTCTTGAAAGATGAGGTTAAGGTAGAAGTTGGTTGAGTTATGAGTCGTGATATTGACGTCGAGTGTTTCTTCTCTTGTGGTATATCAAGTATGGGATTGGTGTCAATAGTGTTGGTTCCATTGGGGTTAGTTGGTTTGGGAATCGAGAGTGCGAGTTTTGAAGGCTTAGGCATATCTATTTCATAAAGTGGACAGCGTTTCGTGCTATGTTCGCATGTTTGTTATCATTCATGGATTCATGATTGAGGTGTATTCTCGAATGGGGAACTACGCGATTGCTACTGGTATGTATAGGATGATTTAGTTATGCACCTATGCGGTATATAGATGAGTTAAGTAGTATGGTTTAGCTTTCTATATGCTACGAATTTCTTGTGTGCCATCGATAGGTGGTGAATATTTCTATATTAGTATGTTTGACTTTGTTTAGGAGCATACTAGGTATATATATAATGTTCAGGTTCTATGTTGAAAATCAGAAAATCCTTATTGTAAGGTTGTGCTGGGAATTTAGCTTATTCAGTTGGCAATATTAATTTTGAAATATTAGGTATAATTTATATTGGGTGCAATATGTTGCTTGACCGATAGGGAACTTGGGTTATATGATGAGTTGATATAAGCTACAATACTTAGGTGAATCAGTGAACATATAGTATCGATTGGGTTAATAGAGTTAAAGATTCAATTTGAGAATTTCTTGATAGGAGATCTTTCTTTACTTTTAGTAGATTCACGTGAGTGCATCGGAATTGTTTAGTATGAAGAAATACATAGTTTATTATGAGTGATATTAAGAAGTTGAGTTATGATACTTTTGGAATCATTTTAGTACATGACTGGAGTTGAGTTAAAACAATATGAGTTATGAGTATATTGTGGAAGTTATAATCATTAATGATGGTAAGCGCGTTAAGTTTAAAGGACTAAACATATTTTGAGAAGGTAAGAAATTCTCGGGAAATATTAAAGGCATTTTGGGTTTTAGTTAAACAGTTGTCACATGGTTCTGGATCTTTTCTTTGTGGCGTTTCTCGTTCGGATTAAGATTCTGAGTCCCACTGATGCCTTCACCAGCTCTTCTTCTAGCCATTACAAACAAATACCTGCATAAAATACTCGTCGTTACTCACTCTGAACCCATCTACCCTCCTAGGTCATTCTAGTCCACCTATACTTATACATAGAGCTAAACCAGAGCTCTGATACCAACTGTCGCGACCCCGACCCCACGGGCCCGGAGTACGCGAGCTGGACGTCGACTTTAAACAATAACTCTAAAATACTGAAGATAAAAATTTCATTTTATACCCTAAAAGATTTTAACACAATGTTTGGAAAATCCAAGTTTAACAACATCATAAAACAACTAGTGTAAGCTCCACAAGCTCACACCCAAAATACAAAATATTACAAATCTTAATGATGTCATTATTGGTACAACTATCCCCAAGAAGGTTACACATTTATATAATGCAAACCGATCAATAATGACCTGCCCAAATATCTCAAACCTCTCGACGTCCTCCTCGATCCGCAAATCCTAATCCTTTCCTCCTGGGGGGGGGGGGGTTAAGGAAAACAACATTGAAAGGAAACGGGGTGAGATTAAATTCTCAGTAAATTATTAATGCAACTACATGACATGCTATTATGCAACAGGCAATAATAATAACTTCTAACAATAGAAAATCTCATATAGCACATAGCACACAACAGATAACAAATAGCAGCGGAAATGAACAATTCATATGGATACTGAGCCAAGGTTTCCCAACTGATAGAACCAAATAAAGGTCGCTGCGCAGCTTCAGCAATCAACCCAATCAACATCTTCATAGTCGCATAAAAGCTGAAGAGAAAACCCACGGTACCGGAACCAATAACAACGAGGGGGCGATAACACACAGTCAAAGCCCAAAACCATTAGCTATAATGCTCACAAAGGGGCTAGCTCATCTCACATCCAAGGCTAATCTGGAGAAGGGCAATAATTGGGCAAAACAAAGGTCAAGAATTATAATGGACTCAGCTCATTGCCACTATAATCTTTCGCATCGCCCGAAACACACAAATACCAGCTGGATTTTCAAGTAATGGCTAAGTAATAAAATACTAGCACGATAAACAACTAATGATTCCAAAGTAGGGAACCATTCCACGTAAATCACCAAAAAGGTGTATCAATCCAACAATACATCAAAAGATGTTCCAACAATTCCAAGCCATAATCAAATTGGTTCCACACTAAATTGTTCACAAAGGAACTAAATTCAAACATTCAAATAATCCATAATGGTCATTCAAGTCTACTAAAGTAATACCCAAAACCTAGACTAAGGATACAACCTAGTCCATAACAAACAAAAAGGGAGTTCTTGGACACAACAGACCGATCATAAACGTTTTGTTTTATAGAACACCTACTGAAAACTCAACACAATCTAAACCTAAATCCCAACCGAATAAACCACCTCATCTCGTAGTACGCTAAAAGAGCTTTAAAACGATAGCTTACTTGACTAAAACGGAGTCCGGACGAAGAAATTATAGCCTTCGAAAGATTGGACAAGAAGCGAATAATTTTCACAGAAAGGAAGGGGGTGCGCGCGCCTCCCACCAACAGGGTGCGCGCGCCTCCCTAAATCAGAAAGAAAGGCACCAACAGGGATACAAAGGGTGCGCACGCCTCCCACACATAGGGTGCGCGCGCCTCCTATAAACAGAAGAAAAATGCACAAGGTGAGATGGAGGGGTGCGCGCGCCTCACCCCAATAGGATGCGCGCGCCTCCAACCAAAATCAGCAAACCCAGAATTCTTCCTGGGTTCTTCTACCCGAATTTCAACCCCAAAATTCACCACTTCAACCCCAATCAACACCAACACTCCCAACTAGTTTACCCAAGTGCCAAAACAACTTCTAAGTCTAAAATAACTCATCTAGCAACATTTGGACAACCCTAACCAAGGAATGATTCAAACACCCAAATTTCACAATAATATGAAGAATTTACAAATAGGTTCCAAATCAACCAAAGAAGCCATATATAACAACTAGAGCATCAATGGAGTTAAAGATGAGCATTTTTTAACATAAATGGGGGAAAAACAACTTACCCGGATTTTCTGAAAGTTGACGGAATTCGAATATTCTTAGCCCTCTACGATCCTATCGACGATCAAAACAAGTTTCATTTTATGAGAAATTAGAAACAATGAGAGGAAGAGGACTAAAAAGAAGAGAGAAGGGAGAGGAAAAACTTACCTTCTTCAACCAAGTAGAGAGAGAGAGAGAGAGAGAGAGTATGCTGGGAAAGATGGTGAGGTGAAAAGTGAGGGAGGTGAGGGGAAGAGAGGGAGTAAGTAGGATGATTTAAAGGATTTACACATAGACCCCCTCCCCTACACACTAACACAATAATCTTATACTCTCCACTAACATTTAAGACCCAACTCTCTATACTAGCACGAATGATCCAAATAAAATACTAGGCACGAATATATCATGAAACACAAAATGCACACATAATTATTTAAATAATTAAATAATTTAAATAAATAAATAAGAATTAAATAAACAATTAAATGTTTATCACTAAGAAAATAGGGACGGGTTTTCGGGTCGTTACATGTAGAGAGGCTGAGAATTGTAGGGAGAGTTGAGAGAGAATTGGTAGTGAGTGTGTGTAGAGTGTTGGTAAGAAATATGAGAGAATGAGGGGGTTTTGGGGTGCCAAACTTAGGCCATTAGGAGGGAGGAGGGAGGTGATTTCTTGTGACTAATCTACCCCTACGATAGGGGTAGAGGAGGGGGGAAGATCAGTTGTGGTGGAGGTTAATGGAGTGAAGGAGAAGGAGAACAAAAATGGGGAGGATCATCATTAAGTTGGAAAATAAGAGAGAAAATCTGCAAAAAGGCTGATCTGGGGGTGCACGGCCGTGCAGTTTAAAGCGCTCGGCCGTGCAGCCAGGCCAAAAGTCAAAATTTTAATTTTCTTTTTTTATTTTTTCAGCCAACCAGGAGGTGACACGTGGCACTTGGTGGACTGGTCAAAACTTGCTCTTGTGGACATCCTTTCCGGCTCCGTCTTTCTATTCCGCAACTGCTCCGTTGTGCGCGCTCTGGTGTCCCGGTTGTCTGCGGGCCCAACATGAAAGTTGATTGGAATAATCTGGTGGTCACGCCGGTGTATCTGTAATTTGGTCGAAGAGCAAGGAATATCATAATATAATATTAATGCATTAGATGACCGGTTAAAATGCTTTTTTAGCAGTGCGGGACCCGGTGAGGGGTCCCAGCACGCGAATTTTTGAGAATACGCCTATTTGCTCGGTTTTGAGCCCTGATCACAGATCTGGACTCGGTTTATTCATCAGATGCACCGATAAGGCGTTCGGTAGTCCCGAACAGCCAAATCTGGGGTTTTAGGTCAATTATCGGGTTTAGACCAATTTAAATTAGGGTTTTGTAGACACCCTGCCTTGAACCTCTCACCCCGATTGCATACATAGTATTTTTATTTAACTTATTTTTGTTAATTTCTGTTACTTCCGTTAAGTTCCTAACTGATTCCGTTAGTTTTGGACTAAACTGCATAATAGAGTTAACTTTTAGAGTCATTTCTGTCATTCTGTCTTTTTCACCCGCGGGCGCCTCCGGCATTGCCTACGGGATGCGCGCGCCTCTCGCCCCAAAGGCCGGACCCGCGCGCTTCCCACTTTGGCAGTAACGGATAGCACCATTTTTCCCTCCCTTTTCTTATTTAGAAAATCTCTTCTTGATCACAAACACCTCCTTTTTACATCCACATTCATTCCCCCTTATTTCATAACTCCCAAATCCTTTATTCTAGCCATTCTTCATAAAAACAAAATATTTCTTTTTATTATTATTTGATTTTCTCTTTATTATTTATTTATTATTTTATTTATCTTATTTGTGATTGGTCAATTCCATTTCAGATGGATGATCATCTTTTCCCTCCAACCTTTCCCTCTCCTTTTTACCTATAAAAACCACCTTCTTCTACCTTAGAAAGGACCTTCTTTTTTTACTTGAATTTTCTCTACACATACACTATACACAAATCCTCTCAACAAAATTTCTCTACAAAACACTACACAAAGTGTTGCACAACATTTTCTCTACGACAACACCATCTTCAAGTCAAGGTTTAAAGTCCTTCTTCCTAAGGTACAACTTCCCTTTTTCTTCTTCTTATTTTATTCATGTCTAGTCAATGTATGCAATCTCCATAAAAAGGGATACAACCAAAAGGCCACTTCACTATTGAAGTTTGGTCAAGGTTACATCCCAACATTTTAATTCCACTTTATTTACATTCTCATTTCTTAATGTAATTACCTAGCGATAATTCGACGTGTAATCTTTTAGCATAAATTAATTAATAAAATCATTCTTTTTATTTCCCCTTTTCTTCTCATCTCAATTGTTAGCACATTTTTTATATCAATAAATTGAAGGACATTAGCACTAGAACACCAAAGTAGCAAGACCCGCGTAAGCGGGGCGGAGTGGGTGTTTAAGTACTTCCCACTCCGTCACCTAACCCCCGAACCCCTCATCTCAAGAATCTTTGGTTTCGTAATCAATAAAAAAGGCTATTTTCTTAGGTTTTTTCGCGTTCCTTTAAAACGTGGGTGGCGACTCTTAAAATCAAGTAGACATCCTAGGTAATTCACCGCTCTAGCCAAGCCGTGGTTCCCCGGGTTATCAACAGGTTTAAGGGGTGCGAGATCGGGGTGTCTACAGTGACCTCAATCCTCCACCACCTAATGTGGCCAATAACGCCGCTGTGAATCAAGGGCTCCCTCCTCCGCCTCAACCTTAAGGGGGTGGTATGCATATCCGTTCAAGAGGGCCTCCACCAGAAGTTACTCAACTTTATGGAAGGAGGAGGAGAACAACCACACGACCCCAGAATAGTGAGGCTGATGCTTCAAGACCATAACCTTTGGATCGAAGGGAATTACTTCAACAAAACCTCAAAACTCTCCAGCAATTGGCCGACGCCTAAAGGGCTTCCTTGGAGTATGATCCTGAGCACTCCATGGCACATCTCCTCCAGCCCTCCAGAACTAGAGGAGCTCATGAGGATGATAGAAGGAGTAACCTCAAGGAAATCCCACGTGCTGACGGTCGACGCAACCAAGATCCACGTGATGATCCCTAGGAGAACCGAGCAAGTCGGCTTGAAGGTCAACTTGGCCCAGTTAATCGAGAAGGAAGAGATTTAAGAAATCAAATAAATCAGCGAAAGGAAGAAGAAGCCGAATCCCCTGATGTAAGATTTCTAGGGGAGAGACGCAAAAAATATGATCGACGTCGTTCTCCACAAAGACCTGCTACGACCCATTGTACTCCACCGAGACGATCTATCCCTGACCCAAAAGTAAGCCGAGTTGCTGGAAAAAGCCAAGATAAAGTAAGGTATAGACAGAGGAGGTCTCATCATAGTTCGCAAATTAGCGATTGTACCCTAATGGATTTAAAAGAGAGGCTCGAGAATGTGGAGATGAACTGGGGGCAGAGAAGGCCTAGGAATGACTACGACGCGATGTGTCCTTTCGCACAGTGGATAAGGGATTCTTCACCTAATCCACAACTAAAGCTCCCCAACCTAGACAAGTATTCTGGAAGCTCCGACGCCTTGGATCATCTTCAAGCTTTTGACGGCATGATGGCGCTGGTATCAAATCAAGACGATATCCTTTGCAAATCCTTTGCTAGTACACTGACGAAAGCTGCTAGGTCTTGGTTTATGGATCTAGGAAAGGGAAGCATTGACTCTTTCTCTAGGTTGAAGAGTAAATTTTTAGAGTACTTTTCCACTGCTGGGGCGAGAAAGAAAAGGCTCTCTGACTTGGCTAATATGGTGCAAGGAAAGAACGAGTCGACCATGGATTTCTTTCAGAGATTCAGGAACCTAGCAGACTCTATTGAAGAACGGCTTACCGACAGAGAGATAATATTGTGTTTTACCAACGGGCAAAGGTCCGAGGACCTCACTTATGAGCTATCGGTAAGGGAATCTCTTACTAAGTTAGAATTATGCCATGTGGCCTATGCAACAGCCATTGTGGAGGAGAAAAAGAAATTAAAGTTTGGGGTCAGAGACCGAGATTATGAGAGCAAGCCGCCCACTAGTGACTCAGCTCAAGCGTCCAATGTAGGTGGAAACAGGGGGAAAAACAGAACGAAAGGAACAGAGATCTTCACCCCTCTCACAAAACCCATCTCCGAGATAATGAACTTGGTAGATCTTCCTAACCCCAAGCCCATTAGGTAAAACCCCAAGTATCCTAAAGACACTAGAAAGTATTGTGCCTACCATAGAGACAATGGGCACGAAACTGAAAATTGCTATGCTTTGAAGAAGATAGTACAGAAGTGGGTGTCAAGCTAGACCGATATGTGATAAAAAAAAAGACAACAAGTGCCCAAGGGAAAAAAGGAAAGAGGAAGAACGAGAGGATAGGCCTCCTAGAGCAAAATTGATTGGAGTCATATGAGAAGAAATCCCCTCAAATACCAGGTTAAAGGAACAAATTCATGAGCTGAGAAAGGTATATCACATTCCCCCTGGATTCATAAAGGGGAAGAGGTGATCAGTTTTTCCCCAAACGAACTGGCCGGGAACAGAGCAATGAGGGAACAACCGCTAGTGATCAAGGGAAGGATAGACAATTGTGAATCTAAAAGACTCCTCATCAACTCAGGGGCTGCTAAAGACGTACTTTATTACAGAACTTTCAAAGAAATGGAGCTACCAGACATCATGTTGACCCCTTATAATGGAAGGCTAGAGGGATTCACAAACCTCAAAGCAGAACCGTGGACCTGTTACTCGAAGTCGGAGAATACCCTTACAGAGCCTCGGCAACAATTACGTTCATTGTCATGGACCTGGCCAGTGACTATCATGCTATCTTGGGCACCCCTAGATAAGGAAAGTTAGGAATGGCTGCTTCCTTCCCTCACCAAAGGGTGGAGTTCCCCACCCCGGCAGGCGTAGGATGTGTACCATGTGCTCCTAAACATTTTTTGGAGCATGTGATGAAGTCTAGGAAGACTAAGAATAGAATGGAAATTAATACTCCAGAGACAAATGTCACTCTATTTAGAACCACGGTTACCATGTCAACATCAAACATAAGCGTGATACGTGAATCAGTTGACGATGTCCCGGAGGAATGGGTTATACTTGATAACGAGGACGCAGTATCAGAGGCCGAGATGACCTATGGGCTTGAGGGTTTTGGACCTATTTCCCTTAATACAACTTCCGAAGAGCCGAGTGACTTGACCCTCGTTCTCGTCCCAAGCTCGGGGGCCACAGAACCTACCCATATCAAAACCGAGGTCGACCGACTCTTAGACATGGAAAACTTAAGCTTGGAAAGTGAAGACAAGGAAAAGGTTAAGCAAATCATCACAAAAACCTTGGAGTTCAGGGATGGACCAGAGATCAAACCGGTTGATCAATTAGAGGAGGTCGTGATCAACCTGGACTACCCTGAACAGAAAATAAAGATTGGAAGGCAACTCCCTCCAGAAGAGAGAGAAGAAATCATCTCCCTACTCAAAAATAACCTGGATGTGTTTGCGTGGAAAGTAGAAGACATGTTCGGGGTCAAAGATGCCATTGCTATTCACAAACTCGAGGTGGATTAGTTTTTTAAGCCGGTCAAACAAGCACGGAGAGTCTTCTCCAAAGATAAAGAAAAAGCTATCGAGGTAGAGGTCGAGAAACTAATGAAGGCCGCCATCATAAAGGAGGCAACTTACCCAAACTGGTTGGCCAATATCGTCATGGTCAAGAAGCAGAATGGCAAATGGAGGATGTGTGTAGACTTTACAGACCTCAATAAAGCATGCCCCAAAGACAGTTACCCGCTCCCAAGGATTGATAAACTGGTAGACTCCATCACTGGACACTAGACACTTAGCTTCCTTGATGCTTACTCAGGTTACCACCAGGTCAAAATGGCAGAGAGAGACATTAAGAAGACGGCTTTCAAAGCAGCAGGAGGAATTTACTGCTACGTGATGATGCCCTTCGGCCTAAAAAATGTCGGGGCCACCTACCAGAGGATGGTTAACAAGGTCTTCAAATCGCAGATTGGAAGAAATATGGAAGCCTACATCGACAACATGGTAATAAAGACCAAGTCAGGAAGCCATATTCCAGACCTGAGGGAGACAATATAGAATTTAAAGCCAATGACATGAAGCTTAACCCCAGCAAGTGTGTATTTGGGGTCACGGCAGGCAAATTCTTAGGCTTCATGGTTTCAAAGAGGGGCATTGAGGCCAATCTATAGAAGATCCAGGAACTCGTAGACATGAAGGAGCCAACATGTATCAAGGAAGTCCAAAGGTTGAATGGAAGGGTGGCCGCCTTGGGAAGGTTCATTGCAAAATCAGCAGAAAATTCACTCCCCTTCTTCAAAGCTTTGAAAGGAATGAAAGACTTTTCCTGGGCACCAGAATGCTCATCTTCATTTCAAAAAGTGAAAGGATACTTAGGATCTCCACCCCTGCTTTGTAGTCCAGTCATGGGAGAAACTCTTTACGTGTTTCTAGCGGCAACTGACCGTGATGTAGCAGCTGTAGTTGTTCAAGAGGAAAACAAGGTCCAGAAGCCGGTATATTATGTAAGCAAGGTACTGTCAGAGATCGAGGCCAGGTACTTTAATGCCGAGATGATAGCATTTGCCTTGGTGATAGTATCAAGAAAGTTACGTGCCTACTTCTCCGCTCATCCCATCACGGTCTATACCGATGCGCCCCTCAGGAAAATACTCAAGTTGGATAGTTCCGGCAAGTTACTCAACTGGTCCATTAAGTTGACCGAGTTCGATATCACATACAGGCCAAGAAACAGCTTGCTGGTACAGCCTCTAGCCGACTTCCTGGTTAAAACCGTCTTCTCAAGTGAACACACGCCAATAACTCGAAAAAGGAAGTTCCCCATAGACAAAGAGCCCCTCAATGAGTTACCAAAGTATTGCTGGATCTTGTACAAAGACGGGTCGACTATACAAGGAAGAAGCGGAGCAAGAGTATACTTAACAAGTCCAAGTGGTGAACATGTTACACGAGACTTCATCAGATTCAAATTCCCAGCCTCAAACAACCAGGTCGAGTATGAAGCCTTGATATTGGGCATAGAGAAGGCAAAATACCTCGGTGCAACAAAATTGGCGGCTTACAGTGATTCCCAGCTAGTAGTGAACCAGGTGAAGGGGGAATACAATACTGAGAATCATATGCTGACTAAGTAAAGAGACTTCATCCACAACATGATCAAAGACCTGGAATTATGGGATATAAGGCTACTAGGAAGAGAGCACAACCAGGAAGCCGATCTGCTCTCCAAGATCGCTACAGCAGAAGAAATCAATCCCTTAATCATCTACACTGACCAACCAGCCTATGAAAGAATGGAAATCTTAGAAATCAATGACGAAGAAAGGACTTGGATCGACGACTTCAAGGACTACATTGAAGAAGGGATGATACCTGAGAACGAGTTGGCAGCTAACACGATCAAGAAAAATACGGCCAGATTCATCGTATGGAACGGGATTCTCTACAGAAGATGTTTCTCCAAGCCTCTCCTTAGATGTGTTTCACCCAAAGACACCGAGAGCCTACTCGCCGAGGTACACAACGGAGTTTGTGGAGGACACCCGGGGGCCAGAACCCTAGCCGACAAGGTGATAACTGTCGCGACCCCGACCCCGCGGGCCCGGAGTACGCGATCTGGACGTCGACTTAAACAATAAACTCTAAAATAATGAAGGTAAAAATTTCCTTTTATACCAAAAGATGATAACACAAAGTTTTGAGATCCAACTGAACAACAAGAAAAAAAAGACTAGTGTAAGCTCCATAAGCTTACACCCAAAATAATAAAATGTACAATTCTTAATGACGTCAAGTTTGGTACAACTATTCCCAAAACGGTTACACATTTATGTAATGTAAACCCACCAATAACAACTTGCCCAAAAAGCTCAACCCTCGCGACGTCCTCCTCGAGATCAGCGAGTCTAATCCTTTCCTCCTGGGGGGTTAAGGAAAAACAAAGATAAAAGAAAGGGGGTGAGATAAATCTCAATAAGTTACTAATGCAACTACATGACATGCTATGATGCAATAAGCAATAAACAATAATAAATATCACTTAGCACATAGGATTTATCAATTAACAGATAGCAGCGGAAATAAACAAGTAACAAAGGATATTAGCCAAGGTTTCCCAACTGATAGAACCAAATAAAGGTCACTGCGCAGCTTCAATAATCAACAATCAACATCTTCATAGTAGCATTAAAGCTGAAGAGAAAACCCCCGGTACCGGAACCAATAATAATAAGGGGACAGTGACACACAGTCAAAGCCCAAAACCAATAGCTAAAATGCTCACAAAGGGGCTAGCTCATCTCACATCCAAGGCCAATCTGGAGGAGGGGAATAATGGGGCAAAACAATGGTCAACATCATAATGGACTTGGCTTGTGCCATCATAATGTTTCGCATCGCCCAATCACGACACAAATACCAGCTGGACTTTCAAGTAAAGGCTAAGTAATAAAATACTAGCACGATAAACAACTAATGATTCCAAAGTAGGGAACCATTCCAAATAAATCACCACAAAGTGTAGATACCCCGGGGAAAGCCACGGCTTTAGGCTATGAGCGCGTGAGTTGTCCTAGGATGTCTAACTTGTTTTAGATTGTTTAGAGTCGCCACCTATGTTTTGAGGAACATAAGAAAAACCTATTGATAATAGCCTAAATTTGATTACGAAAACAGAGATTCTTTGTTTTGAGGTTCGGGGGTTAGATTATGAGATGGGAAGTACCGAAACACCCATCTCGCCCAACTAAAGTTGGTCTTGCTTGATCAAAATCTACATGAATCAAAATGTTCTTCTTCTTCTTCTTTAAATCATAAAAGGGGGGTTTAAAATAGAGTTTGGAATGTAGGAGATAACTCCTTAACCAACCTCAATGAGATGAGGTGATCATTAGAGTCATGTCCCAAAATGATTTGGGTGATTGCACTTTGATAAAACAAAAGAAAGAGAAAAGAGATGAAGTCGAAAAGAGGGAAGAAATGGTTTTTTACCTAGTCTTCGAGAGACTTCAAACACTTCTTGATAAATTCCTTTTGAAATGCCTTGAAGGTAAGAAATTTGGCTTCTTTGTTGAAAGTGTAAGATTTTAGAGTAAAAGATCCAAGGTCTAAGGTTTTCGGTATTCGGTCCTTGAAAATGGAGGTAAAGAGAGGTTTTTATAGGTGAAAGAGGGGTGTTTTTGGTGCCAAAACTCAGTCACCAAGAAATCCTTCCCGGGCAAAATCCTGTAAATTGAGCAACGGAGAGAATCCTGGCCAGAAATCTGTAACTGACGCCCAGGGGCGCGCGCTTCCTGCTTTGGGGTGGGAGGCGCGCGCGCCTGGCTCCTCCTGTCGGAGGCGCGCGACTCAGAGAAGGCAATTTTGACAGAATGGACTAGAAAGTCAGCCCTGTTATTCAGTTTAGTCCCTGGACTTAACGAAGTCAGTTAGGAACTTAACGGAAGTGACAGAAACTAACGAGAAACACTTAAAATGGGGAGAAACACAAGATCAAATGTGCAATCGGGGTGAGCGGTCCAAGGCGGGGTGTCTACAGAGCCCCTCGGCTACGTGGATTGCAAAGCAAAACGCGTCGACGAAAGTTAAAAAACACCCGCCGAGGACATCACCAAGAAAAAGCAAAGACTCGATGAAAGCAGGAATTTGAAATTGTGACAGGTAGTGGTGCGCTCCCTGTGTGAGCGGCTTTTGTTGATAGAGGGGGTGGCATGATTTGTTAGGTGAACCTGCCGGCTGAATATGTTGAATGAGGCCGTTAGTGAACCTTTGAGGAGGCCGTTAGTGAACCCTTGAGGAGGCCGTTGGTGAACCTTTGAGGACGAATCCGTTAGTGAAATTCGTTGATGAGGCCGTTGGTGAACCTTCGAAGAGGCCGTTAGTGAACCTTTGAGGACGAATCCGTTAGTGAAATCCGTTGATGAGGCCGTTAGTGAACCTTTGAAGAGGCCGTTAGCGAACCTTTGGAGAGGCCGTTAGTGAACCTTTGAGGACGAATCCGTTAGTGAAATTCGTTGATGAGGCCGTTAGTGAACCTTTGAAGAGGCCGTTAGTGAACCTTTGAGGACGAATCCGTTAGTGAAATCTGTTGATGAGGCCGTTAGTGAACCTTTGAAGAGGCCGTTAGTGAACCTTTGAGGACGAATCCGTTAGTGAAATCCGTTGATGAGGCTGTTAGTAAACCTTTTAAGAAGCCGTTAGTGAACCTTTGGAGAGGCCGTTAGTGAACCTTTGAGGACGAATCCGTTAGTGAAATTCGTTGATGAGGCCGTTAGTGAACCTTTGAAGAGGCCGTTAGTGAACCTTTGAGGACGAATCCGTTAGTGAAATCCGTTGATGAGGCCGTTAGTTAACCTTTGAAGAGGCCGTTAGTGAACCTTTGAGGACGAATCCGTTAGTGAAATCCGTTGATGAGGCCGTTAGTGAACCTTTGAAGAGGACGTTAGTGAACCTTTGAAGACGAATCCGTTAGTGAAATTCGTTGATGAGGTATTGCTTTGAAGTCTCGTGCCACTTGGAGTTACACCTGACTTTTTGAATTGTGGGGTGCGGGCATAGTTGACCGCGACCAGAAAATGTTCCTGCTGGGGATGAAATGTTGAGATTGACCCTTGAGGGGGGTATGTCACCCGTGACAGAACTTAGGGAGTTCGGGATCCGTAGAGAAACCTCGATACGGTGCATGGTTTCTTGCATGGGAGAATGCTTCTGAACCTGCCTGATGATGGGAAGAGTGCGCGTCCGGGCCTTGTTGTGGGACGCGCGTGCCTCGGATGAGTATGTCGGGGGGCGCGGGCCTGGCACATAAGTTCAGCATACTTAAACAGGCGGTTCACTGTTTTTCGGCAAGTTTTCAAAATTTTGAATAACCCTCCAAATTCCAAGCCCAATTTTCGTAGAGAAATCACCCCAAAACACTTTCTTTCTGCTCTAGGATCAATTCCGTCACAGAAACGATGTCGGATCGTCAGCAATCACCTCCGTTCAAGATGCCACAGGGCGAGGAGCCCGAAATTGGGGTTGAAGCTATGGACCCGAGTTTGCTTACTTTCCGGCCTCATACCCACATTTCTCACTTCGTGACTTCGGGTTTGGTAAGAATGCCTCACCTTTCTTGTCGATTTCGGATTTCATGAAGTTCCGTTTTCTTTCCCCGAAATATTGCTGCAGCAGCTTTATTGATCATTCTTTGCATGTTGTTTGTTGTTGCTGATTTGTTGTAAGAAACATGTTGGGATGTCCATTTTCATGTTCACACACTTGCTTGTACATTGTTCTGCCATTGAAATCTCTGTGTTGAGTTCATCCGTTTTCTAGCAGTCATTCTGATGAAATTTTTACTGTTCCTTCTTTCCTTTCAGGAGTGGACCCGTCTGACAGAGATTCGCGGTGGGGCTCATGGTCCCATCTCTATATGGAAGAGGTTGCCTGACAATGTTCGGGCCCGAGTCACAGGGACTCATTTTGGTCTTTTTGTCACTAGCCTCCCAGCTTTGAAGAATGACCCTGATGTGGTCCAGGCATTGAGGGAAAGATGGTGGGACACCACCCATACCTTCCACTTACCCATGGGTGAGGTGACTATGACGCCTACCGATTTCACAGCTTTGACGGGCTTGCCGTTCATGGGGGTGCCTGTCCCTTTTGGTTTGAGAGGGGCTGTTCGGACTCCGGACGAGTTACTGGCTTTGGTTGACTGCCGGTTCGAAGTTAAGAATTCTCGAGTGACATGGGGGAAAATCCGGGCTTATTTTAGCATCTTGATGGCTGAGGCTCGACGTGTTACTGCTGATCGGGTCGATGCCGTGGCCCGTTGCTTTATTTGGTACTTGTTATCCCATACTCTGTTTGCCAACGGGGGATCTTCGGCCTCTTTGGCTTTGCTTGACTTGTTAGTGGATTTGGACCAGATTGGCCAGTATAACTGGGGCGCAGCGGGCTTAGCTGCTTATTACCACAGCATGGATTTGACCAGCCGCTCGACCACTAGCTCGGTTATGGGCTTTAGCTTGCTGTGGGAGGTATACCACTTACTGTCCCTTTTATATTCTCCTTGCCTTGGTCATAACTACCTTTTCCGTTGATTGTCATTGACTTTGTTTCTGCCTCTTGTCTACAGCTTTGGGCTTTTACTATCCTGAATCTGAGGGATTTCAAGATTGCCAAGGAAGGCCAGCCCCAGTATCCGGACTGTGCACGGTGGGCGTATAAGGAGAGGAATGTGAAAACTGGCACGAACCCCATTAGTCTTACTTCGGCCCGACGGCACTTGGACACCTTGAGGCCTGAGTCTGTTGCCTTCTCTTTGTATCCGTGGAGATCAGTTCAGCACTGGTTTGAGCACACTCTTATTCCTACCCAGTCTCGGCTTTTGATGAGTTCGGGTGAGTGCATGGCCCTGTATTTGGGGGACAGAGTGTTCTGGAAGCATGGTACCCAGGTGACAGACATTTACACCCCCCCTCGTCCTGTAATTCCAGACGTTCCTCATTTCTGCCCTCATAACTGGAGGTCACTTTCAGAGGCTGATCGCAGGGCATATATGGTAGGGGTTGATGCCGTCCCTTATATTTACTTTGGACCAGGATTATGGCCTCTTCAGGGAGAACAACTTGATGCAAGGCTTCATGTTTGCTGATCCGAGGAGATCACAGGCTCCGAGGAGATCACAGGCTGCTCCTACGACCTCCGCTCGGTTTTATACTACTGGTGCCGGGTATTGTTTTGATCCTCCTTTGCCTCCTCCCTATTACACTTATTCCAACTTTGGGGTCTTTGAGGAGCAGAGGGAGATTATTCCCGAGGATATGTCACTGGAGAGAGAGCCTCCCGCTCAGGCTGCCGTGGTATATTTTTCTGACCATCTTTGCATTTCTCAGTTCCAGTCTTGTTTTTCTGTCCTTTGTATTGATGTAATTTCCTTTTCCTGTTCTTTGTTGCAACAGGTGCCCGTAGCTGCTTATAGGCATTTGAGTAGACAGAACAAAGGGATGAGGCGGAGGCTCCGTCAGCAAGAGGAGAGGGTGCTGGAGCTGTGCAGGGATATTGCTACCATGACTAGAGATGCTGCTGGTGCTGTCTCTGGTGCTGCGAGAGGAGCTGCCCGAGGTGCTCGGTGTTGGAATTATGCTCTAGGCCCTTGAGAAAGGCCTTACGTTACATCATTTGTTTTGGAGATAACAACCTTGGGTTATTATATGTTTTACATGTTTATTATAATAATCCCCGTCCCTAGAACTTATGAAGAACTAGTATAAGTTTAATTGATGATCATGTGTATTAGATACAGATTAAGCTTATGGGTACATGTTGGTGACCATGTACTGGACATGACCCACCTATGAGATTTATGTCATGGTCAAATGTCATAATTAAATCTCATAATAGTTATATCATTGATATCCTTAGACCTCAGATTATTACAGTCTTCCACATGATGAACATTATGTTTGACGTACTCAAACGTCACTCCTAACCGGGTGGTTATAAAGGCTACGATTGGCATAATCGGATTCATGTAGGGAAAGGTAATAAGTCAATATGGGATTTGTCCCTCTCTCAAGAGAGATATCTGCTTAGGCCTCTCGTAGAGTGAGATTGATGAAATGCGTGGCCGCGCTCAAATGAATTGATGAGATCAATACCATTTGCTCATTATCAATCTACTCAAGATCGAGAAAGCATTGAACAATATAAGTTGACATGGACCATGACTTATGTTCAATATGATATCATGAGACAAAAGGATTGTGATATATTCTATTGAGGATTACGAACTTCTTTAAGTTATATTAATTGGGTAGTCATGATGGCTTGCTAGAGTCCGCTCATGATTTATGAGTTTGACCTTGGTTGGACTCATTGCCAACTTGATATAATCCTATGGGGTCACACACAAAAGAACGAATTGTTTAAAAGGCTAAAAATGACTTTTTGCTGGTGCTCGGCCGAGCACCTCAAAGGACTCGGCCGAGCATGAGAAACAGAAAGTTTTGACACAGAGGTGCTCGGCCGAGCACCTTATAAGACTCGGCCGAGCAGGCCCTGTTTGGGCCCAAAATCTGATTTCGTGTTTTGACGGGTTTTGACCTATTTCTCCTAAAAGGTTTAGGACTAATGGTTTTAAATACCTCTCTCTTAACCCTAATCAGTATGGATTGAGATTGTATCATTATTGGTAGCCTCCATGTGTTTGAGAAACATATTCTTGAGTTTAGATTGAGAATCAAAAGCTCAAGAACACCAATAAAATCATATAGCCTTTGAAGATTAGAAAAGCGTGTTTTCTAATGGGTCTAGCAATCCAGATCTAGAATCGTTCTAGATATTCGTTCGCGTGTGGATAAACATAGAGGGCGTTGGCATCAACTCCTTCAAAGTTCGTGATCCAAGTGTTGCGGTCGTTCCTGCGTTCGTGATTCGAAGAAGCGCGAAGAACAAAGATTGAAGATCTCAGAATTTTAAAGCTCCGTCACGGTTAGTGTTCTAAATTCATCCTCGTATTAATTTAATCATCGTGATCGGATCTAGGCTTTTGGGTTTTAATTCCGCTGCACATGTTTGCTCAAAACCCAACAGTGGTATCAGAGCCCCGTTCATCATGATTATTTTAATAATATCATGTTAATAATATAATTGGATTATATGTGTTGGCATGTTATTTGAATTTGGATTCTTGATATTTATGTGATTTGAATTTTATGTATATATATGTGATATATGGAGATCATAAAATCGCACCGCATAAATACGTTATGTGGGATTTTAAATTGCAATAATAATTTGATTATTATGTTCCTTATGATTATCAAAAATTAATTGGATTGATTTGTTGATGATCTTTGATTCATGAATAAATCGTTTATTCAAGGCTTTGATGAACATGATGATTTGATCATCATGAACATCAAACCCTAATTGAATCGGGAAAGCAATTTGAGAATTGAAATTCGAAAAATCTGTTCTGATCATGGTGCTCGGCCGAGCAGTCCATAAGACTCGGCCGAGCAGATTGAATCAGAATGTACAGATTCTGAAACACAAAGATGCTCGGCCGAGCACCTCAAAGGACTCGGCCGAGCAGAAGGATTTTGGACAGAATTTGTTTTTCAGATGGCTGGTTTTAGAAACCGTGTTTCCTGAAATTAAGGCATGTTCGAAATCACTTTTGATTGAACTTGTTTGTCAGATGGCTGGTTTGAGAAACCGTGTTACCTGAAAACAAATTTCAAGGTCAAAGTAATAAATTGATGGGACAAAAGAATTTAGAATCGAGTTACTTTATGTAAGGGATTGTGGATGCCTTTTGGCTTAGTTTCGACCTTACATAGTTGTTTCTTCTAGTTTCTAAATTTGGTACGGGATTGTGGATGCCTTATGGCTTAGTTTTGACCGTACAATCGTGCTCTCAATAATGTGTTAAAGAATTTATCCCCATAAATCAATCACATGAAATCTTAATTTAATTAATGAGATTAGTTAAATTATTAACCGTTGCTTTATGTGTTTATATTATGTCACTATAAACATTTACCATGCTATATGTTGTGAACCTTCTTTAAAATTTAAGTTCCGTGCCAGTCCATGATTAAAACACTTGTGAGTACGTGGGTAGTTTTGTGTGGGTTACGCCCTAGCGTAGGTGCATTGATTCTATCCATTTATGAGGATGTTGTCATAAGACCAAATCTCCCACATTGATGTTTCGAGGCTTCACCTTTTTGTTGAAAGCTCTTGCCATCCTTTGCTGATATGCCCTCGTGCGTTCGAGTGCTCTTAACCTTTTCTCGTCGAGTAAGGCTAGTTGTTCGTATCGACTTTGCATCCAGTTGACCTCGTTGACTTGATTCTCGAGGAGGACCCGTAGAGATGGGACTTCAAGTTCGATAGGGAGTATGGCTTCAGAACCATAGACTAATGCATAAGGAGTTTCTCCTGTTACAGACCGTATTGATGTGCGGTAGCCCCACAATGCTAATGGTAGCTTTTCGGGCCAATCCCTTCCTGTTGAGGCCATTTTCTTGACGATGGTCTCGATGGTTTTATTTGCTGCTTCAACCGCGCCATTTGCTTGGGGACGGTAAGGAGATGACTTGTGCTTGGTGATCTTGTATTCTACCAAAAGTGCATCCATTTCCTTCTCAAAGTGAGAGCCGTTGTCGGAAATGATTTCATGAGGCACGCCGTATCGGCACATGATATTAATCTTTACAAATTCGGCCACTTTCTTGGCGTTGAGGGTCCGATAGGCTTGTGCTTCGACCCACTTTGTGAAGTATCTTCTTGACTAGCATAAACCCATTCATGTGGGGTCCACACTCTCCTTCGTGCACTTCACACATTATCTCTTGAGCTTCGGCCTCATTGGCGCATAAGAGATTGATCCCGTCGTGGTACCTTTTATAGACTCGGTCCCCAATCAGTACGTACCGAGAGGCTATCCTTTACAGAGCTGCTTGAGACTTCTTATTGTTATTCTCGGGATAAGTGCCATCTTTGAGGAAATTCATGATATCTGAATAACACGGAGAGTTTGTCTGAACCTCGTTGATGTCGATACTCATGCAATATTCCAAACTGTTCCTTCGGACAATTTTGAAAGGCTTCACCATTTTCCCTTTGGGCATTTCGACTAATGAAGCTATAGTGGCCAGTGCATCGCCAAAGCGATTTTTATCCCTTGGCAGGTAGTTGAAAGTGATCTCTTGGAATTGTTCAACCAATTCTTCAAGGTGTTGACCATACTGTTGGAGAGTTGGTCTTGGGTTCGCCATTTACCCGATTGCTGATTGATAAGGAGCAAAGAGTCGCCGAATACTTCTAGTTCTGTGATGTTTCTGTCGAGAGCTGCTTCGAGCCCCGCTATACATGCTTCGTACTCGGCAATGTTATTGGTAGCTTCGAATTCCAGGCGGATGGCAATGGGAGTGTAGATGTCTTTTGGATCGACAAGCAATACCCCTATACCAAAACCGTGTTTATTGGCGGCGCCATCGAAAAAAAGTTGCCACTTATTTTCCTCGGTTGCAGTACAAATTAAGTGCTCGTCGGGGAACTGTATGTCTTCCCCCTTCACTTCGTCACATGGGAATTCGGCAAGCTGGTCACTAAACACTTTCCCCCTGACGGATTTTAGTGTGATGTAAGTGATATCATAGCCGGCGAGCATGAAGTACCATTTGGCTATTCTTGTTGACATGAGAGGCTTCTTGAAGATGTAGCGGAGCGGGTCTACCTTTGCTACTAGCTTGATCGGAAAATCTTCCATATAGTGTTTGAGCTTTTGAGTGACCCAAACCAATGCTGCACATGACTTCTCTAAGACAGAGTAGTTCTTTTCGCCTCCTTGGAATCGGCGACTGACAAAGTAAATGGCATTCTCCTTTATGGACTCCCGTTGCTCTTGTGCTAACATAGCCCCTAGGGCTTCATCATTGACAGTGAGATAGAGCAAAAGAGGCTTCTCCTTGTGCGGCGGAACTAGAACAGGAGGGCACGTCAAGTAATGCTTCACTTGGTCGAAGGCTTCTTGGCACGCGTCGGTCCATTCTAGAGCCACATTCTTCTTGAGTAGTTTGAAGATTGGCTCGCACATGGAAGTGAGTTGGTGCACAAACCGACTGATGTATTGCAGTCTGCCCATGAAACCTTTGATTTCTTTCTGCGTTTTTGGAGGAGGCATGTCAATGATTGCCTTGATTTTGGAAGGATCTACTTCAATTCCCCTTTCAGTGACCCTATAACCAAGGACTTTGCCTCGGATAACCCCGAACGTGCACTTTGCAGGGTTGAGCCTCATCTTGTGTTGACGAAGCCTTTCGAAGAACTTGCGGAGATCGATTAAATGTTGACCATTGGTCCCTTTGGAGTAAATGATCATGTCGTCAACATAGACCTCGATTTCTTTGTGAATCATATCGTGGAAAAAGTCTGTCACGGCTCTTTGGTAGGAAGCCCCAGCGTTTCTTAACCCAGATGGCATGACTGTGTAGCAAAAGGTACCCCACGGTGTTGTGAAGGCTGTCTTATGTTGATCTTCCTCAGCCATGAGAATCTGATTGTACCCAGCGAACCCATCCACGAATGAGCGAACCTCGTAGGTAGCAGTGGAGTCGACTAGCATGTCGATATTAGGGAGTGGAAAATCATCCTTTGGGGAAGCTCTGTTCAAATCCCGAAAGTCCACACAAACTCGAACCTTTCTGTTTGCCTTTCTGACTGTCACGATGTTGGCTAACCATGTCGGATACTCGATAACCTTGATGAAACCCACACTGAGGAGCTTCTCAATCTCTTCTTTGACTTGCAGAGACCATTCTGGCTTGATCTTTCTGAGCTTCTGCTTTACTGGCCTGGCATCTTCTCTGATCGGAATTCTGTGCTCCGCTACCTTTCTGTCCAAACCCGGCATGTCTTTGTATGACCATGCGAACACATCCACAAACTCCCATAGTAGTGCAGTCAATCTGTCTCTGTCGTCCCCCTTGAAGAAGCTTCCAATCTTAGTCTTTCTTGGTTCTTCTTCGGTACCCAGATTAACAACATGCAATTCTTCGTCAGCCTTTGGACCATTTTCACCACGACTACGGACTTGTTGAGCAAGTTCATTTAAGTATGTTGTGTTTTCGTGGTCTATTTCATCATAATTTGAATCGTTATTAACTTGTTCGTTAAGTTCATTATTAGTTACTTCATCATTTATGATGTTTGCAATCTCAGGTTACTCAGAAATATCAAATTTTTCATTAGCAAAGAAAGGAAACACACGCTCGGCTATGGCCTCCAATTCCTCTTGGGTGAGGGTATTAGAGACACTCTCGGACTCGAAAGTAAGTGCGAGCCGCTCTTCCTTTGTTGCTGTGCGGGGTATGCAACCCATTTCTTGGACTAAGAATTCCTCAGATACCACGGGCCCTTTCGTAGAATACCAATTGTTGATCGGCTCAGAGCTTGGCGGGATCTCACTGATAGTCTCGTTCATGATGACGGTGTCATGGATGGCGTTGACTTGGCATTCATTCATTATGGCAAGCTCTTCGAACATGGAGGCTAAATCTGTTAGTTCTTCCCCCCACGGTCATTTCTGTCTCGGATTCTATAGTCACCTTCCTTCCCCACCATTCACGGGGCGACATGGGAGTTGGTTCCCTTTCGGATTTCTGGATCTCACAATCGGAGAAAATTTCGAGACCGGGCTTTTTGACACCCTTATTGTTAACCCATGGCTTGGGAAAGATCATGTATGGAACGTCTTCCCCTTGGCGGACAAAATAGCCATTCAAAGTCTTGCGGTAAGGCTTTAGATTAGGGACCTCATAACGACGGCCTTCTTTACGAGCTCGGGCCCTTTCGTTCTTGATTGCTTGCTCTTGTTTCAAGTCTTCTTTGGAAGGCTCGTACCCCAAACCGAAGGTGTCTTTGACGAATGGGACCTGCACAGGATGTAGGATTCCTTGTTGATATTTCCCTAGGCCTAAACCAGGGAAGTAGTCCATATTCCTGATGGATGGTTTTTCATGTATATATTATCTACATCTTCATGTTATTTTTCTGGACTTTTTGATGTAATTTAGAATAGAATTGATGTAGTCTTGGTATTTATGTAATTAAGGAACTTTGTTAGGATTTTTGTAATTAAGGAACACTTTTAGTGTTATTATGTAACTACAAAGTCCGAGAGCTTAAAGTGTGGCAGACCAAGGTCGGGTTAACATCAAGAGTCAAAGTCAGTCGTGGTCAAAGTCAAGAAGAAAAGAAGGAAAAGCTGGAAACTAGTCCAGGCGCCCGCTTATGCAAGCACAGGCGCCCGCTTATGAAAGTCCAGGCGCTCGCTCATGGTTCTCCAGGCGCCCGCTTACATCAAAATCCGGAAAAGCAAAGTTTCTATAATTTCCAGGCGCCTGCTTGACTAGGGATAGGCGCCCGCTTGCGTGATCCGTACGGTTTTCGGGTTTCCTGTTCCAGTCGGGTTTTAACTCAATTTTCCCTACTTTTGGCCCTAGTTTTCTCTATGTATAAATATTAGGCTGCAGCCTTTAGTTTTAGGATGCTTTGTTTTTAGGTTTTATTCAAGTTTCAAGTTGTAAACAAGATTTGGGAGATTATTCATCATCAAGTGTTTATCCAGGTTTATGATTTTTAATTATATTCTTGTGTTTATTGCTATGTTGATGAGTAGCTAAGTTTTTAATTCATGGGTTGGATGTAAAACACTATCTAATTCTATGTTATAAACGTTTTATTCATATTGATTTCATTCTAGTTGTTCGAAGTATTTTTAATCAAGTTTTGAGGGTTTCAATAATTGAACTAGTCATTATTGGCCTTTTTAACAACTTAGGGTTTTAACTCCGCCATTGATTTGGGGATTAAAGCGTAGACCAATGCTTTGAGTATTATATTTATTTGATGCCGTGATAGAAATCAAGTGAATATAGGTTCAATTGTTCTTGAGAACTTAATAACTTTTTAAATAATCACATGGACTTGATTTGCGAAGTGTGATTAGATAAAGAGAAAAAGATTGTAATTCGGCCGCCTCACCGTCCCAACCTTTACAAGAAGCGAACGAACCCGGAATAAATCAGTAACTTTATTTGAAAATAACATAGAAGGATGATAGTGTGAAATCCAACCCGTGAATCTCTTTAATCTGTTTACTTCGTTATTAGTTGATCATTGCTTTGTTAATTAGTATTTAATCTTAGTTTTTAGTTAGTAAAATAAAATCAAATCCAAAACCCCCCTCTCGTTACTATTTGCACTAATTAAATTAACTCGTTTATCCAACAAGTCTCTGTGGAATCGACCCTCGCTTTCGCGCGTTACTACTACGGTAACTAGTGCGTTTGCTAGGTATTTTATTACTTGGAATTTTATCCATCAAGTTTTTGGCGCCGCTGCCGGGGACTTGTTTTGATTTACAAGTTAATTTAATCGGTGTATGTTTGGTAGACGTTCATTGAACCCCGAGTTGGTTCCTTTGGACGATAATATCGATAGACTTGACAGGGGCATTCCCCCTATTTCTGAGTCTGAGTCTGAAGCTTCTGTCACCGAGACAGAGGTATTTTTAAGTGATTTTGAAACTTCTTCCACCGGGGGAGAAGAAATTGAAGTTGTAATGGCTAATCCCTTAATGAAAGAATATGCTAGGCCTAAGGTTGACACATCGGTGTCATGTATTGTCCTGACTGAGGCCGCTAAATCTTATGAGGCGAAGGGGCATTACTTTAGTCAGTTGCCCAAGTTTCAGGGTCTTCCCGCGGAAGACTCTTTGAACTTCTTGAGAGAATACATGATGATTATATCAGGATTCCTTGTAAAAGAGGGGGTTACTGATGAACAATTAAGACTTAAGTATTTTCCTTTCTCTCTTCAAGGGGCAGCTAAAACTTGGCTTATGTTACTTCCTGCGAGGAGTATCACTACATGGGATGGGTTGCATGATGCATTCTTAAAGAAATTTTTCCCGCATGCTACTTTGGCCACCTTTAGACAGAAAATCATAGGGTTTACTCAAGAGGTAGGTGAGCCATTTCATGAGGCTTGGGATAGGTTCAAAATGTTGCAAGTGCAGTGCCCCCATCATGCTTTTCCTGAGGCCCTTTTACATCAAACATTTTATGGTGGGTTAACTGCAGCAGACCAAGCTATGGTCGACAATGCAGCAGGCGGCTTTCTAGGAGCCAAAACTGTTGACCAAACCCAAGAATTATTTGAGATGTTGGGGGCCAATTCGTAAGAAAAAGGCTCTAGAGGGAAACCTAGGGGAGTGCATGAGTTGAGTGGTATGGATGAGTTCGCTAGGCAGGTGTCTTTGTTAAACCAAAACATGGCTAAAATGAATTCTAATATGTCTTCCTCAAGTGCTAATGTGGTATCTGATTTCTGTGCTAATTGTGGATCTAACACTCATGCTACTAATGGTTGTCCAGTTGTTGCACAGTTTGATTCTGAACAGGTAAATGCGATGCAAGGGTATCCCCCAAGGCAAAATCAAGGTGGTATGTACTCTAACACTTATAATCCAGATTGGAAAAACCACCCCAATTTTTCTTGGAGGGGTAACCCAGGAATTCAGTACCAGCAGCAGAAACCTCTATATCCTCCTCCCCCATAAGGGAATCCAGAACAGCAGCCTAAGCAATCACTGGAGGATATGATGAGGACCATGATGCAAGAGCAGCAACAAATGAAGATGATGATGGAGCAGCGAGAGAAGCAGCAGGATGCGGTCAACAAAAAGCTGGAGACCCAAATTGGTCAACTAGCTGTGGGTCAGCAAGGGCATAAACCAGGAACCTTCCCTAGTCAAGGGGAGCAAGCCAAGGCCATTATGACTCTGAGAAATGGCAAACAGGTAAGTAATGAGGTATGTCCTAACTCTCCTTCTGAAACTACCGAACCACCTATTGTTGAGAATGTTGTTGGTAAGAGTACTAATGGCATGGGGGAAATTCCTGTTACTGATTCTTCCACCCCCAAGCCATATGTACCTCCTGTACCGTTTCCTGGTAGATTTATGAGGAGTAAACTGGATAAGCAAATGTCTGATTTATAAGACATGTTTTCAAAAGTGAATATTAATCTGCCTTTGTTACATGTCATTAAAAATATCCCAGCTTATGCAAAGTTTTTCAAAGAACTTAACTCCAGGAAACCCAAGTATGGGAATGATGAGAAGTTGATTATGGGAGAAAGTGCTAGTGCGGTGGTACAACAGAACCTCCCACCTAAATTGAAAGACCCCGGAAGTTTTAACATTTTTATATCTATGGGGGACTCTAAAAAGGTGAAGGCAATGTTAGATCTCGGTGCTAGCATTAATTTGTTACCTCATCATTTGTATCTTAAGTTGGGCTTACCTGAGCTAAAACCCACCACAATGACCTTGCAATTGGCTGACCGTTCAATCAAGAGGCCATTGGGAATTGTGGAGGATGTTTTGGTGCAGGTAGCCAATTTGATTATCCCTGTGGATTTTGTTGTGCTTGAGACTGTGAATGGTGTTGGGAATAGTCAGGATTCTCCCAAATTGCTTGGGCGTCCATTTATGGCTACTACTAACACCATTATTAATGTGGGTGATGGGACTCTATCTATGTGTGTGGCTAATGAGAAAATAGAAATATCTGTGTTTGATGTCATGCAAAGTCCCTTAGATGATGAGTCTTGTAACTGTGTGGATATTATTGAGGATTGTGTGAGTGAAGTTCTGTGGCATGAGAGAGACTATGAGGAGTTAGAGTCTTTGTTGTCAACTGGCGGTGAGAAACTTAGGGATAATGCGGATGTTCAACTGATGGCTGTGGAAAAGGCCGACAAACACCATCCTAGTGATGGCCCGTTTCACCCCCTAGGCCACTTCAATGAGAAGTCGGTGCCTTCTATTGTAACCCCTCCAGCTCTTGAGCTGAAAGCCCTCCCCTCAAATTTAAAATATGTTTTTCTTGGGGAGGGAGAGACTTTGCCTGTGATAATGGCCTCAGATTTGACCATTGAACAAGAGGCCAAGTTGATCAAAGTGCTTTGTGAGCACAAGCAGGCCATAGGGTGGACCTTAGCAGATATTAAGGGTATAATCCCCTCCATGTGCATGCACAAGATAAGTCTCATAGATGGTGCTAAGCCGTCTAGAGAGAGACAAAGGAGGTTAAATCCTCACATGGAGGAGGCGGTTAGGAAAGAGGTCCTAAAATTGTTGGATGCAGGCATTATCTATGCCGTTGCTGATAGTGAGTGGGTGAGCCCGGTTCAAGTCGTTCCAAAGAAATCGGGCTACACGGTCACCACTAATGAAAAAGGAGAAGAAGTGCCAAAAAGGGAAGTGACTGGTCTGAGAATGTGCATAGATTTGCGCAAACTGAATGCTGCAACAAAGAAAGATCACTTCCCTTTGCCCTTTATTGATCAGATTCTTGAGAGGTTAGCTGGACATAGGTATTATTGTTTCTTGGATGGTTTTTCGGGGTAAAACCAAATCCCCATTGCACCAGAGGACCAAGCCAAGACCACTTTTACTTGTCCTTTTGGCACATTCACATTTAGGAGGATGCCCTTTGGGCTTTGTAATGCACCTGCGACTTTTCAAAGGTGTATGACCTACATCTTCTCTGATTTAATCGAGCGATGTGTCGAAGTCTTCATGGATGACTTCTCGGTATTTGGGGAGAGTTTTGATGGGTGCCTTGAGAATCTGACATTGGTCTTAAAATGTTGTTGCGAGACAAATTTGACCCTTAGTTGGGAAAAATGTCATTTTCTTGTGAGGCATGGTATTGTGCTAGGGCATTTGGTGTCGAATAAGGGGATTGAGGTAGACAAGGCAAAAATCGATGTGATTTCAAAATTGCCTCCCCCTGTGTCGGTTAAGGGTGTGCAAAGTTTTCTAGGCCATGCAGGTTTTTATAGGCGTTTCATAAAAGACTTTTCAAAAATTTGTAAGCCTTTATGTAACCTGCTGGCTAAGGACACCGAGTTCATCTTTGACCAAGAGTGTTTAGAGGCCTTCAATCTGCTGAAGGAGAAGTTAACGTGTGCCCCCATTCTATCCAGCCCCAATTGGTCTCTACCATTTGAGATCATGTGTGATGCATCAGATTTTGCGATTGGGGCTGTTTTGGGGCAAAGAGTGGATAAATTGCCTCATGTGATTCATTACGCAAGTAGAACCTTAAATGATGCACAACTGAATTATACTACCACAGAAAAAGAATTTTTAGCAGTTGTGTTTGCTCTTGAAAAGTTTCGTTCTTACTTGCTTGGGTCCAAGGTGATTATCTACTCTGATCATGCTGCACTTAAATACTTGTTAAATAAAAAGGATGCTAAACCTAGACTCCTTAGGTGGATGCTCCTACTGCAGGAGTTTGACATAGAAATAAAAGACAAAAAGGGGACCGAAAATGTGGTGGCAGATCACTTATCTAGGCTAGAGGATTTTACTTTTACTAATGTGATAGATGGTGCGATTCTGGTTAATGAAAATTTTCCGGATGAGCAACTATTTGCTTTACATGTTCATGAGCCTTGGTATGCGGATTTTGTGAATTTTATTGTTTCTAATATTATGCCGCCGCACTTCACATACGATCAAAAACGAAAGTTTAAATCGGATGTGAAGCATTACATTTGGGATGATCCTTATTTGTGGAAGATTTGTCCTGATAAGCTTTTGAGAAGATGTGTCCCTGAGCATGAACAAGAGAGTGTGTTGCGTTTTTGTCATGAGCTTCAATGTGGTGGGCATTTTAGTGGTCAAAAGACCGCTAGAAAAATTTTCCAAGCCGGTTTGTATTGGCCCACCATATTTAGAGATGCATGTGAGTTCAGTAAAAGGTGTGATAGATGCCAGAAGACTGGTGGCATTGGTCAAAGAGATGAGATGCCCCAACACTTTAATTTACTTGTTGATATATTTGATGTGTGGGGTATTGATTTTATGGGTCCGTTTCCCCCATCCCATGGTTTTGTTTATATATTGGTTGCGGTGGATTATGTGTCAAAGTGGGTGGAGGCTATTGCCACCCGGACTAACGATGCTAATGTGGTTTCCAAGTTTGTTTGTGAAAATATTTTTAGCAGGTATGGAGTGCCACGAGCAATCATAAGTGATCAAGGAACACATTTCACCAACCGAATGTTCAACAATGTGTTGAAGAAATATGGGGTGGTTCATAAATTAGCCACAGCTTATCATCCTCAAACCTCGGGACAAGTGGAGGTAAGCAACAGACAAATAAAAGGGGTCCTTGAAAAGACGGTGCGTCCGAACCGCAAAGATTGGGCTCTAAAGTTGAGCGATGCATTATGGGCATACCGGACGGCATACAAGACTCCAATTGGCATGAGTCCTTTCCGGATTGTGTATGGGAAGGAATGTCATTTACCGGTTGAGATGGAGCACAAGGCATTTTGGGCAGTGAAAGAGTTGAATATGGATATGGATGCCGCGGGTGAGAAGAGATTGCTCACTTTGAATGAACTTGACGAGTTGCGGCAAGATAGTTATGCAAGTGCCAAACTGTATAAAGAGAGAACTAAAAGATACCATGACAAACAATTGAAGCCAAAAGATTTGAGGCCGGGTATGAAAGTTCTCCTTTTCAACTCTCGTCTGAGGTTATTTCCGGGTAAACTGCGTTCCAAGTGGACGGGGCCATTTGAGTTGGTGAAAGTATTCCCACATGGAGCAGTCGAGCTTAAGAATTTGAAAACGGGAAATTTGTTCAAAGTTAATGGACACCGGGTGAAACCTTATTATGAGGGGGTGGCTATTGATGATGAGGTAGAGGTGATCGAGCTGGTGGATCCAGAGAAGGCCAATTAACTCCCATATGGCATTATGTCGAGCCAACGACTTTAAAACAAAGGCGCTTGTTGGGAGGCAACCCAACCAGGTATCATTTTATTTGCTTTATTTTATTTCAGGCTATCATCATTCTTATCTTGGGTGCATGTTTACTTTTGATGCAATGAGGACATAGCATGTTCTAAGTTTGGGGGTGGTGGTATTCACCAAAAAAAAAAAAAAAAAAATTATTATATTTACATATTTTTATTGCTTTCGTGTTTTTTATTTTCGGGTCGGTTCGAACTACGGTGACCTGAGCCCCTTATTGTCCTAGGGGGAACGTAGGCAACGAAAGTGCGGTCAAAAGTTTAGTCCGTGTCATCCTTCATGGATCTCTCCGAGTTTGTGGGTTTATAGGGGAGTGTAAATAGTGTCACCCTCCAAAAATATTTTTATTCTTTGAGTCATTTTTATTTTTATTTTTCATAATGGATATTACGCTTGTGATTTTTGTTTGTGGTGATGTGCAGAAAAGAAGTCCAACCAAGCGAGGCGAAGGTCAAAAAAAAAAAAAAAAAAAAAAAAAAGACCAAGCGCCCGCTTGTATTGAGGCAGGCGCCCGCTTACATGGGAATTTGAAAGAGTAATGTTTTTGGTCAAACCAAGCACCCGCCTGGTAGGTCACAAGCGCCCGCCTGGTATGCGGAAAACCCAGATTGACGGGGTAAAAGCCCCAAAAAGTGGGTTTCTCTCCCAAAAATCAAATCCCTAACTCTCTCTCTCTCTAAAAACCGAGCCCCCCTCTCCTTCTCTCTACAATTCCTCCCACAAACCACCATCTTCATCCCTCTAAATCACCAAATTCGAATTGATCAACCTTTTTCTTCCATACATTGCAAGAAATCAACCCAATAAGTCCATTGAATCCCATGTCTTGAGGAGGCTTTGAAAGTTCTAAACATCGTGGAAAAGGGAGAAATTGGGCATCATAGAGTGGGAATTCGAGGTATTCAAGGAAGGAAAAGTGTTCATAAGGGAAAGCTTCATTTAGGTCGGTCATCTTCTCAAAATCCGGCGAGGTTTTCCGGCGAGGTTTTCCGGCGAGGTTTTCCGGCGACTGTCCGGTAAGAAAATTTCTAGAATTTTTAGTTTGTTGGTGAATATTAATTATGCCTCCCAAAGGAAAAGGCCGTGCTCCCCCTCCCCTGTTGAATTGGATTATGATAGTGCTCGGTTTGTCTCGAGGAAGTCACAAGACTTCTTTGATTCTAAGAAGGGTAATGGGGATACAGTTGAAAGGGGGTTCGATTTTAAGAGTTGTGGGCTGCAAGAGTTGTTTGCTTTTTATAAATTGAATAAATTAGCGGCAAAGCCAGCCCGAGCGGGAGTTAGCTTGTTGGTGCGGGAGTTTTATGCTAATTTTCATTCGGCATCTGAGGCCGGGAGTGTACGAGTGAGGGGGTGTGATGTGGTTTTCACTGATGCCACTATAAACGAGTTATACGGGATGTCCATGGGAGTTGCAGAGGAGGAATGTGCCTATTGGAAATTGAGGGGTGAGTTGCATGACAATTTGTTGGGTGCGTATCCTAAACTATCAGAGGCCTTTGGGTTTCAGCTAGATCCCAGTTATTTCAAGAATGGGTATATGTTTCATGTGAGTGCTTTGAGGTTTGAGCTGAAAGCCATTTACAGATTTATTTGTGAGAGAATAATGCCCACTGGACATTATCAAGAAGTGCACTGGACACGGGCCCCCCTGTTGTATGTGATGGTGAAGAGGTTGCCGGTGGATATTGGGGCCATAATGAGGAATGAGGTCGTTGAGAGGGCCATCAATATGGGTCACAGTAACTTCATTTTTCCAATCATGATCACTCGGTTAATGGAGAAGGCAGGGGTTTCATTGTCAGGGGTGCAGAAGAATTTGGTGGCTGGAACTACTGTGACGAAGACATCTATGGAGGGTGGTAGTTCACATCCGGTGGGAAGCAGGGGCCAGACGGCCAATGTTGAGGAGGATATCCCGATGACCCAAAGGGAGTTTAGTCATGGTATGTTTGAGCGGATGCAGGGGTTGGAAGAGAAGATGGACGGGTACCACCAGCAGCAGCTCATAGTTGATTATCACAGGCAGAACCGCGAGGATGAGCATGATGAGCGGTTGAGGAAGATGGAGGAGGCATTTTATGGTAACCTTCAGGAGGAGCAGTATTACAGACGCCGGATGATGGCGCATCACTTCCCTGGGGAGCAGTTTCCCCCGACGTTTTACCCACCACCTCCTTCTCTGTATATGCCACCTCCGAGCAGTTCGTGGGCTGGAGCTTCATGGGATGAGCCGATGAGTGGACCGGATCAGGGGTCTGGTTCAGGTTCGGGCATGCTGGGTCCTTGGGACCATATTTTTGGACCGCCCCCGCAGTGAGCGGCGCGAGGTATTTCCATTCCCTTTTTCTTTTGAGCTGAGTTGTGAGAGCATTGGGGGCAATGCTCATAATTAGTCGGGGGGTGTGAATGCCTGTTTATTGGATGCATTTTATCATCACTTGTTGTAGAGTTTAAAAAAAAAAAAAAAAATTGATTGAAAAAGAAAAGAGAGGCTAGGTGAAAACCCGAAAGGGTGCCTAGGCAAAAGGAGAGAAATTGAGTGAGTTTTTGTTTTTGCTTGGCGTGGCGTCCTAAGGGAGGTTCGGAGAATTGGGTAGGATTCCTGTTAGGTGTAGGAGGTTTGGTTAGAGGCGAATAGGATAGAAAATCCTCATATTTCTTATGGAGTCATAAGGGGGCGTTGGAGTTTTTTTTTTTTTTTTTTTGAGGTAAATCATTGCTAAGGATTATCCTAGCTTTGATTTCTTTTTGAGGGAGAAGGTAGCGAAAGATAAGCGTGGGGGAAACATAGGTCATTTTAGTTCCCCTAGCTTTTTGTGTGGGCCCTAATTGGATGGCGTTTTATTTTCTTATCATGGGTGTGCTATCAATTAGGGCCAGTCGTATTTGTTTTGTTTGGAGTTATAAGGAGCGGAGTTTCTTACACTCCGTGTGTGTTGCTTCTATCGTGACGTGTTGGATGGGGTTGTAGAGGTGATAGGTATCATTTTCTCTCATGCTACGCTAATTAGACCGGTGTTTAAAAGTGGGGTTAGGAATATTACTCAGGGACGAGTAATGGTCTAAGCATGGGGGAATTTGATGGATGGTTTTTCATGTATATATTATCTACATCTTCATGTTATTTTTCTGGACTTTTTGATGTAATTTAGAATAGAATTTATGTAATCATGGTATTTATGTAATTAAGGAACTTTGTTAGGATTTGTGTAATTAAGGAACACTTTTAGTGTTATTATGTAACTACAAAGTCCGAGAGCTTAAAGTGTGGCAGACCAAGGTCGGGTCAACATCAAGAGTCAAAGTCAGTCGTGGTCAAAGTCAAGAAGAAAAGAAGGAAAAGCTGGAAACTAGTCCAGGCGCCCGCTTATGCAAGCACAGGCGCCCGCTTATGAAAGTCCAGGCGCTCGCTCATGGTTCTCCAGGCGCCCGCTTACATCAAAATCCGGAAAAGCAAAGTTTCTGTAATTTCCAGGCGCCCGCTTGCGTGATCCGTACGGTTTTCGGGTTTCCTGTTCCAGTCGGGTTTTAACTCAATTTTCCCTACTTTTGGCCCTAGTTTTCTCTATGTATAAATATTAGGCTGCAGCCTTTAGTTTTAGGATGCTTTGTTTTTAGGTTTTATTCAAGTTTCAAGTTGTAAACAAGATTTGGGAGATTATTCATCATCAAGTGTTTATCCAGGTTTATGATTTTTAATTATATTCTTGTGTTTATTGCTATGTTGATGAGTAGCTAAGTTTTTAATTCATGGGTTGGATGTAAAACACTATCTAATTCTATGTTATAAACGTTTTATTCATATTGATTTCATTCTAGTTGTTCGAAGTATTTTTAATCAAGTTTTGAGGGTTTCAATAATTGAACTAGTCATTATTGGCCTTTTTAACAACTTAGGGTTTTAACTCCGCCATTGATTTGGGGATTAAAGCGTAGACCAATGCTTTGAGTATTATATTTATTTGATGCCGTGATAGAAATCAAGTGAATATAGGTTCAATTGTTCTTGAGAACTTAATAACTTTTTAAATAATCACATGGACTTGATTTGTGAAGTGTGATTAGATAAAGAGAAAAAGATTGTAATCCGGCCGCCTCACCGTCCCAACCTTTACAAGAAGCGAACGAACCCGGAATAAATCAGTAACTTTATTTGAAAATAACATAGAAGGATGATAGTGTGAAATCCAACCCGTGAATCTCTTTAATCTGTTTACTTCGTTATTAGTTGATCATTGCTTTGTTAATTAGTATTTAATCTTAGTTTTTAGTTAGTAAAATAAAATCAAATCCAAAACCCCCCTCTCGTTACTATTTGCACTAATTAAATTAACTCGTTTATCCAACAAGTCTCTGTGGAATCGACCCTCGCTTTCGCGCGTTACTACTACGGTAACTAGTGCGCTTGCTAGGTATTTTATTACATGGAATTTTATCCATCAATTCCTCATCATGCGGAGGACTTTGTGATTGCTGGGGGTCCATGATCCGTTTCCCCCTTCTTTGTCAATGGCGTTGATTGAGACGCCGAAGAGAGTGGAGTCTGGTAAACCATGGTGAACTTGGTGGACGGGCTCACCTTTTCTGTGGATAGTGACGTTTTCGGTCTTGACGGTCACTATTTCATCACCATTTCGGATCTTGACACATTGGTGGAGAGTTGACAGGACGGCATTAGCACTGTGAATCCATGGTCGACCTAAAAGTAAGTTGAACGATGCCGGGATGTCAAGCACTTGGAATGGAACGAACATGACCATGCTCCCAAACTCAATGTCTATTTCAATCATACCCATGACTGTACGGGCGGTGCTGTCATAACCTCGGATTACTTGAGTAGAAGGCTTTAAATCGGAATCCTTAAGCCCCAGTATGCCCATGATTCTGCCAGGCATGAGATTGAGTGCGGAACCACCGTCCACTAAGACTCTTGAGATGGGCCTCCCCCTTGCTCGTACCTTGAGGTAAATAGATTCGTTGTGGTCGGAACCAAATGGTGGAAGGTCCATATCGGCAAAGGTGATGACGTTGCCAAAATGAATGTGACCGATCATTGCCGTGAGGTCCTCGGGAGTAGTATCGGGAGAAACTGATGTATCATCGAGATTGCGGATGACAAGATCTCGGTGTTTCTTTGAGGATGCAATGAGGTCCCAAATAGAGATGTTGGCTTGAGTTTTCTTGAGTTGGACAAGTAGAGGATCTTCGGGAGTGTCGCGAGCTTGCGACCTTTGAGAAGAGGAGCTCGGTGCGGAAGTGGAAGGGTTTCTTGCTATGACTCGACCGGATCGAGTTATTACAACATAGAAAGAATTGTCAAGTTTATTCATAACATTGGGGCCCCCATTCACAATTGGGATTGAATGGGTGGTCCCCTCGAGTTCTCCTATCTCTATTACATTGACATGTTCGCCATTAGTCACTACAAAATCTTTCTTATCTATGAGATCTTGAATGACATTGCGGAGAACGAAGCAATCCTCGGTGGTGTGGCCACTATATTGGTGGTAGCCACAATATTTGTGGTGAGCATGATTGGGGTGGACCGTCTTGGGTTGGTACCCTTGCACGGGTATGACTTGACCCTTTGCCTTGAGGACTTTGAACACTTCGGTTTGAGTCATGCCTTGGAGAGGCGTGTAGACACGGTCATTTCGAGACTTCTTCCCTTGGGGTGGAGGAACCTTTTTGTAATTCCCCTTATCGATAGTGACGGCGTTGACCGAGGCCTCTTTTGTGGAGTTGGAAGCGGCCTTGTATCGGTAACTAGGAGTGGCCTTCTTAATCTCCTTGAGCAAGTCATCCATGCGTACCCCCGCCTCATACATTTGGGAGAAGTCGGAGTAGCAAGCCCCACTTAGGTGGGTGCGGAGATCAATCTTGAGACACTTGAGAAAGATGTCCATTTGCTCTTTTGTGTTTGGCCTCTCAACAATTTCAGAGAGTTTGTCATTCCATCTCCTTGTGAAGTCAATGAAGGACTCGTTGTCTCTTTGAGTGGTATTCTCAAGCTCTTTCCTTGTGGGCCGGTGAGTGGTGTTGCCTTGGTATTGGTTCTTGAAGGCAAGCATGGCGGAGTCCCAATCAAGACGGACAGTGAGCGGGAGAGTAGCATACAAATCTTTTGCCGCCCCCTCGAGAGTGAGAGGAAAGCATTGAGCCATCACCTTGGGGGAGACCTTCTTCGGAACCATTGCCCAAATATAAGTCTCAATGTGAGCCATGGGACAAGAGTTGCCCTTGAATTTGCTTATGTCGGGCATCTTGAACTTATCAGGAAGAGCGGCCATAGTACTCATGAGGATGGATGATTGATAAAGGCTTGTGTCGGAGCCTTTCCCCATGTTGAACCCATTGAATTTTTGGTCGATGTAGGCCATGATAGAATCCACCATTTTGGGCTCATTGTTCTCGGAACTCGGCTCCCCCATTTTCTTGGTGCGGGTGTTGACATAAGGACTTTTGAACAAACCCTCAGTCCATTCGGATTCATCATCATTATTCTTGTTCTTCCCCTTGACAAGGTTAGTGAGCTTTTCTTTCATTAGCTCCATCTCGGCCTCGTGGGCCTCCCTTTGGCTGTCGAGGTGGGATCGCCAAATGTCGTCTTTGCTTTGTGCCTCCTTATTAAGGGTGGAGACTTGCTCTTGGAGGAGTTGGACCATGTTTGAGAGCTGTTCGAGAGACATGGTGTTGCTGCTGCCGGTCATGGCTGATGTAGGAGCTGTTGGAGTGATCTCTTCACGGACTAACCGATTTGCCGAATCCCGGTAGACTCTGTAAGTACCAATTGAACCTATATTGCAGAAGAGGCCCTTGTCAGTCTTGAGTAACACTTGCGGTCCATGAAGAGGCTTAGAGCACACAGTTGGGCACACGACTCGAACCACATAAGAAAAGACTCTTTTTTTTTTTTTTTTTTATAAGTCGGAGGGAATGGATCCCTTTTGGGGTTTCTAAGAAAATAATGGAATCGTCACACTAGTATATAGACCATCTCGCGGTCCCATATACTCATCGGATTCCATCGCGCTTGTGAATCCTACATGTATCGGGATTAAACTAAATTAATGTAGTAAAGCATACATGTGGGGACGGATTTTTATTTTCGTCCAAAATAACCACTTTTGGGGACGGATTTTTATTGCGTCCGTTTCAACAAGTTGGCATGTATGATTTGAAGACATTAGTTTAGGGAAATCTCGGTACATGGAAACCGACTTGAGTCACGGAGTGTTAGACCTTAACTAGAATTGTGTGGCTTGTGCTCGGCTTGAAATGAGGCTCAAAGGTCACCCCCGGCATGTAGTCTTAAACTACGCCACGGGCTGAGGTTTACCGCTTCGAAAGAGCCAAGGTCGAGTGGAGCTTGAAACTTTCTAGGACGGGCCTCGACGGGTTTGGGGTTGGACTTGTGCGACTCGATAGTGAGCAGTTCATAGGAATATGTGCATGTAGTGTGAGGTCTAACAAGTGACAAAATTTATTTATTTATTTTTTTTTGAAAAGAAAGAAAAACACACAAAACACATAAGCACATAAATTACAACTCCCGAATCACCCGTGTGACCGGTAAATAAAACACAAAATTAAAACAGTCTGAGGGTTCAATTCTGTTCTGATGCAGGCAACTGTGCCCACACCCCACTATTCTGCTCAGTCACTGAAACCTGTTTTTGTTCTGGGAACCAACCCAGAAGTGTGCGCCTCTGAGTGTTGATATGAGACGCGCGCGCATGGCGCAATGCTATTAGGAGGCGCGCGCTTCTGGGCACACCTGTCAGAATGTCAGATTTTGGACTCAGGGGATTGCCCTGGTCCTATGTGCATATTGTAACCCCTGCAGAAATGATTAGTGCAGAATAGCAGAAGAAGAAGATGAAGAACATGAAGAAGTGGGCGATTCTGGTCCTTGATGCGGGATGCGCGCGCCTTAGGCTGAAGAGGCCAGAAGCACGCGCCTCCCCCATCAGGAATCAGAATGCCCAGAAAAGATGTAGATTTTGATCAGATGCAAGTTTAACCCTCAAAACTCCCCAGCGGAGTCGCCACTGTAGATACCCCGGGGAAAGCCACGGCTTTAGGCTATGAGCGCGTGAGTTGTCCTAGGATGTCTAACTTGTTTTAGATTGTTTAGAGTCGCCACCTATGTTTTGAGGAACATAAGAAAAACCTATTGATAATAGCCTAAAGTTGATTACGAAAACAGAGATTCTTTGTTTTGAGGTTCGGGGGTTAGATTACGAGATGGGAAGTACCGAAACACACATCTCGCCCAACTAAAGTTAGTCTTGCTTGATCAAAATCTACATGAATGAAAATGTTCTTCTTCTTCTTCTTCTTTAAATCATAAAAGGGTGGTTTAAAATAGAGTTTGGAATGTAGGAGATAACTCCTTAACCAACCTCAATGAGATGAGGTGATCATTAGAGTCATGTCCCAAAATGATTTGGGTGATTGCACTTTGATAAAACAAAAGAAAGAGAAAAGAGATGAAGTCGAAAAGAGGGAAGAAATGGTTTTTTACCTAGTCTTCGAGAGACTTCAAACACTTCTTGATGAATGCCTTTTGAAATGCCTTGAAGGTAAGAAATTTGGCTTCTTTGTTGAAAGTGTAAGATTTTAGAGTAAAAGATCCAAGGTCTAAGGTTTTCGGTCTTCGGTCCTTGAAAATGGAGGTAAAGAGAGGTTTTTATAGGTGAAAGAGGGGTGTTTTTGGTGCCAAAACTCAGTCACCAAGAAATTCTTCCCGGGAAAAATCCTGTAAATTGAGCAAGGGAGAGAATCCTGGCCAGAAATCTGTAACTGACGCCCAGGAGAGCGCGCTTCCTGCTTTGGGGGCGGGAGGAGCGCGCGCCTGGCTCCTCCTGTCGGAGGCGCGCGACTCAGAGAAGGCAATTTTGACAGAATAGACTAGAAAGTCAGCCCTGTTATTCAGTTTAGTCCCTGGACTTAACGAAGTCAGTCAGGAACTTAACGGAAGTGACAGAAACTAACGAGAAACACTTAAAATTGGGAGAAACACAAGATCAAATGTGCAATCGGGGTGAGCGGTCCAAGGCGGGGTGTCTACACAAAGGTAAACCAATCCAAACAACACATCAAAGATGTCTAACATTCCCAAAACGGTACTTAAACAAATTTCATAACATATTTATTCACAAAGTAACCAATTCCAATTAATAAAGTGTTCCACGCTATTAACTTAGGTTAATTAGAAGAATAAAACCTAAACTAGGAAGCCACCTAGTCTTAAAAAAGCAAAAGGTAGATTTTCCAGAACAGGGGGGCGGGCGGGCGCGCGGTAGGGGTCGGGCGGGCGCTTATTTGCCCAGAAGGTTTGGCCGCAGGAAAAGCCAGGTAGGCGGGCGCCTGGATAAGCCCGGGCGGGCGCCTGGTCGACGGGCTGGGCAGAGAATCAGCTGGGTTCTTCCATTTTTCCAAACCATTTCAAGCATTATCGAAATCAACACTTCCAATGAGTGTAGTAATGTACCAAAACACCATACAAGCTTGTAAGGGAACTAAACAACACCATCTATTAACCCCAAACAAGATTTCAATCCCCACATTTGATTTATCACAAAAATCACCCAAAATAACAATAAATCCAAATAAATTTTAAACCTTCACAAATCATCAAATAACCACTTCAAAGCATCATATATCATCATACAAAATGGGGATGAACAATTTTAGCATATAAATGGGGAAAAGCAACTTACCCGGATTTCTCAAATGTGACGGAACTCAAAATTTCTTAGCTTCCTACGATTCTATCGACGATCTAAACATGTTTCAAGTTATGAGAAATGAGAGATAATGAGGGGAAGATAGCTAGATTGAAGAGAGAAGGGAGAGAAGAAAACTTACCCAATAACCAAGGAGAGAGAGAGAGTATGCTGGGAATGGGAGATGGAGTGTGAGGGTGAAAGAGAGGGAGTAGGGAGATGATGAATTATTTTCAAAAACTTACACTTAGACCCCCTCCTCCACTAACTACACAAACTCTAATACTTCCTACTAACAACTAAGACCAAATAATACTACACTAGCACAAATGACCCAAATAAAATGCTATACATAATTTATTATGAAACATAAAACGCACACAAAATTATCCAAATAAATAAATAATTCAAATAATTAATTAAGTCATAACTAAATAATTAAATATTTATTATTAGAAAATAGAGACGGGTTTTCGGGTCGTGACATTCACTCCCCCTTAAAGAAAATTCGACCCGAATTTTAACGAGACTTACCCGAATTAAAAAGCCACGGATATTTACGCTCCATCTCCTCTCGAAGCTCCCAAGTCGATTCCTCAACATTGTGATTCCTCCAAAGAACTCTAACCAACGGAATGCTTTTTCTTCTCAACTCTTGGACTTTAGAATCAAGGATTCGAACCGGTCGTTCTTCGTAAGTCATGTCGGGCTCTATATCCTCCGGTACCCTCGGTAAAACGTGAGAAGGATCATGAACATACTTCCGAAGCATAGAAACGTGAAAAACATTATGTAACCGGTTCAAAGAAGATGGTAACGCAAGCCGATATGCTAAAAGTCCCACTTTCCCCAAAATCTCAAACGGTCCAACAAACCTCGGAGCTAATTTACCCTTCTTCCCAAACCTTCGAATACCAACCTTCGGAGACACCTTCAAGAACACAAAATCTCCGGTCTGAAAATTAAGATCACGTCTTCGGTGGTCGGCATAGCTCTTCTGTCGACTCTGGGCCGTCTTCAATCGATCCCGAATAATTTTAACCTTTTCCACCGAGTCCTGAACCATGTCAGCACCCCAAAGTTTTGCTTCCCCAACCTCGTCCCAACAAATAGGAGAACGACATTTCCTCCCATACAAAGCCTCATACGGTGCCATCTGTATACTCGACTGATAACTATTATTGTAGGCGAACTCTGCCAGCGGTAGATGTGTATCCCACGAATCTGGAAAGTCAACTGTGCAAGCCCGTAACATATCCTCGAGAATCTGAATGGTTCTTTCAGACTGACCGTCAGTCTGAGGATGAAATGCGGTGCTAAACCTTAAATCAGTACCCAAAGCCTTCTGTAACGCTTGCCAAAATCGGGATGTAAACCTGGGATCTCTGTCTGACACAATACTAACTGGAACACCATGTAATCTGGCAATCTCATGAATATACAAATTCACAAGTTTCTCCATCGAATAGGAAATGTCAATGGGTAAGAAATGAGAAGATTTAGTCAACCTGTCCACAATCACCCAAACTGCATTGAACCTCCTTCGAGTCCTGGGTAGTCCGGTTACAAAATCCATCGTAATGTGTTCCCACTTCCACTCGGGTATCTCAAGAGGTTGAAGTAGACCTGCGGGTCTCTGATGCTCTGCTTTAACTTGTTGACAGGTCAAACACTTCGATACATAATCTGCAATCTCCCTCTTCATGTTAATCCACCAAAATTGCTGTTTTAAATCCTGATACATCTTCGTACTCCCGGGATGAATGGTATATCGGGATTTGTGACCCTCATCAAGAACTCGCTGTTTAATCCCACCGATATTCGGCACACACAATCTGCTACGGTAAGTCAACACTCCCTCGGAGTCAAGCTGGAAGTCCACATACTGTTTATCCCGAGCATTATCCATAATCTTCTTCAACTCTGGGTCATCCTTCAGAGTATCCTTGATTTGTTGAATTAATGTGGGAAATACATTAAGGTTCGCAAAAATAGCTCCACGTTTCGACTCTTGGGGACGCCAATCTCGAGCATCCTCAAGCATTTTCCACTCTCGAACCATCATCGAAGCCACATAAGATTTTCTACTAATCGCATCGGCTACAACATTTGATTTCCCGGGATGATAGGATATCTTACAATCATAGTCCTTCAAAAGTTCCATCCATCGACGCTGCCGGTTGTTCAATTCCTTTTGAGAGAAGAGGTATTTCAAACTCTTGTGATCGGTAAAAATCTCAAACTTCGCTCCGTAAAGGTAATGCTTCCACTTATGCAACGGAAAGACCATCGCAGCCAACTCCATATCATGAGTAGGGTAATTCTGTTCACTAGGGGTCAACTTCCTCGAAGCATAAGTAATTACTTTCCCATTCTGCATCAAAACACAACCCAAACCCTCTTTCGAAGCATCACTGTAAATCACTAAGTCATCATTTCCATTTGGTAACGCTAGAATAGGAGCCGTAGTTAATCTCTTCTTTAATTCATCAAAGCTACTTTGACATTTTTCACCCCACACAAACGGTACATCCTTCCGGGTCAACTGAGTCATCGGAGTAGCAATCCTCGAAAACCCTTCTATAAACCTTCTGTAATACCCGGCTAAGCCCAGAAAACTTCTGATCTCGGTCACTGTCTTGGGTCTCTTCCAATTCACTATGGCTTCTATCTTTGAAGGATCCAGAGAAATCCCATCTTTAGAAATAATATGACCCAGAAATGAAACCTTCTCGAGCCAAAATTCGCATTTACTAAACTTCGCAAACAACTGCTCCCTCGCAAGAATGGATAAAACTGTCCTCAAGTGTTGCTCGTGCTCCTCTCGAGATTTAGAGTAGACAAGAATGTCGTCGATGAAGACCACCACGAACGAATCAAGATAAGGATGGAAAACCCGGTTCATCAAATCCATAAATATGGCAGGCGCGTTAGTCAACCCAAACGGCATAACCAAGAACTCGTAATGACCATAACGAGTGCGAAAGGCAGTCTTCGGAATATCCTCCGATCGAATCTTCAACTGATGGTACCCACTCCCCAAATCAAGTTTAGAAAACACCACAGACCCTTGAAGCTGATCAAATAAATCATCAATGTGAGGTAGAGGATACTTGTTCTTCACTGTAACCTGATTCAACTTTCGGTAATCAATACACAATCTCAAAGAACCGTCTTTCTTCCGCACAAATAAAACCGGTGCTCCCCACGCGGAAACACTAGGCCGGATAAACCCTCGATCAAGCAACTCTTGCAACTGAACCTTTAGTTCCTTCAACTCTGTGGGAGCCAACCTATACGGTGCCTTTGAAATCGGAGCCGTACCCGGAAAAAGTTCTCTACAAAACTCTATCTCACGATGGGGGGCATATCATATTCAGAAGAGAAAACATCAGGAAATTCTCTAACTACCCGAACACTCCAAACTAAGGGATTCTTTCCTAGTATCAAGCACACTAGCCAAGTACCCCTCACAACCACGATGCAACAATCTCCTAGCTTTCACATAAGAAATGATACGAATATTCCTACCCAAAGGCATAGCCTCAAAAACAAATTTAGGCATATTGGGAATAGAAAAAGTAACAACTTTCTTACGACAATCAACAGAAGCATGAAACTTGCTCAACCAATCCATACCCAAAATAACATCAAAGTCTTGAATCGAAAGGACTACCAAGTCCGCACACAAGACACGACCACATATAAGCACATCACAAGCACGAAATACTCTATCGGTCACCAAACATTCTCCTATAGGGGTCGACACCTCTAGCACATAAGGTAAAGACTCAAATGCAGCATTTAGCAAAGAAGCAAATTGCACAGATATGTAAGAATGTGATGATCCTAGATCTACTAACGCACGAGCGCTCACATTAGACACAGAAACAATACCTCCGATAACAGAAGGATCATCGGTAGCTTGTTGTTGATTCATGGCAAATACCCTTCCTTGGACCTTGGGCTTCCCCGCAGCATCTCTTTTCTGACCCTGTGGAGCACCAGCCCCTACCCCAGATGGTTGACTCCTGCCTCTAGTACAATCCCTTGCAAAATGCCCCATTTGACCACAATTGGTACACTTGCCCTGTTTCTTCCAACACCGGTCCTCTGAATGACCTTGCCTTTGGCAATAGGAACAAAGTCTCCTCTGTTGGTCCCCTTGGTTCCCGGCAGTAGTGCCCGGGTTCCTTGGGATTGGTTGCCCTCGGGACTGAGATTGTCCCCCAAAATTACCTTGCTAGTGTTAGTCACCTCGACCTTCTTCTTGTGCTCCCCTATATCTTGCTCGATCAAGTAGGCTCGGTCCACCGCATCCTGATAGGTTTGAATCCGCTGGGCTATAAGCTGAGTCCAGATAGAAGTCTTCAAACCCTGGATGAATTTCATAGCTTTCTGTTCTTCGATCCTCACAAGATAGTCATAATACCGGGCTAATTCTGTGAACTTAGCCGAGTACTGCGCTACCGTTGACAAGCCTTGCTCCAAGCTTAGAAACTCGATCTCCTTACGGTTCTGGTCAACTAGAGGGATGAAATTCTCCTTGAACTTCCGTACGAATAATTCCCAAGAATAAGGGACAAGAGTGGCATCCCAACTAGCTTTGAGTGTCTTCCACCAGTGTTCCGCGGCCCCAACCAATTTATAAGCCGCAAACCGGACCCTATCCTCGTTCGTGCACCCAAACACATCATAAATTTTCTCCATAGACTCAATCCATAGTTCGGCCTTCTTCACATCGATCTCGCCATCGAACTCCCTTGGTTTTAATTTCAGAAATTGTTCCAACCCGTATCGCGGAGGTGCCACATGCTCCTCTCTTGGCCTTTGGTCATGAATGGCCTTCATGGCCGCCTCAAACATGCCCTGAAACATGGCACGATTCTCTTCCCTTAGGTCATTCTGATTCTGAGTCCCACTAGAACTTTCGCCTGCCCTTCTTCTAGCCATTGGGAACAATTACCTGCATAAAACATCAACCGTTACTCAGTCCGAACACAACTACCCTCCTAGGTCATACTAGTCCACCTAGACTTATACTTAGAGCTAAACCATAGCTCTGATACCAACTGTCGCGACCCCAACCCCGCGGGCCCGGAGTACGCGAGCTGGACGTCGACTTAAACAATAAACTCTAAAATAATGAAGGTAAAAATTTCCTTTTATACCAAAAGATGATAACACAAAGTTTTGAGATCCAACTGAACAACAAGAAAAAAAAGACTAGTGTAAGCTCCATAAGCTTACACCCAAAATAATAAAATGTACAATTCTTAATGACGTCAAGTTTGGTACAACTATTCCCAAAACGGTTACACATTTATGTAATGTAAACCCACCAATAACAACTTGCCCAAAAAGCTTAACCCTCGCGACGTCCTCCTCGTGATCAGCGAGTCTAATCCTTTCCTCCTTGGGGGGGTTAAGGAAAAACAAAGATAAAAGAAAGGGGGTGAGATAAATCTCAATAAGTTACTAATGCAACTACATGACATGCTATGATGCAATAAGCAATAAACAATAATAAATATCACTTAGCACATAGCATTTATCAATTAACAGATAGCAGCGGAAATAAACAAGTAACAAAGGATATTAGCCAAGGTTTCCCAACTGATAGAACCAAATAAAGGTCGCTGCGCAGCTTCAATAATCAGCAATCAACATCTTCCTAGTAGCATGAAAGCTGAAGAGAAAACCCCCGGTACCGGAACCAATAATAATAAAGGGACAGTGACACACAGTCAAAGCCCAAAACCAATAGCTAAAATGCTCAAAAAGGGGCTAGCTCATCTCACATCCAAGGCCAATCTGGAGGAGGGGAATAATGGGGCAAAACAAGTCAACATCATAATGGACTTGGCTTGTGCCATCATAATGTTTCGCATCGCCCAATCACGACACAAATACCAGCTGGACTTTCAACTAAAGGCTAAGTAATAAAATACTAGCACGATAAACAACTAATGATTCCAAAGTAGGGAACCATTCCAAATAAATCACCACAAAGGTAAACCAATCCAAACAACACATCAAAGATGTCTAACATTCCCAAAACTGTACTTAAACAAATTTCATAACATATTTATTCACAAAGGAACCAATTCCAATTAATAAAGTGTTCCACGCTATTAACTTAGGTTAATTAGAAGAATAAAACCTAAACTAGGAAGCCACCTAGTCTTAAACAAGCAAAAGGTAGATTTTCCAGAACAGGGGGCGGGCGGGCGCGCGGTAGGGGTCGGGCGGGCGCTCATTTGCCCAGAAGGTTTGGCCGCAGGAAAAGCCAGGTAGGCAGGCGCCTGGATAAGCCCGGGCGGGCGCCTGGTCGACGGGCTGGGCAGAGAATCAGCTGGGTTCTTCCATTTTTCCAAACCATTTCAAGCATTATCGAAATCAACACTTCCAATGAGTGTAGTAATGTACCAAAACGCCATACAAGCTTGTAAGGGAACTAAACAACACCATCTATTTACCCCAAACAAGATTTCAATCCCCACATTTGATTTATCACAAAAATCACCCAAAATAACAATAAATCCAAATAAATTTTAAACCTTCACAAATCGTCAAATAACCACTTCAAAGCTTCATATATCATCATACAAAATGGGGATGAACAATTTTAGCATATAAATGGGGAAAAGCAACTTATCCGGATTTCTCAAAGGTGACGGAACTCGAAATTTCTTAGCTTCCTACGATTCTATCGACGATCTAAACATGTTTCAAGTTATGAGAAATGAGAGATAATGAGGGGAAGATAGCTAGATTGAAGAGAGAAGGGAGAGAAGAAAACTTACCCAATAACCAAGGAGAGAGAGAAAGTATGCTGGGAATGGGAGATGGAGTGTGAGCGTGAAAGAGAGGGAGTAGGGAGATGATGAATTATTTTCAAAAACTTACACTTAGACCCCCTCCCCCACTAACTACACAAACTCTAATACTTCTTACTAACAACTAAGACCAAATAATACTACACTAGCACAAATTACCCAAATAAAATGCTATACATAATTTATTATGAAACATAAAATGCACACAAAATTATCCAAATAAATAAATAATTCAAATAATTAATTAAGTCATAACTAAATAATTAAATATTTATTATTAGAAAATAGAGACGGGTTTTCGGGTCATGACAATAACACTTGGATATTACTGGCCAAACCTGAGAGAAGAAGCCCAAGCCTATGTAAGGAAGTGTGACAAATGCCAGCGCTTCTCAGATTTACTAAAGGTGCCATCAGTAGAACAAACCCTTATCATACTGACTCGGCCTTTCGACATGTGTGGAGTCTACATTATTGGCCCTTTTCCCTTAGCCAAAGGGAGCAACAAGTCCGTAATAGTGGCAGTAGATTACTTCACCAAGTCGGTTGAGGCCAAAGCTTTGGCAAAGATTACTGAGGAGAACGCCATCAATTTCATTTATGACTACATCTGGTATCGGTTTGGGGTGCCTCATACTATTGTAACCGACAACGGGCTGCAGTTCTCAGACGCTTTCACTGAAGAACTTAACAGGCTTGGAGTAAAGCATAGAAAATCATCGATCAACCATCCACAGGGTAATGGACAAGCAGAAGCAGCAAACAAGCTCATCTTGAAAGCCCTCACCAAAAACCTGGAAGGAAGTGAAGGAGAGTGGCTGGATGACCTCCCCCTCGCTCTATGGGCAGTTCGTACAACCACTCGGGGGTCGACTGGGGAGACACCCTTCGCATTAACTTATGGATCAGAAGCAATGGTCCCGGCCAAGATGGCACTCCCTACTTTCAGAGTTACCAATTATGATGAAGTAATCAACGAGTATAACCAACTGCTAGACCTAGACCTGGTTGATGAAAAAAGACTGGCAGCTCAACTCAGAATGATCAATTACAAGCAGAAAACCAAAGCCTACCATGACAGTAAAGTGAGGAAAAGGGTTTTTGAAGTAGGTGACTGGGTGCTCAGAAAAATCGAGTCGACACACAGGAAGGCTCAGCAGAACAAGCTCTCTCCGAATTGGGAAGGTCCTTACATTATTACCCATGTTATCTGGGAGGGGACCTACATGCTCAAAACTGCAGAAAGAAAAGAGCTGAAGCACCCATGGCATTCGGAACAGTTGAGGAAATTCTATCAGTAATACCTCGGCACCTTTACTATCGTTTAATGCTTTCTATAGTTAGATTTTTTGGTCTTTAGCTTTCTAGTTTCTATTAGTTTAGATATTTCTATTTTTATTCTACCAATAAAATTTCTTCTTTCACATCGTTGAATTTGCATTCCTAGTACATGACACTGGAACCCGGTCTAAGCATTACTTGACAATGCCTATATCGTTATTCGAAGTCTGGAGCACTTAACGCCTGACTTCCCAAACACTTGAGCCAAGCAAACTCAAATGAAATCCTAGTTCTAATAACTAGCCTGGCCACGGTATACTTAACATGCACGGTCCCCATTTGAGTTAAGATTAAGACATTTAACTCCCTGGACAATTTGAGCCTAATTTTGACAACTAGTTTACTCGAATTTAACAAACCGAGCATTCACTCGAATTTAACAAACCGAGCACATGACGCTCGTCACGGCCTATAACGGGAAACAAACCACGGCCTACAAATACTTAGCTGGAACTGGCTAGGCAAATTTCTCTCAGCACCCTAAGCCGAGTTAGATATCTCAAGCCGAGATAACCTGACAAGGACTGATGAAATCAAGCAAACACTTGGCTACATGACAATTAAGTACAAGCAAAAAGATAACTATCACAAACCGAGGTAACATCTATCCCAAGACATCCTCAAAACAAGGATAACATTAATACTTAAGTGTTTATGCCCCCCCCCCAGACAACGCTGGGCCAAGGCATTCAAATACTTTAGAAACAAACAAAAAATAAAATTGTATCATAGCCAAACCGGCTTATAACCACAACAACGCAAAGTTCAGATCAATTGATTCCAGCATCAGCTCCTCCTCGGCCTTGGCTTTTAAATCGTCAAGGTTCCTTTCTTCGACGGCTGGAGTGTCCCATTCTGGCCTACCTTCTCTACAATCACAGCTCTTAATCACCTTCAAGCCATATTCAGAGCATAGAACTAGAGAGTGAGCAGCTCAAGCTTCAACACTATATGAGTCTTGGACATAAAGGCGGGCTAGCTTATCTAGTGTAATCTCGACCTCGGGATAAATCCATAAGAGACGAGACAAATTATACCAATAATCGTTGTAATTAGAGCCGACCTCATCCTTAATCATCTCCCTCATCTTTGGACTCTTCTTGAAGGCTTTAACTACGGCCTCGCTTGACTGCTTCTCCCAGCTCACAATGCTGTCATCCAACAAGGCATACCTATCCTCCGTTGCAGCCTTTTCTAAAGCAAGTCCCTCAGCCCGCTTTTGCTCCTTCTCGGCGTCGGCCTCCGCAAGATCCTAAGCTGCTTTCGCTCTCTTAGCCTCCTCCTCAGCTATCCGTATAACAGTCTCGGCACATTGAACTGCCTCTTCAGCATGTGCTGACTTCTTCGCAGCCTTCTTCAGCTCGGTCTCAAAAGAAGCCTTGTCCTTTTCGAGGGAATTGACCTTCTCCTGCAATTCGACATTGAAAGCACAGATGAGAGCTATCTCGGACTCATGTTTCCTTACGGCATCACAGGCAACACGCATTAGAGGTTACTCATATTGGCCAATAGAAGCAAGCTACATAAGAGAGATCAAGGCGTCAAGAACAATATAATCGAGATCATGAAGAAATCAATGAAAACAAAAGTACCTCACTAATGATCAAACCCTTGCGGTTCAGGAGCTGAGCAGAAGTCGGCCTATTTTCCACAAGCTTTTCAGGCGTATCCTTGTTCATAGCTCTCTTCATAACTACTCCACCAAGTCTAAGCACGGGGCCGGAGCGAACAGAGTCATCCACGCCAGACATAAGGCTCACATTAGCAAGAGTTGCAGCCTAGTCATTAACTTCTTCATCGGTGGGAGCCGAGGTCGATACAGAGCCATGGGTAGAAGGAGTTCTCTCTGATGATGGCTCTTGTGTAAGCTCAACTTCTTCCCTCGGCCCCTCTTGGATGATGGCTCTTGTGTAAGCTCAACTTCTTCCCTCGGCCTTTTACCACGTTGATTAGCCTGATCGACCTCAACTTCTACATGATGACCTTGATCTCAGTCCATCTGGATATGGCTCTGACTTTGGGCCCGCGAGGTGATGGCTTCCTCAGCCTCGGCCACTTTTCTAGGAATCTCGGCCTGATTCTCTGCATCTACATCTTGTATTTGAGCAACAGGGGGCCTCGTGGAATATCAGTTGTTCCTTTGGTTTGCAGAAGCTGTTGTCTAGCAGTCATATCGGCATGACGCTTCTCGATTCCTCGGGCCCGAGATAGTTGCTTCTTCCTCCTCACTGCCATGGCGGGATCAACCACTTCCTCGTCAATCTACTGGATGTCTTCCATTGAAAGGTTTGCATAAGTGAAATTGTCAAAATATGGTCTGAAATAATGAGATAAACAATGTGAAGAAAAAGATGCAAGTATGAAGGAGAGATTACATCCTATAATGTCCTTGGCCTTGAGGCATTTGTCGTCCTCATTTTTGCAAACAGAGCAGACATAATGGAAAACAAAGTTAGGGTGGAAGACCCAATCTGGAAATCGGCTTCCTCTGTTCACTTCAACAATCGGCCTAACTCCCACTATGGGACCCCTCATCAAACCGGCCCGAACAAGGAACCTAAAGTCGACCTCGGTTTTGGCCCAATCCAAGGTCGCTGTAGCGGCGAAATACTCCAACCTCTTGATCAGATCGGCATTCTAGTCAGGCCGATGCATAAACTTAGGCTAAGTGGGAGCCTTGGTTGGAGCCGAGAATTCCCATCCATGTCGACTCTCTACTTTGATAATGGTTCAATTCCAACCTATCACCTTATTGATCGTACTGGAGATAGGGACCATAAGTTTGGGGTTATTGGGATCAGACTTAATTGTTATGGTTCGGGTGGTAGAATTATAAGACGACTGGAAAAAATGGTAAAAGACCGACATGCATGGCTCGAATACAAGACCACGACAAAGGATGATGAAGCTAGAAAGATACCTCACAGCATTAGCACCTAGATGGGCAGGAACAATGCTCCATTCCTCCGGGTACTCATTGATAAAAGGGTCGAGGGGAAGACGGAGGCCGAGTTAAAACTGCTTATAGTAAAAAGGGATGAAGGCATCATTGTAATAAAACTATTTGACCTCGTCATCATTATTGAAACGATGGGCCTTGCTGTAAAACAACTTGAATTCTCTCATGTCTACACCGTAGTTTCCATAAAGGTGTTTGATCATGGCCTCACCTCTAATGGGGTGTTTAGGCCGAGTTGACCCTGAGGTACCTGCCTCATCCTGACCTCGACTGGAGTTCACGGCTTCGTCGTCAAACCGATCTACTATTCTCCCCGAAACACCCTCCTCGGCCATACCTGCAGTAATCAAGGGGTTAGAATCATCCCGTGATGAGGATGAGGTGAGAGGACATCCTCAAAGGTATCCAAGAGAATCATGTCGGCGTTATCACCACTAAGAGTTCTTGGGGGAAATAACCCTGAGGGATACCTAACATCTTCCCTAGGGGTTTTATTAAGGTGCAAAATGTCTCCAATGGCCAGCAAGGATAACCTTTTCCAAACCCCTTCCAATTTTATGTATATCCTACTATTCCTCTCATAAAAGCCGTACACAGGACCTTTGCCAGAACTCGAAGGGCCAGACATTGCGAGAAGTGGGAAAAAATAGAGCTATTCTATAGCTTAAATCTACTCAGAACATGGCTAATTAAGCATGAATGGGCAGACATATTGGAGCTTCAAATAGTGAGAAACCCTAACAATGGTGGAAAATGCAAGAATGGTGAATGGGGTTAAAGTACTACCTTCTATGGAAATGTAACCGGACAGAATGGGCTAGATGACGGCGCAAAGAAGAGTAATCGGAGCAGATTGCCGAGATTCAAGCTGGAAATGGAGCTACTCGAAGTTTTGTCAGCGACGGTTGTACTGTTCTCTCTGATGAAAATTTGAAAAGTGGGAATTTAAGGGTTTGCAGCGCTTATGTACTGTAAGTACCCTAATCTGAATTTGACCAACTTTAGAGGAATTTTGTACCATTTAGGGATAAACCAATGGGCCAGGACCTCACTAGGATAAACCTAATATTCCAGAACTAAACTGGAATTAAACTTAGAAAAATCCAGAAGCTCGCCAAGTCGAGTCGTACGGATGGTTTGGGTACTTGAGGGGTTGAGCCATACGGCTATGTTGGGCACCCTCAGTCCCTATAAATTGAACCCCATGCTGATCATTTTAGGGGGGGAAGAATATTGTTTAGATAGGGGAAACTCTGCAGAAATCGTGTCTGAGAGAGAAATCACCCTTATAATTGAGTGAAGGAAAGGAAGATAGACTCGAACCATCATAGGTGAGGTCCCCTTCCCCCATCTTCTCTTCATCTCAACTCTATTTTGCTTTGTTAATCACATTACTTGTTCTTGTTTATGTTCTTGTAAGACTTGTCCTCTCAAGAAAATTTATATTCTTGCAAGACTTGTCCATTTCAAGCATACATATATTATATTACTACAAGACTTGTCCATTTCAAGCATATATATCTTATATATATACATATAATATGAACTAAACCATGAGCATGATTCAAGGTGCCCTTCATACTTTTGTGTGAAAGAGGTTCAAACCTAAGGATGATCATGGTTTAATTTCTTGTTCTAAATAGCTTAAAGATCTCTTTATCAAGGTGAAAGCTCATGTTTTTATATTGGTATTACACAAACTAGGCCATGATGATCATGTTGGGGGATAAAGGCTCAATCTTTATCATCCCAACCTTGATCTAGCCAAAAATCCCTAAGATTGGGTCATAAATATTGGATATTTATGTTGTTTTTGTTGTCCCTCAAGGTTAATCTTTCATAAAAAGTCCATTTTGATGGTAAAGTTCCAATCTTTACTCATCAAATGGCAATTTTGGCCCAAAGGGCATGTTCATCACCTTTCTCAAAATTTCCCCAATGATTGTCTTGATCACACCCAAAACCTTTGTTTTTGGTGTCTAATTTGTGATCAATGACATAGGGATGATTAAATCCATGTTTTTGTTTAAGAAAATAACTGAAAAATGATCATCATAGTCCAGTTTCAGCAAGAACACTCTGTTTTGCCTTAAACTGGACAGTTTTCTGATAAAGTGTCAAAAACCCCTGGAATGTTCTCCCTAGCCGTACGGCTACTTTGGCCAGGGAGTGCATTTTCCAGTTTCTTCCCCTTCTGACTAAAATGTTTGCAAAATAACCATTTTCTGTTAAATAATTAACCAGTTTTGTTAAAATGTCAGTTTCTCCCATTTTTGAAATACACACACACACATGCACGTTTGTTAACTAATGTTAGGGAGACTCGGTCCTATCCGAGGCGACCTAGGTGACATAAAACTCTTCCCAAGGCGTAACCTGACCTCCAAACTAATAGAATCTCTAACTTTCCATTTGTTGGGTTGAATAATTAACAAATGTGGCGACTCCGTTATGTTTTGCCTGATAACCGTGTTTGGTTTTTCGCCCTTCGAAATGAAAACCCTTCGTTTCCTTCGTCACAGGGCAGGATCCTTACAGTGGCGACTCTGCTGGGGAGTAAAGTGTTTGCAAACTTCTCTTTAGAAGCTTTGAGGACACTTTTGTGTGGGTCAAACTCATGTCCCCCGTTTTCGTTAACTTTTTTGTTTGTTTTGTGTGTGTTGTGTCTCTGTTTGAATCTTCTGGAGTGGAAACTGTTCTGGAAATGCAATAAACTGGGGCTTGATGATCAGAAGTTGAAAAACTGCAAAAAATAATTGCCAGGATGCTATAGCCGTACGGCTATGTTGGGCAGGGAACAGAGTGTTTCAAAAATTTAACAATTTTGTGTAGGACAGAAACATTCTGTGTCCCTTTTGCTTCTGCTTATCCAGGTTCCAAATTTACAGATTTGTTTGTGCACATTACCTTCTTCTTTTTTAGCCAAAACTTGGTTTTTAAAGCTTGGTTATGCACAAGTCTTTTTGGACATAAAATTGGGTTTTCAAAGCCTCCTTGTGCATAACCCATTTCGTAAAATATTTTTGAATCCTTTTGTTGTTCACAACTTGTTTTGCAAATGGTTTTCAAAAGGATTGTTTCTTGTGAAGTTTTGATTTCAAAGAATTCTTTGGTTGTGCTTAATTTGTTGTATGTACAAGTTTTGGCTTTGTTTGTTCATATGATTCTTGCTTGATTGATTGTGTAAATAGCTTATTCATGCTTGCTCATTTTTGTTGACTATGCTTATTCATGCTTGTTTATGTGCTATTGTGTACATTTGTTCACGATATTAAGACGAATCGAAAATTTCTATTTTTAACTCAAAAAAGAACATAGAATGGCTTCACACTACGCGCACTTGACCTTGCACGTTCCAAATGCCCTTTAAACCCGGGATGGATGCCAGATGCAGCTTGATTGGTGCTCTTGTGCCCTTCTAGCGCGCACGGGTCCATTCCACCTCCCCTTCCGAGCCGAGTCAACCACACTTGTCCGTGACACACAAATACCGTGACTTCGGTTGGTTTTTGGTCTAGCTCACGTTACCACGTCCCTAATACGTGTCTGAGATTAATTGTGGCCAAGTTAATGCCCGAGTCACGACTCTTTGTGAAAGCAAGTGTGACCATGGTCAACTTTGACCCGGTCCTTGACTTATGTTTTAATATTGGCTGTAATTAACCTAAGTCATGTGTTATGGATAGGGTGACACTGTGTTGTCAATCCCTAATGAATGGTTCATACTAATTATCCTTAAACCCATGGATAAGATTCGAGAGCCCTCATTAAAGATAGGTTATGCCGGAAGTCCCTTAAGTACCTAAGACGAATCTCGATCTTAACCGGGGCTTAATCATGATTGGAATGGCTCACGCATTGGGAATCTTGCGATGCACTAGACCCTAGGTTCGTTTCTTTTGGTCGGTGGAAGCCGCTTTCCCTATAGGACCCTCGCCGGGGACAGTCCATCCTTGGGAGTGTGCAAGGCAGGTGAAAAACGAGGGGTTTATAGGCGTAGTGATGGCCTCCACTGATCGAGGATGTAGAATAGTTCCGAAAAAGAAGAGAAATCTTTTCCAACCAGTTAGGAATAAATACGTTTTAAGTAAACATGAACATAATTAATAATAATGAACCTTCATGTTGCATAAGTCTAAAACCCATTCTCCCAAACACCAACCCGAGCTGATACCCGAGTCTGAAATGAACCTCCCTCTCCTCCGCAGCTCGTAATAAGTGGGTCAGAGTTCCGGGTCATCATCTGATTAGTGCCGAGTCTGATAGTTCATCAGCAGCTTTACCCTGACTTCTCCGAATGACTAGTCCGGCAGGAAGTAGTAGTGGGGGTAACAACGCAGCGGATCCGAATGGTCTTAGTAGGGAAGAGCTGGTACAAGCTCTAGAGGCCGCCAGGGCCCGGGAAGAGAGTGTCAGGAAACGCCATGAGGATATGCAGAATAGGGTTATGGAAGCTGTTGGTCCCAAAGGGGAAACAAGGGTATGAAAAATGCTAGAGAGGGGGGGGGTGAATAGTGTTTTAAAATTCTTTTCAAACCCTTTTGCAAATCAATGGCTTATGCGCACAGTTCTCAAATAAGCTAAGTATAGCGCGCAGAGAGAGTGTGAAATGCACAGCGGAAGTGTAAGCAGCACCTGTGCAGGAAAAAGCTGCGCAGAGATAAAAACGCACGCGCTAAGTTTTGGCTTAAAGTGTTGGATAAAATGTTTAAAGGCAATAAGCAATAACAAGCACAGCAGCAATAGTTGTAATCTGATAAGATCAAACAAAGCAGTTATTCAGAAATGATTAAGCAGGAAATAAATAGCGAGAATAATGAACAAGCTATTTGGAGAGGTTCGATCAATGAAAGATCTACGTCCTCTACCAAGATGGTTAGTCTTGGATTTTCTAAAGGAGATCTTATTATATTAGAGAGTTACAAGATACAACAATGAAGAACAAACTATCTCAAAGATCTAATCTATGAAGAGCAAATCGTAGACTAAACCGGTGTATCTCAAGAAGTAAGATCTAAATGATCGAAGCTTCAAGAGGTGTGTGTGTGTTCAGAAATTCTAGGCTCTATGAATCTATGAGATGAAGAGCACAAAGAATTCTAGTGATAAGGCTTAGGATCTGGGCAGGAGTTTGAAGGTAAGAAGGTTTGAAGGTTGATCTTGAATATGGGAATAGTAAGCAGCAATCTTCAAACTTCAAGGATATTAGAAAGCACAAACTCTAGCAACTTGGAAATGAAGATGAGCAGTCTATTTATAGCAGAGAGCTTAAAACTAGCCGTTGGTGCTCTGAGGAAGGATGATGAGCTGGCACAATATGATTGGTGCGCAGGTGTCCTTTATAGCCATTGGGGCTCTGATCAAAGTTGATGACCTGGCACAATATGATTGGTGCGCAGGTGTTTTAGAGCCGTTGGAGACTGAGCATGAAGACCAAATTCAAAAGCTTCTTCTAGAAGGTTGACAGCTGTCTTCATTTGAGATATTTCTCTTGAGCGCGTCTCCACCGTTGGATCTGCTGAGTGTGTTTACTTCATTGTAACTGCACACCTCAGCACTTTAATAAGCGTATATCTTCAAAGCGTTTTCCAAGTTAGGTGATCTGAATGTATCGAAAACTGAGCAAGATAGAATGGTACACAGGAGAGTTCTGCGCAGTGGAGTCTTACGCAGAGAAGTCCTGCGCAGTGGCCATAGTCTTGCTTAGATCTTCATTCCTTTTCGCTCCAAGTCCTATATTCTAAGCCTATACTATAAAATGGACTAAGCTAAAAATTGAAGTTATAAAACTTCTTACATAGGGTCCTAAAGTCCATAGAATATACTTAGGTAATGGTATCAATCAATTCTAACATAATTAGGAGGGTTAAGAGATAAGCATACCCAACAATCTCCCCCTAAATGATTGATGCCATTACCTACTATAACAAAGGCAATTCATTGTACTTGATAATAACATGTCCATAAAAATAGAAAATGGTAAATCATGCTTCAAGTCAATGCACACACTAGCCTATGCTATAGATTTCTAGTCTATCCAAAAGATTAACTTACAGTATGGGAAAGACAGAAATAACATGTAGCGCATACAAAAGATATGAGTTTAAGTATGCGTTTAAACTGAATGTTTAAACATTATGCGTAGAAAATGTGAGCAGTTAATAATATGCGCATGAGGTAAAATAAAACATTCATTGTTCCACAAACGAATAGTTTGAATTGAACAAGGTTTTGGAAACTAATGATGCGATTTTTCTCATTAAAACTTGGACTATTAAGAGTTGAGAATTACAAGTTTGAAAGAGAAAAGAAATATGCGCACAAAAAGGAATAACTTGCGCAAAAAAAATTACATAGATCCTAATCTATGTTGATCCGTTGAAGGGCTTCGCGCAGCTCATTCTGTAGACTGTTGAACTTGTTCATAAGTTCAATCTTCAGAGTTTGAAACTTCTCACGGAAATCAACAGCCTCACCAACATACGTGTGCATTCCATCGCGCATCAACCTATTGTCATCTTGGAGCTCGCGGAAGTTAGCTCTGTATTGTACTTGATGACCAGTCATTTGATTAAAGTATGACTGCTCCGCAGCTTCAATTGTATTGATGATGGTGGTCAGCGTAGCTTCAAGTCTTTGGTCAGTATGGAGGCGCTGGGTGTTCACGCTGGCCTGAATGTCAAACATTGCTTGGTCCATCCTAGCGTTGAACCCGTCAGCGAAATCAGTCATCGCTTGAGTAATGTTCTCCCTGACGCTTTCCATATTTAGCGCACCATCTTGCGCAGGACCACCTTGGCCAAATCTCTCCTCTATCTGTGCTTCAAGGCCAGCAAACCCTTCAAGTAAACCATCGGCCAAGCTCTTGCGCAGACGCTTCAGCATTCCTATAAACCCATCATTTATAGCGGTATAGGTGCAAACATTTTTGAGCATCCCAGCAATTGACTTCAACGAGTCTAGGATCATTTGATCTAAAGCATCCGGGACACGCTGCGTAGAGGGGCCAGCGGCAGAGGTACTTGCCTTTGTAGCATAATATCATCGACATAAATTTGAACAAGTAAAGAATGATCATTATACTTAGTTCTACTAATGAGTTACTTTGTAAGCGTTTCGAGAAGCTCATGAAAAGCAAGTTTGAAATGAGCATGATGGGAGAACTCACATTCTTCCTCGGACTTCAAAGCAATTGAATGATGGCATCTTCATAAATCAAGCCAAGTACACAAGGGACTTAATCAAGAAATTTGGACTTGAGAATGCTAAAGCATACGACACTCCAATGGCTACGGGCAATAAGCTTGATAAAGACTTGAAAGGTAAGAAAGTTGATCAAACTTTATATCGAGGTATGATTGGCTCTCTACTCTACCTTACTGCAAGTAGGCCAGATATTATGTTTAGTGTTTGTGTTTGTGCGCGCTATCAAGCGGACCCTAGAGAAGCGAACTTAACTGCTGTTAAACGCATTATTCGTTATCTTTCTGGAACTATTAACCTTGGACTTTGGTACACCAAAGATTCAAATTTCGATTTGCTAGGTTATTCAGATGCAGATTACGCAGCATGCACAATTGACAGGAAGAGCACAAGTGGAACTTGTCATTTCCTTGGAAATCGACTTGTTGTGTGGGCAAGCAAGAAACAAGCTGCTGTGTCCATCTCCACTACAGAAGCTGAATAGATTGCTGCTGGAAGCTGCTGCTGCCAAATCCTATGGATGAAGCAACAACTAGTGGATTATGGAATTAATGAAGGAAATTGCCCAATTTTCTGCGACAATATGTCCACCATAGCAGTCTCCAACAATCCTGTCATGCATTCAAAGACAAAGCACATCGACATCAAATATCATTTTCCCAAGGATCACGTGGAAAAAGGAAATATACACTTAGAGCACGTGGGCACAGATAATCAAATTGCTGATATCCTCACAAAGGCTCTTGACGCAAAGAGATTTGTCTTCTTGAGAGGAGAAATGGGTATGCTTGAACTCAGCTAACTTGTCCATATAATTTGTCAATACTAATGTTTTTGTGTTTGCTTGATAAGTTCTTAAAGGTTAAGATTTCATGCATCTGCGCAGCCACTGCGCAGTAAGTTAATACGCATGAAAAATTAAGTTATTCGCTCTGCGCAAAATGACATGCGCACTTCTAAGTGGACCGCAGGTAAGTATTCTATTCATTAGATTTTGCACATAGGTCCTTGACTGAAAAGTCAACGCTTAGTCACAAAGGTACTTGTGTAATTTAAATTTTCCCGCGCCTTTATTTTTTGAATTTTCTTGGGAAATTAACTTTTTACCCCTGCGCATGTCCCATTGTCATTTAATGCAAACTGTGATTAATGGCAGCGCACCTTGCGAATGTCTGCTCACCATTTAATGAGGAAGGTGATGCGACAGCCGTCAGCCTCTCTTCGCTGACACACGCGCGCACAAAGACTGCGCACGCGCGCCCCCCATTCGGCCACGTCACCCGGCTAACGTGCGCCCGTCCTTTCACTGACTCAGTATTTATGAGGAAGTTGACTCGACAGTGACCGGCTTAGGACTTCACACTCACGCGCACGCTAGGCCTGCGCACGCGCGCATCCGGTTGGGCCACGTCATCGCAGCACATGCCCCACTCCGCTTTTTCACCAACTGTCCTTGCGCTGACGTCACCATTTTTCCCTTTTTTGGTATAAACCGTATGCGACCTCTCTCCTCTCTCTTTACTGCTCATTTTTCTTTCAACCAAACCTCCATTTTCTCTCTCTACTTCTTACCAACTTCCAAAGCTTTCCTCTTCTTTTCTTTTTGACCTTCATCTTCTCCAGATTCCATCTTCCCAAAACTTCCTTTTTCATCTACATCTCTTTCTATATCAATGGCCCCCAAGAAGACCTCCAAGAAAATGAATCATTCTTTCCTCCTCATCTGAGGAAACTTCTTCCTCTTCTCGCTCTGGGTCTGAACAAGAACAACAACCTCCCCAGCCCATCGTCGAAGATATGGTATGATTTTTTATTTATTTTTATTTTTTTTGTTACTTTCCGCCATTGTTAGTGTTTAAAGCTTTACAAGCTTCCGTTTATGATTGTGTGCTTGTTTGTTGATCATTTTTGAAATCGATTATTGTGTTGTGTTCGTTTTTCCCTAATCTACTCTTTCATGTAATTTATTTCATGATAAATACCCCTCTTAAGTGATTTCTACAAAATTTTCTGTCCAAAAACCTCCATAGCAGACGAACAGTTTTTCTAAATTTCTGGGTTCGTTTTAATGTTGTTGTCTATATTGTTTACATGGTTGACTTCATCCTGTTCATGCGGTCATTTCAATGTATTTTTTATTGGATTTGGACAACTTTTGATTTTTGGTGTTCTTGATGCACTTCGTGTTCATGAACAGTTCACTTCGTGTTCATCAATTTCTTAATTTCTCTCTTATGCTTTGGTTCGCATAAGAATTCCCAAGTGTTTACGTTTTGCGCATGCTTGCTTGACTTTGCGCATTACTTTTATGCTATTTTATCTAGTATGGAGTTACTGCGCATAGGTATCCTTGCGTTATCTGCGTATGCGCATCGTTCCATGCGCAATATAACGTCTAATTCATATTTTTGTTTTGCGCAGAATCCCTTCTATTTCATTTGTGGATGGGAAGTCAATCCGCAAGATCTTAACCAGGATGCTGTCGGGCGGATATTGATAAGGCATCTACGATCCTCTGGAATTCTTGCTCTCTTCACTTTGGATCAGCCATTCTACGTGCCTTCTCTTGTCGACGAATTTTTTGAGACTGCACGTGTTGTTCCTGCAAAGCACAAGGGTGAGAGCACTGAGATCATTATGGTGGTGGTGCAGAATTGCAAAATCTTGGTTCACCCTAACCACATCCGCAGACTTTGCGACTTCGATGTCGGTGATGCGCCAGAGACTTTTGATACTGCGCGGCAAGACAGATTGGCGATGAAGTTAGTTGGCGAGCCCACTCTTGTCAAGCGATGGTCTGTGCATGATCGCAAAGAGTTTGGTGAGGTGATGTATCACCTGTGCACCTTGATTGGCGATTCCCTGAACTGCAAGAATGGGAACAAGGGGAAGTTTATTTCCAAAAAATGGGAATATTGCTGCGCTATCTACTTAAAGGAAAGGCTAGATTGGCCCCAGATCATCTGGAATGAGATCACCAAGGCAATGACGAGCTATGATACGCGCCTCAACGCGTCAAAACCTAAGTATCGGACGTACTGTCGCCTGCTATCCAAGCTCCTGCTCCAATACACTGAATTAAATGACTTTGTTAGGAAGGAGCCTATTCTGAAGCAGTCCTGTGCTTCAAAGTTCTATTCTCGAGCGCAGCTTCATCTGCTGCGTGATGAGATTGGGGATGCGGACTACTACAGAATCTGAAGATCAGATGATGATCCCAACAGGGAACCTTGGTTGGGAAAGTTACCCAAGGAAGGCAGGGCCAAGGGCACAAAAGGCCCAAGTGCTGCGCAGGAAACGGCTGATGAAGCCTCCAAGCGCAAAGGCAAGGGCATTGCTGAGCCTAAGTCAAAGAAGCACGAGGATGTTCCCAACGTCCAATCCACCGTAGGCATTAAGATCAGAGAGCCTACCCCTGCTGCTCCAAAGCCTCCCTCCAAGAAGCGCAAGGCTGATGCGCCTGCGCCCTCCCCAAAGAAGACCAAGACTGCCAAGAGTGCCTTCCAACGTATTCCTCTTGCGCATGACTCTGAGTCGCACATGGATCACACTGGTGACTCTGAAGATGCTGCTATTCAGGGGGAGACTCATCCTAAGGCCCCAGCTGTGCAAGACCTAAAGGTTACACCCGCTCCTGCTGATGCCCCTCTTTCTTCTCCTCGGCGCAAACAGAAGGTGCGTAGTAGCGCAAAGGGCTCCAAAAAGCGCCATACTTCCTCTCCTCCAAGCTCTCCTCAAGAGCCAACATCCAGCGCATTTCAGCGCGTTAATATCCCTGTTGGCAATACACACAGGGTTACCTCTGTTCTGGATGAAGGCATGGACATTGAGCCTGAGGCTGAGAATGATGATGAAGTGGATCAGACTGTTGGTGGTGATGGCGCAGCTCCTCCTGAGCCTACTGCTGCGCCCACTGTCCAACCTGACTTTGTTGCGCCAGAGATTCCAGCGCCTCCTTATGCTGTTGATCCTATCCATGAATATTCTGCCAAGGATGGTGCCACTGCCTTAGAAAGTAGTGAACATTCTGCGCATAGATCTCCTGCGCATCTGTCTCCTCCGTGCCAGTCCCCTCTTGATCCCATCTCAACAACCTCTCCTCCCAAGACAACAGAGCAACCGCCTCCTGCCACCTCAACGGTTCCTGCGGTATCTACCTCGTCTCTCTCCTCCTCCAATGAGCTGGGCCAGATCTTACAAGCTTTGAATTCCATTCAAGTGAATCAAGTTGCTGTGCAGTCTCAGATGGCTCAACTCATCACTGCACAAACCACTATTCAAGATCAACTTGATGCGCAGTGATTGGAGATTGCTGCCATTAAGAGGGAGAGTGCTACAAAGGCAAGTACCTCTGCCGTCGGCCTCTCTACGCAGCGTGTCCCGGATGCTTTAGATCAAATGATCCTGGACTCGTTGAAGTCAATTACTGGGATGCTCGAAAATGTTTGCACCTATACCGCTCTGATACCACTTGTTGGTAGCAGCATCTGGATTGGCCTTCATTGGAATGTAGGGTCCTTCAAGAATGATGTCGTAGAGGATCTCGTCGATAGAGGAAAAATGAGTGAGCATGAAGTGCTTCCAGATTTCGAAGTGATCTTCATTCAGCACTGGAACATGTGAATAGTTAGCCATTGCCCAAGATTTTGAAGCCATCTTGAATCGGCACCAAGCTGTTAAGCTTGAAAAACAAAACAAGTTTTATGAAGGTGTTTGCTCTGATACCACTTGTTGGTCGCAAAGGGGCAACAAGGGTATGAAAAATGCTAGAGGGGGGTGAATAGCGTTTTAAAATTCTTTTCAAACCCTTTTGTAAATCAATGGCTTATGCGCACAGTTCTCAAATAAGCTAAGTATAGCGCGCAGAGAGAGTGTGAAATGCACAGCGGAAGTTTAAGCAGCACCTGCGTAGGAAAAAGCTGCGCAGAGATAAAAACGCACGCGCTAAGTTTTGTCTTAAAGTGTTGGATAAAGTGTTAGATCTTCATTCCTTTTCGCTCCAAGTCCTATATTCTAAGCCTATACTATAAAATGGACTAAGCTAAAAATTGAAGTTATAAAACTTCTTACATAGGGTCCTAAAGTCCATAGAATATACTTAAGTGATGGTATCAATCAATTCTAACATAATTAGGAGGGTTAAGAGATAAGCATACCCAACAGAAGCCATGAGGCAGAGAGGGGTAGCCGTTATGTTTGAAAACGACAGAAGTTTTGTGGAAATCACTGATGAAGAGGGAATTGAGGATGTGCAGCACCGAGGATATAACCGAGTTCCACCCCCTCAAGCTTACCCAAATGTGGAGACCTCACGTCCCACATTCTAAGCTACCACTCACCAAAATTTACCTACCACTCATGCTTCCCTTGTCCCGCCGGGCGGTTTTCCCATGTACCCGCTAGGGTTCAACTTGTATGACACAATCCCAAATAGGCGAGCACCCTTGGCTCCAGCTACCATTGGCCTGCCACCTCCGGCTTTGCCAACCACCTCTCGAGAAGTGCCTTACCCACTTTACCACCCAATGGCCCAAACCTCTGAGGCTATCCCACCATATATCCCAACAAGTAACCCGGCACCAGGGTATGTCTACACCAATTTGCCGCCTCAAAATCCTCCTCCGATGGTCCCATCCACCACTTCACCCCCCCACCACAATGCCAGTAACGAGCCAAACCGTGGGATCAATCAACTCAAGCCCACATGTGGACCCCCAAATGGGGTGGTTGGTAGAGAAGTTGAAACAAATGGAAGAAAGATTTGAGGAGATGAACGAAAAGAAATCCTCCTTGGGGATCACTGACCATAACAAGATTGTTCCTCTGCCTCACAAGTTCAAAATGCCAGAGATAGATAAATTTGATGGGACTGCTTGCCCCCAGACTCATCTCAATGCTTATACTTTAGCCATGAGAGCAAAAGGGTGTACCATACAGCAACTGGCCAATCACTTCCAACTGTCCTTAAGGGGAAACGCCCTCAAGTGGTTCTTTCACTTGAAAGATGAATCCCGAGAAACGTGGGATGCAATCAAGGAAGCATTCCTCAACAAATATCGGTCAAACCTAGAATGGGAAACTAACCGGGTTGATCTGCAAAGCACCCTGCAAAAGGGAGATGAACCAATAGGAGAGTTCTACAAGAGGTGGAATTATAAACTTGGGGAGATTTCCAACCCACCCACAGAAGAGGAACAATTGGACATTTTCCAATCATGTTTGAAACCTAAGCTGCGGGCCTTGATCAGTCATCACTTTTACCCCAACCACCGGGCAATGGTCACTGCCGGGTCCAAATTTAAGAAGGCCCTTAATGAGCAATCCTCTACTCAGGCCAGTGGGAACTCCTACAGATATCATCCCCCGACAGCTGGTAAAGGGAAGGAAGCCGTGGGAACGGTAAACAATATCCAAGGGGAGAATCCGAGACAAACTCCGCAAACGGCCGGGAACTTGGAAAGGCGCCCGTATGTTAGATTTGAGGACTTCTGGATGCACTTGGGTAAGGTGTTTGAAGGGTTAGTTAAACAAGTCCTTGCAAAACCCCTGGTTAACTTCCAACCCAGAAACCCCGAGAGGTACCGTGACGAGAGCAAGAGGTGTGAATTCCACAGCTACCATGGGCACGATACCGATGATTGCCCCGCTGTAAAGCGCATCATCCTAGATTTGATTTCCAAAGGGAATCTCGAGCACCCCCAAAGGCCGAACGTGATCAATAATCTGTTCCCCAACAACCATGGCATTAATATGATTGAATTTGGGCCAGTCGATGTGAATATGATTGAGTTCGGGGAGCCGACACCGATGAACCTTTTGGAGTTCAATGTCCCGATGACTGAGGTTGGGGAGGAATGGAAGGAAACCCTATGGGCATGTGTGCAGGAAGGAAACATGAACTGCCCATCCGACTCCATGATTGCCAATGTGATGAGCGCGAGGATCCCCCACCAAATTGCCGATGAGTTGATCGTTATAACACTCACCGAGCATGAGCTAACATTTGAAGAGTGCATGGAGGAATTGGAAAAGTCCATTAAGAACACGCTGGACAGCGAGAGTCAAGGCTCAAATGGGGTTTGTCCTCCGCCCGATGATTGCTTCCATGTCATTAAAGCATGTAGTTCATCCATCGGCAAAAAGACAATTAAGCAGGTGGGTCACCCTAATGGAAAGAATGGGTCCGAAATTGCAAAGACCCCGGAAATCACCAACTATGAAGGGTACCTCGCCCAAATGAAAGGAGCCATTCGCTCTATGCCCGTAAGGAGCTCCGAATCCTGTGTGAAAGTGATGATGATGAAGTATCTTCAAATATGCCTCCCCGTGTTACTTCTCCGAGATTGGAAGAAGAAGGCTTTCCGGCCTTGGATGACTTCTTAGCTTTGCCACCGTTGTCTCCACCGCCACCACTGATTGATGGGTCAGTATTCCCAGATTACTATTATTGCATGCTTACTTTGGAAAAACTCCATGAAACCGTAGGAGTTGCGAAGAGCCAAAACCACCACCCTATCTCTCTAGAAAAGATTCGTGAGTCGGCATACGCCCCGAAAGGAATGGTCATGGTGAATGAGTTAATAAAGGAAGCATGGCCATATGGTACCCAGAACCCCCCGTCACTCGGGAAAGGGGTGGAAGAGGTTGACAACCCTTTGGAAGTGAGTGTACTGACTCGATCGGGGTAAGTACACACGGAGAACCCTAAGAAACCTCCGCCACCGGAACACCGAATGCCTCCCCCTCTTGCTAGTGAGGCAAAAACCCTAGATTCCGGAGAAGAGGATCCCGTCTTAACCCAACTGAGGACACAAGCTAACATATTTTTGTGGTCCCTCCTCACTTCCTCCTACCCTCACAAGCTCAAGTTGGAGGAATGCTTGGCCCAAACTATGGTACCTACCACGGCTACCCCCGAAGAGGCCATGCAAATGATTGGGAGTGTTCAATATGGGAATGTCATCACATTCACGGACTTAGATTTGCCGAAATTTGGGGCTAACTACAACGAGGCCCTCTATATCACGGTGCAATTAGATGAGCGCTGCCTCCCTCGGGTTTTGGTTGATAATGGTTCCGCCATGAATGTCCTCCCCGCTAAGATGATGGATCTAATTGGTCTTAAGAACACCGACCTAAACCCTTCCATGATCACCGTTAAGGCTTATGATTCAACAGCCCGCTCAGTCCTAGGGGTAGCCACCTTGAACCTTTGGTTTGGAAAACAAATGATGCCAACCGACTTCCAAGTGCTTGACATCCCCATATCCTTCACCGCCCTATTGGGATGCCCATGGCTCCATAAAGTCAACAGGGTAGCCTCCACCCTCCACCAGTGCGTAAAGTATGTGTAAGAGGGTAATTTGACAACCATTTATGGCGACAGTGTTACTACAAAAGGAACCAACACCAATGGGATTCCCGTGTTAGAAATCAAACATGAGGGGAGAGGCATGGTTTTGACCGGCTTCACCGAGATACCATCCAAAACCCACATCTGTTGTGTAGATCTTACGCTCACCAAGGCAGGATTCCCCCTGTAATGAAAATGATGTGTTTCATGCGCTACCTCCCGGGGCTTAGTCTTGGAAAGAAACTCCAAGGGACCCACAAGATTGTTGAGATCAAAGAGCAAAAGACGCTCCATGGCTTGGGATACAAACCCACCCCCGAGGACCTTAGGAAGGATAAGGAAATGGCTCAGAAAAGAAGCCAAGCCAGAGCTCAAGGGATTCCGTTTAAGGCTTCCAGCCTCCGGCCTTACACTTTTGATATGAGCCGCTACTTTGTGAAAGGAGGGGTCCAAACTGAGGCCCCAGAGCCGAAGAAGCCAATGATGACCAATTGGGATAAGTTGGAAGAGGATCTCAAAAGATTCCGAGGAATGGTGGCTAACCCCGTAAGGAGGGCATTTTTGGATACACCCAAAATGACCGGTCCTACCGAGACCACTATCAGTCACGAATACACCTTTAAGGGAGTGCTCGAGATGGTAATGGAATTTGAAACCTTGTCTATGGTGGAGGCTAGCCAAGAAAGAGGACCCGTTTGGGGTCAAAATGGTAGATGCAAGTTTGAGGATGTAACTCCCGAGCACGCCACCAAGGAAGTCATGGACGACGAATGGAATGGTGTGGTAATGCAAGAAATGTTTGGGGAGGAGTTGGTCGTACCTGATCTGATTGGCCTCGAAAAGGAAATGATTGTTGTGATAAGAGATGGATCTCCTGGGACCTTTGACCCTCGCACCTTGGTAAGCCCTATGGACATGCCTCTGAAGAATTGGGTAACTTTCTCTGGACCGGTGGCGAGCAAGGAGGAAATGACCACGAAGCTTGGACTGGTTCCCCGCCCCCTAGAGTCAAATGTCATAGGGTCCAATATAGTTGAGTCCCCTCAATCTCTTGTATTTGAATTTGAGTCTTCCTCCTCCGAAGGCCTCACGCCCGAAGATTATGAACTTGTAGCCAACATTGTATTCCCGTTTGCATTGAATGAAATGATAAACCTTTTTGAGTATCCCCTCATTGCCAACTTATTAGATGATAAATTAACTAATAATCTAAAAACGGTTAATGATGAATCACCTAATAATGCAGACACACTAAACGAACAAAACATTAAACAATCATCAAATCAGGTTGTTGATCGAGAGGAAAACCGTGCCCAAGCTGCCGAAGAGGTTTTAACTAAGGTGAATTTGGGGACTGAAAATGAGCCGAAAAAGACACAGATTGGTAGCTACTTCAAAGGAGCCGAAAGAGAAGCTTTGGTTGAGCTAATTAAGGAGTATGTGGATGTGTTTGCTTGGTCTTATAAGGATATGCCGGGGTTAGATTCTTCGATCGTTGAACACATTATCCCCGTGGATCCCGAGGTGAAACCTGTCAAGCAAAAGCTTCGGCGAATCAAACCGGAATGGTCTTTGCATGTCAAAGAAGAGATTGAGAAGTTGCTCCGGGTCGGCTTCATAAGGGTGATAGAGTACTCCTCGTGGCTCTCCAACATAGTAACAGTCACAAAGGCCAACAAAAAGGTCCGATGCTGTGTCGACTTTAGGGATCTCAACAAGGCGAGTCCCAAAGATGATTTCCCCCTCCCGAACATCGACATGCTTGTAGATACAACCTCTAGTTTTGAGGTAAAATCTTTTGTGGATGGTTTTGCCGGGTATAACCAGATTAAGATGGCTGAGGAGGACCAGGAAAAGACTGCCTTCACCACCCCATGGGGGACCTTTTGCTACACCGTGATGCCTTTTGGATTGCGAAATGCTGGGGCTACCTACCAAAGGGACGTAACCGCACTCTTCCATGATATGATCCATAAGGAGATAGAGGTGTATGTGGATGACATGATTGTGCATTCCAAGGGTAGCGACGGGCAACATTTGATAGACTTGAGAAAGTTCTTTGACAGGCTTAGGAAGCACTCCATGAGGCTCAATCCGGCCAAGTGCACTTTTGAGGTTTCTCGTGGCAAGGTTTGGAGTACATGGTCACTGAACGAGGCATCGAAGTTGATCCCCAAAAGGTTAAGGCAATTGTGGAAATGAAGCCACCTCGCACCCAAACAGAGGTAAAGGCCTTCATGGGAAGGTTGCAATACATTATCCACTTCATAAACCAGCTTACTCCCACATGTGAGCCCATCTTCAAATTGCTAAAGAAGAATGCCGAGGTTGAATGGAATGAGTAATGCCAAAGAGCCTTTGACAAGATTAAGGCCTATCTCATCCACCCGACAATCCTATGCCCCCCGCACAAGGACAAGCCACTCTTAATCTACCTAACAGTGACTGATACGTCGATAGGAGCAATGTTAGCCCAAGAGAAGAAGGATTCAAAGGTAGAGAATGCCATCTACTTTGTGAGCTGTAAGCTACAAGGGAGCGAGCTCAACTACTCCCCAATTGAAAAGACTTGCGCCGGATTGGTATGGGTCGTAAGAAAGTTGAAGCATTACATGCATGCCTACCCAATACAGCTTATCTCCAAGATAGACCCCATCAAGTGCTTGTTGGAAAAGCCATCTTTGACCATGAGACTTGTCAAATGGTCCTTCTTCCTAGCTGAGTACGATATCAGTTATGTGTCAAGGAAGGCGGTCAAAGGAAGGGTCTTAGCGAAACATTTGGCGGACTTCCCTAGTAATGAGGAAAAAGAGCCCGAGTCGAAATTCCCTGATGAAGGGATTTTTTCCCTCGAAGAAGAAAATAGGTGGCAATTGTTCTTCGACGGTGCTGCCAAAAAAAGAGGAAATGGCATTGGATTGCTCTTGGTTGACCCGAAAGATGAGCACACCCCCATCTCCATCAAGTTGAACTTTGATGTGACTAACAATGCCGCGGAATATGAGGCATGCACGGCCGGTTTGGAAGCGGCCCTGGAAAGGAATGTGAAAGAATTGGAGGTATACGGAGATTCGGCTTTAATCATCAACCAAGTCTCCAACAAGTGGAAAACATTGGACCCTGGCTTGCAAAAATATCATGCCTACATGGAAGAGCTCATGGCGCAATTCGAAAAAGTCAGCTTCTACTACTTGCCAAGGGATTGAAACCGTTTTACCGACGCCTTAGCTACTTTGTCTTCATTGGTAGAAATCCCCGAGGGAAAGTCGATAAAACCTTTCCGAGTTGGGAGGAAAGAAAATCCGGCATACTGTTATGAGATTGAGGCAACCCCAAAAAAGGTGGAAGAGCCATGGTCAAACCATATTTACCGATTCCTCAAGGAAGGGGAAGCTCCCTTCATGAATGAAAAGGGAGAATATGTGGGTGGGATAAAAGCTAAAAGCATGGCGGCACTCAAACGGCTAGCATCCCACTATGTCATCTTGGGGGATATCTTGTACAAAAAGCGCCATCAGGGCCTTCTCCTTAGGTGTATAAGCATGGAAAAGGCGAAAGAACTCATACAAGAGGTTCATGGCGGAGTGTGTGGCCCTCATATGAATGCAAGGGCATTAATGCAAGTCATCCTACGGATGGGCTACTTTTGGATCTCAATGGAGACCGATTGCATACAATTTGTGAAGAGGTGTGATAAGTGTCAGCGGTTCTCCAATCTCAACCACCTACCACCTCACCATCTTTACTGTATGACCACACCATGGCCCTTCTCAACATGGGTCATTGACATCATTGGGAAAATTTCCCCACCCAAGAGCAATGGCCACGAGTTTGTTTTGGTAGCCGTAGATTACTTCACAAAGTGGGTAGAGGCTAAATCCTACATGGTCCTCACTTCCAAGAAGGTTGTTGGGTTTATAAAGGAAAACATTATGTGCCGGTACCGGATCCCGAACAAGGTCATCACCGACAATGGCTCGCACTTCGAAGGTGAATGTGATCAATTATTAGGAGAGTTCCGAGTCACTCGCCACAAATCCTCCCCATATAGGCCTCAGACCAATGGTGCAGTGGAGGCCGCTAACAAAACGCTCGAAAGGATTATTAAGAAAATGGCAAAACGGGGGAGAGATTGGCCTGAAAAGCTACATCTAGCATTGTGGGACTACCGGACCTCGGTTAGAACCGCCACTGGGGAAACCCCTTTTGCTTTTACTTATGGGATGGAGGCCATACTCCCGGCTGAGTTAGAGGTACCGTCATTGAGAATTTTGTTGGAGAACAAAATCCATGAGGTTGATTGGCTTCGGAGCCGGCATGATGAATTGGCCTTGTTGGACGAACGTCGTCTGAAGGCAATGGAGCACATCCGCGCCTACCAAGGGAGAATGGCGCGAGCTTTTGATAAGAAGGTGAATCCCCGAAAAATTCGGGTAGGAGATTTGGTCCTTAAGGAAAAACCCCCGGGGAGGTCTAACCCCGACAGAAAATGGGAAGTGGATCGGTCCCTTTGTGGTACAAGAGATCTTCTCAGTTGGTGCAATGAGGCTTACGGACTAGGATGGAAACCCCTTCATGCACCCGGTCAACGGTGATAAGCTCCGTCGTTACTTTGTTTAAAAAAAATAAAAAATTGTAGGTTCCAAAAGAATATACCCACCTAGATTGAAAACCCGTTTGGGAGGTCTAGAGAAAAAGCAGGGTCGCACCCAAAATTTGTAAAAAGTGAACTACTATGACCTGAGCCCCTTAGTCTCATTTGTAAAAGGGGAACGTACGCAACCAATTATTGGTCCGGTCTAAAAAATGAAAAAAAAATCAAATTTGGTTTTGAGCAAAAACTCCATGTGAATGCAAATTGGCTTCATAAGTAACCATTTTCATTACAGTTAAAAAACTTCTTTGATGAGTTCAAGTACGGTCTACTCTCGACCCAACTAACATGCTTAAGACATAACTAAGACACCTAAAATGAACTAATGTGTCTGCAATGGCAATGGGTGGATACATGGAAATGTAGGACTATCATTATTCCTTGTCCCTCCACTTCTTCTTCTGACTTCTTCGAGTCTTTTTTTTCTTTACATCAAAGATGTCGATCTCCCCCCTTCTATGATCGGGTACCCTCCCGACCTCCTCAACCAGTCCAGTACCTTGTTCCAAACAAGTACCCATAAATCTAACATGATCATCCCATGATCATTTAGCCTTTATACTAGTGCTTAACAAGTACTAGGGACGGAGATTATTATATGTAAACATGAACAACAATAATAATCAAAATCAAATTAATTAGGTAGACAACTCTTGTCAATCATATCTCATATGACTCTTAGTTCCTTTTATGAGATTATTTAAGAAATCCTATTTCAAAAAGCATGTTAAATCTCATCTTTGCCTAGGCTCAAAACTGTTTTGACGCCCAATTAAGTCCAACCATTTTAAACGTATAGTTAATGTGCCTCGCTAGGGCGTGCCGACAATATCTATCTTGCTCATACATAAATAAAGTCAATGCATCTCGCTAGGGCGAGTCTACATTAAATTCACCCATGTATTAACAAGTGTTTTAATCATGGCATGGAAATAAAGGACTTAAAACTTTCTTTGAAGGTTCATCACATATAGCTTACAACACATTTATGAGCACATAATATAAACATGTTACGCATCACGTTTAGCCACTAAATTAATCTCCATTAATTTAAGCATAATATTTATGTGTCATTAGTTTCTCTATAATTATGAGGATGAGACTATTTCAACTTTGGTCATTATCTCCAAATCAAGACAACAAGAAGTGCGGCCGAAACTAAGCCATAAGGCATCCACAATTCCACACTAATTCAAGAAACCAAGAAAGTAGTCCATGTGGCCGAAACTAAGCATTAGATGGTCTCGATGAATGTAGGCCAATTGCATCCACAATTCCACATGGATCTCCAATCTTTGAATCAAGAACTTTGTTTCTCAATTTTAGCAATTATGAACTCTTCATAATTCTAACTTCGTTTTATCTTTGAAACTTTGATTGCGATCAAGTTTGGGAAACACAATCTCGATGAACATAGATTAGCCATCCAAACCTTGAACCAATCTTAGAATCACAAGACTAAAACAAATAGGAAAATCAAACCCCAAAACCCACACCCAAACCAACTGCCCAAAACCCACTCCAGACCAGCAGGTCTGGCTGGTCTTGTCACTGGTCCGGTCGGACCCCATCAAAATTCCAGATTCTGACTCTGACCGAAAATCAAAAACCAGAATCATGACAACTGTGCGGCCGCCCAAGAAAAACTGTGCGGTCGCCCAAACTTGTGCGGCCGCCCAAGGTTTTCTGTGCGGTCGCACAGTAGCATCAAAATGAATTTTTAAAGTTCAAAAATTTGTCTCAAAATTGTTTTTCCCGATTATCAAAACTTTGATCCAATCAAAATTCATTTGAGTCCGGTCGAACATTTTCATCAACATCATTCCTACGAGAGGCCTAAGCTTGAGATCTCTCCGAAGAGGGGCAAATCCATTTAGCTTATTATTCTTCCCTACGTGAATCCGATTATGCCAATCATACACTTTATAACTACCCGGTTAAGGTAGCGTTTGAATATGTCAAACATAATGTTCATCAAGTGGAAGACTATAATAACTTCATGTCTAAGGATTCAAATGACATAACTAATATGAGATATATGTACGACATAGACCATGACATAAATCTCATACAGCGGGTCATGTCCAGTACCTTTTCCAAACAAGTACCCATAAATCTAACATGATCATCCCATGATCATTTAGCCTTTATACTAGTGCTTAACAAGTACTAGGGATGGAGATTATTATAAGTAAACATGAACAACAATAATAATCAAAACATCTCTTTATTGATATGAAATAAATGATAACAATTACAACGTTTATTAAACGTGCCTAGGGAACCACTACCAACACCACATAGACAAGGGTAGAAGCCTCAAGTGCTCCGGGTTAACACCAGACCACTCCAATAGTGGTGTTTGCAGTAATCTAAACTGACGACGGACCAAAGAAGGGATGTAGTAAGACGATCCCAAGAGTCCCGGCACTCGAACGAAAGGGGAATTATCCTGATACTCCCGCACCGAGCTAATACGCCAATGTGGGACTGACCAACGGATCTCAGCAATCGTGAGGCGAGCCATATAAGCCTCCCAGTCACTCTGAATGAAATCCAAGAGGATGCCTCTCAAAGAATAAGACCACTGTCTGTGAGAGATATGAGCCTCGGGAATGGCCATCAACCTCTCCCTCAACCACAAAGTGAGTAAGGCGGGGCTACCGCTACGCATGAAGCCGCCTCCCAAATCCAAGCGGTCCATGCCATGAAGGGTTTCGCCCAAGATCAAGGGGACAATATCCTTCCCCGCACGGCACTCCTCAAGGACACTCAGTAAAACCCTATGACAGGTACCCTTAGAGCCAACCATGTAGAAAAAGGCAAGAATGCACAAACCAAAGGCATTCCAAGAAGCCTCATCCAAGCGATCCATGAACTTCTCGGGGAGATACGAAATGTCAATTAAAGTGTGATTAAGGACCATGCATTGGGCCTCTTCCAAAGGAATGTCGAGAAGGGAGACCAACCTTTCGACACACATGGTGTCATCAACCGAGGGGAGAGCAATGACCTCCGTGTCTACGCCACCCAACAAAGCCTTGAAATCCTCATAGGTTGGAGTGATTTCGTTCTAGGAGAAGCAATATACATGTCTCCTAACATCCCTAAAGGACGCAGCGACTCTTAACAGCTCGAGATCCGGGATGAACTCCTTGAGAGACCAAAGGGATTGGAGACCAAATTTGGATTGGAAAACTCCCTTGTGATTCCTCATATGGTGCCGAATCGAAAGCCTAAGGTTGCCCTCAAAGCATTCTTGATGAATTTTGGACAATTTTGGTGGTTTTTCCATGTGAAAAGGCTCCATGGAAGAGAAAGCTTTAGAAATGAAGATGATGAACTGATTGATGAACTTCGGACTGTGGCATTTAAGAAGATGACCAGGCCTGGAACAAAATTGAATGAAAAAGGAGTGTTTCCTCCCCTAGCCGTACGGCTACTTTAGCCTTGCCAGAATTAATGATTTCTTGTTGAGAGTTAGCTTTGTGGTCCTACCCATTCAAAGCCCCTTCCCAACCAATGTCATAAATACCCCCGAAAAATGCCCCTTTTGGCTCATGCAACTTGAATTGAACCTAGAAAGATTAGGTTCCCAATGAAAATGAAAATCGGGCAGTCCCTAGATGGACGTAAGACCAGCTTTGTGAAATTAACATGGCCGTACATCGTAAGTCCGGTTAAGAATGTGAGAATTAGCATTAGCCCGGCCGTGCCTCGTAAGTCCATGTTAAGAGTATGAAATTAGCCCGGCCGCGCCTTGTAAGTCCAGGTTAAGAGTATGAATTTAACCCGGCCGCGCTTCGTAAGTCCAGGTTAAGAGTATGAATTTAACCCGGCCATAATTCGTAAGTCCAGGTTAAGAGTTTGAAATTAGCCCGGCCGCACCTCGTAAGTCCAGGTTAAGAGTTTAAATTTGTGAAGTTAACGTGGCCGTTCTTCGTAAGTCCAGTTAAAAATATGAAAAATTGTCCTTTGGTCGTCCGGTGTGACGTAAGACAATTAGGTTCTGTAAGATTAAGTCCTTTGGCCGTCCGGAATGACATAAGTCCATCAGGTTAAACTTGTCCTTTGGCGGTCCGGTGTGACGTAAGACCATTAGGTTTCGTGAGACTCGCCCTTTGGCCGTCCGGCGTGGCGTAAGACCATTGGATTTTGTTGTCCCGGCCGTACCTCGTAAGTCCATGATGAAAGTTAAAATGTTATTGTCCCGGCAGCCCTTGGTAGGGCGTAAGACCAGTATAGTCATGATTAGGTTAAGAAAACCTTTGTCCCCCGAGAGTGGCCAGGTTAAAGAAAACCTATCATTGTGACGGCAGTCCGGAGAGACGTAAGACCAGTTTGTGTAGTCGACCCTCCGCCATGGGATAAGTTGACCAGTTTGTGTAGTCAACCCTCCGCCATGAGAAAAATTGACCAAATTGACCAATATGTCACGGCAGTCCTTAGTCGGATATAAGACCAGTTACCCTCGAGTCGACCCTCTCCTAATAGAGCCTAGTCGATCGAGCCCAGCCTCTGAGCCATGCCCATTATTTGAGCCTCTGAGCCATGCCAGCCCCCTTTGTCAACCGTCTCCGAATAGAGCCAAGTTAACCAATTCCGGCCTTTGAGCCATGCCTGTTTAGGGAAGGATAAATAAATATCCACCTAAGGCCCATAGGTTTGAGTAGCCTTAAAATCTCTCACCCGAACTACGATTAGGCTTGATTCCCTCGAATAGGGATACGTAGGAATCCTATACCTCTAGGTCCAACCATAGAACAAATTGGCCAAGCCGTCCTCCCATCAGATTGGGATGCTTATTTTGTCGACAACCCCGCTTTCTTCAAAAGCGACGTTGCCGAGGGGCTCTGTAAGTACCCCCATCTGAATTTGACCTACTTTAGAGGAATTCTTGGTACTATTTAGGGATAAACCAATGGGCTAGGACCTCACTAAGATAAACCTAATATTCCAGGACTGAACTGGAATTAAACTTAGAAAAATCCAGAAGCTCGCCAAGTCGAGTCGTACGGATGGTTTGGGTACTTGAGGGGTTGAGACGTACGGCTATGTTGGGCACCCTCAGTCCCTATAAATTGAACCCCATGCTGATCATTTTTGGGGGGGAAGAATATTGTTTAGATAGGGGAAACTCTGCAGAAATCGTGTCTGAGAGAGAAATCACCCTTATAATTGAATGAAGGAAAGGAAGATAGACTAGAACCATCATAGGTGAGGTCCCCTTCCCCCATCTTCTCTTCATCTCAACTCTATTTTGCTTTGTTAATCACATTACTTGTTCTTGTTTATGTTCTTGTAAGACTTGTCCTCTCAAGTAAATTTATATTCTTGCAAGACTTGTCCATTTCAAGCATACATACATTATATTACTAAAAGACTTGTCCATTTAAAGCATATATATCTTATATATATACATATAATGTGAACTAAACCATGAGCATGATTCAAGGTGCCCTTCATAATTTTGTGTGAAAGAGGTTCAAACCTAAGGATGATCATGGTTTAATTTCTTGTTCTAAATAGCTTAAAGATCTCTTTATCAAGGTGAAAGCTCATGTCTTTATGTTGGTATTACACAAACTAGGCCATGATGATCATGTTGGGGGATAAAGGCTCAATCTTTATCATCCCAACCTTGATCTAGCTAAAAATCCCTAAGATTGGGTCATAAAGATTGGATCTTTATGTTGTTTTTGTTGTCCCTCAAGGTTAATCTTTCATAAAAAGTCCATTTTGATGATAAAGTTCCAATCTTTACTCATCAAATGGCAATTTTGGCCCAAAGGGCATGGTCATCACCTTTCTCAAAATTTCCCCAATGATTGTCTTGATCACACCCAAAACCTTTGTTTTTGGTGTCTAATTTGTGATCAATGACATAGGGATGATTAAATCCATGTTTTTGTTAAAGAAAATAACTGAAAAATGATCATCATAGTCCAGTTTCAGCAAGAACACTCTGTTTTGCCTGAAACTGGACAGTTTTCTGATAAACTGTCAAAACCCCTGGAATGTTCTCCCTAGCCGTACGGCTACTTTGGCCAGGGAGTACATTTTCCAATTTCTTCCCCTTCTGACTGAAATGTTTGCAAAATAACCCTTTTCTGTTAAATAATTAACCAGTTTTGTTAAAATGTCAGTTTCTCCCATTTTTGAAATACACACACACACACACATGCACGTTTGTTAACTAACGTTAGGGAGACTCGGTCCTATCCAAGGCGACTTGGGTGACGTAAAACTCTTCTCAAGGCGTAACCTGACCTCCGAACTAATAGAATCTCTAACCTTTCCATTTGTTGGGTTGAATAATTAACAAATGTGGCGACTCCGTTATGTTTTGCGTGATAACCGTGTTTGGTTTTTCGCCCTTCAAAACGAAAACCCTTCAATTCCTTCGTTACGGGACGGGATCCTTACATGTACATCGGGTCAAATGGATAGTACCCGGATCCGACCCGGTTTGGACCCGCGACCCACGGTTTCACACGTATATCCATGAACCTATCATGTCCCGCATTTAATGAGGCACGTTTTCGAGGTGAGTGTCATGTCATTAAAACACGTGCGCCGTTTGGAATAATGGGGATAGACAATCGATTGACATGACCCAACCGCCGAAATTGATGCAAGGTGATGGGGCCGACACTCGGTATGCCGAGGACGACATCGAGGGAACGACGCGTGATACGCCGAGGACGACATAAGAGGAATGACCTGTGATATTGTAGATACCCCGAGAGACCCCACTACTTGGCTAGAGCGGTGGAAGGATCCTAGGATGTCTAACTGATTTTAAATTGTAGAGTCGCCACCTATGTTATTAAGGGAACATAAGAATAACCTAAAGAATAGCCTATTTTACGTTACGAAACCAAAGATTCGGGAGAGAAGGGTTCGGGGGTTAGGTGACGGAGTGGGAAGTATTTAAACACCCACTCCGCCCCGCTTACGCGGGTCTTGCTACTAAAGGTGTTCTAATGTAAAAAGTCATTCTTTTATTGATATTAAAATGTACTAACAATTACAATATAAAGAAAAGGGGAATTGCAAAGGAAAATAAAAGAGAATTTTTTATTGATTTTATGCTAAAGATTACATTAAGAGAAGAAGAGTAAATTAAACTAGAGTTTAGAATGTAGGGAGATAACCTTAACCAACTATAATGTAATAAAGTTGTCATTCAGTCTTGTCCCGTTTGATAGGGATTGCATACATTAAGAAGAATAAAATAAGAGAAGAAAAGAAAAGTGAAGTGAAGTGAAGTTTTACCTTAAGAAGAGGACTTCAAACTTTGACTTGAAAAGAGTAGAATTTTGATGCTTGAATTGTTTGTTAGGAGAATTCTTTAGAGAATTCTTGAGAGAAATGTGTATAGTGTAATTATGAAGAAATTTTAAGTCCTAGAACTTGTATATAGTTTTTGTAGAGAAGGGAAATTGGGCCCTTTTCTAAGGTAAAAAATAGGGGTTTAAATAGGTAGAAAAGAGAGGAAAATATGGCTTTTCAACCAATAAGAAAATAAATAAAAATAAATAATAAAGAGAAAATCAAATAATAATAAAAAGAATATTTTGTTTTTAAGAAATGGCTAAGAATATGGGATTGGGAGTTATGAAATAAGAGGGGATGAACTTGGATGTAAAAAGAGGTTTTTGTGATAAAAAAAAAGGAGGGAAAAGACTGCAATCCGTAACTGCCATAATGGGAGGCGCGCGCTTCCTGCTTCGGCCGCGAGAGGCGCGCGCATCCCGTAGGCAACGCCGGAGGCGCCCGCAGCTGAAAAAGACAGAATGACGGAATGACCCTAAAAATTAACTCTGTTATGCAGTTTAGTCCAAAACTAACGGAATCGGTTAGGAACTTAACCAAAGTAACAGAAATCAACAAAAATAAGTTAAATAAAAATACTATGTATGCAATCGGGGTGAGAGGTCCAAGGCGGGGTGTTTACAGATATGCCGAGGACGGCATTATGATGCCGACATGTTCAGTAGAATGCCAGAAATGGTCGACGTTAGGCCGAGGTGATGTCCTTGAGGAAGCTTATTACAGTTCAAGTCACAAAAATAGAGCAACAAAACAGAACTCAGAATCAGGCGATGGTTAAAAGGAAAAAAATGGTTTCATTATCATAGCAAAAAGGCCCCCACAGTAAGGCCGGGGGCCTGACCTTTACAAAAAAGAGAAGGAAAACTACTGAAAAAGTCTAAAAAAGGTCCTAATCTTCACTTTCATCTTCCCATTCATAATCTCCGTCATAACCCCACTCATTATCATCCATGAAGCTGCCTTCATCCTCATCAATGCCTCCATCTCCATTATCCCCATCATCATCGCCATCATCGTCACTGCTAGAGGAATCTTCGTCTTCGCTTTCAATAGGGTCTGGAGGTGAGTATTCCCCGTTGCTGTCGGAGGGAGAATCGTCCGCCGCAAAAGACGGTTCCGGCGGAATGGAAGAGTCGATGTTGGTATCTTGGTCGGAAATTGGATGGTGGACTCCGTTGTCAGAATCGTAAGAGTTAACTTCTTCGGGGAAAGCATCAGAATACGATCTTTTTGGGGCCATGAGGATATCAGAGAGTTTTCTGGGGCAAATACAATGGGAGCAAAGATCACAAAGGATGGTCCTTTTGGAATTCACCAGAATATGAAGAGATGCAGTATTTATAGAGGCCATAATGAATTGCAATTAATGAAGTTTCCACTTTTCAAGAGGAATAATGATTATTCACCTGATGTAATTAAGAAGTTGTCAGGAGATATAAGATTTTGGCGGCTGTCAATCAAATCAACATAAATGATATTACTGAAAGCGAAAGTACAGTTTAGTTCCTACTCGGCACGACGAGATAGAAACTCGGGGGCCACTGAACGACATAAACCAACTTGGTATACGGGTTCATGGACTTTGGACCTATACCCAATGAAGCCCCACTTACAAGAGGCCCATGGCTTGCGGCCCAGAACACCTCGGCGTCATCCAAGCCGAGTGAGCCGGTCTGGACTGGGCCGAGATAGACAATAAAGGCGGTGAACATTCTAACTCTTAACTCGGCCTCTGTGACGAGCCGAGATAGAGGCGGCCAACCGACTTATCTCATCAGCAACATTGCTTTCCTAGCATAAAAGGGAGTACATACAGAGTTCAAGTGCTATACAAATACAGGGAATCCTTATCCAAACAAGGAGACCTCTTCTACAAGATAATTGGGATAACAATCATCCTTATCGGGATTCTATCTCTCAAGAGTATGAGTTCTACATCAATACGGGTTCTCTGACTTCCTTAACAAGTCATGACTCATTCACCTACATCTATATAAACAGGCCCTCACTATAAGTAACGGGTAATGAACGCTTTTGCCTCTATATTTATTCAATTTATTTCTCTTTATTCTTATCTCATATAACAGATACTTATTCTCACGCCGGAAGGCCTTCGCCGCTGAAGCCCCGCCTCGTCACTTTTATTGTTTCGTGTGTGTAGATCTGATCGAGGAGCTCTTTGCTGGATTTATCTGAACCGTTAGACGAAATGCTGATCCGATACGTTTTTAACGGCATCAGAAAGTAAAAACCTTGAAGCGAGACAGATGGAGTAACAAACAAGAATTATGTCCTTAATGTATCTCTTCCAAATCTAATGGCGGTGCCGTCCCAGAGAAGGAAAAAGGGCACGTGACAAGGATTTGGAGGGGACAGTAGAACGGTTGTCGCATTCAATCCTCTCAAAAGTCCCATAAAACAACCAAATAGAAGCTATACTCCCGTCTCTACTCGCCACGTGGTATTTGGATGAGTTCTACTTTAGGCTATTGTCACGTAATGCTGGATGACAACTCAACTGAATTTGATTGCCCTCCTTTTCACCTCACCGCAATCATTGTAACACGTCAGCCTGAATCATTAATCGTCTTCCTGATGCTACCATGTGTACACTAACACAATTAGTTTTGTCTACTCCATCCGTCCTATTTTAAAATCCCTGTCTTATTTTAAAAATAGCAATTTTTTTAAATGGATGTTTCAACTTAAAAATCAAAATTTTTAAAAAATAAGTATTTTATGCTATATCTTTTTAATGGGTCTTACATGTCATATACTACCTCCGTCCCAACTCAATATGCACCTTTACTGTTTGGCACAATATTTAATGAGAGATTATTTATATTCAAAAGTATTGTGAGTGGAGAATAATGAGTGGTTGGGAGGAAGAAAGAGAATGAGTGGAGAATAATGAGTGGTTGAGAGGAAGAAAGAGAATGAGTGGAGAATAATGAGTGGTTGGGAGGAAGAGAGAGAATGAGTGGAAGATTATAAAAATAATAAAAAACTTTCCTTTTTTGGATTGTGCACATATCAACGACACCCACTTAAAAGGTAAGTGTGCACATTGAGCTGGGACGGAGGTAGTAGATAACAATTACTCTCTCCGTCCCAGAGTATATATCCAATTCCTAAAATGACAATCTTTACTATTTCTCTCACACATTCTCTCTCATATTTCTATACTCATAACATTAATCAACTTACTTTTCTCTTCCACTCATTTTCTTTTCTACTTTACTTTTATATTCGCAACAACTACTCACTCCGTCCCATCTTAAATTTCAAAAAAAAAAAGTGGGCACAAGAATTAAGATTGGAATCTTTATATTATAAAATATTGATAGTGGGGTAGAATGTTGTGAGTATAGAAAGTGGGTAAGAGAGAGAAAGTGGGGTAGGGAATAGTTAGTCGATAGTTGTTGTGTGTATGACCTGTAGGTCCCACTAAATAAAAAAGTATAAATTTCTTTTTTTGGATTTTGAAGTTTAAAATGAGACTCCCAAAAGGGAATTTTTTGAAGTTTAAAATAGGACGGAGGGAGTATATCACTTCCGCAATGTCTTAATCTCCGTGCAAATGGGAGGTTGGACATATACTCTGGGACGGAAGGAGTATCTACTAACTATTCTTTAACCCACTTTCTCTCTTCTATCCATTTTACACTCACAACAATCTGCCACACTTTTAATACTTTACTTTTATATTCGCAACAACTATATCACTTCCACAATGTCTTAATCTCCGTGCAAATGGGAGGTTGGACATACTCCCTCCGTCTCAGCTCACTTGACACTTATTTCCATTTTGGTCTGTCTCAGCTTACTTTACACTTTCCAAAATAGCCTACTTTTTATAATTTTATATTCACTATACCACACCACTTATTCTCTTTCTTCATTTTCCACCACTCAATTTATTCAATCAACACTACTATTTACACCACTCATTCTCTCTCTTCATTTTCTACCACACATTTTTTTATTTTATTCATTTTTCTTAGTTATTGTGCCCACCTCTTGGGTATCAAGTGAGGTGGGACGGAGGGAGTATACTCTGGGACGGAAGGAGTATCTACTAACTATTATTTAACCCACTTTCTCTCTCCTATCTATTTTACACTCACAATACTATGCTCCACTTTTAAAATTTATAATAAAATATTTAAACTTTGAACTCAAAACATTGGAGGGTACTAATTTTTGGTACAAAGGAAATAAAATACACAATCAATGACCACGATAATGAATTATGACAAACTTACGTTATACTCCCCCATTCCATCTAAAATAGAATTATTAGACTCGACACAAAATTAAAGAATACTCCTCCTTCTGCCTCAGAGTAAGTGTTCACCCTCTCATTTGCATGAGGATTAAAAAAAAATAAAAGTGGTGTAAGAAAAAGTGAAAGTAGTGTAAGTGTTTTGCATGAGGATTAAAAAAAAATGAAAGTGGTGTAAGAAAAAGTGAAAGTAGTGTAAGTGTTGTGAGTATAAAAAGTGGGGTAGGAGAGAGAAAGTGGGGTAGGGAATAATGAATTGATTGGTGTTGTGAGTGTAAAAGTAAAGTATGAGAGAGAATGAGTGGGATGAATAGTAAAGATTCTTTTTCATTTTAAGGAGTGGACACTTACTCTGGGACAGACTAAAATGAATGGTAGACACTTATTATTAGGGACAGAGGGAGTACTAATATCATACAGGAAATTTCCAAAAACAAATGTGTTTTACAATTATGTAAAAATGTGTTTTCAAATTGTAGAGTGACATTTTTGTAAATAAGTGGAACGTTATTATAAGGTGCGGTGGCATTGTTGTAAATAATCAGTGCTAATAAAAACTCACAAGACACTTTTTGATACTATAAGAGGTAATTCTCAATACTACAACATGCACATTTTGACACTAGAATAGACACTTGTTTTGAAACTTTCAAAAACGCACCTAGAACTTGTTGGCATTATAAGAGGCATTTTTCAACTCAAAACATGCACCTTTCAACACTATGGAAGATAATTGCTAACACTACAACCATCAATTCTTAACACTACCATTAAAAGTGTCTGTTTGAGTGTTTACAAGTGTCAGCTTGAGTGTTTTACAAGTGTTATATTAGAATATACTTTCTCTAATATTAGAACAGGCATATTGAAGAGGCAATTACGGAAAACATGTTTTTCTTTCTCTTAGTGTAAAACAGGTTTTACATAAGAACAACTTAATATTATATTAGAAATTTTTAGAATAATACTCCCTTCATCTCTCCTGAAATAGGATTCTTGATCCTGACACGGGGATTAAGGTATTTTAATATTTTATTAAAAAAAATGGGTAGAGAATATTAAATGAAAAGTTGTTGTGAGTATGACAAGTGTGTCTCATTAATAAATACTCCCTCGATCCCAGCACAAGTAGGACTAGAGGAATAGGCACAATAATTAAATGAAAAGTGGTGTATGTGTGGTAGACAATAAAGAAAGAGAATGAGTGGCGTAAATAGTAGTGTTGGTTGAATAAATTAAGGTGTGGAAAATAAAGAGAGAGAATGATTGGGGTTAAATGGTGGGGTTGGTTTAATATAAATATATTAAAACATTTCCATTTTGCGCAGTCTCAATTATTTTGGGACGGCATAAAAGGGAAAGAAGTCCTACTTATGCTTTGACGGAGGGAGTAAGTATTAAAAAAATTTAACTTTGGGATGTCTTATTTCGAGTGGGACACCCAAAATACAGAGGGAGTATTTCTTTATTCAATAAAATCCACTTGTCATACTCACAGCAATTATCTACTACTCACTCCATCTAAAACTAATGGTTACTTATATCCATTTGGGTGTCCCATATTTTTTGTTACTTGCTCAAAATGTGTAATTTTCACTCTCCTTGTTGGTCCCAAAGGGGCAACAAGGGTATAAAAATAGCAAGAGGGGGGGGGTGAATATCTGTTTTGAAATTCTTTTCGTACCCTTGAAAAACTCAATTGCAAATGCGCACTTTCTCAAATAAGCGTTATGAAATGCGCCTAAGTGAGTGAGTGAAATGCACAGCGGAATTTAGTAATGATATAGGCGCAAAGTATGATAAAGGGGGCGCACATACTCTCTAAGAATTTTGGCTCAAAGTGAGTGAAAGATAAAACTAAGGCAAATGTGAAACAACCACAAAAAAATTCAATCCAATCAATCTACAATGATTAAACACGCAAATAGTGAGATAAGATATAAACTTGAAAGTAAATGACAATAAGTAAGTACGCGCTATTTGGAGATGTTCGATCGGGAAATGATCTACGTCCTCTACCAAGATGGTTAGTCTTGGATTTCTAATGGAGATCTTATAATATGAGTGAGTGTTACAAATTACAACGTTTGAGGCTTTACACTAACTCAAGATCTATTATCTATGAAAGAACAAATCCTAGACAAAACCGGTGTATCTCTTGAAGAAAGATCTAAATGATCAACCTTACAGTTTCAAGGCTCTTTAGATCTATGAGATTGAGAGCACAATAAAACTAAAGTGTTTTTGCTTGAGGATCTGGGCTAAGTATGAAGGTATGAAGGTATTCTTGAGAATTCTGGAAAATCTATGATCAATCTTCAAATCATTAACAAATGCTTGAGAGAGAAATTCTGAATAGCTTAGCAACTTCAAATGGTTGAAGTTATGGGGTATTTATAGTAGAGCCCCAAAAACTAGCCGTTGGAAATCCCTTGTGGATAAGATCAAGGACAGATGTGCTGGAGCTCATTGAGTGGAGCACGTGTCCTTTTTATAGCCGTTAGACACATAACAGAAATATGACCATTGTGGACAGGTGTCCTCAAATCTGAGTACATACGTGTTAATTATCCACAGTTGGATCTTTGGCGTAGTTTGAATTTCTTTAAGTCTTCATGTCTTCAATAAATCACCAAGTGTTTAAATACATCAATGAGGCGCGTAGAACTTTTACCAGGCGCGTAGAACTTTTACCAGGGGCATAGCTAGGCGCGCTATGCAGGCGCATAGGCGCAATAGCCAGTAGGCGCATATGTGCATAGCAGTGTTCAATCTTGTGATTTTCTTGAGTCTTGATATCCTTGCCCTATTCCTAAGCCTATTCTATTCAAATGGACTACAAAAAAAAATGAAGTATAAATACTTTTTACATATGGGTCTAAAGTCTATGAAATAAAACTTAGGTGATGGATCAATCAAATCTAATCAATCATATACATTGGATACTGAGATATAAGTGGGCATACCCAACAATCTCCCCCTATTTGATTGATGCCATTACCTACTATATCAGGGACAAACATTATACTTGATAATAACATGTCCAAATAAATGAAATTGGTAAATCATGTCTCAAGTTAATGCACACACTAGTCCAAGATATAGATTTCTAATCTATTCCAATAAGGATAACACATTATAAATGGAAATATAAAAATAACAGTTACCACATTCAAAATGTATGAGTTTTAGTTTGAAATGTGTTTAAACTGAAAGTTTAAACTATATGCATGAAAATATGAGCAGTTCAAATATAATGCATATGATTTTAAACAATACATTCATTGTTCTACAAACAAGAAGATTGAGTGAACAAGGTTTGAGATAAACGTGATGCTTTGTTCTCATTAATACTTGAAATATAAGAGTTGACGATTACAAGTATTCAACAGAACAAAATCAAAAGAGGTTGCTAAAACATTTAAGCACTAAAAATTTCTAACATAAAAAAGGTATCTAATAACTTACAATCAAATGAAATCTAAGGGTTGGGAGGCGCGTCGTCTTCCTTCAGTCCTTATTCAATTTCGCTCACTGAGCGATGAATTTGCTTTGTTAGTTGAGAAGACCAGTTGACTGCAGAAAATGTATCAGAAACTCCATCTCTGATATTGCGTAAATGGCCATCATTGATAGAATGATACTCATCAATGGAGCGTTGCGTGATGACCTATTGCTGAGAAAAGTTTTCAGCTAACACTTGCAAGTTCGCTTCAACAGTAGCTTGCGCGGAGAGAATATCAGCCGAAGTTCGCTCAGTGCGCCTGTCAGCACTGGAATGCGCAGCAGTGAAATGAGTTACGATCAACTCCTTCAAAACATCTAACTTTGAAATCAAGGAGTGAAAGTTAACATGCGCGCCAGATTCTGCGCTGGAAGTAGGCGCATGAGTCATATGCGCCTTTGATGTTGTTGCGCCAAAAGTAGTAGTTCCTAAGGACTCTAGATTATCCTTGATCTCCTTGAGTTTCTCCATCACACTCACCAACTTATCACTATCCCCAGCAACTAACTCAAGTAAGTTCTTCACATCAGCTGCAACACTATTTTCCACTTGCTTTATGGCATCGAAAAAATCTTGACCATCTGTCAACTTGATACCTGCGCTAATTCTTTCATGTAGAAAGGCAAGGGTGGCCTTGAACAATCAATTCATTTGATCAATGGTGTCGTTCCATTGCTGAGGAGTGAGAAAGTGTTTGTCCCTGATGTTGCGTCCTATACGCGTTATCTCCCCTTTAATGGTAGCAATCTCATCTGCCTGACTCGCTATCATTGAAGTATGAAGCTCAAACTGAGATTCCATGTGCGCTTGTCCTTGCTGAAGTTGTTGAAGAAGAGAAATTACTAAGCTTATATCAGCACTGGGAGGAGTAGGTGCAGGAGTAGGTTGAGGCGCAAGAGGAGTAGGGCGCCTGACAGGAGAAGGAATGGGCTTATGTCTGGGAGATGGAAGATAATCATCACTAGAATCAGGGTTTTCTGTATTGAGAGGAGGCGCAGGAGCCGGGGGCGCATGAGTAGGTTTGCGCCTCTTGAACGGTTCTGGCTCCCCCTGAACTTGTTCCTCACTGAGATCTCCAAAAAGTTCAGCAGGGAGTCTATCTCTAATTTTTTGTTGGTGGGTAGTGAGTGGAACTGGTGTTGGAGTAAGAGTTGGTTTGGGAAATGGTGCAGGCGCATGAGTAGACTTCTTTGTAGGAGCAGAAACTATTGTTGTTGTTGTCTTTGCAGGTGGCACGCGAGGAGGAGGCGCAGTAGGAGCAGGCGCGCGTTTATCAGCGCTAGACCCTGCGCCCAGCAGCTTGCTTCAGCTGGTAGTCTTCATCTCTTTTCTTCCGTCCCTCTAGCCTGCTAGCTTCCTTAGCACATTTGAGATCCTTCTCTGCATCCTTGTCCATTCTAGGGCGCTTTGGTGGTCTACCACCACGTTCAATGAACTCAACTGTTCCACCTGATAAGTCACGAGGCGCAAGGCCACGTTGAACTCTTCTTAATTCAGCCCGTCCAACCTCACTTAAACCAACTTCATCTGTTGCAATCCCTTTGCCCTTGTCTGTCTCTGCGCCAGGAACTACGTCAATGTTTGCGCCAGTTCCTGCGCCAACAACTGGTTCTATGCCTTCTTCTGCGCCAGCTTCAGCTTCATCTGATTCAGTGGCTTCATCTACTAATGCTTCACCTTGAACTCTAAGCGCGCGCTTTGCAATGCGCTTCCTGCGCCTCTTCAGAGTCAAGTTAGCCTTACCAAAAATTGGGACTTCATCAGACTTGTGATCTTCATTTTTATTTAAGAAACGCGCCAAGTCTTGATAAGTTAGAAAGATTTTTTTCAAAATGCGGCAGTGAGCCTTGAACATTGTTTTCCCATCATTTTTACTCATGTTGTATTTCTCAATCTGCTCCATCAGTGTTTTCATCAACACTTGAGGCCAGTTGAGCTTTGCTCGACCCATTATCGCAGCTGTATACTCCCACTGTGAATCTGTTGACATTTCCAGTCTTGAACACGATGGAAGTATCTACTAAGTACGCGATGTGAGTTAATAAGTCTCCAGTATCTCGAATTTCCACCGACTTGATGTTATTTTGAAGAGTGGGAACATTCAAGAAGGTTTGCACCATCAAGTTCTGCGCGGCCTGCGCTTATACCATCATGCACCCTGCTATACTTTGAGGACCCGTTGTCGCAAATTCCAATATATTCTTGATGGTGCCATAAGAAATGATGACCGGCACATCATGAACTGTAGCGTGAATTCTATATTGACTGTGCCCATCAGCTTCAGAAATAGTCTCCACGATTTCTGCAGAAGAAAGGAACTCATCTACTAGCAGAGGCGCGTAGTAGGGTTGATCCATCGTGAATAGTGGCAGAAGACCTGATGTCCTGATAAGATCCATAATATCTATTCTCATGGGTTCAGCAGCTAGTTCAGAGACATTGAAGGTTTCTCCTGGTTTGAAATTTGCAGTATCCTACAAAAATAATCGATGTTAGGAGTGAATGAGGCACATAGAAACATAACAATGAGCAAAGTAAAGATAGGCGCATAGGTTGATTAGGCGCATAACAGTTGTAATCACCAGAGGCGCGTACAACAGTGAGGCGCGTAATCAAAAATAGGCGCATAGAATTACAAGGCGCATGTAGACACCCCTCCTTGGACCGCTCACCCCGATTGCACATTTGATCTTATGTTTCTCCCCATTTTAAGTGTTTCTCGTTAGTTTCTGTCACTTCCGTTAAGTTCCTGACTGACTTCGTTAAGTCCAGGGACTAAACTGAATAACAGGGCTGACTTTCTAGTCCATTTTGTCAAAATCGCCTTCTCTGAGTCGCGCGCCTCCGACAGGAGGATCCAGATGCGCGCGCCTCCCGCCCCCAAAGCAGGAAGCGCGCGCCTCTGGGAGTCGGTTACAGATTTCTGGCCAGGATTCTCTCCCTTGCTCAATTTACAGGATTTTGCCAGGGAAAGATTTCTTGGTGACTGAGTTTTGGCACAAAAAACATCTCTCTTTCACCTATAAAACCCCCCTTTACCTCCATTTTCAAGGACCTTGGACCTTGGGCTCTCAATCTTACATTCTCAATAAGACACTAAAATTTCACACTCACAAAGCATTTCCAAAGGATTTCTCCAAAGAATTCATCAAGAAGTGTTTGAAGTCTCTTGAAGTCTAGGTAAAGTTATTTCTTTCCTCTTCTTAACTTCATCTCTTTTCTCTTTCTTTTTGTTTTATCAAAGTGCAATCACCCAAATCATTTTGAGACATGACTCTAATGATCACCTCATCTCATTGAGGTCGGTTAAAGAGTTATCTCCTACATTCCAAACTCTATTTTAAAACCCCTTTTTATGTTTAAAGAAGAAGAAGAAGAACGTTTATCATTCATGTAGATTTTGATCAAGCAAGACCAACTTTAGTTGGGCGAGATGGGTGTTTCGGTACTTCCCATCTCGTAACCTAACCCCCGAACCTCAAAACAAAGAATCTCTGTTTTCGTAATCAAACTTAGGCTATTATTAATAGGTTTTTCTTATGTTCCTCAAAACATACGTGGCGACTCTAAAAACAAGTTAGACATCCTAGGATAACCCACACGCTCTAGCCAGGCCGTGGTTCCCCCGGGGTATCTACAGTGGCGACCCTTCTGGGGACGTTTGAGGGTTAAACTTGCATTCTGATCAAAATCTACATATTTTCTGGGCATTCTGACTCCTGATGGGGGAGGCGCGCGCTTCTGGCCTCTTCAGCCTAAGGCGCGCGCATCCCGCATCAAGGACCAGAATCGCCCGCTTCTTCATGTTCTTCATCTTCTTCTTCTGCTATTCTCCACTAATCATTTATGCAGGGGTTACAATACGCACATAGGACCAGGACAATCCCCTGAGTCCAAAATCTGACAATCTGACAGGTGTGCCCAGAAGCGCGTGCCTCCCAATAGCATCGCGCCATGCGCGCGCGTCTCGTATCAACACTCAGAGGCGCACGCTTCTGGGTTGGTTCCCAAAACAGAAACAGGTCTCAGAACAGAGCAGTATGATGGGGGTGTGGGCACAGTTGCCTGCATCAGTGGTTATTCTGAACTTCGGAATGTTTTAATTTTATGTTCTATTTTATCGGTCACACGGGTGATTCGAATGTTGTAATTATGTGCTTATTTGTTTTTTTTTATTTCTTTTGAAAAAAAAATATAAAAAATATTTTGTCACCTGTTAGACCTCACACTACATGCACATATTCCTATGAATTGCTCACTATCGAGTCGCACAAGTCCAACCCCAAACCCGTCGAGGCCCGTCCTAGAAAGTTTCAAGCTCCACTCGACCTTGGCTCTTTCGAAGCGGTAAACCTCAGCCCGTGGCGAGTTCATGACTACATGTCGGGGGTGACCTTTGAGCCTCATATTCAAGCCGAGCACAAGCCACACAATTCTAGTTAGGGTCTAACACTCCGTGACTCAAGTCGGTTTCCATGTACTGAGATTTCCCTAAACTAATGTCTTCAAATCATACATGCCAACTTGTTGAAACAGACGCAATAAAAATCCGTCCCCAAAAGTGGTTATTTTGGATGAAAATAAAATCTGTCCCCGCATGTATGCTTTACTACATTAATTTAGTTTAATCCCGATACATGTAGGATTCACAAACGCGATGGAATACGATGAGTATATGGGACCGTGAGATGGTCTATATACTAGTGTGACGATTCCATTATTTTCTTAGAAACCCCAAAAGGGATCCATTCCCTCCGACTTATATAAAAAAAAGAGTCTTTTCTTATGTGGTTCGAGTCGTGTGCCCAACTGTGTGTTCTAAGCCTCTTCGTGGACCGCAAGTGTTACTCAAGACTGACAAGGGCCTCTTCTGCAATATAGGTTCAATTGGTACTTACAGAGTCTACCGGGATTCGGCAAATCGGTTAGTCCGTGAAGAGATCACTCCAACAGCTCCTACATCAACAATGGCCGGCGGCTCCAACACCAACAATACCATGACTCTCGAACAACTCGCAACCATGGTCCAACTCCTCCAAGAGCAAGTCTCCACCCTTAATAAGGAGGCACAAAGCAAGGACGACATTTGGCAATCCCACCTCGACAGCCAAAGGGAGGTCCACGAGGCCGAGATGGAGCTAATGAAAGAAAAGCTCACTAATCTTGCCAAGGGGAAGAGCAAAAATGACGATGACGAATCCGAATGGACCGAAGGTTTGTTCAAAAGTCCTTATGTCAACACCCGCACCAAGAAAGTGGGAGAGCCAAGTTCCGAGAACAATGAGCCCAAAATGGTGGATTCTATCATGGCCTACATCGACCAAAAATTCAATAGGCTCAACATGGGGAAAGGCTCCGACACAAGCCTTTATCAATCATCCATCCTCATGAGTACTATGGCCGCTCTTCCTGATAAGTTCAAGATGCCCGACATAAGCAAATTCAAGGGCAACTCTTGTCCTATGGCTCACATTGAGACTTATATTTGGGCAATGGTTCCGAAGAAGGTCTCCCCCAAGGTGATGGCTCAATGCTTTCCTCTCACTCTCGAGGGGGCGGCAAAAGATTGGTATGCTACTCTCCCGCTCACTGTCCGTCTTGATTGGGACTCCGCCATGCTTGCCTTCATGAACCAATACCAAGGCAACACCACTCACCGGCCCACAAGGAAAGAGCTAGAGAACACTACTCAACGAGACCACGAGTCCTTCATCGACATCACAAGGAGATGGAATGATAAACTCTCCGAGATTGTGGAAAGGCCAAATACCAAGGAGCAAATGGACATCTTTCTCAAATGTCTCAAAATTGATCTCCGCACCCACCTAAGTGGGGCTTGCTATGCGGATTTCTCCCAAATGTATGAGGTGGGGGTCCGAATGGACGAGTTGCTCAAGGAAGTCAAGAAAAGTGCTCCTAGCTACCTCTACAAGGCCGCTTCCAACTCCACAAAAGAGGCCTCGATCAACGCCGTCACTATCGACAAGGGGAATTACAAAAAGGTTCCTCCACCCCAAGGGAAGAAGTCTCGAAATGACCGTGTCTACACGCCTCTCCAAGGCATGACTCAAACCGAAGCTTTCGAAGTCCTCAAAGCAAAGGGTCAAGTCACACCCGTACAAGGGTACCAACCCAAGACGGTCAACCCCAATCATGCTCACCACAAATATTGTGGCTACCACCAATATAGTGGCCACACCACCGAGGAATGCTTCGTTCTCCGCAATGTCATTCAATATCTCATAGACAAGAAAGAATTTGTAGTGACTAATGGCGAACATGTCAATGTAATAGAGATAGGAGAACTCGAAGGGACCACCCATTCAAACCCAATTGTGAATGGGGGCCCTAATGTTATGAATAAGATTGACAATTCTTGTTATGTTGTGACTTACGATGAGGTAATGAGGGAAGTACTAGAGAATAGGAAAAAGAAGCAAGATGGGAACGTCAACATGCTAACTCGATCCGGCCGAGTCATAGCAAGCAACCCTTCCACTTCTGCACCAAGCTCCTCTTCTCAAAGGCCGCAAGCTCGCGACACTCCCGAGTGTTGGGTTTCGTAGTCACATGCGCAGCGGAATTAAGCATTTAGAATTTAATGAAACCCAAAGCCCATAGATCCATTCATATGATTAAGTCAAATACAACAATATGAATACTAGAATACTAACCCTTGATGCCTTTGATTTTGCAACCTTGAATTCGATAGATGCTTGAAATCTTGATCACGAACAAAGCAAGAATCACGAACTATGAAGATGATAAGTTTCACCCTCTAGCGGTATCCACACCACGAACGAATATCAAGAACACTTGATCTTGGTTGCTAGACCAAATTGTGAAACACTTTTTCACAATCAAAAGAACTATATGGAATTTATTTTGTGTATTATTTTGTTCCTCAACCAAGAATGTCTTGGAACAAAATAAACCCTCTCTCAAACTCTTTGAGACTCACAAAATCATTAGCCTAGAGTGCTGGCCGAATTTGGTCTTTTATACACAAGTATGACCTATTCCAAATAGGAAACTTGTGTCAAAATCCTTCCAAAATTCGTTTCCAAATCAAATTAGGAATCTGCCACCCGACAGCACTGTGCGGCCGCCCAAAATCATCTGTGCGGTCGCACAACTATCTGAAGCAAAACTGGTACAAAACTGTCCTAAGTGTGCGGCCGCCCAGTCAATACTGTGCGGTCGCCCACTCTTCAGAATGTCCAGAATTTCCAAAATTCCAATATAGTCCCTTTTAAAGATTCGTTCTATTGTGTGTGACCCTCTAGGATTATACTAAGTTGGCAATGAGCTCAAACATGATCCCATAAGATATGATTAGGTTCTAGCAAACCGTCATACCTACCCAAATAGTATAACTAGATACAAGTTCGCATTCCTTTAGAATATGTCATAATCCCTTTGTCCACGATGTCATTGAACACAAGTCATGGTCAACAAGTCAACTTGTATTGTTCAATACTTTTCTCGATCCCGAATATGTTGATAATCCAAATGACATTGATCCAATCAATCCATTTGAGTTTGGCCAAACATTTCAACAACATCAATCCTTCGAGGGGCCCAAGCTTGACATCTCTCCGAAGAGGGACAAATCCATTTGGCTTATTATTCTTCCCTACGTGAATCCAATCATGCCAATCATACCCTTTATAACTACCGTGTTAAGGCAGCGTTTGAATACGTCAAACATAATGTTCATCAAGTGGAAGACTATAATAACTTCATGTCTAAGGATTCAAATGACATAACTAATATGAGATATATGTACGACATAGACCATGACATAAATCTCATACCGCGGGTCATGTCCAGTACCTTGTTCCAAACAAGTACCCATAAATCTAACATGATCATCTCATGATCATTTAGCCTTTATACTAGTGCTTAACAAGCTCTAGGGACGGAGATTATTATAAGCAAACACGAGCCATAATAATAATCCTATTATCTCTTTATTATCATGATAACTTACAACGTTCAACGAACGTGCCTAGGGCACCAACACCAACACCGAGATCTTGTCATCCGCAATCTCGATGATACATCAATTTCTCCCGATACTACTCCCAAGGACCTCACGGCAATGATCGGTCACATTCATTTTGGCAACGTCATCACCTTTGCCGATATGGACCTTCCACCATTTGGTTCCGACCACAACGAGGCTATTTACCTCAAGGTACGAGCAAGGGGGAGGCCCATCTCAAGAGTCTTAGTGGACGGCGGTTCCGCACTCAACCTCATGCCTGGCAGAATCATGGGCATACTGGGGCTTAAGGATTCCGATTTGAAGCCTTCTACTCAAGTAATCCGAGGTTATGACAGCACCGCCCGTACAGTCATGGGCATGATCGAAATAGACTTTGAGTTTGGGAGCATGGTCATGTCCATTCCATTCGAAGTGCTTGACATCCCGGCCTCGTTCAACTTGCTTTTGGGTCGACCATGGATTCACAGTTCTAATGCCGTCCCGTCAACTCTCCATCAATGTGTCAAGATCCGAAATGGTGATGAAATAGTGACCGTCATGGCCAAAAACGTCACTATCCACAGAAAAGGTGAGCCCGTCCACCAAGTTCAGCAGGGTTTACCAGACTCCACTCTCTCCGGCGTCTCAATCAACGCCATTGACAAAGAAGGGGGAAACGGATCATGGACCCCCAGCAATCACAAAGTCCTCCGCATGATGAGGAATATGGACTACTTCCCTGGTTTAGGCCTAGGGAAATATCAACAAGGAATCCTACATCCTGTGCGAGTCCCATTTGTCAAGAACACATTCGGTTTGGGGTACGAGCCTTCCAGAGAAGACTTGAAACAAGAGCAAGCGATCAAGGATGAAAAGGCCCGAGCTCGTAAAGAAGTTCGTCGTTATGAGGTCCCTAATCTAAGGCCTTACCGCAAGACGTTGAATGGCTATTTTGTCCGCCAAGGGGAAGACGTTCCATACATGATCTTTCCCGAGCCATGGGTTAACAATAAGGGTGTCAAAAAGCCCGGTCTCGAAATCTTCTCCGATTGTGAGATCCAGAAATCCGAAAGGGAACCAACTCCCATGTCGCCCCGTGAATGGTGGGGAAGGAAGGTGACTATAGAGTTCGAGACAGAAATCATCGTGGGGGAAGAACCGATAGATTTAGCCTCCATGTTCGAAGAGCTTGCCATAATGAATGAATGCCAAGTCAACGCCATCCATGACACCGTCATCATGAATGAGACTATCAGTGAGATCCCGCCAAGCTCCGAGCCGATCAACAATTGGTATTCTACGAAAGGGCCTGTGGTATCCGAGGAATTCTTAGTCCAAGAAATGGGTTGCATACCCCGCACAGCAACAAAGGAAGAGCGGCTCACACTTACTTTCGAGTTCGAGAGTGTCTCTAATACCCTCACCCAAGAGGATATAGAGGCCATAGCCGAGCGTGTGTTTCCTTTCTTTGCTAATGAAAAATTTGATATTTCTGAGTACCCTGAGATTGCAAATATCATAAATGATGAATTAACTAATAATGAACTTAATGAACAAGTTAATAACGATTCAAATTATGATGAAATAGACCATGAAAACACAACATACTTAAATGAACTTGCTCAACAGGTCCGTAGTCGTGGTGAAAATGGTCCAGGGGCTGACGAAGAATTGCATGTTGTTAATCTGGGTACCGACGAAGAGCCAAGGGAAACTAAGATCGGAAGCTTCTTCAAGGGGGACGACAGAGACAGACTGACTGCACTGCTCAGAGAATTTGTGGATGTGTTTGCATGGTCATACAAAGACATGCCGGGTTTGGACAGAAAGGTAGCGGAGCACAGAATTCCGATCAGAGAAGATGCCAAGCCAGTAAAGCAGAAGCTCAGAAAGATCAAGCCAGAATGGTCTCTGCAAGTCAAGGAAGAGATCGAGAAGCTCCTCAGTGTGGGTTTCATCAAGGTTATCGAGTATCCGGCATGGTTAGCCAACATCGTGACAGTCAGAAAGGAAAACGGCAAGGTTCGAGTTTGTGTGGACTTCCGGGATTTGAACAAAGCTTCCCCGAAAGACGATTTTCCACTCCCTAACATCGACATGATGGTCGACTCCACTGCTGCCTACGAGGTTCGCTCATTCGTGGATGGGTTCGCTGGGTACAATCAGATTCTCATGACCGAGGAAGATCAACATAAGACAGCCTTCACAACACCGTGGGGTACCTTTTGCTACACAGTCATGCCATTTGGGTTAAGAAACGCTGGGGCTTCCTACCAAAGAGCCGTGACAGACTTGTTCCACGATATGATTCACAAAGAAATCGAGGTTTATGTGGACGACATGATCATTCACTCCAAAGGGACCGATGGTCAACATTTAATCGATCTCCGCAAGTTCTTCGAAAGGCTTCGTCAACACAAGATGAGGCTCAATCCTGTAAAGTGCACGTTCGGGGTTATCCGAGGCAAAGTCCTTGGTTATATGGTCACTGAAAGGGGAATTGAAGTAGATCCCTCCAAAATCAAGGCAATCATTGACATGCCTCCTCCAAAGACGCAGAAAGAGATCAAAGGTTTCATGGGCAGACTACAATACATCAGTCGGTTTGTGCACCAACTCACTTCCATGTGCGAGCCAATCTTTAAGCTACTCAAGAAGAATGTGGCTCTAGAATGGACCGACGCGTGCCAAGAATCCTTAGACCAAGTAAAGCATTACTTGACGTGCCCTCCTGTTCTAGTTCCGCCGCACAAGGAGAAGCCTCTTTTGCTCTATCTCATTGTCAATGATGAAGCCCTAGGGGCTATGTTAGCATAAGAGCAACGAGAGTCCACATAGGAGAATGCCATTTATTTTGTCAGTCGTCGATTCCAAGGAGGCGAAAAGAACTACTCTGTCTTAGAGAAGTCATGTGCGGTATTGGTTTGGGTTACTCAAAAGCTCAAACACAATATGGAAGCTTTTCCGATCAAGCTAGTAGCAAAGGTGGAACCGCTCCGCTACATCTTCGAGAAGCCTTTCATGTCAACAAGAATAGACAAATGGTACTTCATGCTCGCCGGCTATGATATCACTTACGTCACACTAAAATCCGTCAGGGGGAAAGTGTTCAGTGACCAGCTTGCCGAATTCCCGTGTGACGAAGTGAAGGGGGAAGACGTACAGTTCCCCGACGAGCATTTAATTTGTACTGCAACTGAGGAAAATAAATGGCAACTTTTTTTCGATGGCGCCGCCAATAAACACGGTTTTGGTATAGGAGTATTGCTTGTCGATCCAAAAGACATCTACACTCCCATTGCCATCCGTCGAGAATTCGAAGCTACCAACAACATTGCCGAGTATGAAGCATGCATAGCAGGGCTCGAAGCAGCTCTCGAAAGAAACGTCACGGAACTAGAAGTATTCGGCGACTCTTTGCTTCTTATCAATCAGCAATTGGGTAAATGGCGAATCCAAGACCCGACCCTCCAACAGTATGGTCAGCACCTTGAAGAATTGGTTGAACAATTCCAAGAGATCACTTTCAACTACCTGCCAAGGGATAAAAATCACTTCGCCGATGCACTGGCCACCATAGCTTCATTAGTCGAAATGCCCAAAGGGAAAATGGTGAAGCCTTTCAAAATTGCCCGAAGGAACAGTCCGGCGTACTGCATGAGTATCGAGATCAACAAGGTTCAAACAAAATCTCCGTGGTATTCGGATATCATGAATTTCCTCAAAGATGGCACTTATCCCGAGAATAGCAATAAGAAGTCTCAAGCGGCTCTGCAAAGGCTAGCCTCTCGGTACGTACTGATTGGGGACTGAGTCTACAAAAGGCACCACGACGGGATCAATCTCTTATGCGCCAATGAGGCTGAAGCTCAAGAGATAATGTGTGAAGTGCACGAAGGAGAGTGTGGACCCCACATGAATGGGTTTATGCTAGTCCAGAAGATACTCCGCATTGGTTACTATTGGAGCACTATAGAACGAGACTGTATCGAGAAAGTCAAAAGGTGTGCCAAGTGCCAATTCCATGCTAATCTGCAACATGCTCCACCCTCGCAACTTTACAACATGGTCACACCTTGGCCTTTCTCTTGTTGGGGGATAGACATCATCGGTAAAGTCCATCCTGCCGGAAGCAATGGGCAGTCATTCGTCCTAGTGCTCGTCGACTACTTCACAAAGTGGGTCGAAGCACAAGCCTATCGGACCCTCAACGCCAAGAAAGTGGCCGAATTTGTAAAGATTAATATCATGTGCCGATACGGCGTGCCTCATGAAATCATTTCCGACAACGGCTCTCACTTTGAGAAGGAAATGGATGCACTTTTGGTAGAATACAAGATCACCAAGCATAAGTCATCTCCTTACCGTCCCCAAGCAAATGGCGCGGTTGAAGCAGCAAATAAGACCATCGATACCATCATCAAGAAAATGGCCTCAACAGGAAGGGATTGGCCCGAGAAGCTACCATTAGCATTGTGGGGCTACCGCACATCAATACGGTCAGCAACAGGAGAAACTCCTTATGCATTAGTCTATGGTTCTGAAGCCGTACTCCCAATCGAACTTTAAGTCCCATCTCTACGGGTCCTCCTCGAGAATCAAGTCAACGAGGTCGATTGGATGCAAAGTCGATATGAACAGCTAGCCTTACTCGACGAGAAAAGGCTAAGAGCACTCGAACGCATAAGGGCGTATCAGCAAAGGATGGCAAGAGCTTTCAACAAAAAGGTGAAGCCTCGAAACATCAATGTGGGAGATTTGGTCTTAAGACAACATCCTCCTAATGCCATGAATCCCCTGGGGAAATGGGGACCCCGATGGATCGGTCCGTACGTGGTCAAAAAGATACTAAGCGGCGTGTAGTCTGACTCGTGGATTTAGATGGTGACCAGCTGCCAAAGGAGGTCAACCTCGACAAGCTCAAGAGGTTCTATGCTTAATAAACAAAGACCATAAAAAAAAAAAAAATTGCTCGCTAGGCTGAAAACCCGTAAGGGCGGCCTAGGCAAAAATTAGAGCACGTGCAAAAAAAGAAGCCCGCTAGATTGAAAACCCGAAAGGGCGGTCTAGGCAAAAAACAGGGTGCACACAAGTTTTTTTTAAAAAAATGGTCTTTGTTTGTTTGAACTACGGAGACCTGAGCCTCCCAACTGGAGGAACGTAGGCAACCTTCGGGTGCGGTCTAAAACATATCAAAAATACCCAATTCACTTCAAATAACAAGATGCAATTTTTATTCATTCAATGAATTATTCAAGCCATTACAACGGATTTATTGAGCAACAAAAGACATCAAAACATTAAATCCTAAAACAAAGTGGTCTAATTTAATTGCAATCTCTTAGGGTACTAAGAAAAGTCCAATTTTCTCTTAGCCTTCAAAGGACCACCCGATCGTCTCTCAATCCTTTTCTTCTTGGATAACGAAGGAGCACTAATACGCACCGAAACCTTCTGTGTTGCGGCACGTCTCCTGGCATAAAAGTCATCCAAAGGAGTACCCAAAGGGTCAGCAAGAATGTTACTCGAATCAGCAACAGCCTCCCTATATCTCAAGGCGCTGCTAGGCTCAAAACCCTTTCCCAACAACTCGGCACAAAGCACATCGACCTAAGTGATGCCACGGTAAAGGGTGCCAAACAAATAATCCAAGTAGCTCTCGGGAAGGAAGACACTCCCCCGATGCAGAGAAGCAAAAGCCCAATGGTTGCGATCATCTCCCCAAGCCGACTGAAGCTCACTCGAGAAGTCCGGACCCATAAAAGCAACTGGACGAAGCATTCCATCCCTCGGAAAAGGAATTATCTGTTGGCGCCCGAACTGCCGCAGAACCCGCTCTGGCTGGTAAAATGAAGAATCTCTCAAGCCGGGTACAACCACGTGCTGAAAACCAAGAGTCCATTCCACAAAAGGACGAAGACCCCAAGGAGGAGGGCACCACTCAATATCGACGGTTACCCGAGAGGCAAAGAACTTCTTCCAACCATCTTCAGATAAATCCCGGATCAACAGCTTCCTCCTATGAACAGCAAAAGGAGACAAATCACCATCCGGGGAATAAATCTTGAAGTGTTCTCGGAGCCATATGGTCAAGAGCAAAGGGCTTCCCCGACACATCTTGTCCGTCTTATGTAACTCATCAAGGCCGTGCAACGTCTCCCCTACAATAAGAGGGATTATACTAAATTGTTGCTCCTTGGCTTGCAAAATAATCTCAGTCAACTGCGCATCCGCAGTCCCGAAGGGTGTAACAAACAGTACTTCACTAAAGAGACAAGCGGCCATGGAATTCCTCTTGAAAGATTCAACCACCGGATCCTCCGAGTGTAAACTGAAGAACATCGGCAACTCAGTTATGTCAATCACAGTACCGTGCAACATCTTCCTCACGTCCTCAACAGGGAGATTCAGTAACTCAACCCAAGAGTCAATGGCACCACGGTGATATTTAGGGACGGCAATCCGACCGCCCAAAGGCATGCCAAGGATAGCCTCGAAATCATCAACAGTCGGCACCATTTCATTAGCTAAAAAGTTGAAGGTATGGCTATCGCAATCCCAGAAAGCCGCGGCAGCTCTCTACAAATCCCAATCCGGCTTCAACGTCCTCAAAGTGAAAAGAATTCGGAACCCGAAGTCTTTAATGAAGGCCTTCTTGGGATGGGTCTTGAAAGAATACACAAAAGTGTCCAAGTCCTTTTCATACCCACTAACAACCTTGGCATCAAGAACAAAAGAATTGGAAGCCATGGAAAATGTTGATCACGAGCAAAGTTGAGCAATAATATGATGTTCAAAAATGGCAGAAAGGAGCTGTGAGAATCAAGTGGTCGAACAGAAGTTGATATTATAGCTGTTGGGGGGTCTTTTGGCTAGCAAATGTCAAGCCCGGAATTCCGCCTCCCAGATGCGCGCGCCACCCGCCAGCGGTCTGAAATGTGCGCGCGTCCCAAGCCTACAGAGGAAAGCGCGCGCCTCCCAAGTCTAGATCACTTCAGAAAAGGCCTTGTCAGAAATCTCCAGCCCAAATCAAGACACAGCCCCGGTCCTCGGACACCTAGTTGGGCACACCTTCTTCTAGTCCGCCCTTAAGGCATGTCAAAGATTGAAAGTAGGATAGAAACTCCCACTCAAAAGTAGGCTGTCCTTCTCCAGATTCCGAACTCCCTAAGTTCTGTCACGGGTGCCATACCCCCCTCAAGAGTCAATCTCAACATTTCATCCCCAGCAGGAACATTCTTCTGGTCGCGGTCAACTGTGCCCGCACCCCACAAGTCAAAAAGTCAAGTGTGACTCCAAGTGGCACGCGACTTCAAAGCAATATTTTATCAACGGATTTCACTAACGGATTCATCCTCAAAGGTTCACTAACGGCCTCCTCAAAGGTTCACCAACGGCCTCTACAAAGGTTCACTAACGGCCTCATTCAAGGGTTCACTAACGGCCTCATCAACGGATTTCACTAACGGATTCGTCCTCAAAGGTTCACTAACGGCCTCCCCAAAGGTTCACCAACGTCCTCTACAAAGGTTCACCAACGGCCTCTTCAAAGGTTCACTAACGGCCTCATTCAAGGGTTCACTAACGGCCTCATCAACGGATTTCACTAACGGATTCGTCCTCAAAGGTTCACTAACGGCCTCCTCAAAGGTTCACCATCGGCCTCTCCAAAGGTTCACCAACGGCCTCTCCAAAGGTTCACCAACGACCTCTTCAAAGGTTCACTAACGACCTCATTCAAGGGTTCACTAACGACCTCATCAACGGATTTCACTAACGGATTCGTCCTCAAAGGTTCACTAACGGCCTCCTCAAAGGTTCACTAACGGCCTCTTCAAAGGTTCACTAACGGCCTCTCCAAAGGTTCACTAACGGCCTCATTCAACATATTCAGCCGGCAGGTTCACCTAACGGATCATGCCACCCCCTCTATCAACAAAAGCCGCTCACACAGGGAGTGCACCACTATCTCTCGCAATTTCAAATTCCTGCTTTCATCGAGTCTTTGCTTTTTCTTGGTGATGTCCTCGGCGGGTGTTTTAAACTTTCGTCGACGCATTTTGCTTTGCAATCCACGTCGCCGAGGGGCTCTGTAGACACCCCGCCTTGGACCGCTCACCCCGATTGCACATTTGATCTTGTGTTTCTCCCCATTTTAAGTGTTTCTCGTTAGTTTCTGTCACTTCCGTTAAGTTCCTGACTGACTTCATTAAGTCCAGGGACTAAACTGAATAACAGGGCTGACTTTCTAGTCCATTCTGTCAAAATCACCTTCTCTGAGTCGCGCGCCTCCGACAGGAGGATCCAGACGCGCGCGTCTCCCGCCCCCAAAGCAGGAAGCGCGCGCCTCTGGGCGTCGGTTACAGATTTCTGGCCAGGATTCTCTCCCTTGCTCAATTTACAGGATTTTGCCCGGGAAAGATTTCTTGGTGACTGAGTTTTGGCACCAAAAACATCTCTCTTTCACCTATAAACCCCCCCCCCTTACCTCAATTTTCAAGGACCTTGGACATTGGGCTCTCAATCTTACATTCTCAATAAGACACTAAAATTTCACACTCACAAAGCATTTCCAAAGGATTTCTCCAAAGAATTCATCAAGAAGTGTTTGAAGTCTCTTGAAGTCTAGGTAAAGTTATTTCTTTCCTCTTCTTAACTTCATCTCTTTTCTCTTTCTTTTTGTTTTATCAAAGTGCAATCACCCAAATCATTTTGAGACATGACTCTAATGATCACCTCATCTCATTGAGGTCGGTTAAAGAGTTATCTCCTACATTCCAAACTCTATTTTAAAACCCCTTTTTATGATTTAAAGAAGAAGAAGAAGAACGTTTATCATTCATGTAGATTTTGATCAAGCAAGACCAACTTTAGTTGGGGAGATGGGTGTTTCGGTACTTCCCATCTCGTAACCTAACCCCCGAACCTCAAAACAAAGAATCTCTGTTTTCGTAATCAAACTTAGGCTATTATCAATAGGTTTTTCTTATGTTCCTCAAAACATAGGTGGCGACTCTAAAAACAAGTTAGACATCCTAGGATAACCCACGCGCTCTAGCCAGGCCGTGGTTCCCCCGGGGTATCTACAGCACATAACTTTGATTCTATGAAAATACTAAGGAAAAATTAAACATAAAGGAAATTGACTAAGTATAGAGGTAGGCGCATAAGAGAACTAGGAGCACTATATCATAGGCGCATAAAAGAGGCGCAGAATGATATAAGGCGCGTAGTTAAGATAGGCGCATACAACTGTACTTAGGCGCATAACTATGTGTGTAATTTATACTTAGCATAAAAACGCGCAAAAATCACAAACACATACAAACCATTAACATGAAAGGAATAAGGTTCAAAAATGCAAATTTTTGAAAAACAAGTTTTGAGAATCATAAAACCCAAGTCATGCAAGAAAAACGAAGAACACGAAGAACATGTCATTGAGTGCTCGAAGAACACCAAGAACACAAAAAACGTGAAACTTCACCAAATCAAACAAATACTATATCAAAAAGACCGCATGAAGACAATGATTCTATATATGCTAACCAAAACAAGAACAAATCAACAACAAATCCAGAAAATGGATTCAAAGATCCGAAAATTTGAAAAGTCTAAAAACTAAGATTCTCAGATTTGCAACATATAATGCATTGATCGTTAAAAAATCAGGTTATAAAGATTCAAAATTAAAATACGAACACAACCTAACAAACGATTTCAGAAATGGATAACCGAAACATGAAAAATCAAAGAAGATAGTATTTTCGGTTTTAAGAGAAACCGAAACCCAGAAGAGAAAAAAATTGCGAAAAATTAAGAGTTTAGGGTTTAGAATTCATACCATTTCGTCTTGATTTGCTTCGGATGCTCGTTTAGGACCCATTTATATGTAAAAAAGTAAAGAAATTAAGAAGAAATGGAGGAAATCGAGTAGAGAGAGAGAGAGTTGACGGAAGAGAGACTGGGAAGGGGAGTGAGATATTTTGAGAGAAATAGAAAGAGTGCAGAGGGAGGAAGAAAAAGATAGAGAGGATATTTAAGCATAAAAGGGGAAATGAAAGGTTTAGGTCAACTTATATAGGGTTAGGGTTTTTAGAAAGATGAGAAGTTGAAGGGATAGGCATTTAATGAGGGTGTCATAGAAAGGATGGGTAATTAATGTGAATGACACAAAGGTACAGTGATGTGACACCAAGTGACCAGAAAAATTGTCCCACTTCTCTTATAAGTGTATGAACAATTTTGACCAATTTTTGCACAAACACTAAAAACATCTTTTTTAGTGCAAGTTTGGGGTGCAAGAAATATATCCCCAGAAAATAAAAATTTTGAAAAATGGAAAACGAGGGAAAAATTAATTGCACTAGTACCCTTGAACAATCATGGAATTTCGTGAAACAACATAGATTCTATATGCAATAAATAAGAACTAACATATCTGGTACTTGTGAAAAATTGAATACGGTCAATCATTGAAATATTAAATGAGGAATTGATTGAGCCGTATTATTAATTGGGCGCTAAGGGAGGCGCATAACTCATAGGCGTGCAGGGATGTATTGAGGCGCATAAATATTAGCGCGCGCTGTGAGTTGAGGCACGTGGGATTTTGGCGCGTGAAGTTTCTTTGAAATTTTAAAACTGATCTAATAATTGATATACAACTTAACAAGACAAAATAAATCATTAGTATTGACAAAACTATATGGACTAGTTAAGTTCAAGCATACCTATTTCGCCTCTCAAAAAGATGAACCTTTTAGCATCTAGTTGTTTCGTAAGAATGTCGGCGATTTGAAAGTCGGTTCCCACGTGTTCCAAATCAATGTTGCCTTTTTCCACGTGGTCTTTGAGGAAGTGATACTTGATGTCAATGTGCTTTGTATTGGAGTGCATGACAGGATTTTCAAAAACGGCAATTGTTGATGTATTGTCGCAGTAGATGGGACAATTTTCTTCAATGATGTCATAATCCACCAATTGATGCTTTATCCATAGAATCTGGCAGCAACAACTTTCAACAGCGATATATTCTGCTTCCGTAGTTGAGACAGACACTGAAGCTTGTTTCTTACTCGCCCATGACACAAGTCGATATCCGAGGAAATGACAAGTGCCACTTGTGCTTTTCCTATCAATTGTGCACGCTGCATAATCCGCATCTGAGTAACCTATAAGTTTAAAATTTGAATATTTAGTGTACCAAAGTCCAAGGTTAACAGTGCCGGATAGATATCTTATAATACGTTTCACGGCAATCAAGTGCGTTTTTCTAGGGTCATATTGATAACGAGCGCAAACACAAACGCTACACATTATATAAGGCCTACTAGAAGTAAGATAAAGAAGTGAGCCAATCATACCTCAGTAGAGTGTTTGATCAACCTTTTTACCTTTTAAATCTTTGTCGAGTTTATTGCCGATAGCCATTGGTGTGTCGTATGCCTTAGGATTCTCTAGTCCAAACTTTTTGATTAGATCCCTTGTTTACTTGGCTTGATTGATAAATATGCCTTCATTCATTTGCTTGATTTGAAACCCGAGGAAGAATGTGAGTTCTCCCATCATGCTCATTTCAAACTTGCTCTTCATTAGTTTCTCAAAGCGCTTGCACAACAATTCATTAATAAAACTAAATATAATATCATCAACATAAATTTGAACAAGTAATTTATGACCATTATGTTTGGCAATGAAAAGAGTTGTATCGATTTTACCATGAGTGAAGCCTTTCTCAATGAGAAACTTGGATAGTGTATCATATCATGCTCTTGGCGCTTGATTGAGCCAATACAAAGCTTTCTGGATTTTGTAAACATGATTTGGAAATTGTGAATCTTCAAACCTAGGTGGTTGAGCTACGTAGACTTGTTCTTGGAGTTCACCATTTAGAAATGCGCTCTTCACATCCATTTGATATAACTTGAAGTTCTTATGAGCGGCGTAGGCTAGAAAGATCCTTATAGCTTCAAGTCTTGCTACGGGCACAAAAGTTTCATCGTAATCGATTCCTTCTTCTTGCCTATAGCCTTGTTCAACCAATCTTGCTTTTTTTCTTGTGATGGTTCCATTCTTATCCATCTTGTTTCTTAACACCCATTTTTTACCAATCACTTTTTGATCATGAGGTCTTCGAACTAGAGTCCAAACCTTACATCATTCAAATTGATTGAGTTCTTCTTGCATTGCAACAACCCAATTTGGATCTTGGAGAGCTTCATCTGCCTTCTTCGGTTCAATTTGAGAGATAAATGCGGTGTAAGCATCAAAGTTAGTAGCTCTCCTTGTACGAACCCCAAGATGTAGATCACCAATGATATTATTGATTGGGTGACCTCTAACTTCACGGATTTCAGGAGGTAAGTTAGGTTGGGTTGTAGTAACTTGAAGGTCTTCAATTGGTACATCTTCACCAGCTTCAAAATCATCAAAGTTAGGGGGTTGAACTGGTTTAAAATTGAAAGTGGGAGTGACACCAGGTGCAGCATTAGAGTTTGGCTCAAGAGTAAAAGCATCAGGCGCATTGTACGGTGCAACTGAATCTTCACTTGGTGTGCTATTATCAAAATACGACGCAACTGATGTAGATGGATTTCCTTGAGTTGATGCATTCTGATCTTGTGTAGGTGCAACTGGAATAGGAGTACCTGTCTCAATAAACTCAACAGAATCATTAGAAACATTTGGAGCCAAATGTGGCTCAAGGAGAGAATGTTCATCAAATGTAACATGTACAGATTCAACTATCACTAATGTAGATCTATTGAAAACACGAAAAGCTTTAGAGTGTTTGGCATATCCAACAAAAATACCTTCGTCGGCTTTGGCATCAAATTTACCTCTATGTTCGTTTTCATTGTAGAGGATGTAACATTTGAAACCAAAGATTTTGAAGAATGCAATGTTGGGAGTTCTACCGCGCCAAAGTTCATACGGAGTCTTGTTTTGAAGTTTGTTGATGAGGGAACGATTTTGAGTAAAACATGCAGTGTTGACAGCTTCTTCCCAAAAGTACTTGGGTAGTTTGGCTTCAGCTATCATCGTCTTTCCCGCTTCAATCAATGTCCTATTCTTTCTTTCCACAACGCCATTTTGTTGAGGAACTCCAGCTATTCAAAAGTTATGATCTATCCCATAATCGTCACAGTATCGAGCAACACCTTTGTTCTTAAATTCTGTTCTATTGTCAGATCGAACACTTACGTTGTCATCTTCTTTTTGGGTTTGGAGCAGTCTGAATAAGGTGGTTAGAATGTCATAGCAATTGTCCTTTGTAATCATCATTTCCACCCACGTATATCTTGAGTAATCATCCACCACAACTAGAGTATATTTGTTTCCTCTAATACTTGCAGTGGTAACTGGTCCAAATAGATCAATGTGCAGCAGTTGCAAATATCTAGTAGTTGAGGGAATTGTCTTGCTGGAGAAAGACTGCTTCAGTTGTTTGCCAAGTTGACACGCGGCGCACTTCTTGTCATGATGATCAGCAACCTTGGGAAGTCCTTTAACAAGATTATTCCTGCTGAGTTTAGATAGATACTTGATGTTGCTCCATCTTATGTTGCTTCTTGGCTTTGCCATTGATGTGGTCGCTTTCGTCATGATGTTTAGCCCTTAGGCGTTCAAGTGATGACCTTCGTTGTAAAACTTGTTTAGACATCTTTTCATCATTTTGCCAAGAATTAAATTGAACAACTTGGAGGAGTGTATGAGGACAAGAATGACTTTTATTTGATGATACCGACTCAAACATTGACATTAATGAGAAGGAAGAAAACTTAATGCACACATTTAGAGGACCTTTGACTTTTTTTTTTTTTTAATTCCTATTACTAGGTAGAGAAAGAGAAACGGAGATTGTTGTCATCGTCTTTGCCGTTGTAGTCTCCTTGTGGCATGATCTCTTGTTGAAGCCCCATTTTAAATATGATCCTCTTCCTTGATGAGTTGCTCTTCACCCAAGGTAAATTCACCATTGTCGATCAAATCTTGGATGATGTTTCAGAGAAGGAGGCATCCTTCGGTAGTGTGGCCGCTATGCTTGTGGTAGTTGCACCATTCACCAAATGCATGATTCTTCGGTATCGTCTTCGGCTTGTACCCTTCCAAAGGCTTAACCTTTCCACTTGCCACCAAAGTTTCAAATGCTTCGGTTTGGGTTACTCCTAGGAGAGGAGTGAAAACTCGCTTGTTGGCGGAACCTTTATGGATTTTGTGGGGAGGGCCACTGGAGCATGCTTTACCGTTGGCCTTTGCTTTGTTGTCGGTGAGCTCTTGCAGACGGGCCCTAAGTTCGGACACTTCTTCCTTGTGAATTCAACTCTCTAGATCGAAACGGGCTTGCCACAAATAGTCTTTGCGTCGGGCATCCTCGACAAGTCTATCCATTTGTTCCCCCATGGTTCTTATTATGTTGAAAAGCCTTTCGTTGGACACGGAAATGCTCTCTCCCTTGTTGTTGTTTCCGTTGGAAGCCATTGGACCTATTGGAAGAACACGGTTGATCTTAGGTTGGCCCCACAAATACGTTTGTAGTAAAAATGATTTAACCCACAAACAAGAGAAAAGACTCAACCACATAAAGATTTTTATTTTTTTTATAAGTCGGAGGGACGGAGTCCCTTTTGGGGTTTCTAAGAAAATAGTGGAATGGTCACACAAGTATATAGACCTTCTCGCGATCCCATATACTCATCGGATTCCACCACGCTTGTGATACCTACATGTGACAGGATTAAACTAAATTAATGTCATAAAGCATACATACGGGGACGGAGTTTTATTTCATCCATAATAACCACTTGGGGACGGAGTTTTATTTCTTCCATAGTAACCACTTGTTTCTTTTGGAAACAGCATGTATGATTTGATGACATTATTTTAGGGAAATCTCGACACACGAAAACCGACTTGGTCACGGAGTGTTAGACCCTAAATAGAATTGTGTTGGCTTGTGCTCGTCTAAAGAGAGGCTTAAGGTCACCCCCGGCATGTAGTCATGAACTACGCCAAGGGCTGAGGTTTACCGCTTCGAGAGAGTAAAGGTCGGGTGGAGCTTGAAACTCTCTAGGACAGGCCTCGATGGGTTTGGGGTTATGAACTTTGTGCGACTCGATTGTGAGCAATTCATAGAAATATGTGCATGTAGTGTGAGGTCAAGTCAAGTGACAAAATATTTTTTACTTTTTAAAAAAAAAAACAAAAGAAAAGCAAATAATCACATATTTACAACTTTCGAATCACCCGTGTGACCGATAAAATAAATAGAAAGTAAAAGAAGTTATGTGCAGGCCCGGTGCCCATACACTGTTAAAATTGTTCTGTTTCTATGCACTCACTGTTCTGTTCTGGAAATGCGCCCAGAAGCGCGCGCATTGGGCTACCTACTCGGGAGACGCGCGTGTTAGAGTAAGAGGAGCAGAGGCGCCCGCTTCTGGGTGAAAACCTGCAAATCAGTGGGTTCAAGGGATTGCCTTGACCCTAAATAAGAAAACTTTCCCCTGCATAATTTGTTAGTACAGAAACATGGAATTGAATGACGAGATGAGAGGCGGGCGATTCTGGTAATTGGGGTCGGACGCGCGCGCTTTAGGCCAAGAAGGCCAGAGGCGCGCGCTTCCAACCCTTTTTACCAAAATGCCCAGTAAGCAGAATAAAAGAACACCAAAAGCAGAAACGCAAGTTTAACCCTCTAAATTATCCCCAGCAAAGTCGCCACTATAGATACCCCGGGAAAACCGAGCGGTGGAAGGATCCTAGGATGTCTAACTTGTTTTAATTGTAGAATCGCCAACTATGTTATTGAGGAAACATAAGAAAAACATAAAGAAATAGCCTATTTTAATATTACGAAACTAGAGATTTGGGAAGAGAAGGGTTCGGGGGTTAGGTGACAGAGTGGGAAGTACTTAAACACCCACTCCACCCCGCTTATGCGGGTCTTGCTACTATTGGTTTTCTAATGCTAAATGTCCTTATTTTAATATGAGAAAAGTGCTAACAATTATAATGTAAAGAAAAGGGGAATTACAAAAGAGAAATAAAAGAAACTTGTTTTACTGATTAATTTATGCTAAAGATTACATATCAAACAATTACATTAAGCAATGAATGGTAAATTAAAATGGAGTTTAGAATGTTGTAATGTAACCTTGACCAAACTTCAATAGTGAAGTGACATTTTGGTTGTATTCCTTTTTATGGAGATTGCATACACATTAGAAGAGATGAAAGATGAAGAAAACAAATAAAGAGTTTTGATAAAGAGAAGTAAAAGAGTTTAGAAGGAGAAAGTGGGAGTTGTACCTTGTGCTTGAATGGGGAAGAACCAATTTGTCTATAGTAACAACTCTTTGAAAATGGACTTTTGAGTTTTAGAGAGTTTTTAAGTCAAGAATCCTTCCTTCCTTCCATGGTGGAATGAAGAGATATTTATAGGTGTTAGGGAAGTGTTTGTGGTCACAAAGATGCCTCTTCCCCGGATCAAGCCAAGGCATAATGGCCTTGGGGGTTACAAATCAGAAAAGGAGAGAATTGTGGCAAAATATGGGATTCTGGAGGTGGGAAGCGCGCACGTCCCACCCCCTATGGGAGGCTCACGCCTCTAACAAAGGAGGGCAAAGGCGCGCTCGTCCCATATTAAGAAAATCCATATTTTAGCCCAAAAGTTAACCCCGTTATGCAGTTAAGCCCCGAAACTAACGAAATTAGTCAGAAACTTAACGAACACCATGAAAGTCAACAAAAACAAAGTAAACAAAGACTCAATGTTTACTTTGTCACTTAGTCAAGTCCAAGACTAACGGAGTAAGTCAGGAACTTAATGAAAAGTAATGAAAGTTAACGAAAAGTAACAAAACTTAACAGAAAAGAGGAAGACAGAGAATGTGTATGCAATCGGGACATGAGAGGTCCAAGGCGGGGTGTCTACACCGAGAAGAAAAGAATTTCTTCCAACCATCTTCAGTTAAGTCTCGGATCTGCAGTTTCCTCCTATGAACAACAAAAGGAGACAGATCACCCTCCGGAGAATAAATCCTGAAATGTTCCCAAAGCCATATGGTCAAAAGTAAGGGGCTTCCCCGATTTATCTCATCCGTCCGATGAAACTCATCCAAACCATGCAAGGTCTCCCCCACTATGAGAGGGATTATGCTGAACTGCTGCTCTTTTGCCTGTAAGACAATCTCAGCCAATTGCGTATCTGCAGTACCAAAGGGTCTAACAAACAAAACTTCACTGAAAAGACATGTCGCCAAGGCATTCCTCGTAAAGGAATGAACCACCATGTCCTCCGAATGCAAACTGAAGAGCATCGGCAACTCAGTTATGACAACCACGGTGCTGTGCAACATCTTCCTCATATCTCCGACAGGGAGGCTCAACAAATCGGACCAAGAATCAATAACACCACGATGGTATTTTGGGACGGCAATCTGACCCGTCAATGTCATGCCAAGAATGGAACCAAAGTCATCAACAGTCGGCACCATTTCATTTGCCAAAAAGTTAAAAGTGTGACTGTCACAATCCCAAAAGGCTGCAGCAGCCTTCAACAAATCCCAATCCGACTTCAACGTCCGAAACGTGAAGAGAATTCGGAACCCAAAATCTTTGACAAAGGCCTTCTTAGGATGAGTCTTGAAAGAGTACATGAAGGTTGACAAGTCCTTCTCATATTCACCAACAACCTTGGCATCAATAATGAAAGAATTGGAAGCCATGGAAAATGTTGATTACAAGCAAAATCAAGCAAGAAAAGAGTATTCAAGAATGGTAGAAAATAGCTGTTGGGGGAATAGTTTCGAACAGAGGCTGATATTATAGCTGTTGGGGATCTTTTGGCCAGCAAATGTCAAGCCCTAATATTCGCTCCCCAGAAGCGCGCGCCTCCCGACACCCATATAGGAAGCGCGTGTTGGGTTTCCAAGTAACATGCGCAGCGGAATTAAGCATTTAAAATTTTATGAAACCCAAAGCCATATATCCATTCATATGATTATATCAAATACTTTCATAATGAATACTAGAATACTAACCCTTGATGCCTTTGAATATCAACCTTTGAACTTGGTGGAGATTGGAAGCTTGATCACGAACAGAGCAAGAACACGAACTTTGAAGATGATAAGCTTCACCCTCTAGCGGTATCCACACCACGAACGAATATCAAGGAGCTTCTTGATCTTGGTTAGTAGACCAAAATTGTGAAACACGTTTTCACAATTGTATGAACTATATGGAATATAATTGTGTTTATCTTTGTTCTTCAATCTAGGGATTTTTTAGAACAAAATAATTCTCTCAAAACTCTTTGGAGGCTTATACAAACTTATGTTTTGATTAGGGAAACTAGGGGCTGTTTAAATACTTGTTAGACCTATTCCAAATAGGTAACAAGTGTCTAAACCCGTAAGAAAATGGACTCAGGAAAGTTTCTGCCGAAACTGACTAATCCGCCCGGGTATACTAATAGGTCCGGCCGGATCCAGATTGGTCCGACCGGGTCCTTTACCCAGTACGCCCGGATCACCAGGAGGTCCAGTTGGGTCCTTTGACAGGTCCTCCCGGACCCTCCTATTTTCCAGACTACTTCCTTTAATTTCCAAAATCCTAGAATGGTCCTTCGACCCATATTCCAATATAGTCCTTTAGGATTCGTTCTATTGTGTGTGACCCTCTAGGATTACACTAAGTTGGCAATGGGTTTAAACATGAAACCATAATATATGATTAGGTTCTAGCAAACCGTCATACCTACCCAAATAGTGTAACTAGATACACGTTCGCATTCCTTTAGAACATGTCACAATCCTTTTGTCCACGATGTCATTGAACACAAGTCATGGTCAACAAGTCAACTTGTATTTGTTCAATACTTTCTCGATCCCGAATATGCTGATAATCCAAATGACATTGATCCAATCAATTCATTTGAGTCCGACCGAACATTTTCATCAACATCATTCCTACGAGAGGCCCAAGCTCGACATCTCTCCGAAGAGGGACAAATCCATCTTACCTTATTATTCTTCCCTACATGAATTCGATTATGCCAATCATACCCTTTATAACTACCCGGTTAAAGGTAGCGTTTGAATTCCTCCTCCGAAGACACAGAAAGAAATCAAAGGCTTCTTAGGCCGACTTCAATACATAAGTCGGTTTGTGCAGCAACTTACTTCAATGTGCGAGCCAATCTTCAAATTACTCAAGAAGAATGTGGCTCTAGAATGGACCGACGCATGCCAAGAAGCCTTCAACCAAGTGAAGCATTACATGACGTCCCCTCCAGTCTTGGTTCCACCGCACAAGGAGTAGCCTCTCTTTCTCTATCTCACTATAAATGATGAAGCCCTAGGGGCTATGCTAGCACAAGAGCAACGAGACTCCACAAAAGAGAATGCCGTTTACTTCGTCAGTCACCGGTTTTAAGGAGGCGAAAAGAACTGCTCTTCCCTGGAGAAGTTATGTGCCGCACTAGTTTAGGTCACTCAAAAGCTGAAACACTACATGGAAGATTTTCCGATCAAGCTAGTAGCAAAAGTGGATCCGCTCCGCTACATCTTTGAGAAGCCTTGCATGTCAACAAGGATAGCCAAGTGGTACTTCATGCTCACCGGCTACGACATCACTTACGTCACACTCAAATCCATCAGGGGGAAGGTGTTCAGTGATCAGCTTACTGAATTTCCGTGTGACGAAGTGAAGGGGGAAGACTTACAATTTCCCGACGAGGACTTAATTTGCACTAAAACTGAAGAAAATAAGTGGAAACCTTTTTTATGGGGCGGCCAATAAGCACAGTTATGGGATAGGAATGTTGCTTGTCGATCCAAAAGACATCTACACTCCCATTGTAATCCGTCTTGAATTCGAAGCCACCAACAATATTGCTGAATATGAAGCATGTATAGCAGGGCTAGAAGAAGCCCTAGAAAGAAATGTCACAAATCTGGAAGTGTTTGGTGATTCTCTGCTCCTCATCAATCGCCCGTCTGGCAAGTGGAAAATTCAAGAACCGACTCTCCAACAGTATGGCAAACACCTTGAAGAGTTGGTCGAACATTTCCAAGACATCTCGTTCAATTATTTGCCAAGAGACAAGAACCGCTTTGCCGACGCATTGGCCACCATAGCCTCACTGGTAGAAATACCCAAAGGAAAAATGGTGAAGCCCTTCAAAATTTTGAGAAGTACGAGTCCGGCGTATTGCATTGTAGACACCCCGCCTTGGACCTCTCACCCCGATTGCATACATAGTATTTTTATTTAACTTGTTTTTATTAATTTCTGTTACTTTCATTAAGTTCCTAACTGATTCCGTTAGTTTTGGACTAAACTGCATAACAGAGTTAAATTTTAGAGTCATTCTGTCTTTTTAAACCCGCGGGCGCCTCCGACACCGTCAATGGGCCGCGCGCGCCTCTCATCCCAAAGGCGGGACTCGCGCGCCTCCCATTTTGGCAGTTACGGATAGTAGCGCTTTCCCTCCTTTCTCTTGATCATAAAAACTCTGTTTTTACATCTACATTCATCCCCCTAGGTTTGTAACTCCCAATCCCACACTTCTAGCCTTTTCATTAAAACAAAATATTTCCTTTTTATTTTATTTGATTTCTCTTATTTTTTATTGGTCAATTCCATTTCACATGGATGATCATCTTTTCCCTCCAACCTTTCCCTGTCCTTTTTACCTATAAAAACCAACTTCTTCTACCTTAGAAACAACCTTCTCTTTTGACTTGAAATCTCTACACAAATACACTATACACAAACTCTCCACAAATTCTCCCAACAAGAGTTTTAACAACAAAACTTTACACAAATTTCTACACAACCATTTCTCTACAACAACAACACTTTCAAGTCAAGGTTTCAAGTTCTCTTTTCTAAAGGTACAAGTTTTCTCCTTCTCTTTTATTTATGTCTTACTAGTATGCAATCTCCATAAAAGGAAATACAACCAAAAGGCCACTTCACTATTGAAGTTTGGCCAAGGTTACATTCCAACATTCCAAACTCCATTTTAATTTACTTTTCATTCTTTAATATAATTGTTTAACAATAATTCAACATGTAATATTTAGCATTAAATTAATAAAATCATTTCTCTTTTAATTTCCCCTTCCTTTTCATTGTAATTATTAGCACTTTTTATTAACAAATTGAAGGACATTTAGCATTAGAACACCAAAAGTAGCAAGACCCGCGTAAGCGGGGCGGAGTGGGTGTTTAAGTACTTCCCACTCCATCACCTAACCCTCGAACCCTTCTCTCCTAGAATCTCTGGTCTTCGTACATAAAATTGGCTTTTCTTAGGTTTTCTCGCGTTCTTCTAAAACGTGGGTGGCGACTCTTAAAACACAATTAGACATCCTAGGATAATTCACCGTTCTAGCCAAGTGGGGTTTTCCCGGGGTATCTACAGTGGCGACTCTGCTGGGGACATAGAGGGTTAAACTTGCGTTTTTCATTTTTGGTGTTCTTTTAACAGTTTTCTGGGCATTCTGGTGGAAAAAGGTGAGACGCGTGCGCCTCTGGCCTTCTTTTCCTAAGGCGCGCGCATCCCACCTTCACCACCTGAATCGCCCGCCTCTCATCTTGTCCTTCAAATTTCATGCTATTGTGCTAACAGTTTCTGCAGGGGAAAAGTGTTTTTATTTAGGGTCAAGGCAGTCCCTTGAACCCATGAATTTGCAGGTACTGCCCAGAAGCGGGCGCCTATTCCCTCTAGTGCCTAAGGCGCGCGCCTCCCATCCTCACAGCATAAAGCGCGCGCGTCTGGGCAACTTTCCAGAACAGAACAATACACAGAACAGAGCAGTTTTGACAGTGTGGGCACCGGGCCTGCAAAAAACCATCTTTCAATTCTCTGTTTTATTTTACCGGTCACACGGGTGACTCAGGAGTTGTAATTTACGTGTTTATGTGTTTTTATCTTTTCTTTTTAAAAAAATATTTTTGTCACGTGATGGACCTCACACTACTGTAAGGATCCCAGCCCCCGCGCGAAAAACACGACAAGTTGTGGGGCGAAAAGGCTAAACGCAGTTATCTCACAAAACATAACGGAGTCGCCACTTTTGTTAATTATTTAACCCAACAAAAGAAAAGGTTAGAGATTATATTAGTTCGGAGGTCAGGTTACGCCTTGGGATGAGTTTCACGTCACCCAAGTCGCCTCGGATAGGACCGATTCTCCCTAATGTTAGTTAATGAAAGTGCATGTGTGTGTGTGTGTGTTTTCAAAATGGGAGAAACTGACTGTTTTGGCAAAACCAGTTAATTATTTAACGGAAACGGTTTATTTTGCAAACTTTCTGGTCAGAAAAGGAAGAAACTGGAAAATGCTCTCCCCGGCCAAAGTAGCCGTATGGATGGGGAGGGATCTCCAGGTTTTACAGTTTATCAGAAAACAGTCCAGTTTCTGCCAAAACAGAGTATCTTTGCTGAAACTGGACTGGAATGTCGATTTCCAGTTTATGATTAACAACAAAACTTTGAAAAGTTCATTCCTATGCACTTTGATCATCAAAGGAACCCCAAAAACAAATATTTGGGTGTGATCAAAGGCAATCATTGGAGAAATTTATGAAAAGTTGATGAACATGGCATTCAAACCAAAATGACCATTTTGGTGGATAAAGATTGAAACTTTACCACCAAAATGGACTTATTATACAAGATTAAACCTTTAGGGACACAAATATAACATAAAGATTGAGTCTTTATGTCCCATGCTTGGTAATTTTATGGCTAGGTCATGATTGGGATGATAAAGATTGAAACTTTATCACCCAATCATGACTCTCATGGCCAAATAAAAACAAAATCAACATAAAAATGTAACAAACCATGATCATCTTTAGGTTTTACCCCATAATCACACACTAGGTGTGAAGGGAACCTTGAATCACCTCATGATTTGGATTATATACATATATAATCATAATATATATAGCTTGGAAGGCCAAGACTTGTATAATATATAGATATAGTGCTTGAAAATGGACAAGACTTGCAAGAAATGTAAAGTGCTTGAAATGGACAAGACTTTGCAAGAACAAGAAGAAATAACACAAGATAAACAAGTAATATGAACAAAGGTAAATGAGAGTTTGAGATGAAGAAGAAGATGGGGATAAGGAGGCTTCACCTATTGTGGTTATGGCCTATCTTCCTCTCTAATCACTCAAATGTGTATATCACTCACTTTCTGCTCTCAAACTGGCAGAGTTTCAACTCATAAAATGTTTTCTCCCCCCTAAAATGATCAGCATGGGGTTCAATTTATAAAGGCTGAGGGTACCCAACATAGCCGTACGGCTAGGGACCTCATGTGCCCAAACCATCCGTACGACTCGACCTGGCGAGCTTCTGGATTTTTCTAAGTTTAATTACAGTTCAGTCCTGGAATATCAGGTTTATCCTAGTGAGGTCCTGGCCCATCGGTTTATCCCTAAATGGTACCAAGAATTCCTCTAAAGTAGGTCAGTTTCAGATTGGGGTACTTACAGAGCCCCTCGGTAACGTCGCTTTTGAAGAAAGCGGGGTTGTCGACAAAACAAGCATCCCAATCTGATGGGAGGACGGCTTAGCCGATTTGGGTGAGAGGTTTCAAGGCTACTCAAACCTATAAGCATCCCATTTTGATGGGAGGACGGCATAGCCGATTTGGGTGAGAGATTCTAAGGCTACTCAAACCTATAAGCATCCCATTTTGATGGGAGGACGGCATAGCCGATTTGGGTGAGAGACTCTAAGGCTACTCAAACCTATAAGCATCCCGTTTTGATGGGAGGACGGCATAGCCGATTTTTTCTATGGCTGGACCTAGAGGTATAGGATTCCTACGTATCCCTATTCGAGAGAATCAAGCCTAACGTAGTTCAGGTGAGAGATTTTAAGGCTACTCAAACCTATGGACCCTAGGTGGATATCTATTCATCCTTTCCTAAACAGGCATGGCTCCAAGGCCGGGCTTGGCCAACTTGGCCCAATTCGGAGGGAGTTGACTAAAGGGGGCTGTCATGGCTCAGAGGCTCAAATGATGGGCATGGCTCAGAGGCTCAAATGATGGGCATGGCTCAGAGGATAAACTTGATCGACTTGGCTCTATCAGAGAGGGTCGACTCAAGGAATAGGCATGGCTCAGAGGCTCAAATAATGGGCATGGCTCAGAGGCTAGACTCGATCGACTTGGCTCTATCGGAGAGGGTCGACTCAAGGAATAAGCATGGCCCAGAGGCTCAAATAATGGGCATAGCTCAGAGGCTAGGTTCGATCGACTTGGCTCTATCAGGAGAGGGTCGACTCGAGGGTAACTGGTCTTACATCCAAATAAGGACTGCCGGGCCACATGGTTAATTTGGTCAAATTTTCTCATGGCGGAGGGTCGACTACACAAACTGGTCTCACGTCATCACAGACTGCTGGGACACATGGTCAATTTGGTCAACTTTTCTCATGGCGAAGGGTCGACTACACAAACTGGTCAACTTATCTCATGGCGGAGGGTCGACTACACAAGCTGGTCTTACGCCCTACCAAGGGCTTCCGAGGCGATAACATCTTAACTTTCATCCTGGACTTACGAGGTACGGCCAGGACTTTCACGATTTCACTTTCTACCCTAGACTTACGAAGTACGGCCGGGTCAACAAAAATCCAATGGTCTTACGTCACGCCGGATGGCCAAGGATGAATCTCACGTAGCCTAATGGACTTATGTCATTCTGGACTGCCAAAGGACGAATCTCACGGAGCCTAATGGTCTTATGTCACACCGGACGGCCAAAGGACAAATCTCACGGAGCCTAATGGTCTTACATCACACCGGACGGCCAAAGGACACAATCTCACAAAACCTAATGGTCTTACGTCACACCGGACGGCCAAAGGACACAATCTCACAAAACCTAATGGTCTTACGTCACGCCGAACGGCCAATAGGACACCCTCACAAAACCTATTAACCTGGACTTACGAAGTACGGACGGGTCAACAAAATCTAATGGTCTTACATCACACCGGACGGCCAAAGGACACTCTCACAAAACCTATTAACATGGAATTACGAAGTACGGCCGGGTCAACAAAATCCAATGGTCTTACGTCACGCCGGACGGCCAAGGACGAATCTCACGGAACCTAATGGACTTACGTCATGCCGGACGGCCAAAGGACATAATCTCACGAAAGCTGTTAACCTGGACTTACGAAGTACGGACGGGTTAAATTCAACACTCTTAACCTTTTAACCTGGACTTATGAAGCGTGGCCGGGCTAATTTCATAAGGTTCACATTCTTGACTCGGGCTTACGAAACACGTCCGGGTTAATTTCACAAGGTTCACATTCTTGACTCGGGCTTACGAAACACGGCCGGATCAATTTCATGAGACTGGTCTTACGTCCACCTAGGGACTGCCCAATTTCATTTTCATTGGGAACCTAATTTTTCTATGTTCAATTCAAGTTGCATGAGCTAAGAGAGGCATTTTTCGGGGGTATTTATAACATTGGTTGGGAAGGGGCTTTGAATGGGTAGGACCACAAAGCTAACTTTCAACAAGAAATCATTAATTTTGGCAGGGATAAAATAGCCGTACGGCTAGGGGAGGAGACACTCCTTTTTCATTCAATTTTGTTCCAGGCCTGGTCATCTTCTTAAATGCCACAGTATGAAGTTCATCAATCAGTTCATCACCTTCATTTCAAAAGCTTTCTCTTCCATGGAGCCTTTTCTTATGGAAAAACCACCAAAATTTTCCAAGATTCATCAAGAATGCTTTGAGGGAAACCTTAGGCTTTGGATGCGGTACCATATGAGGAATCATAAGGGAGTTTTCCGGTCCAGATTCGGTCTACAATCCCTGTGGTCTCTCAAGGAGTTCATCCCGGATCTTGAGCTATTAAGAGCCGCTGCGTCCTTTTGGGATGTCAGGAGACATGTATATTACTTCTCCTACAACTAAATCACTCCAACCTATGAGGATTTCAAGGCTTTGGTCGGTAGCGTAGACACGGAGGTCATTGCTCTCCCTTCGGTTGATGACACCATGTGTGTCGAAAGGCTGGTCGCTCTTCTCGACATTCCTTTGGAAGAGGCCCAATGCATGGTCCTTAATCACACTTTCATTGACATTTCGGATCTCCCCGAGAAGTTCATGGATCACACGGATGAGGCTTCTTGGAATGCTTTTGGTTTGTGCATTCTTGCCTTTTTCTACATGGTTGGCTCCAAAGGTACTTGTCATAGGGTTTTACTGAGTGTCCTTGAGGAGTGCCCTGCGGGGAAGGATATTGTCCCCTTGATCTTGGGCGAAACCCTTCATGGCATGGACCGCTTGGCTTTGGGAGACGGCTTCATGCGTAGCGGTAGCCCCACCTTACTCACTTTGTGGTTGAGGGAGAGGTTGATGGCCATTCCCGAGGCTCCTATTTCTCACAGACCGTGGTCTTATTCTTTGAGAGGCATTCTTTTGGATTTGATTCAGAGTGATTGGGAGGCTTACATGGCTCGCCTCACGACGGCCGAGATCCGTTGGTCAGTCCCACATTGGTGTATCAGCTCGGTGCGGGAGTATCATGATAATTCCCCTTTCGTTCGGGTGCCGGGACTCTTGGGATCATCTTACTACATCCCTTCTTTGGTTCATCATCAGTTTGGATTACTGCAGACTCCACTGTTGGAGTGGTCTGGTGTTAACCCGGAGCATTTGAGGCTTCCGCCCTTGTCTATGTGAGATTCTTCCACTATTTTACTTCTTTCCCGATTGTGGACTGATTCCCTCTTTCCGGCTCGTGTACTTCTTGGTCGTGCAGCTAGCATGGTTCTAACCACGTTCTACTTGGACTGGTATGAACAGACTATGGGACAGACTCAGAGGCTTATTGAGGAAAGGCGTGAGGCTATTCTTGGTGGGACTCATGATCCTAGCAGGGTTTTGAGAAAGACTGAGGCCGTGGCGAGTGGCCACAATATAACCGAAGACATTGTCGAGGACTATCAATCCTTGCCTGATAGGAGGATGGCTGTGATGCCTAGGGCAGGGGCACGAATGGAAGATCTTCGAGCTCGGGCAGCTACCAACGCGGCTTTGAGGGCAACCGGGCTGGTTGAGGATTTTGGGAGGATACCCGATCATGGAAGGGGAGGGATCGACATCTTCGATGTGAAGAAAAAGAAGACCCGAAGAAGTCAGAAGAAGAAGTGGAGGGACGAGGAACAGTGATAGTCCTATATTTCCATGTATCTACCCATTGCCATTGCAGACACATTAGTTCATTTTAGGTGTCTTAGTTATGTCTTAAGCATGTTAGTTGAGTCGAGAGTAGACCGTGCTTGAACTCATCAAAGAAGTGTTTTAACTGTAATGAAAATGGTTACTTATGAAGCCAATTTGCGTTCACATGGAGTTTTTGCTCAAAACCAAATTTGATTTTTATTCATTTTTTAGACCGGACCAATAATTGGCTGCCTACGTTCCCCTTTTACAAATAGGACTAAGGGGCTCAGGTCATAGTAGTTCACATTTTACAAATTTTGGGTGCGACCCTGTTTTTTCTCTAGGCCGCCCAAAGGGGTTTTCAATCTAGGTGGGTATATTCTTTTGGAACCTACAAGTTTTTTTTTTTTTTTTTAAACAAAGTAACGACGGAGCTTATCACCGTTGACCGGGTGCATGAAGGGGTTGCCATCCAAGTCCGCAAGCCTCATTGCACCTCCTGAGAAGATCTCCTGCACCACGAAGGGACCGATCCACACGGGTTCCCATTTTCCGTCGGGGTTAGACCTCCCAGGGGGTTTTTCCTTAAGGACAAATCTCCTACCCGAATTTCTCGGGGCTTCACCTTTCTATCAAAAGATCGGGCTATTCTCCCTTGGTAGGCACGGATGGGCTCCATTGCCTGCAAACGACGTTCGTCCAACAAGGCCAATTCATCATACCGGCTCCGAAGCCAATCAACCTCATTGATTTTGTTCTCCAAAAAAATTCTCAATGACGGTACCTCCAGCTCAGCCGGGAGCATGACCTCCATCCCATAAGTCAAAGCAAAAGGGGTTTCCCCAGTGGCGGTTCTAACCGAGGTCCTGTAGCCCCACAATGCTAGATTTAGCTTTTGGGCCAATCTCTTCCCCGTGTTGCCATTTTCTTAATAATCCTTTCGAGCGTTTTGTTGGCGGCCTTCACTGCACCATTGGTCTGAGGCCTATATGGGGAGGATTTGTGGTGAGTGACTCGGAATTTTCCTAATAATTGATCACATTCACCCTCGAAGTGCGAGCCATTGTCGGTGATGACTTCGTTCGGGACCCCATACCAGCACATGATGTTTTCCTTTATAAACCCCGCAACTTTATTGGAAGTGAGGACCCTCTAGGATTTAGCCTCTACCCACTTTGTGAAGTAATCCATGGCTACCAAAACAAACTCGTGGCCATTGCTCCCGGGCGGGGAAATTTTCCCAATGATGTCAATGCCCCATGTTGAAAAGGCCATGGTGTGGTCATACAGTAGAGATGGTGAGGTGGTAGGTGGTTGAGGTTAGAGAACCGCTGACACTTGTCACACCTTTTCACAAATTGTACACAATCGGTCTCCATTGACATCCAAAAGTAGCCCATCCGTAAGATGACTTGCATTAATGCCCTCACATTCATATGAGGACCACACACTCCGCCATGAACTTCCTGCATGAGCTCTTTTGCCTTTTCCATGCTTATACACCTAAGGAGAAGGCCCTGATGGCGCTTTTTGTACAAGATGTCCCCCAAGATGACATAGTGGGATGCTAGCCGTTTGAGCGCCGCCATGCTTTTAGCTTTTACCCCATCCACATATTCTCCCTTTTTATTCATGAAGGAAGTAATCGGTAAATCTGGTTGTACCATGGCTCCTCCACCTTTTCTGGGGTGGCCTCAATCTCATAACAGTACGCCGGATTTTCTTTCCTCCCAACTCGGAAAGGTTTTATTGACTTTCCCTCGGGGATTTCTACCAATGAGGCTAAAGTAGCTAAGGCTTCGGCAAAACGGTTCGGTACCTCGGCAAGTAGTGGAAGCTAACTTCTTTGAATTGTACCATGATCTCTTCCATGTAGGCATGATATTTTTGCAAACCAGGGTCCAGTGTTTTCCACTTGTTGGAGGCTTGGTTGATGATCAAAGCCGAATCTCTGTATACCTCCAATTCTTTAACATTCCTTTCCAGGGCTGCTTCCAAGCCGGCCATGCATGCCTCATATTCTGCGGCATTGTTGGTTACATCAAAGTTCAACTTAATGGCGATGGGGGTGTGCTCATCTTTTGGGTCAACCAAGATCAATCCAATGCCATTTCCTCTTTTATTGGCGGCACCGTCGAAGAACAATTGCCACCTATTTTCCCATTCGAGGGCAAAAATCCCTTCATCAGGGAATTGCGGCTCGGGCTCCTTTTCCTTATTACTAGAGAAGTTCGCCAAATATTCCGCTAAGACCCTGCCTTTGACCGCCTTTCTTGACACATAACTGATATCATACTCAGCTAGGAATAAAGACCATTTGGCAAGTCTCATGGACAAAGATGGCTTTTCCAACAAGCACTTGATGGGGTCTATCTTGGAGATGAGCTGTATTGGGTGGGTATGCATGTAATGCTTCAACTTTATTATGACCCATACCAATTCGGCACAAGTCTTTTCAATTGGGGAGTAGTTGAGCTCGCTCCTTTGTAGCTTACGGCTCACAAAGTAGATGGCATTCTCTACCTTTGAGTCATTCTTCTCTTGGGCCAACATTGCTCCTATAGACGTATTAGTCACTGTTGGGTATAGCAAGAGTGGCTTGTCCTTGTGTGGAGGGCATAGGATCGGTGAGTGGATGATATAGGCCTTAATCTTGTCAAAGGCTCTTTGGCATTCCTCATTCCATTCAACCTTGGCATTCTTCTTTAGAAATTTGAAGATGGGCTCACATGTGGGAGTAAGCTGGTTTATGAAGCGGCAAATGTATTGCAACCTTCCCATGAAGGCCTTTACTTCTGTTTGGGTGTGAGGTGGCTTCATTTCCACAATTGCCTTAACCTTTTGGGGATCAACTTCGATACCTCGTTCAGTGACCATGTACCCCAAAACCTTTCCACGAGAAACCCCAAAAGTGCACTTGGCCGGATTGATCCTCATGGAGTGCTTCCTAAGCCTGTCAAAGAACTTTCTCAAGTCTATCAAATGTTGCCCGCCGGTGCCCTTGGAATGCACAATCATGTCATCGACATACACCTCTATCTCCTTATGGTTCATATCATGGAAGAGTGCGGTTGCGGCCCTTTGGTAGGTAGCCCCAGCATTTCGCAATCCAAAAGCATTACGGTGTAGCAAAAGGTCCCCCAGGGGGTGGTGAAGGCGGTCTTCTCCTGGTCCTCCTCGGCCATCTTAATCTGGTTATACTCGGCAAAACCATCTACAAAATATTTGACCTCAAAACTAGAGGTGGTATCTACAAGCATGTCGATGTTTGGGATGGGGAAATCATCTTTGGGACTCGCCTTGTTGAGATCCCTAAAGTCGACACAGCATCGGACCTTTCCGTTGGCCTTTGTGACTGTTACTATATTGGATAGCCACGAGGGGTACTCTATCACTCTTATGAAGCCGACCCGGAGCAACTTCTCAATATCTTCTTTGACTTGCAAAAGACCATTCCGGCTTGATTCGCCGAAGCTTTTGCTTAACAGGTTTCACCTTAGGATCCACGGGGATCCTGTGTTCAACGATCGAAGAATCCAACCTCGGTATATCCTTATAAGACCGAGCAAACACATCCATGTACTCCTTAAGTAGCTCAACCATAGCTTCTCTTTCAGCTCCTTTGAAGTAGCTACCAATCTGTGTCTCTTTCGGCTCATTTTCAGTCCCCAAATTCACCTTAGTTAAAACCTCTTCGGCAGCTTGGGCACGACTTTCCTCTCAGTCAACAACCTGCTTTGACGATTGTTTAATGTTTTGTTCGTTTAGTGTGTCTGCATTATTAGGTGATTCATCATTAGCCGTTTTTAGATTATTAGTTAATTTATCATCTAATAAGTTGGCAATGAGGGGATACTTGGAAAGGTCTATCATTTCATTCAATGCAAACGGGAATACAATGTTGGCTACAAGTTCATAATCCTCAGGCGTAAGTCCCTCGGAGGAGGAAGACTCAAATTCAAAGACAAGAGATTGAGGGGACTCGACTACATTGGACCCTATGACACCTGACTCTAGGGGGCGGGGAACCAGTCCAAGCTTCGTGGTCATTTCCTCCTTGCTCGCCACCGGTCCAGATAAGGTCACCCAATTCTTCAGAGGCATGTCCTTCGGGCTTACCAAGGTGCGAGGGTCAAATATCCCAGGAGATCCATCTCCTATCACAACAATCATTTCCTTTTCGAGGCCAATTTGATCAGGCACGACCAACTCCTCCCCAAACATTTCTTGCATTACCACACCATTCCATTCGTCGTCCATGACTTCCTTGGTGGCGTGCTTGGGAGCTAGCTCCTCAAATTCGCATCTACCGTTTCGACCCCAAACGGGTCCCCTTCCTTGGCTAGCCTCCATCAGAGACAGGGTTTTGAATTCCCTTACCATCTCGGGCACTCCCTTAAAGGTGTATTCGTGACTCGTGGTGGTCTCGGTAGGACCGGTCATCTTGGGTGCATCTAGAAATTCCCTCCTTACGGGGTTAGCCGCCATGCCTCGGAATCTTTTGAGATCCTCTGGTATCTTATCCCAATTGGTCACCATTGGCTCCTTCGGCTCTGGGGCCTCGGTTTGGACCCCTCCTCTCACAAAGTAGCGGCTCATATCGAAAGTGTAAGGGCGGAGGTTGGGAGCCTTAAATGGAATCCCTTGAGCCCTGGCTTGGCTTCTTTTTCGAGCCATTTCCTTATCCATCCTAAGGTCCTCAGGGGTGGGTTTGTATCCCAGGCCATGGAGCGTCTTTTGCTCTTTGATCTCAACAATCTTGTGGGTTTCTTGGAGTTTCCTCCCAAGACCAAGCCCCGGGAGGTGGCGCATCAAACGCATCATTTTCATTGCAGGGGGAATCCTGTCCTTGGTGAGTGTAAGATCTACGCAACAGATGTGGGTTTTGGATGGTACCTCGGTGAAACCGGTCAAAACCATGCCGCTCTCCTCATGTTTTATTTCTAACACAGGAATCCTATTGGCATTGGTTCCTTCTGTAGTAACACTGTCCCCATAAATGGTTGTCAAATTACCCTCTTGCACATATTTTACACATTGGTGGAGGGTGGAGGCTACCCCGTTGACTTTATGGAGCCATGGGTGTCCCAATAGGGCGGTGAAGGATATGGGGATGTCAAGCACTTGGAAGTCGGTTGGCATCATTTGTTTCCCAAACCAAAGGTTCAAGGTGGCCACCCCTAGGACTGAGCGGGCTGTGGAATCATAAGCCTTAACGGTGATCATGGAAGGTTTTAGGTCGGTGGTCCTAAGACCAAGTAGATCCATCATCTTAGCGGGGAGGACATTCATGGCAGAGCCATTATAAATCAAAACCCGAGGGAGGCGGCGCTCGTCTAACTGTACCGTGATGTAGAGGGCTTCATTGTGGTTAGCCCCAAATTTCAGCAAATCCAAGTCCGTGAATGTGATGACATTCCCATATTGAACACTCCCGATCATTTGCACGGCCTCTTCGGGGGTAGCTGTGGTAGGTACCATAGTTCGGGCCAAGCATTCCTCCAACTTGAGCTTGTGAGGGTAGGAGGAAGAGAGGAGGGACCACAAAGATATGTTAGCTTGTGTCTTCTTGAGTTGGGTTAAGACGGGATCCTCTTCTCCGGAATCTAGGGCTTTTGCCTCACTAGCAAGAGGGGGAGGCATTCGGTGTTCCGGTGGCGGTGGTTTCTTAGGGTTTTCCGTGTGTACTTGCCCAGATTGAGTCAGTACACTTACTTCAAAAGGGTCGTCACCTTCTTCCGCCCCTTTCCCGAGGGACGAGGGGTTTTGGGCACCATATGACCATGCTTCCTTTCTTAACTCATTTACCATGACCATTCTTTTCGGGGTGTTTGCCGACTCGCGGATCTTTTCTAGAGAGATAGGGTGGTGGCTTTGGCTCCTCTCAACTCCTACGGTTTCACGGAATTTTTCCAAAGTAAGCATGCAACAGTAGTAATCCGGGAATACGGACCCATCAATCAGCGGTGGCGGTGGAGATAACGGTGGCAAAGCTAAGAAGTCATCTAAGGCCAGAAAGCCTTCTTCTTCCAATCTCGGGGAAGGAACACGGGGAGGCATGTTTGAAGACACCTCATCATCATCGCTTTCACATAGGATTCGGAGCTCCTCACGGGGCATAGAGCGAATGGTACCTTTCATTCGGGTGAGATACCCTTCATAGTTGGTGATTCCTGGGGTCTTTGCAATTTCGGACCCATTCTTTCTGTTAGGGTGACCCACCTGCTTGACTGTCCTTTTGCCGGTGGATGAACTACATGCTTCAATGACATGGAAGCAATCATCGTACGGAGGATAAACCCCATTTGAGCCCTGGCTCTCGCTGTCTAACGTGCTCTTGATGGACTTTTCCATTTCCTCCATGCACTCTTCGAATGTTAGCTCATGCTCGGTAAGTGTTACTACGATCAACTCATCGGCATTTTGGTGGGGGACCCTTGCACTCATCACATTGGAATTCATAGAGTCGGATGGGCATTTCATGTTTCCTTCCTACACACATGTCCATAGGGTTTCCTTCCATTCCTCCCCAATCTCAGTCATCGGGACATTGAATTCCAAAAGGTTTATCGGTGTCGGCTCCCCGAACTCAATCATATTCACATCGGCTGGCCCAAATTCACTCATATTAATGCCATGGTTGTTGGGGAACGGGTTGTTGATTACATTTGGACTTCGGGGGCATTCAAGCTTCCCTTTGGCAATCAATTCTATGATGATGCGTTTTACAGCGGGGCAATCATCGGTGTCGTACCCATGGTAGCTGTGGAATGCACACCTCTTGCTCTCGTCAAGGTACCTCTCGGGGTTTCTGGGTTGGAAGTTAACCAGGGGTTTGGCAAGGCCTTCTTTAACTAACCCCTCAAACACCTTTCCCAAAGGCATCCTGAAGTCCTCGAATCTAACATACGGGCGCCTTTCCCAGTTCCCAGCCTTTTGCGGAGTTTGTCTCGGGTTCTCCCTTTGGATATTGTTTACAGCTCCCACGGCTTCCTTCCCTTTACCGACTGTCGGGGGACGATATCTGTAGGAGTTGCCACTGGCCTGAGTAGAGGATTGCTCATTGAGGGTCTTCTTGAATTTAGACCCGGCAGTGATCATTGCCCGGAGGTTGGGGTAAAAAAGATGACTGATCAAGGCCCGCAGCTTAGGTTTCAGACATGATTGGAAAATGTCCAATTGTTCTTCTTCTGTGGGCGGATTGGAAATCTCCCCAAGTTTTTAATTCCACCTCTTATAGAACTCTCCTATTGGTTCATCTCCCTTTTGCAGGGTGCTTTGCAGATCAACCCGGTTGGTTTCCCACTCTAGGTTTGACCGATACTTGGTGAGGAATGCTTCTTTGATTGCATCCCATGTTGCTCGGGATTCATCTTTCAAGTGGAAGAACCATTTATGGGCGTTTCCTCTCAAGGACAGTTGGAAGTGATCGGCCATTTGCTGCATGGTACACCGTTTTGCTCTCATGGCTAAAGTATAAGCATTGAGATGAGTCTGGGGGCATGCCGTCCCGTCAAATTTGTCTATCTCTGGCATTTTGAACTTGTGAGGCAGAGGGACAATCTTGTTGGGGTCGGTAATCCCCAAGGAGGGTTTCTTTTCGTTCATCCCCTCAAATCTCTCTTCCATTTGTCTCAATCTCTCTACCAACCACCCCATCTGGGGGTCCACATGTGGGCTTGAGTTGATTGATCCCATAGTTTGGCTCATCACTGGCATTGTGGCGGGAGGTGAAGTGGTGGATGGGACCATCGGAGGAGGATTTTGAGGTGGCAAATGGGTGTAGACATACCCTGGTGCCGGGTTACTTGTCGGGATATATGGTGGGGTAGCCTTAAAGGTTTGGGCCAGTAGGTAAGGCACTTCCCGAGATGTGGTTGGTAAGGCCGGGGGTGGCAGGCCAATTGTAGCTGGAGCCAAGGGTGCTCGGCTACTTGGGATTATGTCATACAAGCTGAACCCTGGCGGGTACATAGGAAAACCGCTTGACGGGACATGGGAAGCATGAATGGTAGGCACATTTCGGCGAGTGGTGGCTTGGAATGTGGGACGTGAGGTCTCCACATTTGGGTAAGCTTGAGGGGGCGGAACCCGGTTATATCCTTGGGGTTTTACATTCTCAATTCCCTCTTCATCCGTGATCTCCAGAAAAATTCCGTCGTTTTCAAACACAACGGCCACCCCTTTCTGCCTCATGGCTTCCATAACCCTATTCTTCATATCCTCCTGGCGTTTCCTGACATTCTCTTCCCGGGCCCTGGTGGCCTCTAGAGCTTGTACCAGCTCTTCCCTACTAAGACCATTCGGATCCGCTGCGTTGTCACCCCCACTACTACTTCCTGCCGGACTAACCATTCGGAGAAGTCTGAGTGAAGCTGCTGACGAACTATCAGACTCGGCACTAATCAAATGATGACCCGAAACTCTGACCCACTTCTTACGAGCTACGGAGGAGAGGGAGGCTCATTTCAGACTCGGGTATCAACTCGGGTTGGTGTTTTGGAGAATGGGTTTAGGCTCATGCAACATGATGGTTCATTATTATTAATTATGTTCATGTTTACTTAAAACGCATTTATTCCTAACTGGTTGGAAAAGATCTCTTTTCTTTTTCGCAACTATTCTACATCCTGGATCAGTAGAGGCCATCACTACGCCTATAGACCCCTCGTTTTTCACTTGTCTTGTACACCCCCAAGGATGGACTGTCCTGGGCGAGGATCCTATAGAGCAAGCGGCTTCCACCGACCGAAATTAATAAACCTAGGGTCTAGTGTGTCGCAAGATTCCCAATGCGTGAGCCATTCCAATCATGATTAAGCCCCGGTTAAGATCGAGATTCGTCTTAGGGACTTAAGGGACTTCCGGCATAACCTCATCTTTGATGAGGGCTCTGGATCCTTATCCTTGGGCTTAAGGATGATTAGTATGGACCATTCATTAGGGCTTGACAACACAGTGTCACCCTATCCTTAATACATGACTTAGGTTAATTACGGTCAACATTAACGCGTAAGTCAAGGACCGGGTCAAAGTTGACCATGGTCACACTTGCTTTCACAAAGAGTCATGACTCGGGCATTAACTTGGCCACAATTAATCTCGGACACGTATTAGGGACGTGGTAACGTGAGCTAGACCAAAAACCAACCAAGGTCTCGGTATTGGTGTGTCACGGACGAGTGTGGTTGACTCGGCTCGGAAGGGGAGGTGGAATGGACCCGTGCGCGCTAGAAAGGCACAAGAGCACCAATCAAGCTGCATCGTGGCATCCATCCTGGGTTTAAAGGGTACTTGGAACGTGCAAGGTCAAGTGCGCGTAGTGTGAAGCCATTCTATGTTCCCTTTTGAGTTAAAATAGAAAATTTTCAATCCATTTTAACATTATGAACAATGTATAATCAATGTAATGAACAAATATGAACAATCTTTTTTTTTTTTTTTGGCGAAAAGAGGACGGTACCTCCCTAGATTTTATTAATCAAAAAGTAAAGTACAAAAGCCATGGTGGGGGACAAGAACCTTAACCACCATAAAGAAAACAAAGGGGGAGGCCTTACACATTTCGTAAGGGCCTCTACAAAAAAGGAAGAGGAAACTAGAATGTAAAGCAAAAAGATTATATAAAAACCTAGCCATACAACTAACTCCGGATAGAAGGCAGACCTGCTTTGTCTAAAGCATACGCCCCATGACAGGAAGGAGGAAGAGCCGAATGATGGTACCAAGTAAAGTTTGTCTTGCAATCCGCCGCAGTGTTTGCAAGACCATCCGCAACTCTATTACCTTGCCTTAAAATATGAGTGACCTCAACCTGAATCAACCGCATTATATGGTGAATCCGCTGGATGGAATAGTGAATTTCCCATGGTATATGGTATACCTTGGTAATAATCTTCATTAAAACCTCCGAGTCCACTTCTAGCCAAACCTTATCAATCCCAAACTCGTGAGCATAGACAAGACCATCAAGTACTGCCCTAGCTTCCGACCACATGTTAGACCGCACCCCATAGAAATTTCCATAGGCAAAGATTAACTCCCCATTGGAATTTCGAAAGATACCCCCACCAGAGGCAAGCCCTGGATTTCCCCTCGAGACTCCATCCGTATTCAGCTTGTAAAAACCATGAGTAGGCTTGCGCCAATAGACAATACGAGGCATAGGGCAACTTCGAGCGTAAGTCCGAAGCATAAAGAAATTCTGAAGGTACAAATCAGCCCTACTAGCAACTAACTGCAGATTAAATGCTTTGGAAATATCCGCCACATGATTAAGAACAGATGAGATAAGAGACCGAGAAGAGGGCTTTATACCTTCAAAAACACATTTATTCCTTTGACACCATAAATACCAGCAAATCACACCCGGAAGAATAGCAAGAAGCCACTTATTTAGGAGGGAAGCATTTCGAGGGATTTCATACCACCATGAGCACAGGAGCTGCCTCAAGCTACCCATTCGAAGAGTGGCACCAAGGAGATGTCCAAAATGACACCAAACCTTTTTAGCCAAATCACCGAAGACAAAAAGATGATCTATGGTCTCACTATCGGAGGAAATGCAGCAACAACATTTAGAAGCAACTGGAATACCACGCCTCTGAAGGCCATCATCCATAGGCAAACCTCTATGAAGAGCACGCCAAAGAAGAATAGACATTTTGGAAGGCAAGTGTTTATTCCAAATACGGTTAAAAACTGAATCAGTAGGATGGCCGTGGCGACATTCACGCCACGCAGATTTTGTGGAGAAATGACCCGAGGCTGCTGGCTTCCAAATTAGCTTATTATGATCCTCACTAAGAGTAATTTGTTGGTCCATAATGATAGAGGCAAGCTGATTTCCATAGTGCTCCTGAATGAACTCAATCCGAGGGAGAGAATTCTCAAAAAGAGTAAAAATCTGCACATGTTCATGAGGCAAAGAAGGGAGAATACCATCTAACCATTTTTCATGGATAGAAATATCCCCTTGACCAACTCTCCATGCAATTCTATCCTCCATGAAATTTTTAACACCCATCATACGTCTCCACACATGAGAGGCAAAACTAGTAATCACTGCATCCATCGGGTGGATCTCAAAACAATATTTACTAAGCATAAAAGAAGACCATAGAGAGTTCGATTTACGAAGATTCCACCAAAGTTTCATGGCAAAAGAGGTGCTAATATCCTCAAATTTTCGAATGCCCAGGCCCCCTTCATTTTGGGGCTGACTAATCCGAGACCATCCAAGCCAGTGACATTTATGCTGTCCATCAATACCACTCCAGAAAAAATTCATAATCATTCATTGCATAGCAGTTATAATACTTTTTGGAGGCTCTAAGACAGACATATAGTAAAGAGGAATTGTTTGAAGGCAAGATTTGATGAGAGTTACCTTTGCACCATAGGACAGAAGCTTTCCGTGCCAAGATTCTAACCGAGATTCCATTTTTCGAAGCAAAGGAGCAAAAAGGTTTTGGGTTTTGCGCCCCACATATAAAGGACACCCCAAATAAGTTAGCGGCAGATCTTTCTTTTGAAACCCCATTGCTTCAATAATAGCTGCATCTTTTCTATCCTCGTGCTTCCCAGTGACGAAACAAGATTTACCAATACTAACCAATTGACCCGAGAATTCTTGGTATTTTTCTAAACAGTTCATATGTTGATGAAGAGAATCTTGGGCTCCGTTGCAAAAAATAATCACATCATCCGCGTAGGAAAGGTGAGAGACAATTGGAGTATGAGGGTGAGTCCGATACCTGAGCCAAGGCTGGCTTTCATGAAGATAATTTAACCCTCGACTAAGAATCTCAGCCGCAATAATGAAAAGACTAGGGGATAAAGGGTCCCCTTGACGAAGGCCTCTAGTCGAATGAAAAAAACCACAACTTTCCCCATTAAGGAGAATGGAAAACCAGCAACCCGAAATACAGCGATACACCATGTCCACCCATTCAATAGAGAAGCCAAAACTTTTGAGAACTTTAATAAGAGAAACCCAAGAAATTCTGTCATAAGCCTTTGCCATGTCCAATTTGATGGCTATATTGGAACCACGCACCTTCTTCTTGATGGAATGCATCATCTCTTGGGCCAAGAGAATGTTCTCATGAATGACTCTTCCTTTGACAAACCCACTTTGATTCTGGGAGATAATACGAGGAAGAATTGGTCCCAACCGACACGTGAAAAGTTTAGTAATAATCTTATTCGAGAAATTACATAAACTTATAGGTCGAAGATCTGAAAAAGAAGTAGGGGATTCTACTTTAGGAATAGCGACAATTAAAGTGCTGGTCCATGAACGGGGCATCTCAAAACCAGCAAAGAACTCCCTTATAGCTCGGTGAAGATCCTCTTTGATAATATCCCAGTAAAAAGTGTAAAAAAACCCCGTAAAGCCATCCGGACCAGCAGCACTCTGACCATTCATACCTTTAACTACCTCCAAAACCTCATCTAAGGAAGGGGTAGCAATGAGAGAATCATTCTCTTCAGGGGTAACCAATGACGGGATAAGATGTAAAAGATCATCATGGCCATTAGGGTTCCCACCATCTACTTCAGCCCTAAGTTGATCATGATAGAAATCCACAGCTTTACGCTGAATATCTTCTTTTGACGTGAGAGATGTGCCTCCCCTATCCCAGATACGATGAATAAATAACCGTTGCCTTTTCTTTTTGACATAAGCATGAAATTTTTTTGTATTTCTATCCCCTTCTTTAATCCAACGGATATTAGCTTTTTGCCTCCAAAAAGATTCCTCAATATTAAGGGTGTGCTGTAGGTGAGCTTGAGCTAGACTAAGAGCAACCCTATTATCTTCCGAGGGATCAAGCTCAACCAAGTGTTCTTTAACCATAACCTCATCTTCTGCATTGGCAACTTGATGTTCGATCCTCCCAAACACATTTTTATTCCATTGAGATAAAACTTTACGCAGGCGAGCAAGCTTCTTCCCAAAGCAAACCATAGGTCTCCCATCCATCCATTCTATCCAAGACTTTTTTACAATATCTAGGAAGTAAGGATGATGGGTCCAAGCATTTATAAAACGAAAAGAGCCTTTACAATTTTCTGCTGCCACCCGAATAGACACAACCAGAGGAGCGTGATCAGAGCATGTTCTATTTAAATGAGTAATTAAAGTACTATGGAACGATTGTAACCAGGTCTCATTATAGAAGGCTCTGTCAATACGTTGAAGAATCGACCTCCTACCCATCCTTTTGTTCCACCAAGTATATTTTGACCCCATAAAACCAGCATCAATAAGAGACGATACCTGAATAGTATCTGAGAATTCCCTCACCTTGTTTGGAGTTACCGGGGCACCACCCAACTTATCCTCTTGATCAAGAACAGCATTAAAATCACCAATAACCATCCACGCTAACGTAGTAGAGCTCATATTAATAAGGTCATCCCATAACACCCGTCGCTCATACTTGTTACAAAGAGCATGAACACAGGTGACAAGAACAGGAGAAGGCCATAGAACATGAGAAATCTGAACAGTAAGCGCTTGGACACTATCATGAATAATGTGACAAGTAAATCCATGTTTCCATACAAACCATATTCGACCACAAGCATTAGAAACACCCCCACTACAATGCAGTTTCCGAACTACAGAAGGGAGAGCAGAAATGTGTTGCTTTGGCTCAAAAATAGCCATAGCCGATACCCCATGCAAACGGAACAACTTATTTATCCTTCTAACCGTGGCTTTGTTAGCAAGGCCACGAAGATTCCAACATAAAACAGCTACCATTGGGAAACAAATTATCCAGAAAAAAGAGGGCTTACAGAGCATTAAGAGGGAGGAGAAGCAGATTTGCTATGATGCTTCCTTGCCTTTACAGGAATGAAGCCATCCGAGTCAGCAGTGGGGTTATTTGATATGTTAAAAGGGGTAGAGCCCGCTCTTTCAGTCACAAAGGTAGTAGTATTTGGAGTTGCTCTAGGGGAGAGATTAAGGTTGCCCAACGGATCATCAGGTTGTTGAGTTATAACCTGGATAGAGCCAACGTCATTAGAGGAATTTCCATTTTTTAACTTATGAGCCGCCACTTTTTGTAAGATAGCCTCTTCTACATTTTCAAGAACCTCCTGATTACTTTCACTAAGGGGAACCTGATCTGATGTTGAGTCATCATTCTCAACCACAATTTCCGAGGTAGACTTACTCCCCCCAATCTGATCACCCTTTTTGGAAGAATCAATTACCTCCTTGCAAACCTTTTGTAAGGCTTTATTAACAGCCTCTGGAAGCGCCACACCTCTTTTAGGCATTGTCGGAGCAATACCTGTCAGATTTCCTTGATCTTGATTAACCTCATCCTTCTTATGACTTGCTTTCCCTTCTACTTTATGTCCAAGGGCCGGATTAGCACGCTTGCATGAGCCAAAAACATGTCCCAACATGGAACAATGCTTGCAATATTTGGGCATGTTATCATATTCAACCTTTTGGTAAAAATTCGGAATAAAATCCCCACAATCAATGAAGACCTCAGTAGGAAGCTTTTTAGTAACATCAACCTGAATTAAAACCTTAGGAATACTTGGTCTTGTCAACTCCGCTGTTGGTTTGTCACGAGATAAGGGGGTTCCAATATCATTAGCCAATGAAAAAATAAATGACCGGTTGAAAAGATGAATTGGGAGTCCGGGTAGCCCAACCCAAACAGGAACAATAGGGGATTCTTGCTCCGGGCGCCAAGATGGAGACCATGCAAGAGTTCTCATAGGAAATTTAGTGACATACCATACTTCCTTCATCCAAAGGCGCTGATAGTCTTCTTCTGTCGTTAGTTTAATGAGAAGATGTTTGGCATCAAGGTGACCCAATTTATACGCACCTTTAAACTGAAATTTTGTAAAAGCAATCTGGGTATCCTCCATTGAAGGCCTACCATGAGAGAATTTGCCAACCAACGTCCACTTGAATGGCTGCACGAGTTTCTCAATAGCTTCCCTACTGAGTTTAAGGGCTGGGGTTCCTTTTCGAGTTGATAACGGAACAATTGGAAAAGCACCAGAGCTAGTAGGCGCTTGTGAGAAGAGATCTGCGAAGGATTTGGGTTGTGCTGGAATAGGTGGTTGCGGTAAGGAAGAATTAGGGTTTGACGGCTGCATGGTGGTAGCAGCCGAGGCATTATTTCCATGCAAGGAAGAAGACGGCGCATTAGGGTTAGCCGCCGCAATAAAATTAGGGTTAACGGGAGAAGGGACGGCCTGGGAAGAAGGGGAATAATAGGGATTACGATTGCTGGAATTCAAGGAAGGAAAGAAAGAAACCGGTGCAGCCATGGCTGCCGGCAAGAAGCCCCTAGGGCAAAACCCTAGTGACGGAAAGGAGAGAGAGAATAGAATGGAGAGAAATTCATCAGCGGGGCCATGGTGATGAATAATGGTGCCATGCAAGAAATATGAACAATCATGAACAAGCTATTCACACAAGCAATCAAGCAAGAATCATAAACAAACAAGGCCAAAACTTGTATGTACAACAAATTGTGCACAACCAAAGAATCCTTTGAAATCAACATTTTTCAAGAAGAACAATTCTTATGAAAATCATTTGCAAAACAAGTTGTGCACAACAAAGAATTCAAAAAACTTTTACAAAATGGGTTATGCACAAGGAGGTTTTGAAAACCCAAATTTATGTCCAAAAGTTTGTGCATGACCAAGCTTCAAAAACCAAGTTTTGGCTAGAAAAGAAGAAGGTAATGTGCTCACACAAAACTGTAAATTTGGAACCTGGACAAGCAGAATCCAAAGGGACACAGAATGTTCCTGCCCTGCACAAAATTGTTAAATTTCGGAACATTCTGTTCCCTGCCCAACATAGCCGTACGGCTATAGCATGTTGGCAATTATTTTTTGCATTTTTTCAGCTTCTGATCATCAAGCCCCAATTTATTGCATTTCCAGAACAGTATCATCTCCAGAAAGTTCAAACAGAAACACAGCACACACAAAACAAACATAAAAGTTAACGAAAATGGGGAACGGGAGTTTGACCCACACAAAATCACCCCCAAAATTTCTAAAAAGAAGTTTGTGGACACTTTACACCCCAGCGGAGTCGCCACTGTAAGGATCCCCGCCCCCGCGCAGAAAACGCGATGAGTTGTGGGGGCGAAAAGGCCAAACGCGGTTATCTCACAAAACATAATGGAGTCGCCACTTTTGTTAATTATTTAACCCAACAAAAGAAAAGGTTAGAGATTCTATTAGTTCGGAGGTCAGGTTACGCCTTGGGAAGAGTTTCACGTCACCCAAGTCACCTCGGATAGGACTGAGTCTCCCTAATGTTAGTTAATGAAAGTGCATGTGTGTGTGTTTTCAAAATGGGAGAAACTGACTGTTTTGGCAAAACCAGTTAATTATTTAAGGAAAAAGGTTTATTTTGCAAACTTTCTGGTCAGAAAAGGAAGAAACTGGAAAATGCCCTCCCCGGCCAAAGTAGCCGTACGGATGGGGAGGGCTCTCCAGGGCATTTTTACAGTTTATCAGAAAACAGTCCAGTTTCAGCCAAAACAGAGTATCTTTGCTGAAACTGGACTGGAATGTCGGTTTCCAGTTTATGATTAACAATAAAACTTTGAAAAGTTCATTCCTATGCACTTTGATCATCAAAGGAACCCCAAAAACAAAGATTTGGGTGTGATCAAAGGCAATCATTGGAGAAATTTATAAAAAGTTGATGAACATGTCATTCAAACCAAAATGACCATTTTGGTGGATAAAGATTGAAACTTTACCACCAAAATGGACTTATTATACAAGATTAAACCTTTAGGGACACAAATATAACATAAAGATTGAGTCTTTATGTCCCATGCTTGGTAATTTTATGGCTAGGTCATGATTGGGATGATAAAGATTGAAACTTTATCACCCAATCATGACTCTCATGGCTTAAATAAAAACAAAATCAACATGAAAATATAACAAACCATGATCATCTTTAGGTTTTACCCCATAATCACACACTAGGTGTGAAGGGAACCTTGAATCACCTCATGATTTGGATCATATACATATATAATCATAATATATATAGCTTGGAAGGCCAAGACTTGTATAATATATAGATATAGTGCTTGAAAATGGACAAGACTTGCAAGAAATGTAAAGTGCTTGAAATGGACAAGACTTTGCAAGAACAAGAAGAAATAACACAAGATAAACAAGTAATATGAACAAAGATAAAGGAGAGTTTGAGATGAAGAAGAAGATGGGGAGAAGGAGGCTTCACCTATTGTGGTTATGGCCTATCTTCCTCTCTAATCACTCAAATGTGTATATCACTCACTTTCTGCTCTCAAACTGGCAGAGTTTCAACTCACAAAACGTTTTCTCCCCACCTGAAATGATGGAATTTCTACAAGGAATAGGATCAGAATTACCTTGTAGCCGAGGATCGTTCTAAGGAAAGTCGTTCGTAGGTGTAAAACCGCACCCCCTACCTAAGAAGATAGGGTACTTGGTTTAGAAGCGCCACAACCAATACACCCAAGTTGGTTGATAAGCTAGGAAGACACCACAAGTATAGAAAATTACAATTGATAAGTCTAAGTTTTTCAAAGAACCAAAGAGTAGAATAAATCTCTCAAATTGATTAAAATCTGAATTGTGTGTCCAAATGGACTACAAAAATGGCCTATTTATAGGATGGAATGGTGATGATTCCTAGGTAAATGATGTCATCTATGATGTAAGCAATAAGCTTTAAATTACAAGATAAAGACTACAATTATTATGATGAAATCCAAAGACTTTCCAGCTTTGCAAGAGCATGTGGTGAATGTATCAACCTTATCTTCATTCTAGAATCTTCATGCAACTTGAGAAATTCGGATCTCTCTTTGGGATGACTTGAAAACACTTATTTTGGTCTCAATTTGGGCTCCAAAATGTGTTTATTTATTGGGCCAACATATTCCTTCATGAAACTTCATGTTGCACTCCCTTGGGCTCCATGCTCTATGCTTTTGGGCTGGAACAAACATCACTTTCAGCTTGGATTAAATTCACTTGAATAGGTGAATTCCTTTGAGTTGGATCTTGAGCTTGGATCCAAAATGTTTGAACTAATCCATTGATGGCCTTCATGAATTCTTTAGACTTTGACCTAGTAATAGGTCCAACGTTCCATTGCAACGGGTCTTGTTTAGCTTGACTTGAGCTCTCCAATGTATTTACATCATTCCCCCCTTCTTGAGAGTGATTTGTCCTCAAATCGCTACCTGCATCAAAGTGAGACAAATCAGAAACATTGAAAACATCATGCACATTATACTCACTAGGCAAGTCAAGTCGATAAGCATTATTGCTGATTCGCTCAAGCACTTGAAATGGTCCATCTCCTCTTGGTTTTAACTTTGATTTCCGTTGGTCTGGAAATCGCTCCTTTCTGAAATGCAACCAAACCCAATCACCAGGTTCAAAGATAACCTCATGTCTTCCTTTGTTCGCCTTCTCTTCATACTTTCTGGTCCTTTCTTCAATATTCAGCCTTGCCTTTTCATGGATTTGCTTCACGAATTCAGCCTTTCTTTTCCCATCAAGATTATCCCTTTCACTCACAGGTAAAGGATTTAAATCCATAGGAGTTAAAGGATTAAAACCATAAACTATCTCAAATGGAGAAAACTTTGTAGCAGAATGCCTTGCACGATTATAAGCAAACTCAACATGGGGTAGGCAATCTTCCCATGTCTTGGTATTTCTACCAATGAGTGTTCTAAGCAAAGCAGAAAGAGTCCTATTAACAACTTCAGTTTGACCATCCGTTTGTGGGTGACAAGTTGTAGAAAACAATAATTTTGTTCACAACTTCCCCCACAATGTTTTCCAAAAGTAACTTAAAAATTTTGTGTCACGATCTGACACGATTGTCCTTGGCATCCCATGCAACCTGACAATTTCTTTGAAAAACAAGTTAGCAATATGAGAAGCATCATTGGTCTTGTTGCATGCTATAAAATGTGCCATTTTGGAAAACCTATCAACAACAACAAAGATTGAGTCTTTGTTGTTTTTTGGTTCTCGGCAAACCCAAAACAAAGTCCATTGAAAGATCAACCCATGGTTCATTAGGAATGGGAAGAGGTGTGTACAAACCATATGGTTGAACCTTAGATTTAGCCTTCTTGCACACAATGCATTTATCACAAATCTTTACCACATCACTTTTCATTTTTGGCCAAAAGAAATGCTCTTGCAAAATGGCTAAAGTTTTATCAATTCCAAAATGTCCCATAAGTCCCCCACCATGTGCTTCACGCACCAAAAGTTCCCTAATTGAAGAATTGGGAATGCAAAGCTTTGTTTCTTTGAAAAGAAATCCATCATGTTTGAAAAATTTCTCAAAACAACCCTTTTCACAAGCTTGAAAAATCTGACCAAAATCTTGATCTTTTTCATAAAAATCTTTGATGTGTTCAAAACCAAGCAATTTAGCATCAAGAGTAGAGAGTAAGGCATACCTCCTTGATAAAGCATCAGCAACAATATTCTCCTTACCTTTCTTGTATTTGATGACGTACGAAAATAACTCAATGAATTCCAACCATTTTGCATGTCTTTTGTTGAGCTTTTGCTGTCCTTTTAAGAACTTTAAAGACTCATGGTCGGTGTGAATCACAAATTCTTTGGCCCATAGATAATGTTGCCAAGTTTCTAAAGCTCTTACCAAAGCGTACAACTCTTTGTCATAGGTAGGGTAGTTGAGACTCGCCCCACCTAATTTCTCGCTGAAATATGCTACATGCCTTCCTTCTTGCATCAAGACGGCACCAATACCTATACCAGAAGCATCACATTCAATTTCAAATGTTTTATCAAAATTAGGTAAAGTTAAAAGAGGAGCATTGGTCAATTCAAACTTTAAATTTTGAAATGCTTTCTCTTGTTCCTTTCCCCACTTGAATCCAACATTCTTTTTAATCACTTCGGTTAAAGGTGCTGCCAGAGTGCTAAAGTTCATCACAAACCTGCGATAGAAACTTGCTAACCCATGGAAACTTCTTACCACACTCACATTTCTTGGACTAGGCCAATCTTGAATTGCTTTTACCTTTTCCATGTCAACCGAAATGCACTCGCTGCTTACAATATAGCCAAGAAAACTTACTTCCTTTGTGCAAAATTCACACTTCTTCAAATTGACATAGAGCTTTTCTTCCCTAAGAACACTCAAAACAAGAGTTAAATGTTCATGATGTTCCTCCAAACTTTTGGAGTAAATCAAAATATCGTCAAAATACACAACCACAAATTTTCCAATGAAATTTCTCAAAATGTGATTCATTAGTCGCATGAAAGTGCTAGGTGCGTTAGTAAGGCCGAAAGGCATAACTAACCATTCATACAACCCATGCTTTGTTTTGAATGCGGTTTTCCCCTCATCACCTTCTTTCATGCGAATCTGATGGTATCCACTTTTTAAATCAAGTTTTGAGAAAATTGTGGAACCATGCAATTCATCTAACATATCATCAAGCCTAGGAATAGGATGACGATATTTGATGGTTATGTTGTTTATTGCACGACAATCAACACAAACCTCCATGTTCCATCTTTCTTAGGTACTAAAAGAACGGGTACGCACAAGGACTAAGACTTTCTCTTACCAATCCCTTACCCAACAATTCTTTAACTTGACGTTGAATCTCCTTAGTCTCCTCGGGACTAGTTCTGTATGCCGGTTTGTTAGGAATTGATGCTCCAGGAACAAAGTCTATTTGATGCTCAATTCCTCGAATTGGTGGTAATCCCTTTGGAACATCTTCAGAGAAAAGATCTTTGAATTCCTGCAAAAGTGAATGTATGCTGCTCGGTATTTCACCGGCTATCTTATTAGTCTCCAATTTTCCTTCTTTAAAAACAAGAAGTACTAATGGTAAACCACAATCGATAGCTTCTTTGATGTCACTTTTTGTTGCTAACATACACATCTTTTCTTTCGATTCAGGGGATTGACTTTTTTTCTTCCCTTCTTTTTCTTTTTTTCTCTCACTCTCATTTTTCTTTTCTCCCCCTCTCTCTTTTTCTTTTTCTCTCTGGTTTTCTTTTTCTCTCTGTTTTTCTTTTTCTCTCTCTTTTTATTTTTCTCTCTCTTTTTCATATTTTTGGATTCTCACTTGATCAGCATACACTTGTGTTGGTGTCATGGGCACAAGGGTAACATTTCGATCATTGTGAACAAATGAATACTTGTTTGTGTATCCATCATGCTTAACTCGCTTATCAAACTGCCACGGCCTTCCCAAAAGCATATGACATGCTTGCATAGGCACAACATCACATAGTACCTCATCTTCATACTTGCCAATCTGAAATGGTACCATTACTTGTTTTGTAACTCGAACTTCGCCATAGTCGCTAAGCCATTGCAGTTTGTATGGCTTCGGATGCTTTAGAACAGGCAAGCCTAACTTTTCCACCATAGAAGTACTAGCAACATTAGTACAACTACCTCCATCAACAATAACATTACATACCTTTCCATTCACAAAACATCGAGTGTGGAACAAGTTCTCTCTTTGAGCATCATCCTCGTCCTTCATTTGTAAATTCAAAACTCGCCTTGTAACCAAAAGCTCTCCTTGGGCAGGTAATTCTTCATCGTCTGATTTAATGGAATCATGGTCTTCAACATCTGTCTCATACTCCCCATCATCACGAATTATCATGGAAAGCTTGTTTGGACATTGGCTTGCTATGTGACCCCTGCCTTGACATTTAAAACATTTTATGTCACGATTTCGAGAAGTAGAGGATTCATTATTACCGTTAGCAGCCCCATCACTTTTTGTTGCTGGTTTAGAGAAAGAGGATGAAGAAGCGGAAGTTTTATCCTCCTTCTTTTGAGAGATTGCTTTCCAAGTGTTGGTGCGAGTACTTCCCCCCTTCTTGAGCTGTTTCTCCACCTTTATGGCTTGATGCACCAGCTCTTCCATCTCCACATAATGATACATTTCCACCCTATCTTGAATTTCTCGATTCAATCCATTTAGAAAGCGAGCCATCGTAACTTCACGATCTTACTCCACATTTGCCCTTATCATGAGAATCTCCATCTCTTTATAAAAGTCTTCCACACTTTTTGTTCCTTGCCTACAACTTTGCAGCTTGTTAAGAAGCTCGCGATAGTAATAGCTTGGAACAAATCTCCTTCTCATGATTGTCTTCATTTCCCTCCATGATTGAATAGGTGGTTCCATGTTTCTTCTCCTATTCAAAACCAATTGATCCCACCAAGTTAGTGCATAATCTGAAAATTCAGTGACGGCCAATTTTACCTTCTTGATTTCGGAATATTGGTGGCAATCAAAAATGAACTCCATCTTTTTCTCCCACTCCAAGTATGCTTCCGGATCAGATCTACCATGAAAGGCAGGAATTTTCATCTTAATTGAGCTCAAGTTGTTGTCTTCACGTTGCCTTCTTCCATTTGGCCTCCTTCTCGTTCAACCTCTCTATCTAAATGAATACTCCCGATCTCATCATCTTCACCTCTTCGAGTTGGAGGTCTTTGTGACTCCTCCTCCAATCTGTCCAACCTTTCGTGCAAAGGTTCTATCTCTTCACGTAATAACCTCCTCATTTCGCCCATCAAAGCTTGCATTTGGAGGGTGTTCAGATTTTGTTGCTGAACCTCACCATCGTTTTGAGACATTATGTACCTGTTGTGACAAGAAAGAAAAAGAAACCTCACAAGAGAATTTCACTCCCTCACGTGTTTCTCTCAATTTTTTTGGTGATCACTCAACACTCAAATTCCCTCAAATATAGTCTCACTTTTATTCTCTCTAAGGGTTCTTATCAAACTAAAACTAATAATCAAGTGTATAGTGTCTTCTTCCTATCTTGATCAATCAACTAGGAAATGTAAGGATCGATGAAAACAAGAAGAATTTAGATGACTAGAGATGATAATTGAACAATACAAGTGACTTGAAGAAAGAAGATAAGAACTTGAGTTATGAACGATATCAAATGAAATTGAAATATAAGCAACTAAAAATAATGGCTATAATAACAAAAGATTTTTTTTTTTTTTTTTTTTTTTGCTGCTCTCCTTTTATTTAAGCTCTTCTAATTTTATTTTTTTTGGAGCTTTTTTTTTTTTTTTGGAGCTTTCTTTTTTTTTTTTTTTTTTGCTCTCCTTTTTCTTTTTTAAGCTCTTCTACTTTTTTTTTTTTTGGAGCTTTTTTTTTTTTGCAGATAATTATCAAAAGAAAAAAAATAAAATTAAAGAAATAACTTTGATTCCTCAACCCCCCAAGATTCAATGATAAAATTCCTTGCCAACTTGTGACAAAGCCCAATATCAATTATGAATAATGGAATACCAAGAAAATCAAAAGATGCGAAGACAATAGAAGAGAATAGTAGAGAAGGATAGTATATGACTTCTTAGAAACCGGGCTCTAGATACCAAATGATGGAATTTCTACAAGGAATAGGATCAGAATTACCTTGTAGCCGAGGATCGTTCTAAGGAAAGTCGTTCGTAGGTGTAAAACCACACCCCCTACCTAAGAAGATAGGGTACTTGGTTTAGAAGCGCCACAACCAATACACCCAAGTTGGTTGATAAGCTAGGAAGACGCCACAAGTATAGAAAATTACACTTGATAAGTCTAAGTTTTTCAAAGAACCAAAGAGTAGAATAAATCTCTCAAATTGATTAAAATCTGAATTGTGTGTCCAAATGGACTACAAAAATGGCCTATTTATAGGATGGAATGGTGATGATTCCTAGGTAAATGATGTCATCTATGATGTAAGCAATAAGCTTTAAATTACAAGATAAAGACTACAATTATTATGATGAAATCCAAAGACTTTCCAGCTTTGCAAGAGCATGTGGTGAATGTATCAACCTTATCTTCATTCTAGAATCTTCATGCAACTTGAGAAATTCGGATCTCTCTTTGGGATGACTTGAAAACACTTATTTTGGACTCAATTTGGGCTCCAAAATGTGTTTATTTATTGGGCCAACATATTCCTTCATGAAACTTCATGTTGCACTCCCTTGGGCTCCATGCTCTATGCTTTTGGGCTGGAACAAACATCACTTTCAGCTTGGATTAAATTCACTTGAATAGGTGAATTCCTTTGAGTTGGATCTTGAGCTTGGATCCAAAATGTTTGAACTAATCCATTGATGGCCTTCATGAATTCTTTAGACTTTGACCTAGTAATAGGTCCAACGTTCCATTGCAACGGGTCTTGTTTAGCTTGACTTGAGCTCTCCAATGTATTTACATCATGAAATGATCAGCATGGGGTTCAATTTATAGAGGCTGAGGGTGCCCAACATAGCCGTACGGCTAGGGACCTCATGTGCCCAAACCATCCGTACGACTCGACCTGGCGAGCTTCTGGATTTTTCTAAGTTTAATTCCAGTTCAGTCTTGGAATATCAGGTTTATCCTAGTGAGGTCCTGGCCCATCGGTTTATCCCTAAATGGTACCAAGAATTCCTCTAAAGTAGGTCAGTTTCAGATTGGGGTACTTACAACTACGCGCACATAATTCCTATTAACTGCTCACTATCGAGTCGCACAAGTCCAACCCCAAACCCGTCGAGACCCGTCCTAGGAAGTTTCAAGCTCCACTCGACCTTAACTCTTTCGAAGCGGTAAACCTCAGCCCGTGGCGTAGTTCACGACTACATGCCAGGGGTGACCTCTAAGCCTCTCTTTAGCCGAGCACAAACCACACAATTCTAGTTAGGGTCTAACACTCCATGACTCAAGTCGGTTTCCATGTGCCGAGATTTCCCTAAACTAATGTCTTCAAATCATACATGCCACTCGTTGTTATGGACGAAATAAAAATCCGTCCCCAAGTGGTCATAATGGACGCAAATAAAAAATCCGTCCCCGCATGTATGCTTTATTTACTACATTAATTTAGTTTAATCCCGACACATATAGGATTCACAAGCGTGGTGGAATCCGATGAGTATATGGGACCGCGAGAAGGTCTATATACTAGTGTGACGATTCCACTATTTTTCTAGAAACCCCAAAAAGGACCACGTCCTTCCGAATTTTGTAAATAAATAAAAAAAATAGACATTTTTCTTATGTGGTTGAGTCTTTTTCCTTTGTTTGTGGGTTAATTATTTTACTCAAAATATGTTTGTGGGGCCAACCTAAGATCGATCGTGTTCTCTCAATAGGTCCAATGGCTTCCAACAGCAACAACAACAAGGGTGAGAACATCTCCGTGTCTAATGAAAGGCTCTTCAACATAATAAGAGCCATGGGGGAACAAATGGATAGACTTGTCGAGGATGCCCGCCGCAAGGATGATTTGTGGCAAGACCGTCTTGATCTCGAGAGGAAAATTCACAAGGAAGAAATGTCCAAACTTAAGGCTCGTTTGCAAGAACTCACCGACAGCAAGGCAAAGGTCCACGGTAAAACACTCTTAAGTGGCTCATCCCTCAAAAGTCACAAAGGTGCCACCAACGACCGTTTCTATACCCCTCTCAATGGCATGACCATCACCGAGGCCTACGAAGCTCTCAAAACCAAGGGACATGTTTCTCCTCTCTAAGGGTACAAGCAACCACAACCATTACGTCGCAACCATACCCACCACAAGTGGTGTGACTATCACCAATGCAGCGGTAATCTCACCGAGGATTGCTTCTCCCTCCGCGACATCATCCAAGATTCGATTGACAATGGTGAATTTACCGTGGGTGAAGAACAACAGTCAGAGAGTGAGAACATGCAAGAACTCATCAAGGAAGGGGCTCAGATTTTAAATGGGGCCTCAACAAGAGATCATGCCACAAGGAAGACTACAACGACAATGGGGACTACAACAACAATCTCCGTTTCTCTTTCTCTACCTAGAAATAGGATTAAAAAAAAAGGAGAGTCAAACGTCCTCTTATGTGTGCATTAATGTTTTCTCTCGTCCAATGTTAAATTTTGAGTCAATCATCAAATAAAAGTCGTTCTTGTCCTCATACACCATTCCAAGTTTTTCAATTAATTCTTGGCAAAATGATGAAAAAATGTCTAAACAAGTTTTGGAATGAAGGCCATCGCTTGAACGCCTAGGGGATAAACATCGACGACGGCATCAACAACGAAGACACCAACAACGACGAAATCAAGACAAAGAAAGGTGGAGCTACAATCATGAGGCAAAGTTTTCGAAAGGGGATATATATATATATATATATATAAAAGAAAAAGCTCGCTAGGTTGAAATCCTCAAATCAACCTAGGCAAAAGTTAGAGCACAAAAAAAAAAAAAAAAAAAAAAAATCCCCCTCAATCAAAGAAGTACAAGATCAACATCATTCCACCGATGAAGGACGAAGCAACAACCATCTCGACGAATGGAGCATCCACAAGAACTACGGTGACCTGAGCCTCTACACTGGAGGAATGTAGGCAACCTTCGGGTCCGGTCTCATCCAAGAAGTAATTCACTTCAATGTCCCCAGCAACATTTGAAGCTTCATACCGAAAGGTCTCAAGGGGCTTCGCAATCCACAAATCTTTTGGGCCAAGGCATTACAGTGATACCAGCGAAGGGCAATATTGGGGCTTCACAACCGAAAGTCTTTTGGGCAACAATACTCGAGCAACGCAATTTGGGAGTAGTCTCCATGAAAAATATCAAGCTTCAAGGGTCTCTCAACACCTCAAGTCAAAGTTCTCTTGGTTTTAAATGAGGGCTCCAATGTTATGAATGAATTTGCTGAATTTTGTTAGAACTCACAGTGAGATTATGAAGGAAGTCTTAGAGACAAGGAAAAAGATTCAATATGCTAGACTCACCCGGCTGAGTTATAGCGGGCAATGCCAATATGTTAACTCTACAAGCAGGGTTATGGCAAATCCCAATGTTTCTGCAATACAGCACCCCCTTCTCCAAGATCAAAAGCACAGGCTGCATCCGAAGATCCGCCGTCGGTTCAAATCAAGAAGACTCAAGCAAACATACCGTTCGAGACTTTATCACACCAAGACCTTATCATCTGCAACAACATCACCATCTCCCACGAGACATCTCCCGAAGACCGTACTACATTTTCAACATGGACCTTCCGCCATTTGGGTATCAACCACAAAAGGGGCCATCCATCTCTAAGCAAGAGAGATAAGGAGATCACCTTCAAGAGTTCTTCCCAATAGCACCATCCGCTCCCAACATAATGCTATGACGATTCCAAGAAAACTTGAGGCTTCACATCGAAAGGTCTCCACATCCCGCCATCTACAAACTTGATAAGCCCGTGACATTTGGGGCTTAGAAATCTCTCAAAGCTTGGTATTAATGATCTTCTCTTGGGGCTTGCCCACGTCGACAACAAAAGACAATTTATTTGAATGGGCTAAGAGTTGATTCATCTTGGGGCTTCATAAGCCACCCAAAGTTCAGCATTCGAGGGGCTCTACAATCAGCAACCCCTTGGCATCTCGGCATCAATAGTCCTTTTGAAGCCCCATAAACGACAAATCTCTTGGGGCTAGACATCAATTTTCGTTGGACACCGAGGCGACAACATCCAAGCGAGGCAATCCGGACTTCGATCGAACATGACTTGATCTTGGGTTGGCTTTACAAACACACAATGGTCATAGTGGTTCACCCACGAACTAATTTTTTTTTCTTTTTCTCACATGTGTGCATATTCTTTCCCTTCTAATCTGAAAAAAAAAAATTAGAAACTTTTTTTTCTTTTTCTTATTCTCCTTTTATGTGCAAAAGTATGTGCTTTACTTTACTTTGCTCCTAGCATTCCCCAGCATCCTTGAACTATACTGGTCTGATTCTCTTCAAGGGATACGTAGGCAGCCTTTTGACACGACCAACCCATCACACAGAGGCAAGAACAATTCATCATCACCAACATCATCATTCTCCATCCAAAGCATGGACATTCTTCATCAAAAGCATCAACATCCTTCAGCAATCCATCTCCAATCAAGCGGCAATGGTAAGTGAAGGTATGAATATATCTGAGGCTTTCCTCAAATCACACCGCACACAAAATCACTTTCTCCATTCTTACAAAAACTCTCTCACATGCAAAACTGCTTTCAAATCACATTGCACCACGAGCACAATTTCTCTCTTCATTTCACACTTCATGCATCTTCTTGCACAAACACGTATACCTGCCAAGCACACACATAACAGGTACCACCACGAAGTCAACAGCGTCCGCTACTCAAGGCACTTCATCCCCAGCAGGAAATGGTCCACAGTTAACCATGCCCGCATTCCCATGATAAAGTCAACAGCAACGGCAGCTCTAGACAGCAATCTGGTCCACGGTGATCCCGCAATTAGCAAACGGATCCCGCTATCAGCAAACGGATCCCGCAATCAGCAAACGGATCCCGTAATCAGCAAACGGATCATGCAATCAGCAAACGGATCCCGCAATTAGCAAACGGATCCCGCCATCAGCAAACGGATCCCGCAATCAGTAAACGGATCCCGCAATCAGCAAACGGATCCCGCTTCAGCAAACGGATCCCGCCTCCAGCAAACGGATCTCGCTTCAGCAAACGGATCCCGCACCAGCAAACGGATCCCGCATCAGCAAACGGATCCCGCATCAGCAAACGGATCCCGCATCAACAAATGGATCCCGCTTCCAGCAAGCGGATCCCGCTTTCAGCAAACGGATCCCGCTATTGGCAAAGCTGCTCATACAGGGAGCGTACCTTTATCTCTCATAATTTCAGCAAAGCCGCTCACACAGGGAGCGCACCTCTATCTCTTGCAAATTTCAAATTTATCGAGTCTTTGTTTTCTCTTGTCGATGTCCTCGGCGGTTGTCTTTCTTTCGTCGACGCGTTTTGCTTCGCAATCCACGTCGCCGAGGGGCTCTGTAGACACCCCGCCTTGGACCTCTCACCCCGATTGCATACGTAGTATTTTTATTTAACTTGTTTTTTTTTAATTTCTGTTACTTTCGTTAAGTTCCTAACTGATTCCGTTAGTTTTGGACAAACTGCATAACAGAGTTAAATTTTAGAGTCATTATGTCATTCTGTCTTTTTAAACCCGCGGGAGCCTCCGACACCGTCAATGGGCCGCGCGCGCCTCTCGTCCCAAAGGCGGGACTCGCGCGCCTCCCATTTTGGCAGTTACGGATTGTAGCTCTTTCCCTCCTTTTTCTTGATCATAAAAACTCTCTTTTTACATCTACATTCATCCCCCTAGGTTTGTAACTCCCAATCCCACACTTCTAGCCTTTTCATTAAAACAAAATATTTCCTTTTTATTTTATTTGATTTCTCTTATTTTTGATTGGTCAATTCCCTTTCACATGGATGATCATCTTTTCCCTCCAACCTTTCCCTCTCCTTTTTATCTATAAAAACCACCTTCTTCTACCTTAGAAAGAACCTTCTCTTTTGACTTGAAATCTCTACACAAATACACTATACAGAAACTCTCCACAAATTCTCCCAACAAGAGTTTTAACAACAAAACTCTACACAAATTTCTACACAACATTTTCTCTACAACAACAACACTTTCAAGTCAAGGTTTCAAGTTATCTTTTCTAAAGGTACAAGTTTTCTCCTTCTCTTTTATTTATGTCTTACTAGTATACAATCTCCATAAAAAGGAATACAACCAAAAGGCCACTTCACTATTGAAGTTTGGCCAAGGTTACATTCCAACATTCCAAACTCCATTTTAATTTACTTTTCATTCTTTAATATAATTGTTTAACAATAATTCAACATGTAATCTTTAGCATTAAATTAATAAAATCATTTCTCTTTTAATTTCCCCTTCCTTTTCATTGTAATTATTAGCACTTTTTATTAACAAATTGAAGGACATTTAGCATTAGAACACCAAAAGTAGAAAGACCCGCGTAAGCGGGACGGAGTGGGTGTTTAAGTACTTCCCACTCCGTCACCTAAACCCCGAACCCTTCTCTCCTCGAATCTCTGGTATTCGTACATAAAATTGGCTTTTCTTAGGTTTTCTTGCGTTCCTCGAAAACATGGGTGGCGACTCTTAAAACACAATTAGACATCCTAGGATAATTCACCGCTCTAGCCAAGTGGGGTTTTCCCGGGGTATCTACATGCATGAACACTGAGATCAATGAAGTCCAAACAAGCCCTCCGTGGTACACAGACATCATGAATTTCCTCAAGGATGGCACTTTCCCCGAGGATAGCAATAAGAAATCTCAAGTGGCATTACAAAAGCTGGCATCGAGATATGTGTTGATTGGGAACCGAGTTTACAAGAGACACTATGAAGGGATCAATCTCTTGTGTGCTAATGAGACCGAAGCTCAAGAGATAATGCATGAAATCCACGAAGGCGAGTGTGGACCCCATATGAATGGGTTCATGTTAACCAAGAAGATACTCCGTATTGGTTATTATTGGACCACTATGGAAAGAGACTGCATCGAGAAAGTCAAGAGGTGCGCCAAGTACTAGTTCTATGCCAATTTGCAACATGCTCCACCTTCGCAGCTATACAACATGACCACACCGTGGCCATTCTCTTGTTGGGGAATAGATATCATCGGTAAGATCCATCCTATGGGAAGCAATGTGAAATCATTCGTTCTGGTGGCTGTGGATTATTTTACAAAGTTGATTGAGGCACAAGCTTACCGAGGTCTCAATGCCAAGAAATTGGCTGAATTCGTGAAGACCAACATCATGTGCCGATACGGCGTCCCTCACGAGATTATCTCCGACAATGGTTCTCATTTCGAGAAAGAAATGGATGCACTTTTGGTTGAGTACAAAATCACCAAACATAAGTCATCCCCGTACCGTCCCCAGGCTAATGGAGCGGTCGAAGCAGTAAACAAGACGATTGAGACCATTATACAGAAAATGGCTACAACAGGAAAAGATTGGCCCAAGAAATTGCCTCTAGCATTGTGGGTCTACCGCACATTGATTTGATCAGCAACAGGAGAAACCCCGTACACGTTGGTTTATGGCTCCGAAGCCGTGCTCCCGGTCGAACTAGAAGTTCCCTCTTTGCAAGTCTTACTCGAATACCAAGTCAATGAGGTTGAATGGATGCAGAGCCGGTACGAACAATTAGCCCTACTCGATGAAAAGAGGCTAAGAGCATTTGAGCGTACAAGGGCCTATCAACAAAGAATGGCCAGGGCTTTCAACAAGAAGGTGAAGCCCCGAGACATCAAGATGGGAGACTTGGTTCTGAGACAACATCCCCCCAATGCAATGAATCCCCTTGGGAAATGGGGACCCCGATGGATCGGTCCGTACGTAGTCAAGAAGACACTAAGCGGCGGTGCAGTCTGACTCGTAGACTTGGATGGCTATCAACTGGCAAAAAAGGTCAACCTCGACAAGCTCAAGAAGTTCTACGCTTAATAAATAGATACCATTAAAAAAAGAGGCTCGCTAGGTTGAAAACCCGCAAGGGAGGCCTAGGAAAAAATTAGAGCAAAGTGCAAAAAAGAAGCCCGCTAGATTGAAAACCCGCAAGGGCGGTATAGGCAAAAAACAGGGTGCACAAAAAAAAATGGTCTTCATTTGTTTGAACTACGGAGACCTGAGCCTCTCTACTGGAGGAGCGTAGGCAACCTTTGGGTGCAGTCTAAAACAATCATTTTTACCCAAATTGTTTCTTTAACAAGATGCAATTTTATTCATTTTGTGAATCATTTTAACCATTACAATGGATAATGTTAAGCAATAGAAGACATTAAAACACTTAAATCCTAAACAAGTGGTCGATTTAATTGAAATCTTGGGGGTACTAAGAAAGGTCTAATATTTCTTCGGTTTGGGAACCCATGGCTTTCGACTAGGGCCCTTGACCTTCTTGGATGGGGGCGGAGCACTCTCAGAACCACCAAGGCGAGAGAAGACGCTAGGAGGAGATGGAGCTTCATCAGCAACCTTCCCCTTACCCTTGTCAAAGGAGACCTTAGCAGGGACATTAGACGGGCGCTTCCATACATGAGGAGATTTGCCTTTGCCTCTCTTCTTCTTGGGCCAATGATTTGGTTTAGGGGCATCAATACGAACCACCAGCTTTGAAGGTTCGACCACAACTTCATTAGGTCTTCCCAAACGGTCAAAGACACTAGGGCGTGCCTTTACAATGGAGATGGGCTTTGAGTGTTTACCCTCAGGAACGGACACTTTCACTTCGAAGGAAAAGGTCATGGGAGCCATTCTTGACAAGAATTTGAGGTTTGGGACAATGGATAATGTTACAGAATACTGCTGTGTGAACAAACTTGTTGAAATAGATTCAAATTTATAGCTGTTGGAGAATCTTGTTCAATAAAGAAAGGGGCTGTAAATCAGCAACCCAGACGCGGGCGCCCCCACCCTTGGTGCCGAGACGCACGCGCATCCCGTGTACAAAGCCAGAAGAGCGCGCCTTTGACAAACGGAAAGAACAGAACAGACCCTTGTTAGTTCAGAAGCAGCCCAGGCATCTCAATGCCTTCAAACCTGCGGCAAATTCAGAATCCGTAACAACAAAACAACACCCAGCAACAAAAAAAAGACCACTTTGATCACACATTAATTTGGTCCGCCCCTAAGGCATGTCTAAAATGAAATAAGTCAGAAACTCTCACTAAAATTTAAGTAGGGAGTGTCTTTCTATTCAGGCAAGGCCGATCTCAGCATTCTCTCAAAAAGGGAAAATTCAGGGCCCGCAGTCAACTATGCCCATGCCTCACAAATAACATATAGAAAATGCGGTTCCAAACAGCATATAGGAAATACGGCTCCAAACAGCATACATCAGGTGTGGCTCCAAACAGCATACAGCAAATGCGGCTCCAAACAGCATATAGCAGGTGCGGCTCCAAACAGCATACAGCAGGTGCGGCTCTAAACAGCAATTTCGTCCTTGGTGAACCACTGAAATCACCACCTCTTCATCAAGTTCCAGTCCGCTCAACGGACTTTAAATCACAAACGGATTCGCTAAACGGATTCAGCCAGTCCACTCAACGGACTTTAAACTGGCAAAAGGATTCGCCAAACGAATTCAGCCAGTCCACTTAACGGACTATAAAACGGGCACAATGGGTACGACACACTAGACTCCGTATAGGTCCGCTCATCGGACTTTAAACGAGCAAACGACGGGTTCATCAAACGGATTCAGCTTAACTCAAGTCTGCCAACCAGACTCTAAATCAGCAAACGGGATTCGCTAAATGGATTTCAGCTTCAGTCCGCTCAACGGACTCTAAATGGGCACAACGGTTCTGCTAAATGGCTCAAGCCTCAGTTTGCTAACCAGACTTTAAACCTTGGCCATGGTGTGCCGTCTCACATCACCATACCTCATATGTTAGTAATAGCCGCTCACACAGGGATCGCACCCCTATCCTCATAATTTCAAATTCCTACTTTTATCGAGTCTTTACTTTTTCTTGGTGATGTCCTCGGCGGATGTCTTTCTTTCGTTGACCCATTTTGCTTCGCAATCCACACTGCTGAGGGGCTCTGTAGACACCCCGCCTTGGACCGCTCACCCTAATTGCACAATTGATTTCATGTTTTTTCTTGTTTTAAGTGTTTTTCGTTAGTTTCTGTTACTTCCATTAAGTTATGACTGACTCTGTTAAGTTTAGGGACTAAAATGAATAACAGTTCTAACTTTCCAGTCCATTCTATCAAAATTACCTTCTCAGAGTCACGCGCCTCCGCCTCCATAGGTGAGACGCGTGCGCCTTCCTCCCCAACGGCCGGAGGCGCGCACTTTTGGGCGTCAGTTACAGATTCTATCCAAGAATCCCTCCCTTGCTCAATTTACAGGATTTTGCCAGGGAATTCCCTCTTTGTGACTCTGTTTTGGCACCAAAATCATCCCCTTTTCAACTATAAAAACCCCTCTTCTTCACCATTTTAGAGGAGGAAGTTGGAGAACTCTTTTGACACTCTTTTTAGCACAACTAAACTATACCAAAAGCTTTTTAGGCACTTCCAAGGCATTTCTCCAAAGAAGCCATCAAAGTACTAAAAGTTTAGGTGTTGTTCTTACTCTTTCTCCTCTCTACTCATCTCCATCTCTTTTTTTATTTTTATATCAAAGTGTGCAATCACCCAAACCATTTTGGGACATGACACCAAAGGCTATTTCACTACATTGAAGTTGGCCAAGGAGTTATCTCCCCATATTCAACCCCTTTTTTAATCCCTTGTAGACATCTCGCCTTGGACCTCTCACCCCGATTGCATACATAATATTTTTATTTAACTTGTTTTCGTTAGTTTTTGTTACTTCCGTTAAGTTCCTGACTGACTCTGTTAAGTCTATGGGCTAAATTGAATAACAGTTCTCATTTTCCAGTCAATTCTGTCAAAAAATTCAATTCAGAGTCAGGCGCCTCCGTTAGCTGAAGCCAGACGCGTGCGCATCCCGCCCCAAAGGCAGGAGGCGCGCGCTTCTGGGCGTCAGTTACAGATTCTGTCCAAGAATCCCTCCCTTGCTCAATTTACATGATTTTGCCCGGGAATTCCATCTTGATGACTCTGCTTTGGCACTAAAAACATCATCTTTACACCTATAAATACCTCTCCATTCCACCATGGAAAATGAGGACTCTCTTAACACAAAAGGAGGACCCAACTTCCCTTCTCTAACAAAAACTATACATAAGTTCTTACACACCATCTTCAAGTTAAACTTTGAAGTCTTCTTCTTCTTTCCAAGTCAAGGTACAACATTTTCTCTTTATTTCTTATTTGATTTTTATGTCTTTTTAATGTATGCAATCCCCATCAAAATGGGACATGACCAACATGACTACTTCACATATTGAAGTTAGTTAAGGTTATCTCCCTACATTTCAAACTCTCATTTAATTCCCCCTTTCCTTTCAATGTAATTGTTAGCACATATTTATATTAATAAAAGAAGGACTTTTTATCATTAGAACACCAAAAGTAGCAATATCGGCTTTAGCTGGGTGGAGTGGGTGTTTAAGTACTTCCCACTCTGTAACCTAGCCCCTAAACTCGTCTCTTCCCGAATCTCTTGTTTTGTATATAAAATTAGGCTATATTAGGTTTTTCTTATGTTCCTCTAAAACATAGGTGGAGATTCTAATATTTAAAACCAAATAGACATCCTAGGATAATTCACGCACTTTAGCCAAGCCGTGGTTCTCCCCCGTGGTTCTTAGACTAAGGCGCGCGCCTCCGACCCCAACCACCAGAATCGTCCGCCTTCCATCATGCCCTTCAAATTACATGTTATTGTGCTAACAATTTCTGCAGGGGAAAAAGTTATTATTTTGGGTCAAGGCAATCCCTTGAACCCATGAATTTGCAGGTTTTTACCCAGAATCGGGCGTCTCTGCCCATCTTTCTCTAACGCGCGCGCCTCTTACATAGGCATCCCAATGCGCGCGCTTTTGGGCAATTTCCCAGGAACAGAACAGAATGATTGACAGTGTGTGGGCACCGGGCCTGCACATAACTTTTTCTAATTTCTGTTCATTTTTATCGGTCACACGGGTGATTCGAAAGTTGTAAATATGCGTTTATTTTCTTTTTCTTTCTTTGAAAAAAATTGTCACTTGGCTTGACCTCATACTACATGCACAAACTCCTATGAATTGCTCACTATCGAGTCGCACAAGTCCATAACCCCAAACCCGTCGAGGCCCATCCTAGAGAGTTTCGAGCTCCACCTGACCCTGACTCTCTCGAAGTGGTAAACCTCAGCCAGTGGCATAGTTCACGACTACATGTCGGGGGCTCTGTAGACATCCCATTTTGAACGTTCATTTATGATTACACTACTCTTGTGTCTCGCCTTTGTGTGTGAATGAAAACCCCTTAGTTTTGTCATGTTTCGTTAAGTTCCTAACTGACTCCATTAGTCAGGGGCTAAAATGGACAAATAAAACTGACAGAAGGACAAAACAGTATTTAAAACACTGGATATCTCATACGAGACATCAATGTCTTGTACGAGACATCTCCTTCTGTTTTGGGATAATCCACTTTCCTTCTCCGTCCCGATCTCTTTCTTGGCCAACACTCTCCTAATCCGGGGAATATCTAATAGGAGGCTTCCTAGGTGATTTCCTACTAATTACCTACCTCCTTTAACCTCTCCAAATAAGGACTCTTTTTCCTACTAAACTTAGGACTCCTAGACTTGGTCCCTAAGTAACCCAATACTTATAAAATAGAGTTCTTTTACGACAAAAGAGGTTAACAACTCTCTGATCAGTCTCCCCCAAAGGAATCCCGTTTTTATTCCTCCCTCACACCAAAACACCATCAAAAACTCATCTTTTCAAGCCAAAATCATCACAAAACTCTTGGATCATCAAGGACCTAGTCAAGGCCATCAATTGGAATCTCAAGAACACTTTAGGTAAACTCCTACGCTTTTAATCTCTATTTCTCATCTCCTTATTTGTTTTAGAGTAGTGTAATCCCATCAAAAGGATCAGCCTAGAGCCTCTCCAATCCATGGAGATGGTCTCGAAGCACATGATCCGACATTCCAATAATTAAGAAATTAATTATTGGCTTTACTTGTTTTAATTACTTGTTCTTTACTTGATTAAAAATACCTAAGCAAGACCAATCCTAGATTGGGTGGATTTCTGTGCTCCTTGACCTTCCCAATCCATAACTTAACCCCCGAACTCAGGAATCTCACGGTCCGTGTTCCGTTTAACAACATGGTGGCGACTCTCAAATAAAAAAGGCGAGCGGGTAATCTTCTCTCTCGGATTCAAACAGTGAACTTAAGCCTCTCTTTAGCCGAGCACAAGCCAACACATTCTTAGTCTAGGTTCTAACACTCCGTGACCAAGTCAGTTTTCATGTGTCGAGATTTCCCTAAACTAATGTTTTAAAATCATACAAGCCGTTTCCAAAAGAAACAAGTGCTTATTATGGACAAAATAAAAATCCGTCCTCGCATGTATGCTTTACTACGTTAATTTAGTTTAGTCCCGTCACATGTAGGAATCACAAGCGTGGTGGAATCCGATGAGTATATGGGACCGCAAGAAGGTCTATATACTAGTGTGACGATTCCACTATTTTCTAGAAACCCTAAAAAGGACTATGTCCTTCTGACTTATAAAAAATAAGAGTCTTTTTCCGTATGTGATTGAGTCATTTTCTTGTTTGTGGGTTAAGTTATTTTACTCGAAAGGTGTTTGTGGGGCCATCTTAAGATCAACCGTGTTCTTCTAATAGGTCCAATGGCTTCAAACGGCAACAACAACAAAGGCGGAAATGTTTTCGTGTCCAACAAAGGGTTACTCAACATAATGAGAGCCATGGGGGAACAAATGGATAGATTTGCTGAGGATGCCCACCGTAAAGACGATTTGTGGCAAGCCCGTTTTGATCTTGAGAAAAGAATTCACGAGGAAGAGGTTTCCGAACTCAAAGACCGTTTGAGAGAATTCACCGACGACAAGGCAAAGGTCGATGATAATGCATGCTCAAATGTCCCGCCCCTCAAAAGCCACAAAGGTTCCTCCGACAAGCGAGTTTTCACTCCTCTCCTAAGAATGACCCAAACCGAAGCCTTTGAAACTTTAGTAGCAAGTGGAAAGGTCAAGTCCTTGGAAGGGTACAAGCCCAAGAAGATACCAAAGAACCATGCACATGGTGAATGGTGCAACTACCACAAGCATAGTGGCCATACTACCGAGGGGTACTTCTCTCTCCGAAACTTCATCCAAGATTTGATTGACAATGGTGAATTTACTGTGGGTGAAGAGTAACCGTTGGAAAGACGCAAGATGCACGAACTCATCAAGGAAGAGGTAATTGTGAAGCAAGGAATGACTAGGGTTTTAAATGGGGAGAATTACAACAACAAAGATGACGAGAACAATCTCCGTTTCTCTTTCTCTACCTAGTTAAAAAAAAGAGAGTCAAAAGTCCTTTTAAGTGTGCATTAAGTTTTGTTTCGTCTTGTTTATGTACAAAAATTGAGTCGGTCTTAATCAAAGTCGATCTTGTCCTCATACACTCCTTTAAGTTGTTCAATTTAATTCTTGGCAAAATGATGAAAAGATGTCTAAATGAGTTTTGGAATGAAGGCCATCACTTGAACGCCTAGGGCTAAATATCAAGAAGATGAAGTCAAGCTATCATGTTCCAAAACAAGGTGGAGCAACAACCATAAAGAAGTATCAAGCAAAGTTTTCAAGGGGGATAAAAAAAGGCTCGCTAGGTTGACTCTTCAAAACAACCTAGGCAAAAGTTAGAGTACAAAAAAAATCCACCCTCAATCAAAGAAGTAAAAGATCAACATCATTCCACCAACAAAGTATAAAGCAACATCAACAACCATCACGGCTAAAGGAGCATCCACAAGAACTACGGTGACCTGAGCCTCTACACTGGAGGAACGTAGGCAACCTTCCGGTCCGGTCTCATGCAAGAAAGAAGATATGTTTAGCCCTAGTGTGTTATGGTGATTGGCCTTCCTCCGGAACTTATCAAGACATCTTTATACGATTCATTTGCCAATGAATTAATCACCTCAAGATTGAACAACTTTCTTAGAATTGGAATCGCTTAGCGTTTTTTATCGAGTCTAGGGGCTTCTTATCTTTCAGCGATACTCCCAGTTTCTTGCAATCAAATTGGGTCTTTCCTTCTCTTCTCTCTTAATGACTTACGCCTTCGTGAGTCATTCAAAAAATATATAAATACATGAATTCAATCCTAGGGGCTACTTCCCTAGTCGAGTTAATGTCACTCATCATTAGTGATAAGAGGTCTCCACCGCAAAATCACATGTCTCTCATCCTCATCTAGAGTCAATGCACACTTCCTCATTAATTGAGTGAAAAATAAAAAATAAAAAATGAAGACGCAAAAGAGATGCCCGCTAGACTGAAAACCCGAAAGGGCGGTCTAGGCAAAAAATAGTGTGCATCATAAAAAAAATGAGAGAGTGAGAGAGAGAAGGGAAAGAGAAATGGAGATACCCGGCCTCTAAAGAAGACAACTACACAAGTTTTACATTGAATCTCCTCAGCAAGTCAATTCCCCACCGAGTCAACTTTGGAATTGCAAAAGGCTCGACAAGATATGGCACAATCAAAGGTCGTTTAGGGTTATTGGCATAAGAAAGATTGTTCTTGCAATGTGCATTTTCGATCTCATGTGAAAGAAGGCGCGTTCGAGAATGGGCTCATGATTGATATGTCATCAAAAAGTCAAAAAAGGGGTGAGAGGTGGCACGAATGGTCTTCAATGCACCAATTGGTTTGGATCATAAATGGAAACAACGTGTTACTCAGTTTTAGAGCTTCTTCAAGCATGTGCCCATAATGAATGTCGAAAGCTTCCTGAGAATGGAGTAGCTCTTGCCATGTCCTCTTATGTTTGTTCCCTCGCACGAGGACGGGTCTCTTCCTTTGCTTTACAAATGATGACGCCTTAGGGGTTATGTGACTCAAGAACGAGAGCTTCTTTTGCTGCATTTGACAGTTAATGAGCCCAAGGGGATACGCTCAAGAAAGATGTGTGAGGCTATCCTCAAAGTCTCTCAAAAGGAATGTCGAAAAGCCTTCTTGTCATGTGTGCTCATGCCTGTTCCCCCAATCAAGGATAGGCCTTTCTTGCTCTACTTACATCGATGATGGTACTCTAGGGGCTAAACTCGAGTTTGAAAGGCTCCCTCAGCAAAAATGCAATTCACTTCACCTACCCCAAACGATGGCCCTAGCAAAGTCATGTGAAACATTTCAAGCTTCCCCTATCAATTTGGCACGGAAAGTCTTTTTAAGGGGCTTCGGCAATATTTTAGGCAATGATACTTGAGCAATGCAATGTGGGGAGTGGTCCAAGCTTAAAGGGTCTCTTAGTACTTCACGTCAAAGGTCTTTTGGTTTTAAAGGAGGGCTCCGATGTTATGAATGAATTTGATGATTCTTGTTATGTTGTGACTTATGACGAGATTATGAAGGAAGTCTTAGAGAAAAGGAAAAAGATTCAATATGCTAAACTCACTTAAATGGGATATAGCGGGTACCATACCCAATGTTTCTGCAATTCAGCACCCCCTTCTCTATGATCAAAAGCACAAGCTGCATCTGACGAGCTGCATCCGAAGAACCGTTATTTGTTCAACCCAAGAAGACCCAAGAAAACATACCCATTTAGGACCTTATCACGCCAATACCTTATCATCCGCAACCTCAACGACACCACAATCTCTCCCAAGACATTTTCTGAAGACTGGCTACACTTGGACCTTCCACCATTTGGGTACCGACCACAATAAGGCCATTCATCTCCAGAAAAGAGTAAGAGGGAGATCACTATCAAGAGTTATACCAAACGGTACATCCGCTCTCAATATAATGCCAAGCTGATTCCAAGATGTTTTTGGGGATTTACATCGAAAGGTCTTCACGTTCCACCATCTTGAAGCTCACAAACAACAAGTATATTACATTTGGGGCCTAGAAATCTCTCAAAGATTGATATCAATAATCTTCTCTTAGGGCTTGCTCACGTCAACAATAAAAGGCGATTTATTTGAATGGGCCAACAGCTGATTTATCTTGGGGCTATGCAAGTCACTTAAAGTTTGGCATCAAAGGCATTCTAGGGGCTTTACAATCAACAAACCCTAGGTATCTCAGCATTGAAAGTCTTTTGAAGCCCCATAATCGACAAATCTCTTGGGGCTAGACATCAATCTTCGTTGGGCACAATAGCGACAACAGAATTCAAGCGAGGCAACCCGGACTTCAACCAAATATGACTTGATCTTGGGTTGGTTTTACAAACATACGATGGTTAGAATGGTTCAACCACGAACTAAAAAAAATCTTTCTCTCGCAAGCGTATATATTATTTTTCTTCTAATCTAAAAAAAAAATAAATCGACATAAAAGATTTTTATTTTTCTTTTTCTTTTAAATAAACTTTCTTTGTCTCTTTACTTGTGTACAAAGTATGTGCTTCATTTCGCTTTTATCCTAGCTTCTTCCCCAGAATTCTCCATCACCCTTGAACTACGCTGGTTTGATTCTCTTAAAGAGATATATAGGTAGCCTTTTGGCATGAACAACCCATCATCCTGAATGCCAACCCACCAATCTCTTTCACAATTCCCATGTCACGCACGTTTTCTCGCACAAGCACATATACCTGCAAATCATACTTATAACAGGTACCACCGCAAAGTCAACAACAAATAGCAAATGCGGCTCCGAATAGCATACAGCAAGTACGGCTTCAAACAGCACGAACAAGCAAGTGCAGCTTCAAACAGCAGAAACAAGCAAGTGCGGCTTTAAATAGCAGAAACAAGCAAGTACGGCTTCAAACATCATAAACAAGCAAGTGTAGCTTCAAACAACAGAAACAAGCAAGTGCGGCTCCAAATAGCAATTTGGTCCATGGCGAACCACTAAATTCACCACCTCTTCCATCAACAAAATCCGCTCACACAGGGAGTGCACTTCCATTCTTTGTAATTTCAAATTCCTTTTTTTATCGAGTGTTTGTTTTCTTTTCTTTTCTCTTTCTTTGTCGATGTCCTCGGCGGTTGTCTTTCTTTCGTCGACGCATTTTGCTTCACAATTGACATTGCTGAGGGGCTCTGTAGACACCCTGCCTTGGACCTCTCACCCCGATTGCATACATAGTATTTTTATTTAACTTGTTTTCGTTAGTTTCTGTTACTTCCATTAAGTTCCTGACTGACTCTGTTAAGCCTGGAGGCTAAATTGAATAACGGTTCTAACTTTCCAGTCCATTCTGTCAAAAAAAGCAATTTCAGAGTCGGGCGCCTCTGTTAGCAGAAGCCAGACGCGTGCGCATCCTGCCCCAAAGGCAGGAGGCGCGCGCTTCTGGGCGTCAGTTACAGATTCTGTCCAAGAATCCCTCGCTCAATTTACATGATTTTTCCTGTGAATTCCATCTTTATGTCTCTGTTTTGGCACCAAAAACATCATCTTTACATCTATAAATACCTCTCCATTCCACCATGGAAAAGGAGGACTCTCTTAACACAAAAGAAGGACCCAACTTCTCTTTTCTAACAAAAACTATACACAAGTTCTTACACACCATCTTCAAGTTAAACTTTGAAGTCTTCATCTCCTTTCCAAGTCAAGGTACAACATTTTAGTTATGGTTATCTCCTTACATTTAAAACTCTCATTTAATTCCCCTTTTCATTTCAATGTAATTGTTAGCACATATTTATATTAATAAAAGAAGGACTGTTTATCATTAGAACACCAAAAGTAGCAAGGCCGACATTAGCCGGGTGGAGTGGGTGTTTAAGTACTTCCCACTCCGTAACATAACCCCCGAACCCGTCTCTTCCCGAATCTTTGGTTTATGTTCCTCTAAAACATAGGTGGCGACTCTAATCTTTAAAACCAAATAGACATCCTAGGATAATTCACGCGCTCTAGCCAAGCTGTGGTTCTCCCCCGGGGTATCTACACCTTGTAAATCTCATTTTTAAAGTATAGGAAGAACACATTTTTTTATCATGTAGATTATGAACAAGCAAGACCAACATTAGTTGGGAGAAATGAGTGTTTAAGTACTTCCCATTTCATAACCTAACCCCCGAACCTCAATACAAGAATCTCTGGTTTTCGTAACAAAACTTAGGCTAATTATTAAGTTCTTCTTATGTTCCTCTAAAACATAGGTGGCGACTCTAAACTCTAAAACCAAATAGACACATTAGGATAATCCGCCCGCTCTAGCCTGAGGCATGTGGGTTACCAACCCCGGGGTATCTATACCCACTATAAGATTTATGTCATGGTCAAATGTAATAATTAAATCTCATTTAGTTATATCATTGGAATCCTTAGACCTGAGATTATCATTGTCTTTCACATGATGAACATTGTGTTTGACGTATTCAAATGCTACCCTTAACCAGGTAGTTATAAAGGCTACGATTGGCACAATCGAATTCTTGTAGGGAAGAATGATAAGTCAAGATGGGATGTTGTCCCTCTCTCAAGAGAGATATCTGCTTGGCCATTCGAGAGTAAGATTGATGATAGTCCATGGCCATGCTCAAATGGATTAGACCATGGCTTATGATCAATATGATATCGCGTGACAAAAGGATTATGTTATTTTCTTTGAGGATAAACGAACTTCGTTAAGTTATATTAATTGGGTAGTCATGATGGCTTACTAGAGTCCGCTAATGATTTATGAGTTTGACCTTGGTTTGACTCATTACCAACTTAATATAATCATATGGTGTCACACACAAAAGAACGAATTTGCAAAAGGGCTAAAATTGGAGTTTCGGAAAGAGCGTAAAAATCGGAATCAAGAAAAACTTGAAATTGGTTCCAGGAGGGTAGGTCCGGCCGGACCTCATCAATGACCCGGTCGGACACTACCCTGGTCCGGTCGGACCATGTTCAATACCCAGGCGGACCTTCTTGGTTTGGGCCTAGTTTTTTCTTGATTTGACTTTGACGGGTTTTTGGCCTATTTCTCCTAAAGTGTTTAGGTTAAAAAAAAAAATATAAAAACCCCTCTCTTTGCCCTAGTCCATATGGTATTAACCTAATTCATATGTATCAATATTGGTAGCCTCCGTGTGTTTTAAAAACACATTCTTGAGTTTAGATTGAGAATCAAAAGTTCAAGAACACCAATAAATTCATATAGCCTTTGAAGATTAGAAAAGCGTGTTTTCTAATAATTGATCTTGCAGTCTGGATCTAGAATTGTTCTAGATATTCATTCGCGTGTGGATAAATATAGGGGGTGCTTACTTTAGCATCTCAAGTTCGTGCTCCTGGGATCGTGATTCAAATAACGCGAAGAACGAGGAGATCAAATCACAAAGCTCGAAGACTTGAAGATTTTAAGATTCGAAAAAAATTCTAAACGCACAACAACGGTTAGTATTCTAAATTCATCTTCCTATTAATTTAATCATCATGAATGGATCCATGAGCTCTAGGGTTTTGTTGATTTTCATATTGCCGTTTCCGCTGCGCAAAGAACCTCAAAACCCAACAATGATTATGTGTATACGATACGATTAGACTTATGGGTATTTGTTGGAGAACAAATACTGGACTGACCCTTTATGATATTTATGTCATGGTCGGATGTCATAATTACGTTTGACATTTTTAAACGTTACCTATAACCGTGTAGCTATAAAGAATAGGATTGACATATTCGGAATCATGTAGGGAAGACTAATAAGACAAGAAGGTATTTGTTGCTCTTCAAGATAGATGTCAAGCTTGGGCCCCTTTATGAATAGTATTGATGAAATGCATGGACGTGCTTAAATGAATTGATTGGATCAATGTCATTTGTGTTATTAATATATTTGAGATCGAGAAAGCATTGAACTAGTAAGTTGACCATTAACCATGGCTTACGTTCAATAAACATTGTGTAACAAAAAGATTATGATATGTTCTATTTTAGGAAACTCTTAGATTTCAAATTATACTATTTGGGTTGTCATAATGGCTTGTTATAGTCCGCTTATGACTTACAATGTCTGAATAGTTTGGACTCGTTGCCAACTTAGTATAATCCTATACACATAGATTGGAAATTAAAAGGAACGAAAAACAAGACAATACCAACCTGAAGCCGTACGGCTAGGAAAGATCCATACGGCTCCAACCAAGCTATCCGGTTGTGACGGCGCAATATAGTTTATTTTAGGTTTTTATTGTTGGACAAGAAGTCCTAAAACCTAAAGGATCTTGGAGACATGTAGTATATAATATGTACAGTCAGGATTCAGTCCCATAATATTGATTTGTGAAATCATAACTTATTTTTTGGAGAGAGAAAATACACATATAATGCTAGAGTTATTAGGTTTTATTATTCTCAATCATCAAATACTAATAATCAAAGGGAGCAATTGAAGAATCATCTTCATCAAGTTATTTAATCCGAAGGACCTAGCAGTCAAGTCAAGAAGGGTTCTTGAATTCGTTCGACGTGTGGATCACCAGTAGAGGGTGCTCATCTTAGCATCTAAATCCAAGGTTTTATATTTCGATTAACAAGGGTTAGAATTTCATCTTACATATTATGAATTATTGATCATAACGGATCTAGGCTTGGAGTTTCTTCATGTAATGTCTTCAGCTGCGCATGATTGCATGAAACCCAACAGTTGGGTCAGCTATGTTTGCATTATTAGAAGTGTATGAGGGAGATATGTCTAAGCTATGGTACATCAATCTTGTCACATGAGCATTCGAGGGATGCAAGATTTGGAAAAGGGAATTCTTCTTCATGGCTATAAGATCAATGATCTTATTTATGACCATTGCGTGCTAGGGAAAAAGGCAAATTTTCAACTACAACAGCATCATTTGGTTGTACATTAAGTTGAGTTTCTGAAGTTTGCTCAACACTCACTGACTGTCCTTCTCTTCCTGAACTGCTAATCAGAGGTTGAGTGTCTATAGTTTCCTCAACTTGATTTGCTACGGGCTTCTCCTCAGTAGCAAGATCGTCAGAATGACCTCCTCCTTGTCTAAGTTCAGGGTTGTCGCTTATCAGCACGGAGTCTGCGAAGGCATCAGTAGAAGTCTTACCAGTAACAGGACTGGAAGGCTTTCCTCTATATACAATGCTGATTGGCAGCTTATCTTTATCTATGGACTCAGTAGAGGAACAATTCTCATCAGTAGCTTTGTGAGTGCAGACAAACTCTTTAATGTCAACAGAGCTGCTGGTGGAAGTTTCTTGAGTAGCTGCTGGTTGCTTGGTAGCTCTTCTTTCACCGGTAAGGCGCTTAAGAGTGGCCTCAGATTTAGCAATCAGATCAATGGTCATGTTCTTCACATTCTTCATGAACTGGATAGTGAGAGGACCACCGGCAAGTGTTTCACCATCATTATAGACCAGCTGATCATCATCATTTTCTGGTCGGCCCATTTGGTAGGGATCTTGCTCGTGAAAGTTGAATAGCTGCTTGAAAACGGTGGCATAGGCAATCCATACATGTTTAACCATCAAGTCTTGTTGATTCGATCCTGAAACAGATAGATTTGGTTCCATGGAAGTGGCAGCAGATCAAAATACCTACCAAAATTGAGTCTTAGCTCCGCTTCCTTCAAAGTCTGAAACTTGGACAGAGGGACAAATTTCTTGTTGAACATATCAGTAAGCCAGTCCATGTGCTTAAAATCTACATAATCAGAAATGTTGCTAGGTGAGACTTTCTCCTTGCGTTCCTCGTGAAATTAGAGCAACCGGCGAACAAATGGCTGTAGATGATCAATGAGAAATACCCAATTCTTCTGAATGATCTTATTTGTGAAAGAACAGTGATTTTTGTAGAAGAGATGGAAGGTTGGGTTGCGAATGGGAGAACATTTACGGATATGGGACTCTTTTGCCACATCAGTGGTGGCCTGAAATTGAAATTCAGGGAGGAAGGGAAGTTCAAAAATTCATTTTTGGAGAGGAATTCTCCTCCATAAGTTAGTTTCTATCAAACGTCTTCTTTCAGCAATTTCATTGTTGACATCTTCTTCAGACATGTCAACTTTGACAGCAACAGAAGGAAGAGAAGAAGGAGCAACAAGTGTTACACCAGTAAGTAAAGGTGGGGCAAACCTGAGCTGCTTGGCTCTTGGATCAGTAGATGGGATTTTTGGAACTTGGACCTCAGCAACTGGTTTAGTCTTCTCGATAGCTGGTAGCTCATCAGCAGAGACAACCTTGGATTTCGTGACTTGTTCTTTATCAGCAGCTTTAATCAGCCTTCTTTTTCTTGGAGCAGCAGGAGTGGAATCGGCAAGAATTCTATCATTAGATGGAGCAGGGGTAGAAGCAGCAGATGGAGCATCGGTAGCAACATTAACAACTTTTTTAGTACGCTTTTTCTTAGGAGTTCCATTAGAAGGAGCAATGGCAGCTGGACCGGTAAAGGGTTGCTTAGAAATTCTTTTCCAATCAAGTAGATTAGCGAAATTTATCTTGTTGAATGGAAAGCTGTCAGGAGAAGGTGATGCTCTAACGATCTCAGAGTTGTTCCTTAGAATCATGCTGATCAATAAATAATGGCAGCCCTCTCCAGGATGAGCTTTATTGTTCTTCCTATCCTTTGCCCATTTGACGGCAGCAAGGGATATGATTCTAAATAAGTAGGTACACTAGTTGAATTCAAATTGCAACATGATGGCAGCCATAGCTTCAAAATGCATATCAGTAACGTGGCTATGAGAGCCAGACCGGCAAATCAAGCATCTCTGAACAATTTCCGCTAGAGCATAGAATCTTCTACGATAGTGAGCCTTCAAGTGATTATCACCGCTTTGTCTAGGACCAGCTCCCCTCATTAGGGTCCATGACTTGTCCAGAAGCTTGTCATCGGTATTTGCTGATGATCCATCATTCCCAAGTAAAGGGAAGACAATAGATATGGAGGAAGGAGTAAAGGATATAGGAATGCCGACGACGGTTGAGTTGATGGAGACGAAGGTGGAGGGATCATTCTGAGAGGAGATGACCCTTGAGTTAGCTAAGAACTCTTGCAGTTGACCCAAATACACGAACTCAACGCCAGTCGGAGAGATGAAAGAGTTGAGTAGAGATCAATTCAACAAAGCCTTTAAGAAATCTCCGTCAGTTGGATCGTCGAAGAAGGATGAGTCAACGTAACCTCCATAGATATCCTTTTCATTGCTCGTCATTGTCTTCTGATTTACCACAATGATTTGGGGTAAATCTTGACACGATTTAGGTAAGGCGGTTCACACACGTGTCAGAGAGGTGGTGTGACCGATTGTACCTTTGATTTGACCTTTGCTTATGTCATTTGTTAGAGGATCCTTATCCGTTAAGTAAAGATCTACTGATAAGTAGTTTTCGTGCTGACTTTTGAATTTGAAAATCGGCAAGACATTTTGGTCAGCAAAGATTTTCACCTATTGCTGATGAGATCGGTATACTAACACAAGTTAGCAGAGTTAACACAATATTAATCATAGAAATCAATCATACCTAGTTCACCCCTGAGGAACTCAAATCTTTTCTGAACTAAGGGCTTCGTCAGTATATCTGCTATTTGGAAATCGGTATGGACTTTGAGCAGCACAACATTGCCTTTTTCTACGTGTTCCTTAAGAAAGTGATACTTGATGTGTATGTGATTTGTTTTGGAGTGCATAACCGGATTGTTTGAGACTGAGATTGTAGATTGATTATCATAAAAGATAGGACAAACTTGAGTTGGAATTGTATACTCAACCAGCTGCTGCTTCATTCCAAAGGATTTGTGAACAGCAACTGCCGGTAGCTATATACTCAGCCTCGATAGTAGAAGTGGAGATTAACACTTACTTTTTACATGACCAAGACACCAACCGGTCACCAAGAAATTGGCAAGTTCCACTAGTACTTTTCCTGGTCACCCTGCAAGCTGCAAAGTCTGCATCTGAATAACCTATTAGATTGAAAGATGAATCTCTAGCATACCATAAGCCAAGGTTAATAGTTCCACATAAATATTTAATGATATGTTTAACATCCTGCAGATGAGATTCCCTAGGGTCGGCTTGAAACCTGGCACAGACACAAACGGAAAACATGATATCTGGTCTACTGGCAGTAAGATAGAGGAGTGAGCCAATCATACCTCGGTAGAGAGTCATATCTACCTTCTTACCAGACTCATCCTTATCTAAATGAATGTTAGTGCCCATTGGTGTACTTTGAGAGTGAGCATTGTCAAAGCCAAACTTCTTGATAAGTTCTTTTTTGTGTACTTGGCTTGACTGATGAAGATTCCTTCATTGGTTTGTTTGACTTGAAGTCCAAGGATATATGTTAGTTCACCCATCATGCTCATCTCGAACTTTCTCTGCATCAGCTTCTCAAATCTCTTGCAAAGTGATTCATTAGTAAATCCAAAAATAATATCATCGACATATATTTGAACAAATAATGAATGACCCTTATGCTTGGCAACAAATAAATTAGTATCAATTTTAGCTCGAGTGAAACCTAAGCCATCACTAAGTTAAAACTTAGAAAGAGTTTCATACCATGCCCTTGGAGCTTGCTTTAAACCATAGAGTGCCTTCTTTAATCGGTAGACATGATCAGGCTTCTTGGAGTCCTCAAACCCAGGTGGTTGTTCAACATAAACAAGTTCTTGGAGTTCTCCATTTAAGAATGCACTTTTCACTTCCATTTGATATAGTTTAAATTCTTTGAAGGCATCATAGGCTAGAAAAAGTCTTATAGCTTCCAATCTTGCAACTGGTACAAATGTCTCATCGTAGTCAATCCCTTCTTCTTGTCAGTAGCCTTTTACAACTAACCTTTCTTTATTTCTTGTGATTTTCCCAGCTTCATCCAACTTGTTCTGAAAACCCACTTTGTACCGATTACTTGTTGAGAAGTTGGTCTCGGCACAAGTTCCCACACATTGCATCTTTCAAACTGATTTAGTTCCTCTTGCATGGCTTCAACCCAACTTGGATCAGCAAGAGCTTCTTCAGTTTTCTTTGGTTCTATGTTGGAAACCATAGCAAATGAGAAAAGGCTTTCAGCAAATTCTCTACTAAGGTTCCTAATCAATCTTCGTCCAAAGACATCACCAATCACGTTTTCTAATGGATGATCACGAACTGTTCTAGCTTCTCTCGGTACATCTTGTCTTACTACCTCTTGTTGCAATGATTCTAGAGGAGGGTCGAGGTCAGAAGATGGTGGAAGAGTAGAATTAGAGTTTTGAGTGAGAGGTGGATTTGATTGAGATCTTGTTAAGTTGGGTCTTATAACAGAAATTGGCTGAGGGCTAGAGTTGTTTGGAGGAGTGATTCTAGAAGGACCAGCAGTGTTCGTATCAGGAAAGGGATTATGAAAGTTGTCGGTAGATTCTGATTATGCCAATGTCGGTAGATTCTGGTTCAGCAGCTGGTACTTGATCTTCATGGTTAGTATTGCTGGATTCACCTATCTCATGAGCACTAGACACATTAGTGTTAGGTTTTGCACAATCATGCGCAGCAGAATAAACCCAAAAGCCTAGATCCATTCAAGATGATTAAATTAATATGGAGGTGAATTTAGAATACTAACCGTGGTGCTGCTTTAAAATTTTCAGATCTTCAATCTTTGTACTTCGCGCTTCTTTGAATCACTTTCACAGGAACACGACCTCATGTCTTGGATTATAAACTTGAAGGAGTTGAGAACAATGCCCTCTATGTTTATCCACGCGCGAATGAATATCAAGAATACCTTCTGTTGGGTATGCTTATCTCTTAGCCCTCCTAATTATGTTAGAATTGATTGATACCATCACCTATTAATATTTTATGGACTTTAGGAACCTATGTAAGAAGTTTAATAACTTCAATTTTTTTAGCTTAGTCCATTTTATAGTATAGGCTTAGAATATAGGACTTGGAGCGAAAAAGAATGTAAAACTAAGGAAGACTGTGGTATCTGTGTAGGACTTCCCTACGCAGGGCATCTCTGCGCAGGTCTCCTCTGCGCAGCATTTTACCTTGCTCAGTTTTCGATGCATTCAGATTACCTAACTTGGAAAGCGCTTAAAAGATGTATGCTTATCAAGGTGCTGAGTTGTGCAGAAATGACAAATCAAGCACTCTGCATATTCAACGGTGGAGATGCGCTCAAGAGAAACATTTTAAATAAAGACAGCTGTTAGTCAACCTTCTAGAAGAAGCTTTTGAATTTGGTTTTCATGCTCAGTCTCCAATGGCTCAAAGACCCTGCGCACCAATCATATTGTGCCAGGTCATCAATCTTGATCAGAGCCCCAACGGCTATAAAGGACACCTGTGCACCAATCATAGTGTGCCAGCTCATCGTCCTCGCTCAGAGCACCAACGGCTAGTTTTAAGCTCTCAGCTATAAATATCCTGCTCATCTTCATTTACAAGTTGCTAGAGTTTGTGCTTACTAAGTATCCTTTAAGTTCTGAAGATTGCTGCTTATTATTCCCAGATTCAAGAACAACCTTCAAACCTTCATACCTTCAAACTCATGCCCAGATCCTAACCTTTATATAACCATAATTCTTCGTGCTCTTCATCTCATAGATTCATAGAGCCCAGAATTTTTGACACACACACACCCCTTGAAGCTTCGATCATATAGATCTTACTTCTTGAGAAACACCGGTTTAGTCTAGGATTTTCTCTTCATAGAATAGATTTTTATTTGAGTTTTGATTCTTTATAATCTTGTAAAAGCTCCTCACATCAATATAAATCTCATTAGAAAATCCAAGACTAACCATCTTGGTAGAGGATGTAGATCTTTCTTCGATCGAACCTCTCCAAATAGCTTGTTCATTATTCTTACTGCTTATTTCCTGCTTACATTATTTCTTAATAGCTGCTTTGTTTGATCTTATCAAATTACTTTTTGCTGCTCGGTTTTGTTATTGCTTATTGCCTTATAACATTTTTAACCTACTCTTTAGCCAAAACTTAGCACGTGCGTTTAGTCCCTGCGCAGTATACCCTGCGCAGTGCTGCTTTAAATTTCCGCTATGCATTTCACACTCTCTCTGCGCGCTATACTTAGCTTATTTGAGAACTGTGCGCATAAGCCATTGATTTGCAAAAGGGTTTGAAAAGAATTTTAAAACGCTATTCACCCCCCCTCTAGCATTTTTCATACCCTTCTTGCCCCTTTGGGACCAATAAATGGTATCAGAGCAAACACCTTCATAAAACTTGTTTTATTTTTCAAGCTTAACAGCTTGGGTGCCGATTCAAGATGGCTTCAAAATCTTGGGCAATGGCTAACTATTCACAGGTTTTAGTGCTGAATGAAGATCACTTCGAAATCTGGAAGCACTGCATGCTCACTCACTTTTCCGCAATAGACGAGATCCTCCATGACATCGTTCTTGAAGGACCCTACATTCCTATGAAGGCGAATCCTGATGCTGCTACCAACAAGGACAATCCTATTATCAAGAAGAACAAAGATGAATGGAATGATGAAGAAAAGAAATGGGTTGGCTATAATGGAAGAGCAAGGAACATCATTCTTAGCACTCTAGACCTTTCCACGCACAATCAAACTGTGAGTGGTGGAATTGCAAAGGAACTATGGGATGCTATTGAAGGATATATGAATGGAGACAAAGTAAGCAAGGAACACAAAAGATTTGTGGTGCAAAGAAAATTCAACTGCTTCATGAGAAAGGATGGTGAAACCTTGAGACAAACCTATGATCGCTTCTGTGCTGTTGTAAACTCTTGTAAATCTCTCGGAACTACTTTCACTAATAAAGAAGTCAATTCTCAATTCTTAGATGCGCTAGGTTCCAGATATGTGCATAAGGCAAGTCATCTGGAAGATTCTGGATTTCTAGATACTTGGCCTTTGCGCAGCTTATACGCCAACTTAAAAGTGTATGAGCTAAAACTTGATCGGATTGATGAAACTGAAGGCAAAGGAAAACTTGTTTCCTATGTTGCGCAAAAAGAACCTGCGCCCGCTCAAACCTCATACAAAGTCTCCACTTCCTCTCTGCTTGAAATGGATGATGATGATTTCGCTATGTTCGTAAAGTGATTTCAAAAGTTCAGGAAATTCTCAAAACCAAGTTCCTGAAGTAAACTCCAGCTAAGTTCTCTCGTGGAAGATACTCAAAAGAAAGATGATGACTTGGTCTGCTACAACTGCAGAAAGCCCGGTCATTTTGCATCAAAATGTCCTACTCCAAAATTTGAGTACATGAAGAGGAATACTTCGCAAAAATCGTTTAAGCAGCGTGGAATAGTTGCTGAAGAAGACTGCGCAGAAAAGGAGCTCAAGACCTGGATAGAGACAGACCCTGGAGACAGTGATGATGATGATTCTGAAGATGGACTGCTCTGCTTGATGGACAATGCTGATGATGATAGCGAGTCAGAGAATGATCCTGACATGAACGCACCAAAAGAGCCAAGGAAGATAGCAAAGAAGAATGGTCCCACTATCACTAAATTGGTAGAAATGGGACATCTGACTCTAAGAAGACAGAATGGCAAGTACTTATTTGCCAGAGCAGACTTATCAAAGAAATTTGCAGTTGCGCCTGTACGCAAAGAATCTCTTGAAATTCCTGCTGAAATTGTAATAGAAAAGGATGTCTCTGCTGTTGAGCCTGAGACTATTTTTCAACAAGCTAAAAAGGTAATCAAGAAATTTAATTCTATGAAAGAAGAAGTGGACTTATCAATTGGAGAAATTTCTCAGCTTAAGATGGAGAAAACTGTTCTGAAATCTGAAATCACCCTCCTTAAGGAGCAGATTAAGAGCATGACTCCTCTTACTGAAAAGAACCGTTTCTTAACAGATAAAAATGCGCTATTTAAAGTAAGAAACGATGAGCTGGCTGCGCAAGTAGCTGATATCACAAAGATCACCACTGTGTGGACCAAATCTCGTGTCACTATGGATCAAATTTTAGAATCCCAAAAAGCCAGTGGAGATAAGGAAGGCTTGGGGTTCTCAACTAGTGACGACTTTAAATGCGCAGCTTGCTCTGAAAGAGAAAAGGAATTTACACCCCAGCAAACTGTTGAAATTTCTAAAGCAAAGCGTTCTGCTTCAATGGGTAAAGGACAGGAGAAAGTCCAGAGACAAAATTTCCATTATGTCTACCCAAAGAATCAAACTGGGAAAGCTAAGGGTAAGGCTATAGTTGAACCTGCGAATGACAACGCATATTCTGATCATGGCTGCGCTTCGACTTCGAATGCCAAAACTGCACACAAGGGCCATGCGCCTCAACGCCAGTTGCGCATTCTTAAGAAAAGCGCACCCAAACATCAAAAGATGGTGTTTGTCAAAGCTAGTTCACCTAATCCAGTAAAGAATGATGCGCCAAAGAAAAGTAAAGAGTTTGTGAAAACCCAATCTATAAGTGGCTTACATCATTGTGATGTGTGTGATAGTTTAAGTCACAATGCTGCAGAATGCCTTTTGCGATTTGGTCCTAATGCCCAGGGCCGTAAAAATCCTAAGGTCAGACAGGAGTGGGTTGTCAAAAGTTGCTAACTCTAGGACCCAAGAATAAAGGGGACCTACGCTTTAATGTTTACTTTCAGGTCTCCTGCTTCACTGCGCACTCTTCACAAGCTAAAGCGCATATATGGTATCTCGACAGTGGATGTTCTAGACACATGACTGGAGATGCTACCGCTCTAGAAGATGTACATGAAGGAAGAGGTCCCTCAGTAACCTTTGGGGACAACAACAAAGGGCACATTGTTGGATATGGAAGAATCAGAAAAGATAAAGGGTGTATTGAGAAAGTTGCGCTGGTAAAAGGACTCAAGCACAACCTGCTCTCCATATCACAATTCTGCGATAAAGGTCTAGAATGTCATTTCACTGCAATGCACTGCTATATCAAAGATGGCATATCCAGGTTAACTTTGCTCACAGGGACTCGTAAGACCAATGTTTATATTATTGATCTTACTGCTATAGATTCTATCATTAATCTCTGTTTTATAGCAAAGAATGTAAGTGAAAGCAGCTAGCCATGGTACAAGCGCTTAAGTCATTTGAACTTCAAATATTTGGCTAAGATAGGTAGGGAAAATATTGTCAAAGGACTTCCCAAAGTAGCTGACCATCATGATAGAAAATGCGCAGCATGCTAGCTCGGTAAACAACCTAAGTAGTCTTTCTCTAGCAAGATTGCTTCCTCAACTTCCAAATGTTTACAACTGCTTCACATGGACTTGTTTAGACCTGTCACCACCGCGAGCATTGGAGGAAACAAATATACCTTAGTTATGGTGGATGACTACTCAAGATACACGTGGGTCGAAATGATGACATCCAAAGACGACTGCTATGATATCTTGACTGCTCTCTTTCGAAAGCTCCAAACTCAAAAGGAAGACGACATCGTGAGCATTAGATCAGACAATGGAACTGAAAGAATAACGGTGTCGCGTAATATTGTGATAATCATGGAATAGATCACAATTTCTCTGCTGCTGGAGTTCCGCAACAAAATGGAGTTGTGGAAAGAAAGAATCGCACATTGATTAAGGCTAGAAAAACCATGATAGCAGAAGCAAAGCTGCCTAAGTATTTCTGGAGCGAAGTTGTCAACACTGCTTGCTTCACTCAGAACAGATCCCTCATCAACAAAGCCTACAACAAGACTCCATATGAGCTATGGAGAGGAAGAGCGCCCAACATCATTTTCTTCAATATTTTTGGCTTCAAATGTTATATCCTCTACAACGGTAAAGACCATAGAGGTAAATTCGACGCCAAAGCAGATGAAGGTATCTTTGTTGCGTATGTAAAACATTCTAAAGATTTTCGTATTTTTAATAGAACTACTCTAGTAATTGTAGAATCTGTACATGTTAATTTTGATGAACATTCTCTCCTTGAGCCACATTTGGCTCCAAATGATTCTGATTATTCTGCTGAGAATGATGAGACAAGTATGCAGCCTCAAACTGTACCTGCGCAGAATGCTAATCATGATAATCAAGATCAGAATCAAGCAAGTCCATCTCATGCTCATACACCAGATGCTACACCAGATGTCACAACCCCTGATGCAAAAACACCTCCTCCTGCGCATGATGTTTCTCCACTTCAGCAAATCACCTTTGATGATCTTGATGTTGGAGCAAATGAAGTACCCATTGAAGATCTTCGTATTCCTACTACTCAACCAAACTTACCTCCTGAGGTTCGTGAAATTAGAGATCATCCAACTACAAATATCATTGGTGATCTCAATGTAGGGGTTCGTACTAGGAGAGCATCAAACTTTGATGATGAGTATCACTCTTTTATCTCCCAAATCGAACCAAAGAAGATTGATGAAGCGCTCCAAGATTCAAGCTGGGTTACTGCTATGCAAGAATAGCTTAACCAATTTGAGTGCTGCAAGTTTTGGACTTTAGTACCCACACCTCATGATCAAGGCGTTATTGGTACAAAATGGGTATTAAGAAACAAGATGGATGAGAATGGAAGCATCACCAGGAACAAAGCAAGGTTGGTTGCGCAAGGCTATAGGCAAGAGGAAGGAATCCACTATGATGAAACTTTTGTGCCTGTAGCAAGACTAGAAGCTATCAGGATTTTCTTAGCTTATGCCTCTCACAAGAAATTCAAGCTTTATCAAATGGATGTGAAGAGCGCATTTCTTAACGGTGAACTCCAAGAGACGGTCTACGTAGCTCAACCCCTGGTTTTGAAGATAGCAGCTTTCCAAATCATGTCTTCAAACTTCAGAAAGCTTTGTATGGACTTAAGCAAGCTCCAAGAGCATGGTACGACACTCTATCAAAATTCCTGCTAGAAAAGGGATTCAAGCGCGGTAAAATCGATACAACTCTTTTTATTGCTAAGTATAATGATCATTCTTTACTTGTTCAAATTTATGTCGATGATATTATATTTGGTTCTACTAATGAGTTACTTTGTAAGCGCTTTGAAAAGCTCATGAATAGAAAGTTTGAAATGAGCATGATGGGAGAACTCACTTTCTTCCTCGGCCTTCAAATCAAACAATTGAATGCTGGCATCTTCATAAATCAAGCCAAATACACAAGAGACTTGATCAAGAAATTTGGACTTGAGAATGCTAAAGCATACGACACTCCAATGGCCACGGGAAATAAGCATGAGAAAGACTTAAAAGGTAATAAAGTTGATCAAACTTTATATCGAGGTATGATTGGTTCTCTTCTTTATCTTACTGCAAGTAGGCCAGACATTATGTTTAGTGTTTGTGTCTGTGCGCGCTATCAAGCGGACCATAGAGAAGCGCACTTATCTGCTGTTAAACGCATTATTCGTTATCTTTCTGGAACTGTTAAGCTTGGACTTTGGTACACCAAATATTTGAATTTCGATTTGCTAGTTTATTCAGATGCAGAGCATGCACAATTGACAGGAAGAGCACAAGTGGAACTTGTCATTTCCTTGGAAATCGACTTGTTGCGTGGGCAAGCAAGAAGCAAACTGCTGTGTCCATCTCCACTACAGAAGCTGAATACATTGCTGCTGGAAGCTGCTGCTGCCAAATCCTATGGATGAAGTAACAATTAGTGGACTATGGAATCCATGAAGGCAATTGCCCAATTTTTTACGATAATATGTCTACCATATGACACGCCCCCAAGTCCCGGGATCCCCTAATAGAACCTCGAACCCGGTAGGAGTGACTAACGAGGAACAAGAAACTAACATTAAACCGGATGACATTTGTTTATAACAAACTGACATGATATATATATTCTAGAGTAAGGAGCTAAACTAGCTCACAACACGAGTTCTAGACAAGAAAATTTAAACCAACATGAATATACACAGCGGAAACATGCCTAGCACATAAGCTGGCATCAAGAGTACTATACAAGATGTCTAGTGACAACAAGAACTGAACAAGACTGTCTACCCTAAAATAAGGAGTTATACAACCCATAATACATCATCCTCACCAAGTATAAAAGGACACAAGCCCCAAAATAATCACGACCTACGTAGTAAGCTCCCAACTATGTCGAGCCTCACTGCGCACTATCCTTCCTTTGATCTAAGGAAAACAATTAAACAAGAAATGGGGTGAGATAAATCTCAGTAAGCTATTAGATGCAACTACATGACATGTTATCATGCAATTCAAGTAGATACTCAAGTAATCATATATCAAGTATCATCAAGTAACAAGTATATGAGAGGCTAAGCCACTCATCAAGTAGCACATAAGGCTAAACAAGCAAGTTATAAGGATATTGCTTCCTTCCTTATTCCTCCCAAGAATACCATTGTTGTCGTAGCTTGTATTACTTTGACAATCACGATCAATAACAAGAAACTGATTATTCAGTATATATCAGAAGACCCGGTAACCAGTATCATTCTCAAGATCAAGACTCACGAGGTGTTCAAGAGATTAGCATTCACTTAAGTCAGGCGTATTGCTCCAACCAAGGAATCTATGTGTCGCGACCCCGACCCCGCGGGCCCGGAACTCGCGATCTGGACGTCGACTTAAACAATAAACTCTAAAATAATGAAGATAAAAATTTCCTTTTATACCCAAAGGAAGATAACACAAGGTTTTGTAAATCAATTTGAACAACAAAGTAAAACTAGTATAAACTCCATAAGCTTATACACCAAAGTTACAAAATATACAATTCTTAATGACGTCAATAATGGTAAAACTATCCCCAAAAGGTTATACATTTAAATAATGTAAACCGATCCATAACAACCTGCCCCAAAATCTCAATCCTCTCGACGTCCTCCTCGATTCGCGAATCCTAATCCTTTTCCTCCTGGGGGGGTTAAGGAAAAACAAAGATGGAAATAAACGGGGTGAGATAAAATCTCAGTAAGTTACTAATGCAACTACATGACATGCTATAATGCAATAAGCAATAAGCAATGATAAATATCACATAGTATGAACAATTAACAGTCAACAGATAGCAGCGGAAAGTAAACACATAACAAAGGATATTAGCCAAGGTTTCTCAACTGAAAGAACCAAATAAAGGTCGCTGCGCAGCTTCAATAACCAACAATTCATCATCTTCATAATAGCATGAAAGCTGGAGAGGAATCCCCGGTCAGAAGCGAACACTCAACCCATCAATCAAACAAACCATCATAGTCATAAAAGCTAGTAGCAATAATAAAGTGCCACAAGGGGCGGGAGCCATGCCACAAAGTCATGCTCCAAAACGATTAGCTAGAATACCCACAACGGAGCTAGCTCATCCCAACCAAGGCCAATCTAGATGAGGACAGAAGGACCAATGGGCGATGCTATACTGGACTTGGCTCGTGCCATTATAGCATTATCCATTGCCTGACTCGATAAACAAATAACCAGCTGGACTTTCAGATAAATGCTAAGTAATAAATACTAGCTTAATTAAACAACTTAGGGTTCCGAAGTAGGGAACCAAACCAATTAATCACCATAAAGATGCAACGGATACTCATGAAGAGTTTAACAACAACGATAACAGAGTTTCTCATGATGAGCACAACAACGATAAACGAAATTTCTCATAAAGAGCACAACAACAATGAATATTAGACTACAGTAATATCATAAAGAGGGACCATACCAGATACATTCCAAAGATAATACCCACGAGTTAATCATGAAGCACACAACCCAAACGGTCGCTCACAAATAGTACAACGACTATAACCCAAAATTATCCTAAACGTTTACTCATAAAGATGTACTAGGACTATGAACTCAACCATCTCATCACACCTGGAATCCCAAAGTAGGAAATTAGAATGAAAACACTTTAAGGTTAATCAAACCGTAGGTACCCAATTACCAATTCACGCTTTACCTCCGTTCGTAACGAACCAATTCTAAACATCCCAAACGAATCCAAAAGGTTACACTTATTAGAACATGATCACGACAGGACTAAACCCTACACCTTGGTGTTCAATAACAACCCCCTAGGCACTATAGGTCATCGCCTAAAACCTAGACCAAGTCTTACGCGAAATTCAATCCGGTTGGAACAAACACGAAGACATCATAAGATGCCCAAACAATACTTGATCAAATTACATAACACTATTGTTCACAAAGGAATCAATTTTAATTACTAAAGTGCTCCACGGTGTTATCTTAAGTTAATTAGAAGAAGGTACCCTAAACTAGTTAAGCCATTTAGTTTAAACAAGCAAAAAGGACAAAATCCTGGAACAGTGAGCGGGCGGGCGCCTGGAATGGGGCGAGCGGGCGCCTGAATGACCAGAAGGTCTGGCCATCAGGAAAGGGTATGTGGGCGGGCGCTTGGGTCCAGGCGGGCGGGCGCCTGGTCTGGATTCCAGCCGGGAAAACAGAGCTGGGTTCATCAAGTTCGAACCAAAATCACCCCAACCTCTAAAATACTCCAAACCAATCCTTCTAACAAATTCCACAATGAACCAAAACCACATTTAATCTAAGAGGGGACCTAAATCACATCATCTAACAACTCCAATCCAAGATTAAATCCCAAAATCATAATATCACCATTTTTGCCCAAAAACTCAAATAAATTCCAAATAAATCTCAAACTCAATCAAACTTCATATATAACAACTAAAGCATTATATGAACATGAAAGGAACATTTTAGCATAAAAATGGGGGAAAAGTAACTTACTTGATAAATCTCAAAGTTGACGAAATTCAATTCTTTTTGGTTCTACGCGATCCTATCGACGATCTAAACAAGGTTCATGTTTTAAGAAATGAATGATAACAAGAAGAAGATGAAGAAAAAGAAGAGAGAAGGAAGAAGAAATGTTTACCTTTCTTTTGGGAGAGAGAGAGAGAAATGGGCTGGAAGAAGAATGGGGAGAGTGAGGGAGAAGGTGAGGGAGGTGAGGGGGAGTAGGGGAAAATTATTTTAAAAAGTTACAACTAGACCCCCTCCCCAACTACTAACACAATTACTCCCCACTAACAAATAAGACCCAACCATACTACACTAGCCCAAATAACTCGAATAAAATGCTAGGCATAATTATTATGAAACATAAAATGCACGCATAAATATTTAAATAAATAATAATTTAGATAAATAGATAAGCAAATAAATAAATAATAAATATTTATTTCCAATAAAATAGAGCCTAGATTTCGGGTCGTGACATTCACTACACCTTAAAGAAAATTCGACCCGAATTTTAACGAGACTTACCCGAAAGATCAAGTAGCTACGGATACGATAGTTCCACCATTTCTCAAATTCCTCAATTGTCCAATCTAACCCACTATAAGGTAACCTTAAATAATGCTCACAATACCACGACCTCTCGCACATAACTTCCTTCAATCATAACCTTCACTACCAATTAGAATCCATAATCAAAATTGGAGAATCCCAATTGCTCCCAAACATGACTCTCGAGATATCCCAAGCTCACCTTACTCATAACCTTACTTACACTGCAAAGGTGTTTCTTTTTGTAAATCACATACTTAGTAGTATTCCCCAGAAATTCAAAACATCACCATCCCGAGCCTAATTAGCTTTTAAAATATAAAAAGGCTAAATGAATTTCTATTTCCACAATATCCATCGAAATGGCTACATCTCTATGGATTACCATTATAGTGCTCTCGGTCTAGGTAGCACCTTAAACTAGAGGTGTAATATAAACCCAAAATTTTAATACAAAATGTGCACTTAAATCTACGCCATAATATCATCGTCATAACATTCCAATCCTTGAAAGTCTAAAATAATTACGAATACTCAGTAGTCCGAAAATGATCTAAATTTTATCTTCACGGTATTTCCTCTAACTCCCTTTTTAGTTAATAATCTGTGCTCATATACCCAAGGAAATCACCAAATCTCAAATCCTCAATAGCTAAGCCACGTTAGTCTTTCACGCATACATTTATTAACCTAATGATACTTAGGCTCCATAGTACTACCATCATAATAAACCAATTAGCTAGCAACGTTCCAACTGACCCAATACCAAATCATGATATTCCTTAATTATGCCCAAGTATTGATACTCCACTTCCTTCACATACCCTTGACCCAATTCGGAAAACGCCACCAAGAAGGGATTTAAAACCATAGAACCACTATTTAACCAAAATTTCAAAATGCCTTTAACATAAATCGAGAAATTATTACTCTCCCAAAATGTACTTAGTCCTTTCTAACTTAACACGCTTACCACCATTAATGATCATAACTCCTACAACAAACTCATCATCCATAACAAATCGTACACCTCTCCATACTAATCCATTCCGATGCATTCACGGAGATATACTAAAAGTGACCAAAATTTTCCTTAAGAGATCCTCATTGAATCCTCAACTCCTATAACCCAACCGATACAATATGGATATTGATCTAAATATTAGCATTACAACCTTGTACCACAATAACCCAATTTAACCCCAAGCTTCTCCTCAAACACTAGGTACTATTCGGAAGAAAATGAAAATCTTACGAATGATAAATACACCCAACAAATTGACCGAAACTAAATACTCGGATTTCAATTAAGAAAAGATAGGTATAACTCTACCCAAAGGAACGGTCTCAAACAATTTTAAGAAATTAGGAATGGAGAATATAACAATCCCCCCTTCAACAATAGACTAAAGCAATGGTAACATCAAAATCATGCAATAGCAATATGGCTAATTTAACAGGTGAGACATAACCATACTTAAGCACATCATAAGAACATAAGGCTTCATCAGATACCCTAAAATCCTCCATAGGAGTAGACACCTACAACACATAAGTCAAAGACTCAGAAGTAATAAATGCAACTAAATGCACAGAAACACATAGATGCGATGATCCTAAAATGCACGCGCTCGCTCTCACGACGCGAAATAATACCTCCTGAAATTTATCCGTTACCTGGTGAGTGCTGATTGGTCGCAATTACTCTGCCCTATACCTTACGGTTCCCCGAAGCATCCCTCTTCTGACCCGGTGAAGTACTGGTTCCTGTTCCTGATGCTTGAACCTTAAACCTCGGACAGTCTTTTATGAAGTGACCCAGTTGACCACAATTGATACATTTTCCTTGCTTCTTCCAACACTTATCCTCCAAATGGCCTTCCCTCTGACAGTAAGCGCAAAGCCACCTACCTTGTTTCCCTTGTTTCCCCATAGTAGTACCCGGATTCCCTAGCGCGGTTTGTTCCTTAAACTGAGATGGTGCTCCCAAATTACCTCGGTTATCTGAACGGTATTGTTGTTGAGATTTAGCATGGCTTACTTGTTTACCCGTATTTGCAACCTCGGTCTTCCTCTTATGCTCCCCAATATCTTGCTCGATCAAGTATGCCCGGTCTACCGCATCCTGAAATGTCACAATCCTCTGGGCTATAAGCTGAGTACGGATGGATGTCTTCAAACCCCGGATGAATCTCAAAGCCTTCTGTTCTTCGGTCCTCACAAGATGGTCACAATACCGGGCTAATTCTGTGAACTTAGCCGAGTACTGAGCTATCGACAAAAAACCTTGCTCCAGGTTGAGCAGCTCGATCTCCTTTCGGTTCTGATCCACTACCGGAATGAAATGCTCCTTGAACTTTCGCACAAACAATTCCCATGCATACACGGTGTGAGTATCATCCCAACTCGCTTTAACACCCTTCCACCAATGCTCGGCGGCACCCACAAGTTTATAAGCCGCAAACCGGACCTTGTCTTCATCGGTGCAACCAAAGACATCATAAATTTTCTCCATCGACTCAATCCATAGCTCGGCCTTCCTTACATCGGGTTCCCCATTGAACTCAACCGGTTTCAATTTCAGAAATTGTTCCAATCCATAGCGGGGTGGTGCTTGCTCTACCCTCGGACCTTGATCATGTATGGCCTTCATGGCCGCCTCGAACATGCCTTGAAACATAGCACGTGCTTCTTCCCTTGTATCATTCTGATTCTGTGCCCCACTAATACCTCCTCTGCTTCTTCTTCCGGACATTTCGAGTAATTACCTGCATAAGATATCAACCGTTAATCACTCCGCACACTACTACCCACCTAGGTCATACTAATCCACCTAGAGTTATACTTAGAGCCAATGCCATAGCTCTGATACCAACTGTCACGACCCCGACCCCGCGGGCCCGGAACTCGCGATCTGGACGTCGACTTAAACAATAAACTCTAAAATAATGAAGATAAAAATTTCCTTTTATACCCAAAGGAAGATAACACAAGGTTTTGTAAATCAATTTGAACAACAAAGTAAAACTAGTATAAACTCCATAAGCTTATACACCAAAGTTACAAAATATACAATTCTTAAGGACGTCAATAATGGTAAAACTATCCCCAAAAGGTTATACATTTAAATAATGTAAACCGATCCATAACAACCTGCCCCAAAATCTCAATCCTCTCGACGTCCTCCTCGATTCGCGAATCCTAATCCTTTTCCTCCTGGGGGGGTTAAGGAAAAACAAAGATGGAAATAAACGGGGTGAGATAAAATCTCAGTAAGTTACTAATGCAACTACATGACATGCTATAATGCAATAAGCAATAAGCAATGATAAATATCACATAGTATGAACAATTAACAGTCAACAGATAGCAGCGGAAAGTAAACACATAACAAAGGATATTAGCCAAGGTTTCTCAACTGAAAGAACCAAATAAAGGTCGCTGCGCAGCTTCAATAACCAACAATTCATCATCTTCATAATAGCATGAAAGCTGGAGAGGAATCCCCGGTCAGAAGCGAACACTCAACCCCTCAATCAAACAAACCATCTTCATAGTAGCATAAAAGCTGAAGAGAAACCCGGTACCGGAACCAATAACAATAATAAAGTGCCACAAGGGGCGGGAGCCATGCCACAAAGTCATGCTCCAAAACGATTAGCTAGAATACCCACAACGGAGCTAGCTCATCCTAACCAAGGCCAATCTGGATGAGGACAGAAGGACCAATGGGCGATGCTATACTGGACTTGGCTCGTGCCATTATAGCATTATCCATTGCCTGACTCGATACACAAATAACCAGCTGGACTTTCAGATAAATGCTAAGTAATAAATACTAGCTTAATTAAACAACTTATGGTTCCGAAGTAGGGAACCATACCAATTAATCACCATAAATATGCAACGGTTACTCATAAAGAGTTTAACAACAACGATAACAGAGTTTCTCATGAAGAGCACAGCAACGATAAACGAAATTTCTCATAAAGAGCACAACAACAATGATTATTAGACTACAGTAATTTCATAAAGAGGGACCATACCAGATACATTCCAAAGATAATACCCACGAGTTAATCATGAAGCACACAACCCAAACGGTCGCTCACAAATAGTACAACGACTATAACCCAAAATTATCCTAAACGTTTACTCATAAAGATGTACTAGGACTATGAACTCAACCATCTCATCACACCTGGAATCCCAAAGTAGGAAATCAGAATGAAAACACTTTAAGGTTAATCAAACCGTAGGTACCCAATTACTAATTCACGCTTTACCTCCGTTCGTAACGAACCAATTCTAAACATCCCAAACGAATCCAAAAGGTTACACTTATTAGAACATGATCACGACAGGACTAAACCCTACACCTTGGTGTTCAATAACAATCCCCTAGGCACTATAGGTCATCGCCTAAAACCTAGACCAAGTCTTACGCGAAATTCAATCCCGTTGGAACAAACACGAAGACATCATAAGATGCCCAAACAATACTTGATCAAATTACATAACTCTATTGTTCACAAAGGAATCAATTTTAATTACTAAAGTGCTCCACGGTGTTATCTTAAGTTAATTAGAAGAAGGTACCCTAAACTAGTTAAGCCATTTAGTTTAAACAAGCAAAAAGGACAAAATCCTGGAACAGTGAGCGGGCGGGCGCCTGGAATGGGGCGAGCGGGCGCCTGAATGACCAGAAGGTCTGGCCATCAGGAAAGGGTATGTAGGCGGGCGCTTGGGTCCAGGCGGGCGGGCGCCTGGTCTGGATTCCAGCTGGGAAAACAGAGCTGGGTTCATCAAGTTCGAACCAAAATCACCCCAACCTCTAAAATACTCCAAACCAATCCTTCTAACAAATTCCACAATGAACCAAAACCACATTTAAGCTAAGAGGGGACCTAAATCACATCATCTAACAACTCCAATCCAAGATTAAATCCCAAAATCATAATATCACCATTTTTGCCCAAAAACTCAAATAAATTCCAAATAAATCTCAAACTCAATCAAACTTCATATATAACAACTAAAGCATTATATGAACATGAAAGGAACATTTTAGCATAAAAATGGGGGAAAAGTAACTTACTTGATAAATCTCAAAGTTGACGGAATTCAATTCTTTTTGGTTCTACGCGATCCTATCGACGATCTAAACAAGGTTCATGTTTTAAGAAATGAATGATAACAAGAAGAAGATGAAGAAAAAAGAAGAGAGAAGGAAGAAGAAATGTTTACCTTTCTTTTGGGAGAGAGAGAGAGAAATGGGCTGGAAGAAGAATGGGGAGAGTGAGGGAGAAGGTGAGGGAGGTGAGGGGGAGTAGGGGAAAATTATTTTAAGAAGTTACAACTAGACCCCCTCCCCAACTACTAACACAATTACTCCCCACTAACAAATAAGACCCAACCATACTACACTAGCCCAAATAACTCGAATAAAATGCTAGGCATAATTATTATGAAACATAAAATGCACGCATAAATATTTAAATAAATAATAATTTAGATAAATAGATAAGCAAATAAATAAATAATAAATATTTATTTCCAATAAAATAGAGCCTAGATTTCGGGTCGTGACACTATGCCCTTACTATGGCCGGTAGTAAGGGGTCAAGCGCAAATACATAGGGACCCGATTGTCACTTAAGCCCCAGCTCTCGCGACAAGCGTGAACCTATATATTTCCGAACAAGCAAGGAGAACCAGCTGGACTCACACAAGAATGTACAAGTAGGTATTTACTTGAACTACGGGAGAAGAACTAATCCAAAAATAGTGGACTAGCTCAACAAGGAACATGTCACGACCCGAAATATAGGCTCTATTTTATTAGTAATAAATAATTATTATTTAATTACTTGCTTAATTGTTTATTTAAATTATTATTTATTTAAATAATTATGTGTGCAATTTATGTGTTATAATATTTATGCCTAGCATTTTGTTTGGGTCATTTGGGTTAGTGTAGTATTATTGGGTCTTAGTTGTTAGTGGGGAGTATTGTGTTGGGTAGTATTAGAGGAGGGGGTCTATGTGTAAGTTTTTAAATCATACTACTCCCCACTCCCTACACCTCCTTCTCCCTCATACACTCCACCTCCCTCATTCTTCATCTCCCTGGAAACTCTCTCTCTCTCCTCCATTGGGTAAGTTTCATCTTCTTTCCTTCTCTCTTCATTTTCTTCATCTTCTTCTTGTTATCTTTCATTTCTTAAAACGTGAAACATGTTTAGATCGTCGATAGGATCGTTGGAAGCCAAAAATATTTGAAATCCATCAACTTTGAGAAAATCCAAGTAAGTTACTTTTCCCCCATTTTGATGCTAAAATGTTCATATCATGTTTATATGATGTTTGATGTGTTATATTTGAAGTTTGGTTGGGTTTTGCATTTATTGGGAATTTATTTTGGGTTTTGATCAAAAATGGTGAAATATTGAATGTTGGGTTTGATTCTTGATTTTGGTTGTTAAATGTTGTTGTAGGAGTCTTTTTAGACTTATTCGTTGTGTTGGTACATTAGTATACTAGTTGGAATGTGAAATTTTGGTTTAAATGTGTTTCGGTTAAAAATGGAAGAACCCATGTTGTTCTTCCCGATTTCCAGTAGTTCAGAGCATTGGGCGGCCGCACAAAAATTCCTGGGCGACCGCACATCTATCTGAAAGCTTTTGTTCTTGTTTTGAGCCTTTTTGGGCGACCGCACAGTCCACTTTGGGCGGCCGCATAGAACCTCTGAAAGTTTACATTTTGTTAATTTGTGTGATTGAAGAATGCGTTTTGATCCAAACCTTGGGTGTCCTTCTAGTTGACCTTAGTGAACATTGTAGTACACCCTAGTGATAGAATTGAGTCCTTTGTGATCAAGTTTGTGTTTGAAATTAATTAAGTGTTAATTGAGATTGTGGGAACACTTTAATTGTGCGTTGTTGGTATATTTCACTTTCTTGGTGACTTCTTGGTATGGTTTACCTTTGTGGTAATTTACTTGGATTGGTTCCCTACTTTGGAACCTTAAGTTGTTTATTCATGCTAAATTATTATTACTTAGCATTTATTTGGAAGCCCAGCTGGCATATTTGTTGCATCGGGCGATGGGAAGGATTATAATGGCAAAGCCAAGTCCATTATAATGTTGACCATTGTTTTGCCCTTACGATACCCCTTTTCCAGATTGGCCTTGGAAAGGATAAGTTAGCGTTCCTTTCTGAATGTATCTAGCTAACGGGCATGACTTTGTGTCATGGTCCTTGTCCTTTGTGACACTTTTATGGTTATTGGTTCCGGTACCGGGGTTTTCTCTTCGGCTTTCATGCTATTATGAAGATGATGATTTGTTGATTATAGAAGCTGCGCAGCGATCCTTTATTTGGATGTTCCGGTTTGGAAAAACCTTGGCTATATCCTTTGTTATGTGTTTATTTCCGCTGCTATCTGTTATGTGATAAATGCTATGTGCTATGTGATATTTATTATTGCTTATCGCTTCGTGCATCATAGCATGTCATGTAGTTGCATTAGTAACTTATTGAGATTTATCTCACCCCCTTTTCTTTTATCTTTGTTTTTCCTTAACCTCCCCCCCCCCCAGGTGCTAAGGATTAGTCTCGCTGATCATGAGAAAGAGGACGTCGAGTGTGGATCCATTCTTTCGGGGAAGGTTGATATAGGTTGGTTTACATTATGTAAATGTGTAACCATTTTGGGATAGTTGTACCAAACAATGACGTCACTAAGAATTGTATATTTGTATTTTGTTGGGCATAAACTTGTGGAAGTTTATGTTAGTTGTAATTGATTTTTATCAAACTTGGTTTTTGTAAAACTTTGGATCATTACCTTTTGGTATTAAATGAAATTTTTAACTTCAGTATTTCTCAGTTTTGGTTTTAGAGTCGACGTCCAGATCGCGGTCTCGGGCCCGTAGGGTCCGGGGTCGCGACAGTTGGTATCAGAGCTATGGCATTAGCTCTATGTATAAGTATAGGTGGATTAGTATGACCTAGGTGGGTAGTAGTGTGCGGAGTGATTAACGGTTGATGTTTTATGCAGGTACTTGGTTACAATGGTTCGTAGAAGGAGTGGTGAAGATAGTACCGGTAATGCAAATCAGAATGATACAAGGGAAGAAGCCCGTGCTATGTTTCAAGGCATGTTCGAGACGGCCATGAAGGCCATACATGATCAAGGTCCGAGGGTAGAACAAGCTCCACCCCGCTATGGATTGGAGCAATTTCTGAAACTGAAACCGGTTGAATTCAATGGGGAGCCCGATGTTCGGAAAGCTGAGTTGTGGATTGAGTCGATGGAGAAGATTTATGATGTATTTGGGTGTTCGGATGAGGACAAGGTCCGGTTTGCGGCTTACAAGCTTGTGGGAGCCGCCGAGCATTGGTGGAAGGGTTTTAAAGCTACTTGGGATGATACTCGCACGGTGTATGCGTGGGAGTTGTTTGTGCGCAAATTCAAAGAGCATTTCATTCCGGTTGTTGATCAAAACCGAAAGGAGATCGAGTTACTCAACCTGGAGCAAGGTGTGTTGTCTATAGCACAATACTCGGCTAAGTTCATAGAATTAGCCCGGTATTGCGACTATTTGGTGAGGACCGAGGAACAAAAGGCTATGAGATTTATTCGGGGATTGAAGACCTCCATCCGTACTCAACTGATTGCTCAACGGATTGTGACATTCCAAGATGCGGTGGACCGAGCCTATTTGATAGAGCAATATATCGGGGAGCATAAAAGGAAGACCGAGGTGGCCAACCCGAGTAAGCAAGGAGCACCAAGCAAGCCACAACACCGTTCCGAAAATCGAGGTAATCCGGGAGCATCATCTCAGTTTAAGGGGCAAACCACACCGAGGAATCCGGGTACTACTCCGGGGATTCAGAATAGGAAGCCTTGCACCTTTTGTCAGAAGGTAGGCCATTCGGAGGATAGGTGTTGGAAAAAGCAAGGCAAGTGTACCAATTGTGGTGAAATGGGGCACTTTGCGAGAGAGTGCACGAGGCACCGAGGACAGTCATCCGGGCCTGGGGTTGGTACTAATTAGGGTCAGAAAAGGGATGCCGCTGGGAAGCCCAAAGTTCAAGGGAAGGTTTATGCCATGAATCAACAACAAGCTACCGATGATCCATCCGTTATTGGAGGTATTATTTCTGTGTCTAATGTAAGCGCACGAGCGTTAGTAGATCCAGGATCATCTCATTCATACATTTCTGTGCAATTTGCTTCCATGTTAAATGCTGCATTCGAGTCTTTACCGTACGTGCTAGAGGTGTCGACCCCTATAGGAGAATGCTTGATTTCTGATCGAGTCTTTCGTGCTTGTGACGTGGTTATTTGTGGTCGAGTCCTTTGTGCGGATTTGGTAGTTATTCCTATCCAAGACTTTGATGTCATTTTGGGTATGGATTGGTTGAGCAAGTTTCATGCGTCCGTTGATTGCCGTAAGAAAACTGTTACTTTTTCTATTCCCGATGTGCCGAAATTTGTGTTCGAGGCTAGTCCTCTGAGTAGAAAGGTTCGCTTAATTTCTTTTATGAAAGCGAGAAAATTATTGCATAGTGGTTGTGAGGGATATTTGGCTAGTGTTCTTGATACTAGGAAAGAATCCCCTAGTTTTGATAGTGTTCGGGTAGTTCGGGAATTTCCCGATGTTTTCTCTACCGAGTATGATATGCCTCCCAATCGTGAGATTGAATTTTGTATAGACCTTTTGCCGGGTACGGCTCCAATTTCGAAAGCACCTTATAGGTTAGCTCCCGCAGAGTTGAAGGAATTAAAGGTTCAGTTGCAAGAGTTGCTTGATCGAGGGTTTATCCGCCCTAGTGTTTCCCCATGGGGAGCACCGGTTTTATTTGTGCGGAAGAAAGATGGTTCGTTGAGATTGTGTATAGATTACAGAAAGTTGAATCAGGTCACGGTGAAGAACAAGTATCCTCTACCGCACATTGATGATTTGTTTGATCAGCTTCAAAGGTCCGTGGTTTTCTCTAAACTTGATTTGAGGAGTGGGTACCATCAGTTGAAGGTTCGATCGGAGGATATTCCGAAGACTGCTTTTCGCACTCGTTATGGTCATTACGAGTTCTTAGTTATGCCGTTTGGGTTGACGAACGCGCCTGCAGTGTTTATGGATTTGATGAACCGAGTTTTCCATCCCTATCTTGACTCGTTCGTGGTGGTTTTCATCGACGACATTCTTGTTTATTCGAAATCTCGAGAGGAGCATGAACAACACTTGAGGACAGTTTTATCCGTTCTTGCGAGGGAGAAATTATTTGCGAAGTTTAGCAAATGCGAATTTTGGCTCGAGAAGGTGTCATTTCTGGGGCATGTTATTTCGAAAGACGGGATTTCGGTGGATCCTTCAAAGATAGAGGCAATAGTGGATTGGAAGAGACCCGAATCAGTGACAGAGATTAGAAGCTTTCTTGGTTTAGCCGGTTATTACCGAAGATTTATTGAGGGGTTTTCGAGGATTGCTACTCCGATGACTCAGTTGACCCGGAAGAATGTTCCGTTTGTGTGGACCGAGAAATGTGACAAGAGTTTTGAGGAATTGAAGAAGAGGTTGACTACCGCACCGATCTTGACTTTGCCTAATGGGAGCGATGGCCTAGTGATTTACAATGATGCTTCGAAAGAGGGTTTGGGTTGTGTGTTGATGCAGAATGGGAAAGTAATTGCTTATGCTTCGAGGAAGTTGACCCCTAGTAAACAGAATTACCCGACTCATGATATGGAGTTGGCCGCGATAGTATTTGCGTTGCACAAATGGAAGCACTACCTTTATGGAGCGAGGTTTGAGATTTTTACCGATCACAAGAGTTTGAAGTACCTTTTCTCCCAGAAAGAGTTGAATAATAGACAGCGCCGATGGATGGAATTGTTGAAGGATTATGATTGTACGATTTCTTATCACCCGGGAAAGGCGAATGTGGTAGACGATGCGATTAGTAGAAAATCTTATGTGGCTTCGATGATGGTCTGGGAGTGGAAAATGCTTGAGGATGTGCGAGATTGGTCTCCTCGTGAATCGAGACATGGGGCTATTTTTCCGAATATTAGGGTGTCTCCGACCCTAATTCAGAGAATAAAGGAAGCTCAGAAGGAAGATCCCGACTTGGTGAAGATAATGGGTAAATTTAAGGAAAAGAACTTCGAAGATTTTTCATTGAGCTCGGGTGGAATGTTGACTTTCTGTGGTCGTTTGTGTGTGCCCGATGTTGGTGGAATAAAGAGACAAGTTTTAGATGAGGGTCACAAATCGAGGTATACTATTCATCTGCGTAGTACGAAGATGTATCAGGATTTGAAGCAACAATTTTGGTGGGTTAATATGAAAAGGGAAATAGCCGAGTACGTCTCGAAGTGTTTAACTTGTCAGCAGGTCAAAGCCGAGCATCAGAGACCCGCGGGATTGCTTCAGCCGTTAGAGATTCCCGAGTGGAAATGGGAGCATGTGACTATGGATTTCGTTACGGGACTGCCTCGTACCCGTAGGAAGTATGACAGTGTTTGGGTAATAGTGGATTGATTGACCAAGAGTGCCCATTTCTTGCCTATTGACATCAGATATTCGATGGAGAAGCTTGCGACCCTTTACATTGATGAGATTGTGAGATTGCATGGGGTTCCGGTTAGCATTGTGTCAGATCGAGACCCGAGGTTTACTTCTAGATTCTGGAAGGCGTTTCAGGAAGCTTTGGGTACAGATTTGCGATTCAGTACAGATTTTCATCCTCAGACCGATGGTCAATCCTAGAGGACTATTCAGATTTTGGAGGATATGTTGCGAGCTTGTGCGATAGACTTTTCTGATTCTTGGGATTCGCACCTACCGTTAGTGGAATTCTCTTACAACAACAGTTATCAGGCTAGTATCGAGATGGCACCGTTTGAGGCCTTGTATGGAAGAAAATGTAGATCGCCTATTTGTTGGGATGAGGTCGGTGAATCGAAAGTTTTGGGTATTGATTTGCTTCGGGATTCAGTTGAAAAGGTTAAAGTTATCAGGGATAGATTGAAGACAGCCCAGAGTCGACATAAGAGCTATGCATACAACCGAAGGCGAGATCTTAGCTTTCAGACCGGTGATTTGGTGTTCTTGAAAGTATCTCCAAAGGTGGGTATCCGAAGGTTTGGGAAGAAGGGCAAATTGGCTCCGAGGTTTATTGGTCCGTTTGAGATTTTGGGAAAGGTTGGACTTCTAGCGTATCGTCTTACGTTACCGCCATCTTTGGACCGGTTGCATAACGTTTTCCACGTTTCTATGCTTCGGAAGTATGTTCATGATCCGTCTCACGTGTTGCCAAGGATACCGGAGGATATTGAGCCCGATATGACGTATGAGGAACGACCAGTTCGGATCTTAGATTCTAAAGTTCAAGAGTTGAGGAGCAAAAGCATTTCATTGGTTAGAGTTCTTTAGAGGAACCATAATATCGAGGAGTCGACGTGGGAGCTTCGAGATGAGATCGAGAGGAAATTTTCGTGGCTTTTTGTTTAAGGTGAGTCTCGTTAAAATTCGGGTCGAATTTTCTTTAAGGGGGAGTGAATGTCACGACCCGAAATATAGGCTCTATTTTATTAGTAATAAATAATTATTATTTAATTACTTGCTTAATTGTTTATTTAAATTATTATTTATTTAAATAATTATGTGTGCAATTTATGTGTTATAATATTTATGCCTAGGATTTTGTTTGGGTCGTTTGGGTTAGTGTAGTATTGTTGGGTCTTAGTTGTTAGTGGGGAGTATTGTGTTGGGTAGTATTAGAGTAGGGGGTCTATGTGTAAGTTTTTAAATCATACTACTCCCCTCTCCCTACACCTCCTTCTCCCTCATACACTCCACCTCCCTCATTCTTCATCTCCCTGGAAACTCTCTCTCTCTCCTCCATTGGGTAAGTTTCATCTTCTTTCCTTCTCTTTTCATTTTCTTCATCTTCTTCTTGTTATCTTTCATTTCTTAAAACGTGAAACATGTTTAGATCGTCGATAGGATCGTTGGAAGCCAAAAATATTTGAAATCCATCAACTTTGAGAAAATCCAAGTAAGTTACTTTTCCCCCATTTTGATGCTAAAATGTTCATATCATGTTTATATGATGTTTGATGTGTTATATTTGAAGTTTGGTTGGGTTTTGCATTTATTGGGAATTTATTTTGGGTTTTGATCAAAAATGGTGAAATATTGAATGTTGGGTTTGATTCTTGATTTTGGTTGTTAAATGTTATTGCAGGAGTCTTTTTAGACTTATTAGTTGTGTTGGTACATTAGTATACTAGTTGGAATGTGAAATTTTGGTTTAAATGTGTTTTGGGTTAAAAATGGAAGAACCCATGTTGTTCTTCCCGATTTCCAGTAGTTCAGAGCATTTGGCGGCCGCACAAAAATTCCTGGGCGACCGCACATCTATCTGAAAGCTTTTGTTCTTGTTTTGAGGCTTTTTGGGCGACCGCACAGTCCACTTTGGGCGGCCGCACAGAACCTCTGAAAGTTTACATTTTGTTAATTTGTGTGATTGAAGAATGCGTTTTGATCCAAACCTTGGGTGTCCTTCTAGTTGACCTTAGTGAACATTGTAGTACACCCTAGTGATAGAATTGAGTCCTTTGTGATCAAGTTTGTGTTTGAAATTAATTAAGTGTTAATTGAGATTGTGGGAACACTTTAATTGTGCGTTGTTGGTATATTTCACTTTCTTGGTGACTTCTTGGTATGGTTTACCTTTGTGGTAATTTACTTGGATTGGTTCCCTACTTTAGAACCTTAAGTTGTTTATTCATGCTAAATTATTATTACTTAGCATTTATTTGGAAGCCCAGCTGGCATATTTGTTGCATCGGGCGATGGGAAGGATTATAATGGCAAAGCCAAGTCCATTATAATGTTGACCATTGTTTTGCCCTTACGATACCCCTTTTCCAGATTGGCCTTGGAAAGGATAAGTTAGCGTTCCTTTCTGAATGTATCTAGCTAACGGGCATGACTTTGTGTCATGGTCCTTGTCCTTTGTGACACTTTTATGGTTATTGGTTCCGGTACCGGGGTTTTCTCTTCGGCTTTCATGCTATTATGAAGATGATGATTTGTTGATTATAGAAGCTGCGCAGCGATCCTTTATTTGGATGTTCCGGTTTGGAAAAACCTTGGCTATATCCTTTGTTATGTGTTTATTTCCGCTGCTATCGGTTATGTGATAAATGCTATGTGCTATGTGATATTTATTATTGCTTATCGCTTCGTGCATCATAGCATGTCATGTAGTTGCATTAGTAACTTATTGAGATTTATCTCACCCCCTTTTCTTTTATCTTTGTTTTTCCTTAACCCCCCCCAGGTGCTAAGGATTAGTCTCGCTGATCACGAGAAAGAGGACGTCGAGTGTGGATCCATTCTTTTGGGGAAGGTTGATATAGGTTGGTTTACATTATGTAAATGTGTAACCATTTTGGGATAGTTGTACCAAACAATGTCGTCACTAAGAATTGTATATTTGTATTTTGTTGAGCATAAACTTGTGGAAGTTTATGTTAGTTGTAATTGATTTTTATCAAACTTGGTTTTTGTAAAACTTTGGATCATTACCTTTTGGTATTAAATGAAATTTTTAACTTCAGTATTTCTCAGTTTTGGTTTTAGAGTCGACGTCCAGATCGCGGTCTCGGGCCCGCGTGGTCCGGGGTCGCGACAGAACATGCTTCAAGTAATCAAGAAGTCACCTTGTTATCAAGCAACTATATGCAATGTTTCCACATACACAACAAGAACATGTCTCATACAAGTTAGTGCTTGTTCATAGCACTTTTTAGTTCATTACCATACATATGTATTGCCATCAAGTCATGTACAAGATTTTATTATATTATATTCAAGTCTTAATCCAATTCTTTGGATGTTCAAGTCATGTACAAGATTTTATTGTCTTATACTTCGAATTATAATTCCAATATTTGGACATTCAAGCCTGTATAAGAGTTATACATTTACTCTTACAAAATCCTAATCCTATTCTTAGGATGTTCAAGTCTAAAACTTTGTTCTAACGCCCCTAAGGTGCACAATCATTGGTTTCAAGACAAGCATAACACATTAGTGCTTGTTCATAGCACTTTCAAGACATAAAGAAGAGTTACTACTCTTATACTTAAGTTCTCATTTGAGTTCTATAAGTATTAATGTTCAAATCTAAGTTCCAATGCCCAAAAAGGTACAATTACACTTGCTAGGACATCTTATACTAAGGCTCTATGCCTTAGGAGGGATAAACTTTCATCTCTATTTAGATTTAAAACACTTGTGTTGAAACAGGGAACCGGGCGGGCACCTATGATGGACCGGGCAGCCGCTCATTAGAGCACTTTTGAAACCCAAAACTTCTGTTGAAAAGGGCGGGCGCTCACGGGACCACCAGGCAGGCGCCTGGTACAACTTTCAGCAACACTCAATTTCTTTCCCAGGCTTAGAATTCTCCGTCCCAAGCGTAGGAGTAACTTTTTACTAACATTATAACATACCCAGAATGCACTAACAAGCTTAAAACTAATTCTTTCATTTTCTTTCATTATTTCACACAGTAGGGTTTTACTCCCTTTGTCCCAAATTTATAAGTATCACAAAAATTGCCCCAAACACGAAATGGACAAGCATAAGTATCAAAAATAACATATATGAATGTTATTACAAGCAAGGGGGAGCTAATAACTTACCTAGTCCGAAATGAAAGTTACCCAAATAATTTTTTGTTCGGCCTGGAACGCTCTATTCAACGCCACAAATATTTATCCGGGATCAGAATCGAAAACAGAGAGATAATTAAACTCGAGGAGTCGAGAATAGGGTAAAACTCTAACCCTAACTTTGAAACAGAGGAAACAACGAGAAGTTTTTGAGAAAATGCCTTTCTCAGGCAAAGCAACAACATGATATACATGGAACTTTCCAAGAATGACACCTAGGCCCCTCAAGTTTCACTTTTAACAAAAAGGCCCCTAAAGTCAAATTTTCACAAATGACCCAAAAGTCAAAACTAGACATTTAACCACCTTAATATTCTAAAGCAGTTAAGAATTTAACCCAAGTAAAACTAACACATAATATGCAAGTTCATGTATTTTAACAAGTAAGTCAAATATTTAACAAGAAATAGGATGGGCGTTACATCCTCCCCACCTTAAAGAAAATTCGCCCACGAATTTTACTTACCAAAGTTTTCAAATAGGCTCGGGTATTTTTTTCCCATCTCTTTCTCGATTTCCCAAGTAGCCTCTCCAATTTCATGATTTCTCCAAAGGACCTTCACAATAGGAATCCTTTTGGTACGCAAGACTTGCTCTTTCCAGTCAAGAATTTCAACAGGTTGTTCCTCATAAGACAAATCAGGCTGAAATGGAATAGCCTTATACTCAAGAACATGCGACTCATCCGCCATATACTTGCGAAGCATAGATACATGGAATACATCATGAATACCAGATAAAGAAGGTGGTAAAGCCACTCTATAAGTCAACTTCCCAACTCTTTCAAGAATCTCAAATGGACCGATATAACGAGGAGATAACTTTCCTTTCTTCCCAAACCTCTTTATACCTCTACGAGGAGAGACTTTCAAGAATACAAAATCACCTACCTGGAATCCAAGATCCCTTCTACGATGATCTGCATAACTCTTTTGTCTACTCTGAGCTGTGCGCAATCTATCTCGAATGAGTTTCACACTCTCAACTGATTGTTGAACCATTTCAGGACCCAAGAGTCTAGCTTCTCCCACTTCATCCCAGCATATAGGAGATTGACATTTTCTGCCATAAAGAGCCTCATATGGAGCCATTTCAATGCTAGACTGATAACTGTTATTATAAGCAAACTCAGCTAAAGGGAGATGAGTATCCCAACTGCCGTTGAAATCCACCACACAAGCACGTAACATATCCTCGAGAATCTGTCATGGCCTCGTCTGGTACGTGGAAAACCAGTCACAAAATCCATCGTAATATGCTCCCATTTCCACTCTGGAATTTCTAATGGTTGCAACAAACCTGCTGGACGTTGATGTTCCACCTTTACTTGTTGACAAGTCAAACATTTGGATACATACTCAGCAATTTCTCTTTTAATATTGTTCCACCAGAAATGTTTCTTCAAGTCTTGGTACATTTTAGTGCTTCTAGGATGAATAGTATACTTGGCTTTGTGAGCCTCTTCAAGAACTCTCTTTTTAATCTCAAAATCAACTGGGATACAAACTCTGCCTCGAATGGTAAGAATTCCATCACTGTTGAAAGAAAAATCTTGTTGCTTTCCTTCATTCATTCCACTAATGATTTTCTGCAATTCGGAATCAATTACTTGAGCTTCTTTGATCTGTTGGAGTAAGTCTGAAGTAGCCTTTATATTAGCAAGAATAACGCCATGTTTAGATTCACAAGGAATCCAATCACACAAGTCTTCTAACAATTTCCATTCACGAATCATCAAGCAAGAAATATAAGTCTTTCTGCTCAGTGCATCTGCCACAACATTTGCTTTCCCTGGATGATAAAGGATAGTACAATCATGATCCTTCAATTTCTCCATCCATCTACGTTGCCTCATGTTAAGCTCTTTTTGGGAAAACAAATACTTCAAGCTTTTATGATCGGTAAAGACTTCAAATTTGATTCCATACAAGTAATGCCTCCATTTATGCAAAGCAAAAATAATCGCAGCCAACTCTAAATCATGAGTAGGATAATTCGTTTCATAAGGAGATAATTTCTGAGAAACATAAGCTATTACCTTGCCATCTTGCATTAAAACACAACCCAATCCTTCTTTAGAAGCATCAGTATAAACCATGAAATTCTCAAAACCACTAGGCAAAGCCAAGACTGGAGCTGTAGCCAAGCTCCTTTTCAACTCTTGAAAACTTGCTTCACACTTGTCATTCCACTCAAAAGAAATAGATTTTCGAGTCATATTAGTCAAGGGAGTAGCAATCTTGGAGAATCCCTCAATGAACCTCCGATAATAACTAGCCAAGCCCAAGAAACTACGGATCTCTGTCACTGTAGTTGGCCTCTTCCAGTTTACAACTGCTTCAACGTTGGAAGGATCTACTGCAATACCAGTAGCAGACACAACATGTCCCAAGAATGAAACCTCTTCTAACCAGAAAGCACATTTGCTAAATTTTGCAAATAATTGTTTCTCCCGAAGAACTTGCAATACCACTCTGAGATGTTGTTCATGCTCAGCCCGTGATTTAGAATACATAAGAATATCATCAATGAATACCACCACGAAACAATCAAGATATGGCTTGAAGATACGGTTCATCAAATCCATAAATACATCTGGAGCATTTGTCAAACCGAATGGCATAACAATAAACTCATAATGCCCATACCTGGTATGGAAAGCTGTCTTTGGTATATCCTCAGATCTGATTTTCAACTGATGATAACCACTTCTCAAGTCAAGCTTCGAGTATACTACTGAACCTTAAAGCTGATCAAACAAGTCATCAATATGAGGTAACGGATATTTGTTCTTGATAGTTACCTGATTAAGATCTCTGTAATCAATACACAATCGCAGAGTCCCATCTTTCTTTCTGACAAATAACACTGGTGCACCCCACGGTGATACTAGGCCTGATGAAGCCCCTTTCAAGCAATTCCTCAAGCTGTGTTTTCAACTCTCTTAACTCAGCTGGAGCCATTCTATACGGTGCCTTAGAGATTGGTGTTGTACCTGGTAATAACTCAATACAGAACTCAAGCTCTCGATCAGGTGGCATGCTATACTCAGAAGAGAACACATCTGAAAATTCAGACACAACAGAAATATCCTCCATCTTGGGAATAGATAAACTCTGGTCAAGCACACATGCGAGATACCCGGCACAACCACGAGATAAAAGTTTTCTAGCTTTTAAAGCAGAAATAACACGTATAACACATAAAGGCCTATCACCTTCAAAGGTAAAATCAGGCAAACCAGGTATAGAAAAAGTTACTACTTTTCTATGACAATCAACAGATGCATGATGCACATAAAGCCAATCCATGCCAAGAATCACGTCAAAGTCCCTTATAGGTAACACGACTAGGTCAGCAAGAAGGGCATGATCACCCACAAGAACCTCACATTTCTTGTAAACCTCAGAAGCAAACATGCAATCTCCCATAGGGGAAGATACTTCTAGCACATAAGGCATAGAATCAGGAAGAACATGCAAGTGTGATACAAAATGAGATGCCATATAAGAATGAGATGAGCCTAGATCTATCAAGACTAGCGCTCTCGTACTAGAAAGTAATATAGTACCTCCTATGACCGCAGAAGACTCAGCTACACCCTGCTGATCTAGAGCAACCACGCGACCCTGAACTTTAGGTCGACCCCCACTATCTCTCTTAGAACCTGAGGCCTGTTGACTTATACCCCCAACTTAACTTCCCTTGCCTTTAGGGCAATTTTTGATAAAGTGCCCTGTTTCACCACAAGATAGACATCTTCCTTGCTTTAGCCAACACTTGTCTTCAGAATGGCCTTCTTTCGAACAATAACCACATACTCTCCTGGGACCTTGGAGTGTTGTCCTCGAACCAGATGATACACTACCTTTGCTTTCAGATGGCTGTCAGAATCGATGATCTTGGCGGCTAGATTTACCACCCTTCGAACCAGATCCCTGAGCTTTCTCTGATACACGACCTATCATGGCTGTTCCCAACTTCACCTTGTGTTCCTCAATGTCATTTTCAATAGCATAAGCCTTCTCCACTGCTTGATGATAACTAGTAAGCTATAGAGAAAGAAGTTGCTTCCTATACTCAGTCCTCAACCCTTTCACAAACCTATGTGCCTTCTTGGCTTCATTTGGAACTAAGTGATCACAATACCTTGCCAATTCTGTGAACTTGGTTGAGTATTGCCCCACTGTCAAGCTTCCCTGCTCCAGATTAAGAAATTTCATCTCTTTTCTGTCTTGGACTACTATTGGAATAAACTGTGACTTGAATGCTTTAAGAAAATTCTCCCAAGTCTGTGGTACCCCTTCCATTTCCCAAATTTTATTCAACACTTGCCACCAATGTTCAGCGGCTTTCTCAAGTTTAAAGGTTGCAAAGGTTACCTTATCACCACTTGCACATCTCAAGGCTGTAAAGATCTTCTCAATACTTTCAATCCACTCCTCTGCCTTCTTAGCATCAAATTCCCCGTCAAAGCTACGAGGTTTCAACTTCAAGAACCTTGTAAGGCGATTAGGATAATCCCAGTCTACATTATCAACCATCTCTTCTTGAGGAGTTATAGATCTCAGCTGATTACTGCCACTTGTACCTTCAGAACTCATTGTACCTGTAGGTAAACACTCGGCGTTAATAACACCCCAAGACTAACCCATACCTAGGCCATAGACCCTATCCAAACTTAGAGCAAACCAAGGTAGCTAAACAGGGTAGCTAAACCAGGGTAGCTCTGATACCAACCTGACACGCCCCCAAGTCCCGGGATCCCCTAATAGAACCTCGAACCCGGTGGGAGTGACTAACGAGGAACAAGAAACTAACATTAAACCGGATGACATCTGTTTATAACAAACTGACATGATATATATATTCTAGAGTAAGGAGCTAAACTAGCTCACAACACGAGTTCTAGACAAGAAAATTTAAACCAATATGAATATACACAGCAAAAACATGCCTAGCACATAAGCTGGCATCAAGAGTACTATACAAGATGTCTAGTGACAACAAGAACTGAACAAGACTGTCTACCCCAAAATAAGGAGTTATACAACCCATAATACATCGTCCTCACCAAGTGTAAAAGGACACAAGCCCCAAAATAATCATGACCTGCGTAGTAAGCTCCCAGCTATGTCGAGCCTCACTGCGCACTATCCTTCCTTTGATCTAAGGAAAACAATTAAACAAGAAACGGGGTGAGATAAATCTCAGTAAGCTATTAGATGCAACTACATGACATGTTATCATGCAATTCATGTAGATACTCAAGTAATCATATATCAAGTATCATCAAGTAACAAGTATATGAGAGGCTAAGCCACTCATCAAGTAACACATAAGGCTAAACAAGCAAGTTATAAGGATATTGCTTCCTTCCTTATTCCTCCTAAGAATACCATTGTTGTCGTAGCTTGTATTACTTTGACAATCACGATCAATAACAAGAAACTGATTATTCAGTATATATCAGAAGACCCGGTAACCAGTGTCATTCTCAAGATCAAGACTCACAAGGTGTTCAAGAGATTAGCATTCACTTAAGTCAGGCGTATTGCTCCAACCAAGGAAGCTATGCCCTTACTATGGCCGGTAGTAAGAGGTCAAGCGCAAATACATAGGGACCCGATTGTCACTTAAGCCCCAGCTCTAGCGACAAGCGTGAACCTATATATTTCCGAACAAGCAAGGAGAACCAGCTGGACTCACACAAGAATGTACAAGTAGGTATTTACTTGAACTACGGGAGAAGAACTAATCCAAAAGTAGTGGACTAGCTCAACAAGGAACATGCTTCAAGTAATCAAGAAGTCACCTTGTTATCAATCAACTATATGCAATGTTTCCACATACACAACAAGAACATGTCTCATACAAGTTAGTGCTTGTTCATAGCACTTTTTAAATCATTACCATACATATGTATTGGCATCAAGTCATGTACAAGATTTTATTATCTTATATTCAAGTCTTAATCCAATTCTTTGGATGTTCAAGTCATGTACAAGATTTTATTGTCTTATACTTCGAGTTATAATTCCAATATTTGGACATTCAAGCATGTATAAGAGTTATACATTTACTCTTACAAAATCCTCGTTAGAGAACTTTTGAAACCCAAAACTTCTGTTGAAAAGGGCGGGCGCTCACGGGACCACCAGGCGGGCGCCTGGTACAATTTTCAGCAACACTCAATTTCTTTCCCAGGCTTAGAATTCTCCGTCCCAAGCGTAGGAGTAACTTTTTACTAACATTATAACATACCCAGAATGAACTAACAAGATTAAAACCAATTCTTTCATTTTCTTTCATTATTTCACACAGTAGGGTTTTACTCCCTTTGTCCCAAATTTACAAGTATCACAAAAATTGCCCCAAACACGAAATGGACAAGAACAAGTATCAAAAATAACATATATGAATGTTATTACAAGCAAGGGGGAGCTAATAACTTACCTAGTCCGAAATCAAAGTTACCCAAATAAATTTTTGTTCGGCCTGGAACGCTCTATTCAACGCCACAAATATTTATCCGGGATCAGAATCGAAAACAGAGGGATAATTAAACTCGAGGAGTCGAGAATAGGGTAAAACTCTAACCCTAACTTTGAAACAGAGGAAACAACGAGAAGTTTTTGAGAAAATGCCTTTCTCAGGCAAAGCAACAACATGATATACTTGGAACTTTCCAAGAATGACACCTAGGCCCCTCAAGTTTCACTTTTAACAAAAAGGCCCCTAAAGTCAAATTTTCACAAATGACCCAAAAGTCAAAACTAGACATTTAACCACCTTAATATTCTAAAGCAGTTAAGAATTTAACCCAAGTAAAACTAACACATAATATGCAAGTTCATGTATTTTAACAAGTAAGTCAAATATTTAACAAGAAATAGGATGGGCGTTACATCCTCCCCACCTTAAAGAAAATTTGCCCACGAATTTTACTTACCAAAGTTTTCAAATAGGCTCGAGTATTTATCTCGCATCTCTTTCTCGGTTTCCCAAGCAGCCTCTTTAATTTCATGATTTCTCCAAAGGACCTTCACAATAGGAATCCTTTTGGTACGCAAGACTTGCTCTTTCCAGTCAAGAATTTCAACAGGTTGTTCCTCATAAGACAAATCAGGCAGAAATGGAATAGCCTCATACTCAAAAAAATGCGACTCATCCGCCATATACTTGCGAAGAATAGATACATGGAATACATCATGAATACCAGATAAAGAAGGTTGTAAAGCCACTCTATAAGCCAACTTCCCAACCCTTTCAAGAATCTCAAATGGACCGATATAACGAGGAGATAACTTTCCTTTCTTCCCAAATCTCTTTATACCTCTACGAGGAGAGACTTTCAAGAATACAAAATCACCTACCTGGAATTCAAGATCCCTTCTACGATGATCTGCATAACTCTTTTGTCTACTCTGAGCTGTGCGCAATCTATCTCGAATGAGTTTCACACTCTCAACTGATTGTTGAACCATTTCAGGACCCAAGAGTCTAGCTTCTCCCACTTCATCCCAGCATATAGGAGATCGACATTTTCTGCCATAAAGAGCCTCATATGGAGCCATTTCAATGCTAGACTGATAACTGTTAATATAAGCAAACTCAGCTAAAGGGAGATGAGTATCCCAACTGCCTTTGAAATCCACCACACAAGCACGTTAGGATTCCTGAGCAACATTTATGAGGGAGTTGAAATGACTGTGACCTACCTAGCACTACTGACACACGCGAGGGTCAGGTCTGCGCACGCGCGCTCCCTATTCGGCACGTCACTTTTCTATCGTGCGCCTCTACGGTTTTTCACCAAATTCGCCATCTTTTTCCAAACTGCCCCGCTGACGTCATGTGCCTTTTTCCTCTTTCAGTATAAAACTAGTTGACCCTTCTCTTTCTCTCTCTCCTGCTCACTCCCCTCTTTCATAAAATCTCCATCTTCTCCCTCTCTGCAACTCTTCCTTAACTTCCAAAGATTTCCCTTCTCTCTCTCTTTGACTTTCTTTCCTTCAACCTCAATATCTTCTCTTTCATCCTCTCTCAAAAAACCCCAACTATTTATAATGACCCTCAAAAAGCAAAAGCTAAGGTTGTTGTTGAGGTCTCTGACCCCGTTGAAGAAGTTCCACCTCCAGAAGCTAAGACCGTCGATGATATGGTATAATCCTTAACCTTTGAACTCATTTTTCTTTGTGTTCGCCATTGATGTATTTAGAGCTCTCAAAAGCTCCCCTTTTTGATTTCTTGCTCGTCTGTTAATCATTTTAAAAATCGTTTGCTGTTTCGTGTTCGTCTCTCTTTGATCTACCATTGTTTTAATTTCTTTCATGATCAATCTTGGTTTCATATGATTTCTGCAAATATTTTTGTTCGAAAACCACCAAGGCAGTCGAACAGTTATTCTCGATTTCTGGGCTCTATGTCGTGTTTTTAGAAATCTCGTTTTCTTAGTTGTTTTCATCTCTGAAATGCGGTCATTTCGATATGCTTTTTGTCCATTTTGGTCAATCTTTAATTTTTGATGTTCTTAGTGTCCTTCGTGTTCATGAACTATCCTTCCGTGTTCATCAAGTTCTTGACTTTTCTCTTATGCTTTGGATCGCATAAGAATTTCTAAGTGTTTGTGTTTTTGCGCCTGCATACTTAATTTTGCGCATATTTAGCCGTTTTTGCGCATTACTTTCCAAATTTTTATCAAGTATGAAGTTGCTGCGCATACGTATTTCTGCGCTATATCCGCATGGGCTTCGCTCCATGCGCAATACTATCTGTCTAATCTCTTTCTTGTGTTGCGCAGAATTCTTTCTATTTCCTACAAGGGTGGGAATTAGATCTTGTTGCGCTACAAAAAGACGCTGTTGGACGCAGGCTTATTCACCTCATTGACACATCTGGCATTTTGCCTCTCTTCACTCTGGATCAGGACTTCTATGTCCCTTCATTAGTGGATAAATTCTTTGAGAACGCAGAGCGTGTTACCATGACGCACAAGCAAACTTGAGCAAAGATTGATGTTATACGCTTGGTTGTTCAAAATTACTCAGTGCGCATCGTTCCTGCGTCAGTTAAGAAGCTTTGCGGATTTAATGTTGATGATGTGCCTGAAGTCTATTCTGAAGCTAAACAAAACAAGCTTGCGCAGAAACTGGTTGGGGAACCCACTCTTGCAAAGAAGTGGAGCATTCATGACATAAAGGAGTTTGGTGAGGTGATGTATCACCTGTGCACCATTATTGGTGATTCCGTCAACTGCAAGAATGGAAATAAGGGAAAGTTTATTTCCAAGCAATGGTCTTACTGCACTGCAGTCTATAATGGCGATGCTCTGGATTGGTCTTCTGTTCTGTTTGATGAACTCTGGGATGCGTCGGAGAGCTACGACAAGCGCATGGACAAGAAAGTAGCCAATTACAGAACTCACTGTAGGTTACTCTCTAAGTACCTAATGAATGTTTCTGAGCTGCGCACCTTCGTGCAGAAACGTCCTGAACTCAAAGTTCCTTACACCAAGACCTATTCCATCTCTTATCTCTACTCACTGCGCAATGAAATTGGTCACGGTGAAATGATGATGAAGGCCCACAGGACAAGTCCAAGAAAACCTCTGCGCAGCCTTCTAAATCCACTGCGCCTGCTGAACCGGAAACAGCGGCTGCGCAAGCAAAGCGCTAGGGTAAGGGTATTGCAGATCTTGCGCAAGAAAAGGTGAAAGAAATTCCCAATGTCAGATCTACTACTGGCATTAAAATTCGATCTGATTTGCCACCTCCACATGCTCCCAAGCCTTCAAAGAAGCGCAAGGCTACCACTGCGCCTGCTCCCTCTCCTGCAAAGTTAAAGAAAAAGCCTGCATTTACAAGACTTCCTCCCACTGCTGTTGCGGTTGAAGAAGACAGTGAGTCTCGTATGGATGAGACTGCTGCTGATGCTGATGCTGCGGTTGATACCGTGCAGGGGGAGCAAGTTCCCGAGGCTGCTAAAAAATCTACTACTGCTCCGGGTCAAGGAGATAGTAATGACTGGATGGATGCTGCGTTCCCTGACACCACTACACCTACGAAGGCCATTGCTGTTGCACCTACTGAGGAAGTTCCTCTTTGAACTCCGCGCAAGAAACAGGTTGTGCGCAGCACTGTAAATGGAAATCCAAGAGCTGCGGATGTACCCCCTCTCCTGAACCAACAACCAATGCATTCCGCTGTCTCAATATTCTGGTTGGAAATACTTAACCTGGCACCTCTGTCCTTCATGATGGACTGGACTTGGAAGATGAGGATGAGGATGAAGTTACCAACAGGCCGATGATACTGCGCAGCGACCTAATATTGATCCTCCTGAGGGTGATAAGGAAGGAGATGTGCACACAACTGATACAGATAGCAGCAGCACGCACTCTTCTACGCATAGGTCTTAGCAGCACGCACTCTTCTACGCATATGTATCCTGCTGCTGATCCTATTCATCTCTCTCCCAGTCTACCCTCACCTAAGCACTCTCTTCCCAAAGAGACTCCTCCTCCTGCCTCAGTACAAGCTGCTCCTTCTGTTTTTCCTACAGTATCTACTTCCTCTCTCTCGTCCTCTGTTGACCTGTGCCAAATTCTCCAAGCCCTAAATACTATTCAAGTAAATCAATTGGCTGTGCAGTCCCAAATGGCTCAACTTATTACTGTGCAGACAGCCATTCAGGAGCAACTTGATACGCATCGCATAGAGATTGCTGCCATTAAGGGGGAGAATCAAGCAAAGGCAAGTACCTCTACTCCTACGCCACCTCAGGATGCGCCTGACCTAATTTCTCAACTTATCCTAGATTCTCTCAAGTCAATCTTCGGTATGCTTGAAAACGTCTGTTCTTACGAAGCAATTGACGGAGGGTTCAAGGAAATTCTTAGGAAGCTACGCAAGAATTTATCAGATGGCCTTTTTGATGGTTTTTCCAGTCTGGAAGTGCAGATGCTCGAGAAGTTTGCGCACGGTGCTCCTGCGTAAGCTAGTGAGCTCAATATGGAAAGTGTTCGGGAGTGCATAACCCAATCCATGACGGATTTTGCTGATGGGTTTAACGCTAGGATGGATCAAGCAATGTTCGATATTCAAGCCAGCGTAATACTCAGCGCCTCCATACCGACACTCGCCTTAAAGCTACGCAGGCCACTGTAGATACCCCGGGGAGAAACCACAACTTTAGGCTAGAGCGCGTGAGTTATCCTAGGATGTCTAATTGATGTTTTAGAGTCGCCACCCACGTTTTTGAGGAACGTAAGAAAACCTGATGTTTATGAGCCTAAGTTTGATTTACGAAAACAGAGATTCTTTGGGATGAGGGGTTCAGGGGTTAGGTTACGAAATAGGAAGTACTTAAACACCCATTTCGCCCGAGCAAAGTCGGTCTTCTTTGTTCATAATTCACTTTAAAGATAGATGTGTTCTTCCTGTTTGAATAATGATAAAGAGGGGGTTTTATAGTTTAAAATATAGGGAGATAACTCCTAGGACAATTCAATGTAATGAAAGGGCCATTTGTGTCATATCCCAAATGGTTTTGGGGTGATTGCACATTTGATTAAAGAAGAAGAAGAATTAGAAGAAGAAGAAGAGGAAGAAGAAGAAGAAGAATAATGTCAAGACATTTTTACCTATAATATCCTTCAAAGAGAACCTCTTGAAAAGTCTTGAAGAAGAGGTTGAATACTTGGAGAGAAAACTTTTAAGGTCAAAAGTTCTAAGATTTTAAGGTCTAAAGTGTTAAGTTGAAAAGGTGTAAAAGAGGTACCCTCCAATGATGGATTGGAGGGGTTTTTATAGTTGAAAGAGGGGAGTTTTTGGAGCCAAATGGAGTCTCCAAGAAATCTTTCCCAGGCAAAATCATGTATAATGAGCAAGGGAGAGATTCTTGGGCAGAATCTGTAACTGACACACCCCAGAAGCGCGCGCATCCCACCTCGGCTTCGGAAGGCGCGCGCGTCTGGCCTCAAGGGGCGGAGGCGCACGACTCTGAAAGGCAAATTGTGACAGAATTGACTAGAAAGTTAGAACTGTTATTCAGTTTAGTCCCGGGACTTAACGGAGTCCGTCTGGAACTTAACCAAAGTAATAGAAACTAACAGAAAACACTTAAAAGAGGGAGAAACACAAAATCAAGTGTGCAATCGGGGTGAGCGGTCCAAGGCGAGGTGTCTACAGAGCACCTTGGCGGCATGGATTGCGTAGCAAAATGCGCTGACTAAAGACAAAACATCCACCGAGGACATCACTAAAGAAAGGGAAAAAGAAGAAAGCAAAGACTCGATAAAAGCGGGAATTGAAAGTTGCGAGGGATAGAGGTGCGCTCCCTGTGTGAGCGTCTTGGTTGATCATAAAAGGTTCGGTGGTATGAAGCGGCCCACCGTGGCCGACAGCGGGACCTGTCTTGCTGATAGCGAGATCCGTTTGCTGGAAGCGGGACCTGTTTGCTGGTGGCGAGATCCGTTTGCTGGAAGCGGGACCTGTTTGCTGATAACGAGATCCGTTTGCTGGAAGCGGGATCCGTTTGCTGGTAGCGAGATCTGTTTTCTGGGATGCGGGACCTGTTTGCTGGTAGCGAGATCTATTTGCTGGAAGCGGGACCCAGAGGACCGTTTGCTTGAGTGCGGGACCTAGAGGACCGTTTGCTTGAATGCGTGTACCATGGGACCTTTTGCTTGAATGCGGGACCCAGAGGACCGTTTGCTTGAATGTGGGACCCAGAGGACCGTTTGCTTGAGTGCGGGACCCGGAGGACCATTTGCTTGGATGCGGGACCCAGAGGACCGTTTGCTTGAATGGATGTAGATTTTGCTTGATGAGGAGGTGGTGATTTTTTGTGGCTCACCCAGGACCAAGTTGTTGTCATGAGTCTCATTTTGATGTTGACTGTTTGACTTTGACTTTTGGTGGAATGCGGGCACAGTTGACTGCAGAGTGCTTTGTGCTGGGGATGAATTGTAAAAACTGATTTTTTTGAGAAAATAAAAGACACCCTATTTTGAGTGGGAGTTTCTATCTTATTTCAGTTTTAGACATGCCTTAAGGGCGGACCAAATTAACGTGTGCCCAGCTGGGTGTTTGCTGTCGTTGAACTCCTTCTCATCGCTGGGATCCTGAACTTGTTGCTGGTTGAAGGCTCTTGAAGTGCCTGGGTTGCTTTTTGAACCTTGACAAGGGCCATTTCTGAAGCATTTTTTACCTGGGACGCAGGCGCTTCCTCTTTTGGCGATGGGACGCACGCGCCTCGTAAACCAGTGTCGGGAGGTGCGCGCATCTGGGAGGCGAAATTCAGGGCCTGACATTTGCTGGCCAAAAGATCCCCCAACAGCTATAATATCAGCTTCTGGTCGACAATTTGATTCCAACAGTTCTCTTTTGCCATTTTTGAACACCATTTTATTGCTCAATTTTTGCTTGTGATCTTCTTTCCCATGGCCTCTAACCTCTTCAGTCTTGATGCCGAGGTTGTTAAGAGTTACGAGAAGGATTTGTCAACATTCGTGTATCCTTTCAAGACTCATCCCAAGAATGCTTTTATCAAAGATTTCGCTTTTCGAATTCTTTGTACTTTGCGGACATTGAAGCTGAATTGGGATTTGGTGAAGGCCGCTGCAGCCTTTTGGGATTGTGATAGCCATACTTTCAACTTTTCGGCTAATGAAATGGGGCCGACTGTCGATGATTTGGGGCCATTCTGGGTATGCCTTTGGCCGAGCGGATCGCCGTCCCTAAATATCATCGCGGTGTTGTTGACTCTTTGGTTGACCTTCTGAATCTCCCTGTTGGAGAGGTGAAGAAGATGATGCACGGGACCGTTGTTGACATAACTGAGCTTCCGATGTTTTTCAACTTGCATTCAGAAGATGTCGCGGTTCAGTCTTTTAAGAGAAATGCCATGGCTGTCTGCCTTTTCAGCGAGGTTCTGTTTGTCGCTCCTCTGGGTATTGCGGATGCGCAGTTGGCTGAGATTGTGTTGAAGGTGAAAGGACAACGATTCAGCATAATTCCGCTCATTGTAGGAGAAACTTTGCATGGTCTGGACGAATTGCATCATACGGGCGAGATTCGTCGAGGAAGCCCCTTGCTTTTGACCATATGGCTTCGAGAGCATTTCAGGCTTTATGCGTCGGATGGCAACCTTTCTCCTTTTACCGTTCATAGAAGACGACTGTTGATTCGAAACCTGACTGAAGAGGGTTGGAGGAGATTCTTTGCTTCTCGTCTTACATCCGACATTGAGTGGTGCCCTTGGGGTCTTCACCCTTTTGTGGAATGGACCTTCGGTTTTCAGCATGTGGTTTACCCGGGTTGAGAGATTCTTTGTTTTACCAACCAGAACGGGTTCTGAGGCAGTTTGGCCGTCAATAAATAATTCCTTTTCTGAGGAACGGGATGCTTCGTCCAGTTTCTTACATGGGTCCGGACTTCTCGAGTGAGCTTCAGTCAGCTTGGGGAGATGATCGCAACCGGTGGGCTTCCGTCCCTCTGCATCGGGGTAGTATCTTTCTTCCCGAGAGTTACTTGGATCACTTGCTTGGTACCGTCTACCGCGGCATTACTTGGGTAGATGCTCTTCGGGCTGAATTGTTAGGGAAAGAGTTTGAGCCTAGCAGTGTTTTGAGATACAAGGAAGCTGCTGCTGATGTGAACAACATTCTGACTGACCCTTTCGGTACCCCTTTGGATGACTTTTACGCTCGGAGGCGTTCTGTTGCGCAGAAGGTTTCGGTCCGTATCAGTGTTCCAAGACCTCCCAAGAAGAGTAGGATTAATGGTCGTTTGGGTGGTCCTTCGAAGGCCAAGAGAAAATTAGATTTTTCATAGTACCCCAAGAGATTGCAAGTAAAATAGACCACTTGTTTTAGGATTTAATATTTTAATGTCTTTTATTAGCTCAACAAATTCTTGTAATGATCAAAATAATTCAAGAAATGAATAAAAATTGCATCTCGTTAATTTGAAATGATTTGGGTATTTGTTTATATTTTAGACCGCACCTGAAGGTTGCCTACGTTCCTCCAGTGTAGAGGCTCTGGTCTCCGTAGTTCAAACAAACGAAGACCATTTTTTTTTATTGTGCACCCCGTTTTTTGCCTAGACCACCCTTTTGGGTTTTCAATCTAGCGGGCTTCTTTTTGCACGTGCTCTAATTTTTGCCTAGGCCGCCCTTGCGGGTTTTCAACCTAGCGAGCCTTTTTTTTTTTTAATGGTCTTCGTTTATTAAGTAAGCGTAGAATCTTTTCAGCTTGTCGAGGTTGACTTCCTTCGGCAGCTGGTCTCCATCTAAATCCACGAGCCGGACTGCACCGCCGCTTAATATTTTCTTGACCACGTACGTACCGATCCATCGGGGTCCCCATTTTCCCAGGGGGTTCATGGCATTAAGAGGATGTTGTCTTAGGACCAAATCTCCCACATTGATGTTTCGGGGCTTCACCTTTTTGTTGAAAGCCCTTGCCATTCTTTGTTGATAGGCTCTCGTACGTTCAAGTGCCCTTAGCCTTTTCTCGTCGAGTAGAGCTAGCTGTTCATATCGACTTTGCATCCAATCGATTTCATTTACTTGGTTCTCGAGGAGGACCCGTAGGGATGGGATTTTGAGCTCTATTGGGAGTACAGCTTCGGAACCATACACCAGTGCATAAGTAGTTTCTCCAGTCGCTGTCCGTATTGAGGTGCGGTAGCCCCACAATGCTAGAGGTAGCTTTTCAGGCCAATCCCTCCCGGTGGAGGCCATTTTCTTCACAATGGTCTCGATTGTTTTATTAGCTGCTTCGACCGTGCCGTTTGCTTGAGGGCGGTATGGAGATGACTTGTGCTTGGTAATCTTGTATTCTACCAGGAGCGCGTCCATCTCTTTCTCAAAGTGAGAACCGTTGTCTGAGATGATTTCATGAGGAACGCCGTACCGGCACATGATGTGGGCTTTTACGAATTCGGCCACTTTCTTGGCGTTGAGAACCCGATAAGCCTGTGCTTTGACCCATTTTGTAAAATAATCCACGGCTACTAGGATGAAAGATTGTCCATTGCTGCCAGTAGGGTGAATTTTGTCGATGATGTCTATGCCCCAACAAGAGAAAGGCCATGGCGTGGTCATATTGTAAAGTTGTGAGGGTGGAGCGTGCTGTAGGTTGGCATGGAATTGGCATTTGGCGCACCTTTTGACCTTTTCGATGCAGTCTCTTTCTATGGTACTCCAATAATAACCCATGCCGAGTATTTTCTTGGCCAACATAAACCCGCTCATGTGGGGCCCACATTCACCTTCGTCGATCTCATGCATTATTTCTTGAGCTTCAGTCTCATTTGCGCATAGGAGATTGACCCCTTCGTAGTGCCTTTTGTAAACTCGGTCTCCAATTAGTACATATCGAGAGGCTAGCCTATGCAATGCCATCTGAGACTTCTTATTGCCATCCTCGGGATAAGTGCCATTCTTGAGAAAATTCATGATATCTGAATACCACGAGGAGTTTGCTTGGACCTCATTGATCTCGATACTTATGCATTATGCCGGACTGTTCCTTCGGGAAATTTTAAAGGGCTTCACCATTTTACCCTTGGGCATTTCGACCAGTGAAGCGATGGTGGCTAGTGCATCAGCGAAACGGTTCTTGTCCCTTGGCAGGTAGTTAAAGGTGATTTCTCGAAACTGTTCAACCAACTCCTCGAGGTGTTGACCATACCGTTGTAGAGTTGAGTCTTGAATCTTCCATTTTCCAGATGTTTGATTGATGATGAATAAGGAATCACCAAATACCTCTAAGCTCGTGACATTTCTCTCGAGGGCCGCTTCGAGCCCTGCTATGCATGCTTCGTACTCTGCGATTTTGTTGGTGGCCTCAAATTCGAGGCGAATAGCAATTGGAGTATAGATGTCTTTTGGATCGACAAGTAACACCCCTGTGCCATATCCATGCTTATTGGCCGCACCATCGAAAAAAAGTTGCCACTTATTTTTCTCTGTTGTAGCGCAAATTAAATGCTCGTCGGGGAACTGTACATCTTTCCCCCTTCACTTCGTCACATGGAAATTCAGCAAGATGATCACTGAACACTTTCCCCCTGATGGATTTGAGTGTGACGTAAGTGATATCATAGCCGGCAAGAATGAAATACCATTTGGCTATTCTTGTTGACATGAAAGGCTTCTCGAAGATATAGCGGAGCGGGTCCACTTTTGCTACCAACTTGATTGGGAAGGCCTCCATGTAATGCTTGAGGTTTTGAGTAACCCAAACCAATGCCGCACAAGACTTTTCTAAGACAGAGTAGTTCTTCTCAGCTCCTTGAAATCGGCGGCTGACAAAGTAGATAGCATTCTCTTTGTGGAGTCTCGTTGTTCTTGCGCTAACATAGCCCCTAGTGCTTCATCATTGACAGTGAGATAGAGCAAGAGAGGCTTCTCTTTGTGCGGTGGAACCAAAACTGGAGGGCATGTCAAGTAATGCTTCACTTGGTCGAAGGCTTCTTGGCAAGCATCGGTCCATTCTAGAGCCACATTCTTCTTGAGTAGCTTGAAGATCGGCTCACACATGGAAGTGAGTTGGTGCACAAACCGACTGATGTATTGAAGTCTGCCCATGAAACCTTTGATTTCTTTCTGCGTCTTTGGAGGAGGCATGTCAATGATTGCCTTGATCTTGGAAGGATCGGCTTCAATTCCCCTTTCTGTGACCATGTAACCGATAACCTTTTCTCTGATGACCCCAAAAGTGCACTTTGCGGGATTGAGTCTCATGTTGTGTTGTCGGAGCCGTTCGAAGAACTTGCGAAGATCGATCAAATGTTGACCGTTGGTTCCCTTCGAATGGACGATCATGTCGTCTACATAGACCTCGATCTCTTTATGAATCATGTCATGGAATAGATCCGTAACATCCCTTTGGTAGGTAGCCCCTGCATTCCTTAACCCGAATGGCATGACTGTGTAGTAGAAAGTGCCCCATGGTGTTGTGAAAGCTGTCTTGTGTTGGTCCTCCTCGGACATGAGAATCTGATTGTAACCGGCAAAACCATCCACAAATCAGCGGACTTCATAGTTGGCAGTCGAATCGACGAGCATGTCGATGTTTGGTAGCAGAAAATCATCTTTCGAGGAAGCTTTGTTCAAATCCCGGAAGTCCACACAAACTCGAACCTTGCCGTTTGCCTTTTTGACTGTCACGATGTTGGCTAGCCAAGTCGGATGCTCAATGACTTTGATGAAACCCACACTGAGGAGCTTTTCAATCTCTTCTTTGACTTGTAGGGACCATTCTGATTTGATCTTTCTGAGCTTCTGCTTTACTGGCTTGGCGTCCTCTCTGATCGGGATTCTGTGCTCTGCGACCTGTCCGTCCAAACCCAGCATGTCTTTGTACGACCATGCAAATACATCCACAAATTCTTTGAGCAGTGCAGTCAATCTGTCTCTGTCTTCCCCCTTGAAGAAGCTGCCTATCTTCGTTTCTTTCGGCTCTTCGTCGGTACCTAGATTAACAACATGCAATTCCTCATCAGCCCCTGGACCATTTTCACCACGACAACGAACCTGTTGAGCTAGTTCATTTAGGTATGTTATGTTTTCGTGGTCTAATTCATCATAATTTGAATCGTTATTAACTTGTTCGTTATTAGTTAATTCATCATTTATGATGTTTGCAATCTCGGGGTACTCAGAAATATCGAATTTTTCATTAGCAAAGAAAGGAAACACACGCTCGGCTATGGCCTCCATATCCTCTTGGGTGAGGGTATTAGAAACACTCTCGGACTCGAAAGTAAGTGTGAGCCGCTCTTCCTTTGTTGCTGTGCGGGGCATGCAACTCATTTCTCGGACTAAAAATTCCTCGGATACCATGGGCCCCTTCATAGAATACCAGTTGTTGATTGGCTCGGAGCTTGGCTGGATCTCGCTGATAGATGGACTCCCCATTTCTGTGTTATCGGAGATGGCGTTGACTTGATGATCGTCCATGATGGCAAATTCTTCGAACATGGAGGCTAGATCGGACAGTCCTTCCCCACGGTAATCTCTACCTCGGACTCTATAGTCACTTTCTTGCCCCACCACTCTCGGGGTGACATTGGAATAGGCTCCCTTTCTTGTGTCGGAATTTCACAATCAGTGAAGATCTCGAGACCGGGTTTTCTGACGCCCTTGTTGTTAACCCATGGCTCGGGAAAGATCATGTACGGAACATCTTCCCCTTGGCAAACAAAATAACCGTTCAGTGTGTTGTGGTAAGGCCTCAAGTCGGGGATTTCATATTGTTGACCTTCTTTGCGAGCTCGGGTCTTTTGATTCTTGACCGCTTGCTCGTATTTTAAGTCATCTTCGGTAGGCTCGTATCCCAAACCAAACTTGTTTCTGATGAAAGGAACCTCTACGGGGTGCAATATTCCTTGTTGATGTTTCCCTAGGCCTAGACCGGGAAAGTGATTCATGTTCCTCATCATGCGGAGGACCTTAGGATTGCCGAGGGTCCATTGTCCATTTCCCCCTTCTTTGTCGATGGCGTTGACGCCGGAGAGAGTGGAATCTTCTATCCCGTGTTGAATTTGGTGAACGGGTTGTCCCCCATTTCTGTGGATGGTGACATTCTCGGCCATGACAGTGACTATCTCGTCCCCATTTCTGATCTTGACAAACTGATGGAGAGTGGAAGGGACAGCATTGGAACTGTGGATCCATGGTCGGCCCAAAAGTAAGTTGAACGAAGCCGGGACATCAAGTACTTGGAATGGGACGGACATGATCATGCTTCCAAACTCGATATCCACTTCTAGCATTCCCATGACTGTACGAGCAGTGCTGTAGTACCCTCTAATGACTTGGGTATAAGGTTGTAAATCGGAGCTTTTGAGCCCCAGTATGCCCATGACTCGACTAGGCATTAAGTTGAGTACGGAACCACCATCTACTAAAACTCTTGAAATTGCTCTCCCCCTTGCCTTTACTTTAAGGTAGATGTCTTCATTGTAATCGGACCCAAATTACGGGAGGTCCATGTCGGCAAAAGTGATAACATTGCCGAAGTGAATGTGACCTATCATTGCTGTGAGGTCTTCGGGGGTTGTGTCGGGAGAGACTGATGTGTCATCCAAGTTCTTGATGACAAGGTCTGTGTGCTTCTTTGATGATGCAATAAGGTCCCAGATGGATATGTTGGCTTGCGTCTTCTTGAGTTGTGTTAACAAAGGATCTTCGGGTATGTCGCGTGCTTGCGATCTTGGAGAAGAGGTGTTGGTTGTTGTATTCGTGGGAACTGAGGCACTCGCTATTACCCGGCAACTACGGGTGAGCACATTCACGGACCCTTGGGAGCTTCTTCTTCCTATTCTCTAAGACTTCCCTCATAATATCATCATAAGTCACAACATAACAAGAATTCTCAAGTTTATTCATGCCATCGGAGCCCTCATTCACAATTGGATTCGAATGAGTGGTTCCTTTAAACTCTCCTACCTCTATTACATTGACACCACCCTCATTAGGGATTATTAATTCCTTCTTGTCTATAAGGTCTTGGATGGTGTTGCGGATGGAGAAGCAATCCTCGGTGAGGTGGCCGGTGCATTGATGGTAGTCACACCACTTGTGGTGGGCATGGTTGGGACGGAGTGGTTGTGGTTGCTTGTACCCTTGGAGAGGAGTGATTTGTCCCTTGGCCTTTAGATCTTCATAGGCCTCGGTGATGGTCATGCCATTGAGAGGAGTGTAGACGCGGTCGTTTTGGAACCGCTTGCCTTGTGGTGGAGGGGCCTTCTTGTAATTCCCCTTATCGGTAGTAACGGCATTAACAGAAGTGTCTTTGTTTGAGCTAGAGGCTGCCTTGTAACGGTAAGTAGGAGTGGCTTTCTTTATCTCCTTGAGCAAGTCATCCATGCGTACCCCCGCCTCATACATTTGGGAGAAGTCGGAGTAGCAATCCCCACTTAGGTGGGTGCGGAGATCAATCTTGAGACACTTGAGGAAAATGTCTATTTGCTCTTTCGTGTTTGGCCTCTCAACAATTTCAGAGAGCTTGTCATTCCATCTCCTTGTGAAGTCAATGAAGGACTCGTTGTCTCTTTGAGTGGTGTTCTCGAGCTCTTTCCTTGTGGGCCGGTGAGTGGTGTTGCCTTGATATTGATTTTTGAAGGCAAGCATAGCGGCGTCCCAATCAAGACGGACAGTGAGTGGGAGAGTTGTATACCAATCCTTTGCCGCCCCCTCGAGAGTGAGAGGAAAGCATTGAGCCATCACTTTTGGGGAGACCTTCTTCGGAACCATAGCCCAAATATAAGTCTCGATGTGAGCCATCGGGCATGAGTTACCCTTGAACTTGCTAATGTCGGGCATTTTGAACTTGTCGGGGAGAGAGGCCATTGTGCTCATGAGAATGGATGACTGATAAAGGCTTGTGTTGGAGCCTTTTCCCATGTTGAGGCCGTCAAATTTTTGATCAATGTAGGCCATGATGGAATCGACCATTTTGTGGTCGTTGTTGTCGGTGCTTGTTTCCCCCACTTTTTTGGTACGGGCACTGACATATGGGCTTTCAAACAAACCTTGGGTCCATTCGGATTCCTCATTGTCATTAACCCCCTTGTTCTTGGAGAGCTTGAGAAGCTTGGCTTTCAATTGGTCGACCTCAGCCTCGTGGGCCTCCCTTTGACTGTCGACATGAGCTTGCCACAAGGCTTCTTTGGTTTGAGCCTCGTTGTTGAGAGTGGTGACTTGTTGTTGAAGGGTTTGGACCATGGCAGAGAGTTGCTCGAGAGTCATGGCGTTGTTGGTGCTGGTGTCTCCGGCCATTGATGATGTAGAAGCTGTTGGAGTGATCGGTTCACGGACAAGCCTGTTGGATGAATCTCTGTAGACGCGGAGAGTACCAATCGGACCTATAATTGGAGAAGTAGCCCTTGTCAGTCTCGGTTCACACTTTCGGTCCAGGAAGAGGTAGAGAACACACAGTTGGGCACACGACTCGAACCACATAAGAAAAAAGACTTTTTTTTTTTTTTAATAAGTCGGAGGGACGGAGTCCCTTTTGGGGTTTCTGAGAAGATAATGGAATTGTCACACTAGTATATAGACCATCTCGTGGTCCCATATACTCATCGGATTCCATCACGTTTGTGAATCCTACATGTATCGGGATTAAACTAAATCAATGTAGTAAAGCATACATGTGGGGACAAATTTTTATTTTCGTCCAAAATAACCACTTTTGGGGACGGATTTTTATTGCGTCCGTATCAACAAGTTGGCATGTGATTTGAAAACATTAGTTTAGGGAAATCTCGGTACATGAAAACCGACTTGGTCACGGAGTGTTAGACCCTAACTAGAATTGTGTGGTTTGTGCTCGGCTAAAGAGAGGCTTAAAGGTCACCCCCAGCATGTAGTCATGAACTACGCCACGGGCTGAGGTTGACCGCTTCGAAAGAGTCAAGGTCGGGTGGAGCTTGAAACTTTCTAGGACGGGCCTCGACAGGTTTGGGATTGGACTTGTGCGACTCGATAGTGAGCAATTCATAGGAATAACGTGCATGTAGTGTGAGGTCTATCACGTGACAATTTTTTTTTTTTTTTTTTTTTTTGAAAAGTAAAGATAAAAAAAAACACATAAGCACGTAAATTACAACTCCCGAATCACCCGTGTGACCGGTAAATAAACACAAAATTTAAAACAGTCCGAAGGTCCGATTTTGTTCTGATGCAGGCAACTATGCCCACACCCCACTGTTCTATTCAGACCCTGAAACCTGTTCTTATCCTGGAAATTGGCCCAGAAGCGCGCGCCTCAGGCTGATGTTGTGGGAAACACGCGCTTGGCGCATTGTACATGGGAGGCGCCCGCTTTTGGGCTGACCTATCAGATTGTCAGAAACTATGGACTCAGGGGATTGCCCTGGTCCTGATTGTGTAATGAAACCCCTGCAGTGTTTGTTAGCATGAAATAATAGGAAGAATAGGAAGAACACATGGAAGGCGGGCGATTCTGGAATTTGATGTGGGACGCGCGCGCTTTGGACCATGAAGGTCCGAGGCGTGCGCTTCCCATATCATTTTCCAGAATGCCCATAAAAGTGAATTATGAACAGAAACACAAGTTTAACCCTCAAGCCTCCCCAGCAGAGTCGCCACTGTAGATACCCCGGGGAGAAACCACGGCTTTAGGCTAGAGTGCTTGAGTTATCCTAGGATGTCTAATTGATGTTTTAGAGTCGCGACCCACGTTTTTTAGGAACGTAATAAAACCTGATGTTTATGAGCCTAAGTTTGATTTACGAAAACATAGATTCTTTGGGGTGAGGGGTGAAGGGGTTAGGTTACGAAATGGGAAGTACTTAAACACCCATTTCGCCCGAGCAAAGTCGGTCTTGTTTGTTCATAATTCACTTTAAAGATAGATGTGTTCTTCCTATTTGAATAATGATAAAGAGGGGGTTTTATAGTTTAAAATATAGGGAGATAACTCCTAGGCCAATTCAATGTAATGAAAGGGCCATTGGTGTCATGTCCCAAATGGTTTTGGGGTGATTGCACATTTGATTGAAGAAGAAGAAGAATTAGAATTAGAAAAAGAAGAAGACGAAGAAGAAGAAGAATAAAGTCAAGACATTTTTACCTATAATATCCTTCAAAGAGAACCTCTTGAAAAGTCTTGAAGAAGAGGTTGAATACTTGGAGAGAATACTTTTAAGGTCAAAAGTTCTAAGATTTCAAGGTCCAAAGTCTTAAGTTGAAAAGGTGTAAAAGAGGTCCCCTCCAATGATGGATTGGAGGGGTTTTTATAGTTGAAAGAGGGGAGTTTTTGGAGCCAAACGGAGTCTTCAAGAAATCTTTCCCAGGCAAAATCATGTATAATGAGCAAGGGAGAGATTCTTGGGCAGAATCTGTAACTGACACACTCCAGAAGCGCGCGCATCCCACCTTGGCGGCGGAAGGCGCGCGCGTCTGGCCTCAATGGGCGGAGGCGCGCGACTCTGAAAGGCAAATTGTGACAGAATGGACTAGAAAGTTAGAACTGTTATTCAGTTTAGTCCCGGGACTTAACGGAGTCCGTCTGGAACTTAACCAAAGTAACAGAAACTAACAGAAACACTTAAAAGGGGGAGAAACACAAAATCAAGTGTGCAATCGGGGTGAGCGGTCCAAGGCGGGGTGTCTACAGCCACCATCATCGACTCTATCATAGTTGCAGAACAATCATTCTTTAACCAGATGACTGGGCATCAGATGGCCAATGCTGCGAACTTTCGAGAGCTGCAAGATGATAACAGGGATGTGCGCAGAGGGATAACCACTTATGTTGAAGAAGCTGTTGCGTTCAAAGAAAAATTTCAAGCACTCAAGGTTGAGCTTATGAATAAGTTCAACAGTCTGCAGAATGAGCTGCGCGAAGCCCTACATCGTATTCATATCAACTAGTTTATTTCATTTTTGTCTTTTGTTGGGAAAAGTATTCGTTTTTGTGCGCATTTTGTTTTTCATTTTCAAACTTATAATCTTCAACTATTATCATTCCAAGTTTCAATGAGAAAAATCGCATCATTAGTTTCAAAACCTTGTTCAATTCAAACTTTTCGTTTGTGGAACAATGAATGCTTTATTCCACCTCACGCGCATATTATTAACTGCTCATATTTTCTTCACATGATGTTTAAACATTCAGTTTAAATGCATACTTAAACTAAAATTCATATCATTTGTATGCACTGCATGTTATTTCTGTCTTTCCCATATTGTAGATTGATCTTTTGGATAGACTAGAAATCTATAGCATTGGCTAGTGTGTGCATTGACTTGAGGCATGATTTACCATTTTCATTCTTATGGACATGTTATTATCAAGTACAATGAATTGCCTTTGTTATAGTAGGTAATGGCATCAATCATTTAGGGAGAGATTGTTGGGTATTCATGGTTAGTATTGCTGGATTCACCTATCTCATGAGCACTAGACACATTAGTGTTAGGTTTTGCACAATCATGCGCAGCAGAATAAACCCAAAAGCCTAGATCCATTCAAGATGATTAAATTAATATGGAGGTGAATTTAGAATACTAACCGTGGTGCTGCTTTAAAATTTTCAGATCTTCAATCTTTGTTCTTCGCGCATCTTTGAATCACGTTCGCAGGAACACGACCTCATGTCTTGGATTATAAACTTGAAGGAGTTGAGAACAATGCCCTCTATGTTTATCCACGCGCGAATGAATATCAAGAATACCTTCTGTTGGGTATGATTATCTCTTAGCCCTCCTAATTATGTTAGAATTGATTGATACCATCACCTATTAATATTTTATGGACTTTAGGAACCTATGTAAGAAGTTTAATAACTTCAATTTTTTTAGCTTAGTCCATTTTATAGTATAGGCTTAGAATATAGGACTTGGAGCGAAAAAGAATGTAAAACTAAGGAAGACTGTGGTATCTGTGTAGGACTTTCCTACGCAGGGCATCTCTGCGCAGGTCTGCTCTGCGCAGCATTTTACCTTGCTCAGTTTTCGATGCATTCAGATTACCTAACTTGGAAAGCGCTTAAAAGATGTATGCTTATCAAGGTGCTGAGTTGTGCAGAAATGACAAATCAAGCACTCTGCATATTCAACGGTGGAGATGCGCTCAAGAGAAACATTTTAAATAAAGACAGCTGTTAGTCAACCTTCTAGAAGAATCTTTTGAATTTGGTCTTCATGCTCAGTCTCCAACGGCTCAAAGACCCCTGCGCACCAATCATATTATGCCAGGTCATCAATCTTGATCAGAGCCCCAACGGCTATAAATGACACCTGCGCACCAATCATAGTGTGCCAGCTCATCGTCCTTGCTCAGAGCACCAACGGCTAGTTTTAAGCTCTTAGCTATAAATAGCCTGCTCATCTTCATTTCCAAGTTGCTAGAGTTTTTGCTTACTAAGTATCCTTGAAGTTCTGAAGATTGCTGCTTATTATTCCCAGATTCAAGAACAACCTTCAAACCTTCATACCTTCAAACTCCTTCCCAGATCCTAACCCTTATATCACCAGAATTCTTCGTGCTCTTCATCTCATAGATTCATAGAGCCTAGAATTTTTGACACACACACACTTCTTGAAGCTTCGATCATATAGATCTTACTTCTTGAGAATACCCGGTTTAGTCTAGGATTTGCTCTTCATAGAATAGATTTTGATTTGAGTTTTGATTCTTTGTAATCTTGTAAAAGCTCATCACATCAATATAAATCTCATTAGAAAATCCAAGACTAACCATCTTGGTAGAGGACGGACGTAGATCTTTCTTCGATCGAACCTCTCCAAATAGCTTGTTCATTATTCGTACTACTTATTTCCTGCTTACATTATTTCTTAATAGCTGCTTTGTTTGATCTTATCAGATTACTTTTTGCTGCTCGGTTCTGTTATTGCTTATTGCCTTAGAACATTTTTAACCTACTCTTTAGCCAAAACTTAGCGCGTGCGTTTAGTCCCTGCGCAGTATACCCTGCGCAGTGCTGCTTTAAATTTCCGCTGTGTAATTCACACTCTCTCTGCGTGCTATACTTAGGTTATTTGAGAAATGTGCGCATAAGCCATTTATTTGCAAAAGGGATTGAAAAGAATTTTAAAACACTATTCACCCCCCCCCCCTCTAGCATTTTTCATACCCTTGTTGCCCCTTTGGGACCAACACCTTCTTGATCTGGATTGCTCAACCCAATAGAAGACACTTCTATTATGGAGGCTATATGAAAACCAGGGTTTTTGTTCTTGAGGAAGAAGAAGACTAGTTTTTCTCTCTTGGAGACTTTTGATTTTGATTACAATAATCACTTTTTACCTAGGGGTTTGAGAGGGGTATTTATACATTTTAATCCCAACTAATTTAGGTTTAAAAGTCTAATTCCCGTCAAAACCCAGAGCCCATAAATCATATTTTCGGAACAGCAAGTGCCCGACCGGGCAAGCACAAGACCCGACCGGGTCAAGGACTGTGCCCGACCGGGTATGGTAGTGTGCCCGACCGGGTATTGTACAGAGCCCGACCGGGTCATGTACAGAGCCCGACCGGGTCACCTTTTTCTGTTCAGATTTCGTTTTTCTTAAAATCCAATTTTAAGACTTTTATGAAATTCCAATTTTGCCCCTTTTGCAATTCGTTCTTTTGTGTGTGACCCCATAGGATTATATTAAGTTGGAAATGTGATAAAAACCATTTAATAACATAAATCATGAGCGGACTCTAGCAAGCCATCATGACTACCTAATTAATATAACTTGTCAAAGTTCGTGAATCCTTTAGAGAACATATCATAATCCTTTTGTCCACGATGTCATTAAGCGTAACCTATGGTCAATGGTCAACTTACAATGCCCAATACTTTTCTCGATTCCAAATAGTTTTGATAACACAAATGATATTGATCATATCAATTCATTTGAGCACGGGCATGAATTTCATTAATACTATTCATCGAGGGGCCAAGCCTGACATCTCTCATAAAGAGGGACAAACCCCATCTTGACTTATTACACTTCCCTACATAGCTTTGATCATGCCAATCATATGGTTAAGAGTAACGTTTGAATATGTCAAACATGATCTCAACTATGCGGAAGACCGTAATAATCCCAGGTCTAGGGATTCAATGATATAACTATTTAGAAGTTTAATTATGACATTATTACCCTGACCTAAACCTCATCTTTGGGTCATGTCTGGTATATGTTCACCAACATATACACATAAGTTTCACTTGTATCACATACACATAATCATCAATATGATAATCTAATTGAATTTATACTAGTTCTTCATAAGTACTAGGGACGGGGATTATTATAACAAAACATGAAACAACAAATAATAATCCAAAACATCTCTTTATATAAATGAAAAGTGATAACAAACATTGTCAAACAACGTGCCAAATAACATGCCTAGGGCATATACACCAACAATCTCCCACTTGCACTAGGCCCAATCACCAATGTATCTAATACCCATGGACCTAACATGACCATCATGTTTATCTTGAGGAAGTCCATTTGTTAGTGGATCAGCTATGTTATCATCCGTTGGTACTCTGCATATCTTTACGTCCTCCCTCTCTACGATTTCTCGAATGAGATGAAAATGCCTAAGTATGTGTTTGGATCTTTGATGTGCTCTTGGTTCCTTTGCTTGAGCAATAGCACCATTATTGTTGCAATAAAGGTCTATTAGATTAGCAATGCTAGGAACTGTTGGGTTTCCAAGTAACATGCGCAGCGGAATATAGCAATTAAATTTTTGAGAAACCCAAAGCCATAGATCCGTTCATATGATTAAATCAAATACAACAAGATGAATAGAGGAATAACTAACCCTTGATGGCTATGAATTTTTCTCTTTGGTCTTGGTGGAGATCTTGAAGCTTTATCACGAACAAATCACGAACTTTGTAAGATGATAAAATTCACCCTCTAGCGGTATCCACACTTCGAACGAATATCAAGGAACTTCTTCGATCTTGGTTGCTAGACCAATAATTGTAAAACACGCTTTCACAATTTAATAAAAAACTATATGGAATTTATTTGTGAATTATTTTGTTCCTCAATCAATGATATCTTAGAACAAAATAAAATCTCTCTCAAACTCTTTGAGACTCACACAAGCACTAGTCCATATGGTCTGGCCGAATTGGGGTTTTTATACACAATTAAGACCTATTCCAAATAGGAATCTTGTGCCAAAAACCATTCCTAATCAAATTAGGAAATTTCCAATCGGCATACCGGGCGCCCGCCTGGTCCTACCCAGGCGCCCGCTTGTTTGGACAGAAAGTCCAATTCCTTTCCGGCTTGTTCAGGCGCCCGCCTGGTGCAACCCAAGCGCCCACTTGGTTGACCAGGAGGCCCAGAACTTTCCAGAAATTCCTTGGAAGTCCTCCGACCCTAAATGCCAATATAGTCCTTTTATTTAAGATTCGTTCTATTGTGTGTGACCCTCTAGGATTATACTAAGTTGGGAATGGGCTCAAACATGATTCCATAAGATATGATTAGGTTCTAGCAAACCGTCATACTACCCAAATAGTATAACTAGATACAAGTTCGCATTCTTTAGAATATGTCATAATCCCTTTGTCCACGATGTCATTGAACACAAGTCATGGTCAAACAGTCAACTTGTTTTGTTCAATACTTTCTCGATTCCGAATATGTTGATAATTCAAATGCTATTGATTCAATCAATCCATTTGAGTCCGGCCGAACATTTCATCAACATCATTCCTTCGAGGGGCCCAAGCTTGACATCTCTCCGTGGAGGGACAAATCCATTTAGCTTATTATTCTTCCCAACGGGAATCCGATTATGCCAATCATACCCTTTATAACTACCGTGTTAAGGTAGCGTTTGAATATGTCAAACACAATGTTCATCAAGTGGAAGACTATAATAACTTCATGTCTAAGGATTCAAATGACATAACTAATATGAGATATATGTACGACATAGACCATGACATAAATCTCATACATCGGGTCATGTCCAGTACCTTGTTCCAAAGAAGTACCCATAAATCTAACATGATCATCCCATGATCATTTAGCCTTTATACTAGTGGTTAACAAGTACTAGGGACGGGGATTATTATAAGTAAACATGAACAATAATAATAATCAAAACATCTCTTTATTGATATGAAATAAATGATAACAATTACAACGTTTATTAAACGTGCCTAGGGCACCACTACCAACAATCTCCCACTTACCCTAGGCCCAATCTCCCATGTATCTAATACCCATGGACCTAACATGACCATCATGTTTAGCTTGTGGAAGTCCCTTTGTCAGCGGGTCCGCAACATTGTCATCAGTAGGTACTCTGCATATATTTACATCTCCCCTATCAACGATCTCTCGAATGATATGAAAACGCCTAAGTATGTGTTTAGATTTCTGATGTGCTCTTGGTTCCTTTGCTTGAGCAATAGCACCATTATTGTCGCAATAAAGGTCTATTGGATTAGCAATACTAGGAACCACTTCAAGTTCAGTTATGAACTTCTTAATCCAAACAGCTTCCTTTGCAGCATCCGATGCAGCAATATACTCAGCTTCTGTTGTAGAATCAGCGGTTGTACTTTCCTTGGAACTCTTCCAGCTTACAGCTCCACCATTTAACATAAACACAAATCCTGATTGCGATCGGCTATCATCTTTGTCGGTTTGGAAGCTTGCATCCGTGTAAGTATTTACAACGAGATCATCTTCCATTCCTCCATAGACAAAAAACGAGTCTTTAGTTCTTCTCAAGTACTTAAGAATCGCTTTTACAGCTATCCAGTGATTTTCACCAGGGTCGGATTGGTATCTACTTGTCATGCTCAAAGCATAAGATACATTCGGCCTAGTACAAATCATGGCATACATGATGGACCCAATTACCGAAGCATATGGAACATCATTCATTTTCTCATGCTCATCGTTTGTCTTAGGACATTGAGTCTTGCTTAGAGAAACTCCATGTAACACTGGCAAGGTGCCTCTCTTAGAATTTTCCATACGGAATCTTCTAATAACCTTGTCAATGTATGTACTTTGGCTTAAACCAAGTAGCCTCCTTGATCTATCTCTATAGATCTTAATGCCAAGAATATATGCGGCTTCACCCATATCTTTCATTGCGAAGCACTTTCCTAACCAAGTCTTCACAGACTGAAGTGTAGGAATGTCGTTTCCAATGAGTAATATGTCATCCACGTATAAAATAAGGAATAGCAGGATGCTCCCACTAATCTTCTTGTATACACAAGGCTCATCTTCGTTCTTGATGAAACCAAATTCTTTGACCGATTCATCAAAACGGAGATTCCAACTCCTAGAAGCTTGCTTCAATCCATAGATGGATCTCTGCAATTTGCATACCTTAGAATCTTGTTCAAAACCTTCTGGTTGTGTCATATACACATCCTCTTGGAGTTTTCCATTCAGGAAAGCGGTTTTGACGTCCATCTGCCATATCTCATAGTCATGATATGCGGCAATGGCAAGCAAAATTCTTATAGACTTGATCATTGCTACGGGTGAAAATGTCTCATCATAGTCAATACCATGAACTTGCCTATAACCTTTCGCTACAAGTCTAGCTTTGTAAGTATGCACCTTCCCATCCATTTCAGTCTTCTTCTTGAAGACCCATTTGCATCCTATGGTTTTTACACCTTCGGGTGCATCAATCAAATTCCAAACTTGATTGTCTTGCATGGATTGCAATTCGGATTCCATGGCTCCAAACCACTTGTCCGAATCAGGAGAAGACATCGCCTCTTGGTAGGTTGACGGTTCATCATTCTCAATGATTTCTACCTCATTACTATCCGTTACGAGAAATCCATATCTCTCGGGCTCGGATCGTAACCTACTAGATCTGCGAGTTGCTTGTGTATTTTGAACAGGTTCCACAACTCCTTGTGGTTCTTGTTCTTGTTCCACTATTGGTTCAATGTTATTTTCTGGGTCTCGAATTTCTTCAAGATTTATTTTACTCCCACTGATTTCTTTGGAGAGAAACTCTTTCTCTAGAAAGACACCAGTTCGGGCAACAAACACTTTGTTGTCCTCACGGTTGTAAAAGTAATATCCTCTAGTTTCCTTAGGATATCCCACAAAAATACATTTATCAGATTTGTGTGCAAGTTTGTCTGAGACAAGTCTTTTGACAAAAGCTTCACAGGCCCAAATCTTCATGAAAGATAGACAAGGCTTCTTTCCGCTCCACATCTCATATGGAGTCTTTTGAACCGATTTAGTTGGAACACGATTTAGTGTGAAAGCAGCGGTTTCTAGGGCGTAACCCCAAAAGGATATTGGAAGATCAACTTGACTCATCATTGATCGAACCATGTCTAACAAAGTCCGATTCCTCCTCTCGGACACACCATTCCATTGTGGTGTTCCAGGTGGAGTCAATTGTGAAACTATTCCACAATTCTTTAGATGATCATCAAATTCTTGACTTAAGTATTCTCCACCTCGATCTGATCGAAGTGCTTTTATACTTTTGCCAAGTTGTTTTTCTACTTCATTTTGAAATATTCTAAATATCTCAAATGCTTCACTTTTATGTTTCATTAGGTAAACATACCCAAATCTACTATAATCATCAGTGAAGGTTATGAAGTATTGAAATCCTCCCCTAGCATTGCTACTTAATGGTCCGCATACATCGGAATGTATCAACCCCAATAAGTTGCTTGCCCTTTCACCCAACTTGGTAAAAGGTGTCTTAGTCATTTTTCCAAGAAGACACGACTCACAAGTATCATATGACTCGAGGTCACATGAACCTAAAAGTCCGTCCCCATGGAGTTTTGAGATACGCTTCTCATTTATATGACCAAGACGGCAATGCCATAAATAGGTATGATTTACATCATTAGGTTTAGATTTCTTATTTACATGATAGACATTGTTGTTATTTTCATTCTTGACATCGAAGATATAAAGGCCATTAAATGAATTAGCAATACCATAAAGCACATCATTTAAATAAATAGAAAATTTCTTATTCTCAATAAGAAACTTAAAACCTTCATTATCCAAACAAGAAATTGAAATAATATTTCTGCTTAAATCCGGAACATAATAACAATTGTTCAAAACAAGAATTAATCCGGAAGGTAAAGTGACTTCATAAGTCCCTACGGCTAATGCAGCAACTCTTGCTCCATTCCCCACACGTAGATCTACTTCACCTTCTTTAAGCAGTCTCCTATTCTTTAGTCCCTGCACATTTAGACAAATGTGAGAACCACATCCGGTATCCAATACCCAAGAATCAGTGGTAGAAAGGAGAATATCTATTGACACGCCCCCAGGTCCCGGGATCCCCTAATAGAACCTCGAACCTGGATGGGAGTGCCTAACGGGAAACAAGAAACTTAACAAGAAACTTAATGACATTTGTTTAACAAACTGGCATTATATATATACTCTAGAGTAAGGAGCTATACTAGCTCACAACACGAGTTCTATACAAGAAAATTTAAAACCAAACTTAATACATACACAGCGGAAACATGCCTAGCACATAAGCTGGCATTAAGAGTACTATACAAGATGTCTAGTGACAACAAGAACTGTCTACCCCAAAATAAGGAGTTATACAACCCAAGACATCGTCCTCACCAAGTGTAAAAGGACACAAGCCCCAAAATAATCACGACCTGCGAAGCAAGCTCCCAACTATGTCGAGCCTCACTGCGCACTATCCTTCTTTTCCTGGGGGGGGGAGCAAATAAAGGGTGAGATAAATCTCAGTAAGCTATTAGATGCAACTACATGACATGTTATCATGCAATTCAAGTAGATACTCAAGTAATTATATATCAAGTATCACCAAGTAACAAGTATATGAGAGGATAATCCACTCATCAAGCAGCACATAAAGCTAACCAAGCAAGTTATAAGGATATTGCTTCCTTCCTTATTCCTCCCAAGAATACCATTGTTGTCGAAGCTTGTATTACTTTGACAATCACGATCAATAACAGGAACTGATTATTCAGTATATCAGAAGACCCGATAACCAGTGTCATTCCCAATATCACAACTCATGAATATTCACGAGGTGATCAAGACAAGAGTTTAGCATTCACTTAAGTCAGGCTTATTGCTCCAACTAAGGAAGCTATGCCCTTACTATGGCCGGTAGTAAGGGGTCACGCGGAAATACATAGGGACCCGATTGTCACTTAAACCCCAGCTCTCGCGACAAGCGTGAACCTATATATTTTCGAACAAGCAAGGAGAACCAGCTGGACTCACACAAGAAAGTACAAGTAGATATTTACTTGAACAACGGGAGAGGAACTAATCCAAATGTAGTGGACTAGCTCAACAAGGAACATGCTTCAAGTAATCAAGAAGTCACCTTGTATCAAGAAAATGTATGCAATGTTTGCACATACACAACAAGAACATGTCTCATACACGTTAGTGCTTGTTCATAGCACTTTCAAGTTCACTACCATACATATGTATTGGTGTCAAGCCATGTACAAGATTTTATTATCTTATACTTCAAGTCTTAATCCATTTCTATGGATGTTCAAGTCATGTACAAGCTTTTAATGTCTTATACTTCAAGTTATAACTTCCAATCTTTGGACATTCAAACAAGTATAAGAGTTATACATTTACTCTTACTAAATCCCAATCCTATTCTTAGGATGTTCAAGTCTAAGATCTTATGCTAATGCCTCTAAGGTGCACAATCATTGGATTCACAACAAGTATAACACATTAGTGCTTGTTCATAGCACTTTCAAGACATAAAGAAGAGATACTACTCTTATACTTATGTTCTCATTTTAATTCAATGAGTATACATGGTTAAGACCAAGTTTGATGCCCCTAAAGTATCACAACACTTGCTTGGACATCTTATATTAAGGTTATATACCTTAACTAGGGTTACTTCCAACTTTATACAAACTTTAAACAAAATCTTTGTTTTTCAGACAACTGTGCGGTCGCCCACAATGGACTGTGCGGCCGCACACAAGCAAGTCAATTTCTTTGAAAAACCCTTCAGAAAGATGTGCGGTCGCACAGTGTACTAAAATGCGAAAATTCCATTTCTTTCCCAGTTTAAGAATTGTCCGTCCCAAAATGTAGGAGTAACTTTTTACTAACAATTTAACAACTCTAAAATGTAACCCAAACTCAATTTCCCATTTCAAGATACTTTTACTTTCTTACACAGAGGGTTTCATACTCCCTTTGTCCCAAATTTACAAGTATCCCAAAAATCACCCCAAACACAAAATTAACAATCACAAGTATTAAGAATAACATTTATGCATGTTATTACAAGTAAGGGGGAGCTAATAACTTACCTAGTCAAAATTCAAGTTGACCAAAACTTATTTCTGTTCGGCCTGGAACGCTCTATTCAACGCCACGAATATTAATCCGGGATCGGAATCAAGAACGGAGGGATAATTAAACTCGAGGAGTCGGGAATAGGGAAAACTTTTAACCCTAGGTTATGAAACAGAGGGAGAGCAACGAGAAACTTTGAGAATTGCTTTCTCAGTAAAGCAATCAACAAGATATACTTTGAAACTTTCAAAGAATTGCACTTAGGCCCCTCAAGTTTCACTTTTAACAAAAAGGACCCCTAAAGTCAAATTTTCACAAATGACCCAAAAGTCAAAACTAACCATTTAACCACCTTAATATTCTAAAGCAGTTAAAACTTTAACCCAAGTAAAACTAACACATAATATGCAAGTTCAGGTATTTAACAAATATGTCAAATATTTAACGATAATAAGGATGGGCGTTACATCCTCCCCACCTTAAACAAAATTCGCCCACGAATTTTACTTACCAAAGTTTTCAAATAGGCTCGGGTATTTATCTCGCATCTCTTTCTCGGTTTCCCAAGTAGCCTCTTCAATTTCATGATTCCTCCAAAGGACCTTCACAATAGGAATCCTTTTGGTACGCAATACTTGCTCTTTCCAGTCAAGAATTTCAACAGGTTGTTCCTCATAAGATAAATCAGGCTGAAATGGAATAGCCTCATACTCAAGAACATGTGATTCATCTGCCATATACTTGCGAAGCATAGATACATGGAACACATCATGAATACCAGATAAAGAAGGAGGTAAAGCCACTTTATAAGCCAACTTCCCAACTCTTTCAAGAATCTCAAATGGACCGATATAACGAGGAGATAACTTTCCTTTCTTCCCAAATCTCTTTATACCTCTACGAGGAGAGACCTTCAAGAATACAAAGTCACATACCTGGAATTCAAGATCCCTTCTACGATGATCTGCATAACTCTTTTGTCTACTCTGAGCTGTGCGCAATCTATCTCGAATGAGTTTCACACTTTCAACTGATTGTTGAACCATTTCAGGACCCAAGAGTCTAGCTTCTCCCACTTCATCCCAGCATATAGGAGATCGACATTTTCTGCCATAAAGAGCCTCATATGGAGCCATTTCAATGCTAGACTGGAAACTGTTATTATAAGCAAACTCAGCCAAAGGAAGATGAGTATCCCAACTGCCTTTAAAATCAATAACACAAGCACGTAACATATCCTCAAGAATCTGTATAAGTCTCTCAGATTGCCCATCAGATTGAGGATGAAAAGCAGTACTGAAATTCAATTTAGTACTCATCGCACCCTGAAGAGCCTGCCAGAATCGAGAAGTAAAACGAGGATCTCTGTCAGATACAATACTCACAGGAACCCCATGCAGTCGGACTATCTCCTGAACATATAAAGATGCCAACTGAGACAATGAATATCCCATGGAAACAGACAAAAAGTGAGCTGATTTAGTCAATCTGTCCACTATAACCCAAACAGCATCATGGCCTCGTCTGGTACGTGGCAAACCAGTCACAAAATCCATAGTAATATGTTCCCATTTCCGCTCGGAATTTCCAATGGTTGCAACAAACCTGCTGGACGTTGATGTTCCACTTTTACTTGTTGACAAGTCAAACATTTGGATACATACTCAGCAATCTCTCTTTTCATATTGTTCCACCAGAAATGTTTCTTCAAGTCTTGATACATTTTAGTACTTCCAGGATGAATAGTATACTTGGCTTTGTGAGCCTCTTCAAGAACTTTCTTCTTAATCTCAGGATCAACTGGAATACAAACTCGACTTCGGAAGGTAAGAATTCCATCACTGTTGAAAGAAAAATCTGGTTGTTTTCCTTCATTCATTCCACTAATGATTTTCTGCAATTCAGAATCAGTTACCTGAGCTTCTTTGATCTGTTGGAGTAAATCTTAAGTAGCTTTTATATTAGCAAACATAACTCCATGATTTGATTCACAAAGATTCCAGTCACACAAGTCTTCAAACATCTTCCATTCACGAATCATCAAGCAAGAAATATAAGTCTTTCTGCTCAGTGCATCTGCCACAACATTGGCTTTTCCAGGATGATAAAGAATAGTACAATCATGATCCTTCAATTTCTCCATCCATCTACGTTGCCTCATGTTAAGCTCTTTTTGAGAAAACAAGTACTTCAAGCTCTTATGATCAGTAAAAACTTCAAATTTAGTTCCATACAAGTAATGCCTCCATTTATGCAAAGCAAAAATAATCGCAGCCAACTCTAAATCATGAGTAGGATAATTCTTTTCATAAGGAGATAATTTTCGAGAAGCATAAGCTATTACCTTGCCATCTTGCATCAGAACACAACCCAATCCTTCTTTAGAAGCATCAGTATAGACCATGAAATGCTCAGAACCATTAGGCAACGCCAAGACTGGAGCTGTAGTCAAACGCCTTTTCAACTCCTGAAAACTTGCTTCACATTTGTCATTCCACTCAAAAGAAATAGCTTTTCGAGTCATATTAGTCAATGGAGTAGCAATCTTGGAGAATCCCTCAATGAACCTCCGATAATAACTAGCCAAGCCCAAGAAACTACGGATCTCAGTCACTGTAGTTGGCCTCTTCCAGTTTACAACTGCTTCAACTTTGGAAGGATCTACTGCAATACCAGTAGCAGACACAACATGCCCCAAGAATAAAACTTCTTCTAACCAGAAAGCACATTTGCTGAATTTTGCAAATAATTGTTTCTCACGAAGAACTTGTAATACTACTCTGAGATGTTGTTCATGTTCAGCCCGTGACTTAGAATACACAAGAATATCATCAATGAATACCACCACAAAACAATCAAGATATGGCTTGAATATACGGTTCATCAAATCCATAAATACAGCTGGAGCATTTGTCAAACCGAATGGCATAACAATAAATTCATAATGCCCATACCTGGTACGGAAAGCTGTCTTTGGTATATCCTCAGATCTGATTTTCAACTGATGATAACCACTTCTCAAGTCAATCTTCGAATACACTACTGAACCCTGAAGCTGATCAAACAAGTCATCAATATGAGGTAATGGATATTTGTTCTTGATAGTTACCTGATTAAGATCTCTGTAATCAATACACAATCGCAAAGTCCCATCTTTCTTTCTAACAAATAACACTGGTGCACCCCACGGTGATACACTAGGTTTGATGAAACCCCTTTCAAGCAATTCCTCAAGCTGTGTTTTCAACTCTCTTAACTCAGCTGGAGCCATTCTATAAGGTGCTTTAGAGATTGGTGCTGTACCTGGTAATAACTCAATACAGAACTCAAGCTCTCGATCAGGTGGCATGCTATACTCAGAAGAGAACACATCTGAAAATTCAGACACAACAGGAATATCCTCCATCTTGGGAACAGATAAACTCTGATCAAGTACACATGCGAGATACCCGGCACAACCACGAGATAAAAGTTTTCTAGCTTTTAAAGCAGAAATAACATGTATAGCACATAAAGGTCTATCACCCTCAAAGGTAAAATCAGTCAAACCAGGAATAGAAAAAGTTACTACTTTTCTATAACAATCAACAGATGCATGATGCACATATAGCCAATCCATGCCAAGAATCACGTCAAAGTCCCTTATAGGTAACACGACTAGGTCAGCAAGAAGGGCATGATCACCCACAAGGACCTCACATTTCTTGTAAACCTCAGAAGTAAGCATGCAATCTCCCATAGGGGAAGATACTTCTAGCACATAAGGCATAGAATCAGGAAGAACATGCAAATGCGACACAAAATGAGATGCCACATAAGAATGAGATGATCCTGGATCTATCAAGACTCGCGCTCTCGTACTAGAAAGTAATATAATACCTCCTATGACCGCAAAAGATTCAGCTACACCCTGCTGATCTAGAGCAAACACTCGACCCTGAACTTTTGGTCGACCACCACTATCTCTCTTGGAACCTGAGGCCTGCTGACTTGTAACCCCAGCTTGATTTCCTCTATTTTTAGGACAATTTCTAGCAAAATGTCCCACTTCACCACACAATAAACACTTTCCTTGCTTTAGCCAACACTTGTCTTCAGAATGGCCTTCTTTCGAACAATAGCCACATACTCTCCTGGAACCTTGGACTGTTGTCCTCGACCCCGTTGATACACTACCTTTACTTTCAGTTGGCTGTCGGAATCGACGATCTTGGCGGCTAGATTTTCCACCTTTAGAACCAGATCCCTGAGCCTTTTCTGATACACGACCAGTCATGGTTGTTCCCAACTTCACCTTGTGTTCTTCGATATCATTTTCAATAGTATAAGCCTTCTCCACTGCTTGCTGATAGCTAGTGAGCTGTAGAGAAAGAAGTTGCTTCCTATACTCAGTCCTTAACCCTTTAACAAACCTCTGGGCCTTCTTAGCTTCATTTGGAACTAAGTGATCACAATACCTCGCCAATTCGGTGAACTTGGTTGAGTATTGCCCCACGGTCAGACTTCCCTGCTCCAGATTAAGAAATTCCATTTCCTTTCTGTCTTGGACTACTGTTGGAATAAACTGTGACTTAAAAGCTTTAAGAAAATTCTCCCATGTCTGAGGTACACCTTCCAGTTCCCAACTTTTACTCAACACTTGCCACCAATGTTCAGCGGCTTTCTCAAGTTTAAAGGTTGCAAAAGTTACCTTATCACCACCAGCACATCTCAAGGCTGTAAAGATCTTCTCAATGCTTTCAATCCACTCCTCTGCCTTTTTAGCATCAAATTCCCCGTCAAAACTACGAGGTTTCAGCTTCAAGAACCTTGTAAGGCGATTAGGATAATCCCAGTCAACATTATCAACCATTCCTTCTTGAGGAGTTATAGATCTCAGCTGATTACTGCCACTAGTACCTTCAGAACTCATTGTACCTGTAGGTAAACACTCAGCGTTATTAATAACACCCCAAGACTCACCCATACCTAGGCCATAGACCCTATCCAGACTTAGAGCAAACCAAGGTAGCTAAACAGGGTACCTAAACCAGGGTAGCTCTGATACCAACCTGACACGCCCCCAGGTCCCGGGATCCCCTAATAGAACCTCGAACCTGGATGGGAGTGCCTAACGGGAAACAAGAAACTTAATAAGAAACTTAATGACATTTGTTTAACAAACTGACATTATATATATACTCTAGAGTAAGGAGCTATACTAGCTCACAACACGAGTTCTATACAAGAAAATTTAAAACCAAACTTAATACATACACAGCGGAAACATGCCTAGCACATAAGCTGGCATTAAGAGTACTATACAAGATGTCTAGTGACAACAAGAACTGTCTAACCCAAAATAAGGAGTTATACAACCCAATACATCGTCCTCACCAAGTGTAAAAGGACACAAGCCCCAAAATAATCACGACCTGCGAAGCAAGCTCCCAACTATGTCGAGCCTCACTGCGCACTATCCTTCTTTTCCTGGGGGGGGAGCAAATAAAGGGTGAGATAAATCTCAGTAAGCTATTAGATGCAACTACATGACATGTTATCATGCAATTCAAGTAGATACTCAAGTAATTATATATCAAGTATCACCAAGTAACAAGTATATGAGAGGATAATCCACTCATCAAGCAGCACATAAAGCTAACCAAGCAAGTTATAAGGATATTGCTTCCTTCCTTATTCCTCCCAAGAATACCATTGTTGTCGAAGCTTGTATTACTTTGACAATCACGATCAATAACAGGAACTGATTATTCAGTATATCAGAAGACCCGGTAACCAGTGTCATTCCCAATATCACAACTCATGAATATTCACGAGGTGATCAAGACAAGAGTTTAGCATTCACTTAAGTCAGGCTTATTGCTCAAACTAAGGAAGCTATGCCCTTACTATGGCCGGTAGTAAGGGGTCACGCGGAAATACATAGGGACCCGATTGTCACTTAAACCCCAGCTCTCGCGACAAGCGTGAACCTATATATTTTCGAACAAGCAAGGAGAACCAGCTGGACTCACACAAGAAAGTACAAGTAGATATTTACTTGAACAACGGGAGAGGAACTAATCCAAATGTAGTGGACTAGCTCAACAAGGAACATGCTTCAAGTAATCAAGAAGTCACCTTGTATCAAGAAAATGTATGCAATGTTTGCACATACACAACAAGAACATGTCTCATACACGTTAGTGCTTGTTCATAGCACTTTCAAGTTCACTACCATACATATGTATTGGTGTCAAGCCATGTACAAGATTTTATTATCTTATACTTCAAGTCTTAATCCATTTCTATGGATGTTCAAGTCATGTACAAGCTTTTAATGTCTTATACTTCAAGTTATAACTTCCAATCTTTGGACATTCAAACAAGTATAAGAGTTATACATTTACTCTTACTAAATCCCAATCCTATTCTTAGGATGTTCAAGTCTAAGACCTTATGCTAATGCCTCTAAGGTGCACAATCATTGGATTCACAACAAGTATAACACATTAGTGCTTGTTCATAGCACTTTCAAGACATAAAGAAGAGATACTACTCTTATACTTATGTTCTCATTTTAATTCAATGAGTATACATGGTTAAGACCAAGTTTGATGCCCCTAAAGTATCACAACACTTGCTAGGACATCTTATAATAAGGTTATATACCTTAACTAGGGTTACTTCCAACTTTATACAAACTTTAAACAAAATCTTTGTTTTTCAGACAACTGTGCGGTCGCCCACAATGGACTGTGCGGCCGCACACAAGCAAGTCAATTTCTTTGAAAAACCCTTCAGAAAGATGTGCGGTCGCACACTAAATTTTGTGCGGTCGCACAGTGTACTAAAATGCGAAAATTCCATTTCTTTCCCAGTTTAAGAATTGTCCGTCCCAAAATGTAGGAGTAACTTTTTACTAACTATTTAACAACTCTAAAATGTAACCCAAACTCAATTTCCCATTTCAAGATACTTTTGCTTTCTTACACAGAGGGTTTCATACTCCCTTTGTCCCAAATTTACAAGTATCCCAAAAATCACCCCAAACACAAAATTAACAATCACAAGTATTAAGAATAACATTTATGCATGTTATTACAAGTAAGGGGGAGCTAATAACTTACCTAGTCAAAATTCAAGTTGACCAAAACTTATTTCTGTTCGGCCTGGAACGCTCTATTCAACGCCACGAATATTAATCCGGGATCGGAATCAAGAACGGAGGGATAATTAAACTCGAGGAGTCGGGAATAGGGAAAACTTTTAACCCTAGGTTATGAAACAGAGGGAGAGCAACGAGAAACTTTGAGAATTGCTTTCTCAGTAAAGCAATCAACAAGATATACTTTGAAACTTTCAAAGAATTGCACTTAGGCCCCTCAAGTTTCACTTTTAACAAAAAGGACCCCTAAAGTCAAATTTTCACAAATGACCCAAAAGTCAAAACTAACCATTTAACCACCTTAATATTCTAAAGCAGTTAAAACTTTAACCCAAGTAAAACTAACACATAATATGCAAGTTCAGGTATTTAACAAATATGTCAAATATTTAACGATAATAAGGATGGGCGTTACATCTATCATATAGATACCTGAAGTCGACGCAGCCTTGCTGCTCTTCTTCTTCTTTTGCTCTTCCAAGAAAGCCTTGCAATTATGTTTCCAATGACCAATTTCTTGACAATGGAAACAGATTGCATCCTTTTGTGAATCGGGTTTTGCCTCAGAAGCCTTGGCAACCTTTGCCTTGCTTATTTTGGGTTTGATAACTTTCTTACCCTTTCCTTTGGCATTAGCCTTCTTCCCATCATGAACCAAGAGCACGGGAGAACCTTTCTCCACAATTTTCATCTCTGCAGTTTTGAGCATCCCATGCAACTCAGAGAGATTCTTATCCATTCCATGCATGTTATAATTCATTACAAACTGATTATAACTTTTAGGCAATGAATTAAGAATGAGATCCGTGGCTAGCTCCAATGGGATTGGATAGCCAAGTTTTTCAAGGTGCTCTACATATCCTTTCATTTTAAGAAAGTGAGGACTCACTTGTTGCCCTTCGTTCATTTTACAAGTAGTGAATGCAACAATGGTCTTGTACCTCTCTTGCCTAGCTCGCTCTTGAAACATGGTTCTCAACTCCACGCCTATCTCATAGGCTTCCAAATGTTCCAAACTTTATTGGAGTTTTGAACACATAGCAGCAAGCATGAGACAACTTACATCTCTAGAATCATTACGATGTTTCTTGTAATTGTCTCTTTCTGCCCTAGGGGCAGTAGGCGGTGGTTCAGCGGGGAGAGGCCCATCGAGAATGTACAACTTATCTTCTTCCCTAAGAACGATTCTTATGCTACGGATCCAATCCATAAAGTTTGTACCATTCTCTTCGAGCTTATCCTTCTCAAGGATCGATCGCAACGACATTGATTTAGTCATTATCTACAAATATACAAAAATTTCCAAAATTTAATAAGTACCGGTTTTCATTAAAGAGATAAATAATGTATTTTCAAACAAAATACTCCCACTAAATTAGATAACCTTCATATACATCCAATGTATAATATAATTTAATTGGGCTAAGATCCAACTTTAATTTAACTTTTGAGTCCACGGAGGCGGACCGCTCAAAAATAAATTAATTAGGTAGACAATCATGTCAATCATATCCCATATGATTCTTAGATCCTTTTATGAGATTCTTTGAGAAATCCAATTTCAAAAAGCATGTTTAATCTCATCTTTTGCCTAAGCCCAAAACTGTTTTGACGCCTAATTAAGTCCAACCATTTTAAACGCATAGGAACCATTCAATTTAACGCACCTTGCGGAGGCAAGCCCACATTAAATTAATGAACCTCATCTTGCTCATACATGAATAAAATCAATGCACTTCGCGGAGGCGAACCCACATCAAAATTACCCATGCATAAACAAGTGTTTTAATCATGGCATGGCAAAGAAGGACTTAAAACTTTATTTGAAGGTTCATCACATATAGCATATAACACATTTATGAGAACATAATATAAACATGTTACACATCAAGTTTAGCCATTAAATTAATCTCCATTAATTTAAGCATGATATTTATGTGTCATTAGTTTCTCTATAATTATGAGGATGAGACTATTTCAACTTCGGTTATTATCTCCAAATCAAGACAACAAGAAGTGCGGTCGAACTAAGCCATTAGGCAACCACAATCCCGCACTAATTCAAGAAACCAAGAAAGTAGTCCATGTGGCCGAAACTAAGCAATAGATGGTCTCGATGAACGTAGGCCAATTGCATTCACAATTCCACATGGCTCTCCAAACTTTGAATCAAGAATTTTGTTTCTTAATTTTAGCAATTATGAACTCTTCATAATTCTAACTTCGTTTTATCTTTGAAACTTTGATTGCGATCAATTTTGGGAAACACAATCTCGATGAACGCAGATTAGCCATCCAAAACTTGAACCAATCTAGGAATCACAAGACTAAAACAAATAGGAAAATCAAACCCCAAAATCCACACACAAACCAACTACCCAAAACCCATTCCAGATCAGCAAGTCTGGACTGGTTCTGTTACTGGTTTTTGTTGGATTTATCGAAAATTCCATATTCAGATTTTAACCAAAATCAGAACAAATTTTGGCCACCGAGCGTCCGCCTGCAAAGGACCAGGCGCCCGCTTGAATGGCCGATATAGTATAGAATTTTAATTTTCAAAAATTTTGTCTCAAAATTATTTTTTCCTCGATTATTAAAACTTTGATCCAATCAAAATCAATAATCGAAATAATTCAGAATCCACCATAATTTTTATTGCGAGTGAATCGTGCGATTAAAGTTGGAAAAACAATAAACCACATAAAATCACAAAACACATAAACATCATATAATCCAATATTCATATCATGCTTGGCACATAAACAATTTATATACACACAACATGATCCAAGTATTGAATTAATCAACATGAACGGGGCTCTGATACCACTGTTGGGTTTCCAAGTAACATGCGCAGCGGAATATAGCAATTAAATTTTTGAGAAACCCAAAGCCATAGATCCGTTAATATGATTAAATCAAATACAACAAGATGAATAGAGGAATAACTAACCCTTGATGGCTATGAATTTTTCTCTTTGTTCTTGGTGGAGATCTTGAAGCTTTATCACGAACAAATCACGAACTTTATAAGATGATAAAATTCACCCTCTAGCGGTATCCACACTTCGAACGAATATCAAAGGAACTTCTTCGATCTTGGTTGCTAGATCAATAATTGTAAAACACGCTTTCACAATTTAATAAAGAACTATATGGAATTTATTTGTGAATTATTTTGTTCCTCAATCAATGATATCTTAGAACAAAATAAAATCTCTCTCAAACTCTTTGAGACTCACAAAAGCACTAGTCCATATGGTCTGGCCGAATTGGGGTTTTTATACACAATTAACACCTATTCCAAATAGGAATCTTGTGCCAAAAACCATTCCTAATCAAATTAGGAAATTTCCAATCGGCATACCGGGCGCCCGCCTGGTCCTACCCAGGCGCCTGCTTGTTTGGACAGAAAGTCCAATACCTTTCCGGCTTGTTCAGGCGCCCGCCTGGTGCAACCCAAGCGCCCGCTTGGTTGACCAGGAGGCCCAGAACTTTCCAAAAATTCCTTGGAAGTCGTCCGACCCTAAATGCCAATATAGTCCTTTTATTTAAGATTCGTTCTATTGTGTGTGACCCTCTAGGATAATACTAAGTTGGCAATGGGCTCAAACATGATTCCATAAGATATGATTAGGTTCTAGCAAACCGTCATACCTACCCAAATAGTATAACTAGATACAAGTTCGCATTCTTTTAGAATATGTCATAATCCCTTTGTCCACGATGTCATTGAACACAAGTCATGGTCAAACAGTCAACTTGTTTTGTTCAATACTTTCTCGATTCCGAATATGTTGATAATTCAAATGCTATTGATTCAATCAATCCATTTGAATCCGGCCGAACATTTCATCAACATCATTCCTTCGAGGGGCCCAAGCTTGACATCTCTCCGTGGAGGGACAAATCCATTTAGCTTATTATTCTTCCCAACGGGAATCCGATTATGCCAATCATACCCTTTATAACTACCGTGTTAAGGTAGCGTTTGAATATGTCAAACACAATGTTCATCAAGTGGAAGACTATAATAACTTCATGTCTAAGGATTCAAATGACATAACTAATATGAGATATATGTACGACATAGACCATGACATAAATCTCATACATCGGGTCATGTCCAGTACCTTGTTCCAAAGAAGTACCCATAAATCTAACATGATCATCCCATGATCATTTAGCCTTTATACTAGTGCTTAACAAGTACTAGGGACGGGGATTATTATAAGTAAACATGAACAAATAAGGAAAAGTATTCGTTTTTGTGCGCATTTTGTTTTTCATTTTCAAACTTATAATCTGCAACTATTATCATTCCAAGTTTCAATGAGAAAAATCGCATCATTAGTTTCAAAACCTTGTTCAATTCAAACTTTTCGTTTGTGGAACAATGAATGCTTTATTCCACCTCACGCGCATATTATTAACTGCTCATATTTTCTACGCATGATGTTTAAACATTCAGTTTAAATGCATACTTAAACTAAAATTCATATCATTTGTATGCACTGCATGTTATTTCTGTCTTTCCCATATTGTAGATTGATCTTTTGGATAGACTAGAAATCTATAGCATTGGCTAGTGTGTGCATTGACTTGAGGCATGATTTACCATTTTCATTCTTATGGACATGTTATTATCAAGTACAATGAATTGCCTTTGTTATAGTAGGTAATGGTATCAATCATTTAGGGGGAGATTGTTGGGTATGCTTACTTCTTAATCCTCCTATTTTGTTAGAATTGATTGATACCATCACCTATGAGTATTCTTATGGACTTTAGGACCCTATGTAAGAAGTTTTATAACTTCAATTTTTAGCTTAGTCCATTTTATAGTATAGGCTTAGAATATAGGACTTGGAGCGAAAAGGAATGAAGATCCAAGTGTCAGTGGTCACTGCGCAGGACTACTCTGCGCAGGACACCACCGCGCAGGTATATCCTGCGCAGCATTCTTCCTCAGCTTTCGATACATTCAGATCACCTAACTTGGAAAACGCTTTGAAGATGTATGCTTTTAAGAGTGCTAAGGTGTGCAGAAACGACAAAGCAAGCACACTTAGCAGATCCAACGGTGGAGACGCGCTCAAGAGAAATATTTCAAATGAAGACAGCTGTCAACCTTCTAGAAGAAGCTTTTTGAATTTGGTCTTCATGCTCTGTCTCCAACGGCTCTAAAACACCTACGCACCAATCATATTGTGCCAGGTCATCAACTTTTATCAGGGCCCCAGCGGCTATAAAGGACACCTGCGCACAAATCATATCGTGCCAGCTCATCGTCCTTGCTTAGAGCTCCAACGGCTAGTTTTAAGCTCTCTGCTATAAATAGCCAGCTCATCTTCATTTCCAAGTTGCTAGAGTTTGTGCTTTCTAATATTCTTGAAGTTCTGAAGATTGCTGCTTATATTCCCAGATTCAAGATCAACCTTCAAACATTCATTCCTTCAAACTCCTGCCCAGATCCTAAGCCTTAAATCACCAGAATTCTTCGTGCTCTTTATCTCATAGATTCATAGAGCCCAGAATTTCTGAACACACACACACCTCTTGAAGCTTCGATCATTTAGATCTTACTTCTTGAGATACACCGGTTTAGTCTAGGATTTGTTCTTCATAGATTATAGATCTTTGAGATAGTTTGTGTTTCATTGTTGTATCTTGTAACTCTCTCATATAATAAGATCTCCTGTAGAAACTCCAAGACTAACCATCTTAGTAGAGGACGTAGATCTTTCATTGATCGAACCTCTCTAAATAGCTTGTTCTTTAATCTCGCTATTTACTTCCTGCTTAATCATTTCTGAATTACTGCTTTGTTTGATCTTTCAGATTTCTATACTTTGCTGCTGTGCTTGTTATTGCTTATTGCCTTAGAACATTTTATCCAACTCTTTAAGCCAAAACTTAGCGCGTGCATTTTTATCTCTGCGCAGCTTTTTCCTGCGCAGGTGCTGTTTAAACTTCCGCTGTGCATTTCACACTCTCTGCGCGCTATACTTAGCTTATTTTAGAACTGTGCGCATAAGACATTGATTTGCAAAAGGGTTTGAAAAGAATTTTAAAACGCTATTCACCCCCCCCTCTAGCATTTTTCATACCCTTGTTGCCCCTTTGGGACCAACGTTGTCCTTCTCAAGAATTGATCGCAACGAAATTTATTGAGTGTTAGTTGTCATTATCTACAACTATGCGAATTTCCAAAATTTTACATGTACCAATTTCATTAAAGAAATAAACAATGTATTTTTCCAAAAAATACTCCCACTAAATTATATAACCTTCTTATACATCCAATGTATAATATAATTTAAATGGACTAAGATCCAACTTTAATTTAATTTCAAGTCCGCTTTGGCAGACCGCTCAAAATCAAATTAATTTGGTAGACAAACATGTCAATCATATCCCATATGACTCTTAGATCCTTTCTGAGATTCTTTAAGAAATCCAATTTGAAAAAGCATGTTTAATCTCATCTTTGCCTTAGCCCCAAAACTGTTTTGACGCCTAATTAAGTCCAACCATTTTAAACACATAGGAAACTCTTATTCACTCATCTTGCTCATACATGAATAAAATCAATGCACCTTGCTTTGGCTAGCCCACACAAAATTACCCATGTACTCACAAGTATTTTATTCATGGCATGGCAAAAGGACTTAAAACATTCAAGAAGGTTCATCACCATATAGCATGCAACACATTTATGAGCACATAAGATAAACATGTTGAGCATCAAGTTTAGTCACTAAATTAATCTCCATTAATTTAAGCATAATATTTATGTTTCATTAGTTTCTCTATAATTATGAGGATGTGACTATTTGAAATTTTGTTATCATCTCCAAATCAAGACAACATGAAGTGCGGCCGAACTAAGACATAGGCAACCACAATTCCGCACTAATTCAAGAAACTAAGAAAGTAGTCCATGTGGCCGAAACTAAGCAATAGGTGGTGTCGATGAACGTAGGCCAATTGCATTCACAATTCCACATGGATCTCCAAACTTGAATCAAGAACTTTGTTTCTCAATTTTAGCAATTATGAACTCTTCATAATTCTAACTTCGTTTTATCTTTGAATCTTTTATTGCGATAAATTTTGGGAAGAACAGTGTCGAGAACGTACGCTAGCCATCCAATCCTTGATCCAATCCTAGAATTAACAAGACAAAACAAATAGGAATTCAAACCACAAGGTCCACCCCAAACCCTAGCCTCGCCCGCATCAGAACCAAGCAGGTCCGGCCGGGTCACAGACTAGGTCCAGTTGGACCCTCTGCGAAAAAACCAAAATTTTTTAAAGTTCCAAAACTTGTCTCAAAATTGTTTTTCCCCCGATTCAATTAGGATTTGGTGTTCTTGGTGATCCAATCACCATGATCATCAAAACCTTGAATAAACCATTTATTTATGAATCTCTAGATTATCAAAACTTTGATCCAATCAAAAATTGATAAGCCGAACAATTTTAAATCCACCATAATTATTATTGCGATTGAATAGTGCGATTAACGTTTACAAATCAATAAAATGCAAAGACCACATAAACATCATAATCCCAATATTGAAATAATTCTAGGCACATAAACAATTTATATATACACAACATGATTGTGTATTAAAATAATCAACATGAACGGGACTCTGATACCACTGTTGGGTTTCCTATCAACATGTGTAGCGGAATTAAGCATTAAATTTTCTAGAAACCCAAAGCCCATAGATCCATTCATGTGATTATGTCAAATACAACATAATGAATACTAGAATACTAACCCATGATGCCTTTGTTAACAACCTTGATTCTTTGGTGGAGACTTGAAACTTTGATCTCGAACAACAGCAGTGTCACGCCCCGGAAATCTCAAAAAAAAAATAAAATCCATAAATAAAAACTTTACAAAATGTACATCTCCAAAATGTAATATACCAAACCGGGCGAGTGAATTCAACTATAAACCAATACCATCAAACAACACCTCAACGAGATTATAACTCGGAGACTAGAAACAAATGCGGAAGCAAGAACAACTATTAACAAAAATACCCAAAGTACAACCGTATATACAACACACTGAACGACTACGAACTCACAGTAAAATACATAAAGGCTCCGAAGAGCAACTATCCAAAATACGATCAACCTGCTCAGAAGATTCCCGCTACAACGGACCTCACAACGTTACCACTTGCTTTCCTGGGGGGGCTTAAGGAAAAACAATTTGAAACAAGAAACGGGGTGAGATAAAATCTCAGTAAGTTACTAAATGCATCTACATGGCATAATATGATGCAAATCAACGATAACTGAACAAGTAAATCACGTAACAACAAATGAGAAAGCTCCCTATCGCCAACTGTCCCATACCAGTTGGAAATAACGACTAACTCATCATGCAGCACAAAAGACTGAAATAAACACGTAACAAAGGATACATAGCCAAGGTTTCACCAAACTGATAGAACAATCGCTGCGCAGCTTCAACCGATCAACCAATCAACAATAGCAGTATAACCACTGAAGAGAACCCCGGTCAGAACCGACCAATCAATCAATCAACCCATCAAGCCATCTTCATAGTAGCATAAAAGCTGAAGAGAAAACCCCCGGTACCGGAACCAATAACCAAATGAAGTGTCACAAAGGACGGGAGACATGCCATAAAGTCATACTCCAAGTAAAGCTAAAATGCACACAAAGGAGCTAGCTCTTCTCACATCCAAGGCCAATCTGGAGGAGGGTAATAATGGGGCAAAACAATGGTCAACATCACAATGGACTTGGCTGTGCCATCATAATGTTTCGCATCGCCCAAACACACACAAAATACCAGCTGGACTTTCAAGTAAAGGCTAAGTAATAAAATACTAGCACAATAAACAACCATTGATTCCAAAGTAGGGAATCATACCAATTAATCACCATAAAAGATGCAAACGATTACTCAAGAAGAGTTCAACAACAATAGCACAAGGAGTTTCTCATAAAAGAGTCCAACAACATTGACCATTAAAACATAATGATTCCAAGATAAGTCATGTACCAAATACATCCTAAATATGATACCCACAAGTTAATCATAAAGAGCACAACCCAAACAGTCGCTCGCAAATGGCACAATGACTATTACCAAAATGACCCTAAACATTTACTCATAAAGATATACTAGGACTATGAACTCAACCATCTCATCACACCTGGAATTCCAAAGTAGGAAATCAGAATGAATACACCTTAAGGTTAATCAAACCGTAAGTACCCAATTGCCAATTCACGCTTTACCTCCGTCCATAACGAACCAATTCTAAACACCCCAAACGATTCCAAAAGGTTACCCTTATTAGAACATGATCACGACCAGATTAAACCCTACACTTTAGTTTCCAATAACAACCCTCTAGGTACTATAGGACATCGCCAAAAACCTAGACCAAGTCTTACTCGAAAATCCATTCGATTGGAACAATTACGAACACATCATAAGATGCCCAAACATTCCCGAACAATACTTGATCGAATTACATAACACCATTGTTCACAAAGGAACCAATTTTAATTACTAAAGTGTTCCACGGTGCCCAACTAAGTCAACTAGAATACTACTACGGAACCTAGACCGAGACTACACCTTGATCTTAAACCTCAACGAAAAGATAACCATTCTTATCTAGAACCATGCGGCCAACAGAACCATTGCGTAGTACTCGAAAAGAGCTTTCCAACGATAGTTTACACGTCCAAAACGGAGTCCGGACGAAGAAGTTATGGTCTCCGGAGGATTGAACGTAAACGGACAATTTTTATAAAGTGTTCGGACATTAAGAAAAATCCCTGTTTTAGCTCCGAATTTCACTCCTTTCGTTTAAAAACTTAGGAGTACCTATATATACTTCTATCCTAACGTTTAAAGACAAGAAAACTCAATTCATGTGCCTCTAAAACCCAAATAACCCCAAAATTATGAAAGAACATAAAACTAAATTTCACATCACAAACTTAATCACAAGGGACCCAATTCTATCACTAGAGTGCACTACAATGTTCACTAAGGTTGACTAGAAGGACACCCAAGACTTAGACCAAAACGCATTCTTCAATCACACAAAATAACAAATGAAAGCCTTCAGAGGTTCTGTGCGGCCGCCCATTCGAGTCTGTGCGGTCGCACAAAAAGCCATCAAACAAGAACAAAGCCTTTCAGATAGATGTGCGGTCGCCCACCATATTTTGGGTGGTCGCCCAACCCTCTGGCCTGCCGGAAATCGGGAGGGATGAACTGGGTTATTCCATTTTCAACCCAACCCAAAACTAAACCAAAATCCACCACTCCTAACTAGCATACTAAGGTACTAGAGCAACTTATGGGTCTAAAAGAACTCATATAACAACCAAAATCAAGATTAAATCCCAACATTCAACAAAATCACCATTTTTAATCAAAACCCAAAATAAATTCCAAATAAATTCTAAACTCAACCAAACTTCAAATATAACAACTCAAGCATTATATAAGCATAATATGAACATTTTAGCATAAAAATGGGGGAAAAGCAACTTACTTGAATTTTCTCAAAGTTGCCGGAACTCGAATATTTTTGGCTTCCTACGATCCTATCGACGATCCAAACAAGATTCATGTTTTAAGAAATGAGAAATAATGAGAGGAAGATGATGGAAATGTAGAGAGAAGTGAGAGAGAAAACTTACCCTTTCTTGACAATGGAAGAGAGGGAGAGAAATGACCTGGGAGTGGAAGGGAGGATGAAAGTGAGGGAGGTGAGGGGAAAAGAGAGAGTAAGTAGGATGATAAATTAGAATTTACACATAGACCCCGTCCCCTACACACTAACACAATAATCTTATACTCCCCACTAACAACTAAGACTCAACATTTCTACACTAGCACTAAGGACCCAAATAAAATGCTAGTCATAATTTATTATAACACATAAAGTGCACACATAATTCATTAATTAAATAATAATTTAAATAAATAAATGAGCAAATAAATAAATAATAATTATTTATTACTAATAAAATAGAACCTAGTTTTCGGGTCGTGACATTCACTCCCCCTTAAAGAAAATTTGACCCGAATTTTAACGAGACTTACCCGAAAGACCAATTTGCTATGGATACGATAGTTCCGCCATTTCTCAAATTCCTCAATTGTCCAATCTAACCCACTACAAGGTAACCTTAAATGATTCTTACGATAACACTACCTCATGAACCGAATCGTTCCATCATTATCTTTATTACTAATCAAAATCCGTACTCAAAATCGAAGAATCCAAATTATTTCCATACATAATTCTCGAGATATCTCAAGCTCGCCTTATTCATAACCTTAACTACACCGCAAAGGTACTTCTATTTGTAAATCGCATACTTAGTATTATTCCCCTGAAATTCAAAACATTACCATCACGAGCTAAATTAGCTTTTAAAATGTGAAAGGCTAAAGAAATTTTTCCATCCCCATAATATTCACCAAAGGCTATATCTCTAAGGATTCCCATTATAGTGCTCTCGCTCTAGGTAGCACCTTAAACTAGTGGTGTAATATAAACCCAAAATCTTAATACAAAATGTCCACTTAAATCTACGCCATAATATCACCGTCATAACACTCCAATCCTTGAAAGCCTAAAATAATTACGAATACTCAATAGTCCGAAAATGATCTAAATTTTATCTTCAAGGGATTTCCTCTAACTCCCTTTTTAGTTAATAATCTGTGCTCATATACCCAAGGAAATCACCAAATCTCAAATCCTCAATAGCTAAGCCAAGTTAATCTTTCACGCATACATTTATTAACCTAATTATACTTAGGCTCAATAGTACTACCATCATAATAAGCCAATTAGCTAGCAACGTTCCAACTGACCCAATACCAAATCATGATATTCCTTAATTATGCCCAAGTATTGATACTCAACTTTCTTCACATACCCTTGATCCAATTCGGGTAACGCCACCAAGAAGGGATTTAGAACCATAGAACCACTATCTAACCAAAATTTCAAAATGCCTTTAACATAGATTGAGAAATTATTACTCTCCCAAAATGTACTTAGTCCTTTCTAACTTAACACGCTTATCACCATTAATGATCATAACTCCTACAACAAACTCATCATCCATAACAAATCGTACACCTCTCCATACTAATCCATTCCGATGCATTCACGGAGATGTACTAAAAGTGACCAAAATTTTCCTCAAGAGATTCTCATTGAATCCTCAACTCCTATAACCCAACCGATACAATATGGATATTGATCTAAATATTAGCATTACAACCTTGTACCACAACAACCCAATTTAACCCAAGTTCCCTATCGATCAAGCGACATATTGCCCCCAATATAAATTATACCCAAGACTTCAAAATTAATATTGCCAACAGAATAAGCTAAATTCCCAGCACAACCTTATAATAAAGGTTTTCTGATTTTCAATATAGAACCTGAACTTTATATATATACCTAGTATGCTCCTAAACAAAGTCAAACATACTCATATAGAAATATTCTCCACCTATCGATGGCACACAAGAAATTCGTAGCATATAGAAAGCTAAACCATACCACTTAACTCATCAATATCCCGCATAGGTGACATAACCAGATCACCTTACCTCTATCAGTAGCGATCACGAAATTCCGTACTCGAGAATACACCTCAACATAAATCACTTAACGAGAACAAACATAAGAATATAGCACAAGACATTTCAACTTTACGAAATAGGTACGTCCAAGCCTTCAAAACTCGCACTCTCGATTCCCAAGCCAACTAACCCCAATGGAACCAACACTATTGACACCAATCCTATACTTGATATACCACATAAGAAGGAACACTCGACGTCAATATCACGACTCATAACTCAACCAACTTCTACCTTAACATCATCCTTCAAGAAAACTTAGTTTTCTAGGCCACTCAACTTGTAACACCGAAGTATTGAAACCTATTCAATATTAGAGTTCTTATTCTCCTTCAAGATCTAAAACCATTGCTCTGATACCAACTGTCACGCCCCGGAAATCTCAAAAAAAAAAAAAAAATCCATAAATAAAAACTTTACAAAATGTACATCTCCAAAATGTAATATACCAAACCGGGCGCGTGAATTCAACTATAAACCAATACCATCAAACAACACCTCAACGAGATTATAACTCGGAGACTAGAAACAAATGCGGAAGCAAGAACAACTATTAACAAAAATACCCAAAGTACAACCGTATATACAACACACTGAACGACTACGAACCCACAGTAAAATACATAAAGGCTCCGAAGAGCAACTATCCCAAATACGATCAACCTGCTCAGAAGATTCCCGCTACAACGGACCTCACAACGCTACCACTTGCTTTCCTGAGGGGGGGTTAAGGAAAAACAATTTGAAACAAGAAACGGGGTGAGATAAAATCTCAGTAAGTTACTAAATGCATCTACTTGGCATAATATCATGCAAATCAACGATAACTGAACAAGTAAATCACGTAACAACAAATGAGAAAGCTCCCTATCACCAACTGTCCCATACCAGTTGGAAATAACGACTAACTCATTATGCAGCACAAAAGACTGAAATAAACACGTAACAAAGGTTACTTAGCCAAAGTTTCACCAAACTGATAGAACAATCGCTGCGCAGCTTCAACCGATCAACCAATCAACAATAGCAGTATAACCACTGAAGTGAACCCCGGTCAGAACCGACCAATCAATCAATCAACCCATCAAGCCATCTTCATAGTAGCATAAGAGCTGAAGAGAAAACCCCCGGTACCGGAACCAATAACCAAATGAAGTGTCACAAAGGACGGGAGACATGCCACAAAGTCATGCTCCAAGTAAAGCTAAAATGCACACAAAGGAGCTAGCTCTTCTCACATCCAAGGCCAATCTGGAGGAGGGTAATAATGGGGCAAAACAATGGTCAACATCACAATGGACTTGGCTGTGCCATCATAATGTTTCGCATCGCCCAAACACACACAAAATACCAGCTGGACTTTCAAGTAAAGGCTAAGTAATAAAATACTAGCACAATAAACAACCATTGATTCCAAAGTAGGGAATCATACCAATTAATCACCATAAAAGATGCAAACGATTACTCAAGAAGAGTTCAACAACAATAGCACAAGGAGTTTCTCATAAAAGAGTCCAACAACATTGACCATTAAAACATAATGATTCCAAGATAAGGCATGTACCAAATACATCCTAAATATGATACCCACAAGTTAATCATAAAGAGCACAATCCAAACGGTCGCTCGCAAATGGCACAATGACTATTACCAAAATGACCCTAAACATTTACTCATAAAGATATACTAGGACTATGAACTCAACCATCTCATCACACCTGGAATTCCAAAGTAGGAAATCAGAATGAATACATCTTAAGGTTAATCAAACCGTAAGTACCCAATTGCCAATTCACGCTTTACCTCCGTCCATAACGAACCAATTCTAAACACCCCAAACGAATCCAAAAGGTTACCCTTATTAGAACATGATCACGACCGGATTAAACCCTACACTTTAGTGTCCAATAATAACCCTCTAGGTACTATAGGACATCGCCTAAAACCTAGACCAAGTCTTACTCGAAAATCCATTCGATTGGAACAATCACGAACACATCATAAGATGCCCAAACATTCCCGAACAATACTTGATCAAATTACATAACACCATTGTTCACAAAGGAACCAATTTTAATTACTAAAGTGTTCCACGGTGCCCAACTAAGTCAACTAGAATAGTACTACGGAACCTAGACCGAGACTACACCTTGATCTTAAACCTCAACGAAAAGACAACCATTCTTATCTAGAACCATGTGTCCAACCAAACCATTGCGTAGTACTCGAAAAGAGCTTCCCAACGATAGTTTACACGTCCAAAACGGAGTCCGGACGAAGAAGTTATGGTCTCCGGAGGATTGAACGTAAACGGACAATTTTTATAAAGTGTTCGGCCGGACATTAAGAGAAATCCCTGTTTTAGCTCCGAATTTCACTCATTTCGTTTCAAAACTTAGGAGTACCTATATATACTTCTATCCTAACGTTTAAAGACAAGAAAACTCAATTCATGTGCTTCTAAAACCCAAATAACCCCAAAATTATGAAAGAACATAAAACTAAATTTCACATCACAAACTTAATCACAAGGGACCCAATTCTATCACTAGAGTGCACTACAATGTTCACTAAGGTTGACTAGAAGGACACCCAAGACTTAGACCAAAACGAATTCTTTAATCACACAAAATAACAAATGAAAGCCTTCAGAGGTTCTGTGCGGCCGCCCACTCGAGTCTGTGCGGTTGCACAAAAAGCCATCAAACAAGAACAAAACCTTTCAGATAGATGTGCGGTCGCCCACCATATTTTGGGCGGTCGCCCAACCCTTGGCCTGCCGGAAATCGGGAGGGATGAACTGGGTTATTCCATTTTCAACCCAAACCAAAACTAAACCAAAATCCAACACTCCTAACTAGCATACTAAGGTACTAGAGCAACTTATGGGTCTAAAAGAACTCATATAACAACCAAAATCAAGATTAAATCCCAACATTCAACAAAATCACCATTTTTAATCAAAACCCAAAATAAATTCCAAATAAATTCTAAACTCAACCAAACTTCAAATATAACAACTTAAGCATTATATAAGCATGATATGAACATTTTAGCATAAAAATGGGGGAAAAGCAACTTACTTGAATTTTCTCAAAGTTGCCGGAACTCGAATATTTTTGGCTTCCTACGATCCTATCGACGATCCAAACAAGATTCATGTTTTAAGAAATGAGAAATAATGAGAGGAAGATGATGGAAATGTAGAGAGAAGTGAGAGAGAAAACTTACCCTTTCTTGACAATGGAAGAGAGAGAGAGAAATGACCTGGGAGTGGAAGGGAGGATGAAAGTGAGGGAGGTGAGGGGAAAAGAGAGAGTAAGTAGGATGATAAATTAGAATTTACCCATAGACCCCCTCCCCTACACACTAACACAATAATCTTATACTCCCCACTAACAACTAAGACTCAACACTTCTACACTAGCACTAAGGACCCAAATAAAATGCTAGTCATAATTTATTATAACACATAAAGTGCACACATAATTCATTAATTAAATAATAATTTAAATAAATAAATGAGCAAATAAATAAATAATAATTATTTATTACTAATAAAATAGAACCTAGTTTTCGGGTCGTGACAAGCAGGAACACAAACTATTGAGGCGATAAGTTTCACCCTCTATCGGTATCCACACCTTCGAACGAATATCAAGTAGCTTCTTGATCTTGGTTGCTAGACCACATTGCGAAACACCCTTTCACAATGATTAGAACTAAATGGAATTTATGTGTGTGTATTCTTGTTTTTCACCCAAGAGATCTTAGAGCAAGAAAATAATCCTCTCAAACTTTTTGGAGGCACTCACAATGTTATATATTGATAAGGAAAACTAGAGGGGAGTTTTATACTTGTTACACCTATTCCAAATAGGTAACAAGTTACTAAACCCGCAAGAAAACGGAAAAGGAAAGTTTCTGGCCCGAAACTGACTTGCCCGACCGGGCATAGCAGATAGCCCAACCGGGTATTGCAAGTTGCCCGACCGGGTACTGAAGGAGGTCCGATCGGGTCCTTTTCAAGGTCCGGGCGGACCATCCCTTTTTCCATATTCTAGTTTTCTCCTCTAAATTCCTAAAATCCCTCATAGGTGCTTCGACCCAAAATTCCAATTAAGTCCTTTATGATTCGTTCTATTTGTGTGTGACCCTATAGGATTACACTAAGTTGGCAATGAGCTTAAACATAAACCTATAAGATATAATTAGGTTCTAGCAAACCGTCATACCTACCCAAATAGTGTAACTATATACAAGTTCGTATTCCTCATAGAACATGTCACAATCCCTTTGTCCACGATGTCATTGAACACAAGTCATGGTCAACAAGTCAACTTGTATTATTCAATACTTTCTCGATACCTAATATGTTGATAATCCAAATGACATTGATCTAATCAATTCACTTGAGTTTGGCCAAACATTTCATCAACATCATTCTACGAGGGGCCCAAGCTTGACATCTCTCCGACGAGGGACAAATCCAACTTAGCTTATTATTCTTCCCTACGTGAATCCGATTATGATAATCATACCCTCTATAACTTCCTGGTTAAAGGTAGCGTTTGCATATGTCAAACATAATGTTCATCAAGTGGAAGACTATAATAAATACAAGTCTATGGATTCAAATGACATAACTAATATGAGATCTGTATATGACATTGACCATGACATAAATCTCATAGAGCGGGTCATGTCCGGTACCTTGTTCCAAACAAGTACCCATAAATCTAACATGATCATCCCATGATCATTTAGCCTTTATAGTAGTGCTTCACAAGTACTAGGGACGGTGATTATTATAAGCAAACATGAACATCAATAATAATCAAACATCTTTTTATTAATATGAATAAGATGATTACAAACAACATTTAAATAAACGTGCCTAGGGCACCAACACTAACAATCAGGTCTAGTACATATCATGGCATAGATAATGGATCAGATTGCAGAAGCATATGGGATTTCATTCATGCGTTCTCGGTCATCAGTTGTCTTAGGACACTGAGTCTTGCTAAGATTTTTATCATGTAACACTAGCAGGTTACCTCTCTTAGAGTTTTCCATTAGGAATCTTTTAACAACCTTGTCAATGTATGTACTTTAACTTAAACCAATCAGTCTTTTAGATCTATCATAAAAGATCTTAATTCAAATGATGTATGCGGCTTCACCCATGTCTTTAATAGAAAAGCATTTTCCTAACCAAGTATTTACAGACTGAAGTGCAGGAACATCATTTCCAATGATCAATATGTCATCGACATATAGCACTAGAAATAGTACTACGGTCCCACTGATTTTCTTGTATACACAAGGTTCATCTTCATTCTTGATGAAGCCAAACTCTTTGACCGATTCATCAAATCAAAGATTCCAACTCCTTGAGGCTTGCTTCAATCCATAGATGGATTTCTGCAACTTACATACCTCATTAGAATTTTTTGGATTTATAAAACCTTCAGGTTATGTTATATACACATCCTCAAGTAAATTCCCATTAATGAACACTGTTTTGAGATCCATTTGCCATATCTCATAGTCATAATATGCAGCTATGGCAATTAAAATTCTTATAGACTTGATCATTTCTACGGGTGAAAAGGTTTCATCATAGTCAATACCATGAATCTGCCTATAACCTTTCGCTACAAGCCTAGCTTTATAAGTATGCACATTTCCATCCATGTCAGTTTTCTTTTTTAAAACCCATTTGCATCCTATGGTTTTTACACCTTCGGTTGTGTCTATCAAGTTCCAAACTTGATTATCATATATGGATTGGATTTCAGATTCCATAGCTCCAAGCCATTTATCTAAGTCAGGAGAGGTCATCGCTTCTTGGTAGGAAGTAGGTTAATCATTCTCAATGATTTCTACTTCATTACTATCCGTCACGAGAAATCCATAAAACTCGGGTTCGGATCATAACCTACTAGATCTGTGACGAGCTTGTGTATCTTAAACGGGTTCCACAACTCCTTGTGAAACTTGTTAAGATTCCTCCATCGGTTCAATATTATTTTTGGGTTCTCGAACCTCTTTGAGATTAATTTTACTCCCACTGATTCCTTTGGAGAGAAACTCTTTCTCTAGAAAGGTACCATGTCTACCAACAAACACTTTGTTGTCCGTACGGTTGTAAAAGTAATATCATTTATTTTCCTTAGGATAACCAATGAAAAAACATTTATCAGATTTTGTGCAAGTTTATCAGAGATAAGTCTCTTAACATAAGCCTCACAACCCCAAATTCTCATGAAAGACAAACTAGGTTTTCTTCCAGTCCACATCTCATATGGAGTCTTTGGAACCGATTTAGTTTGAACATTATTCAGTGTGAACACAGCTGTTTCTAATGCATATCCCAAAAGGATAATGGAAGATCAACTTGACTCATCATAGATCGGACCATATCCAATAAATTCTGATTTCTCCTCTCGGACATACCATTCCATTGTGGTGTTCCGTGTGGAGTTAATTGTGAAACAATTCCACAAATTTTAAGATGATCGTCAAATTCTTGGCTTAAATATTCACCACCACGATCGGATAGCAGTGCTTTAATAGTTTTGCAAAGTTGATTCTGTACTTCATTTTAAAATATTCTAAATATCTTAAAAGATTCACTTTTGTTTTTCATCAAGTAGACATAATCTACTAAAATCATCAGTGAATTTTATGAAGTATTGAAATCCTCCCCTAGCACTGCTACTTAAAGGTCCGCATACATCATTATGTATTAAGCCCAATAAGTCACTAGCCCTTTCACTACTCTTAGTAAAATGTGTCTTAGTCATCTTTCCAAGTAGGCAAGACTCACAAGTTTCATATGATTCAAAATCATGTGAATCTAAAAGTCCGTCCCCATGGAGTTTAGAGATACGCTTCTCATTAATATGATCAAAACGGCAGTGCCACAAATAAGTGTGATTTACATCATTGGGTTTAGATTTCTTAATTATGTTATAGACATTATCATTATTTCCATTCTCAACATCAAGGACATAAAGGCCATTAAATGAATTTACAATACAATAAAGCATATCATTTAAATAAATAGAAAACTTCTTATTCTCAATAAGAAATCTATAACCTTCATTATCCAAACAAGAAATTGAAATAATATTTCTACTCAAATCCGGAACGTAATAACAATTGTTCAGAACAAGAATTAATCCTCTAGGTAAAATGACTTCATAGGTTCCTACGGCTAATGCAGCATCTTGCTCCATTCCCCACACGTAGGTCTACTTTACCATCTTTGAGTAGTCTCGTATTCTTTAGTGCCTGTAACTTTAAACAAATGTAATATCCACATTCGGTATCTAATACCCAGAAACTAGAAGTAAAAAGTATAATATCTATAACATATATACCTGAAGTAGAAGCAGTCCCACTGCCTTTCTTCTTCTTCTTTTCTTCCATGTAAGCCTTGCAATTATGTTTCCGATGACCAATCTCATTGTAGTGGAAACATATTGCTTCCTTTTGGGAGTTTGGTTTAGCCACCACAGCATTGGCAACATTTGCCTTGCTTATTTTGTGTTTGACAACTTTTGCCTTACCCTTACCTTTGGTCTTACAGCCATTTCCTTCTTTTGAAACCACGAGCACAAAAGAGGCTTCCATAATGATTTTCTTTTTTGCTGTCTTTAGCATCCCATGCAACTCAGACATAGACTTATCCATACCATGCATATTAGAGTTCATGACGAAATGATTATAGCTTTTAGGTAATGAATTCAAAAATAAAATCAGTAGCCAACTCAACCGAGTGCCTATATCATACATGATTATAGATTTTAGGTAATGAATTCTAAACATGAGGACCCACCGCCTGTCCCTCACTCAAATTACATGAGAACAGGGCAGCTATGGTATCGAACCTTTCCTGCCTTGCTTGATCTTGAAACATATCTTTCAACTGAGTGCCTATATCATAGGCTTCCAAGTGCTCAAGAGTCTTCTGAAGCACAGAATACATGGTAGCAAGCATGAGACAACCGACCTCACAAGAATCATTTGCATGTTTCTTGTAAGCATCCTTCTCTGCCCTAAGGGCATTGGTAGCAGGTTCCTACTCAGGAACTTGTTCATCAAGAATGTACAGCTTATCTTCATGCTTTAGAACAATTCTAAGACATCGGATCCAATCCATGAAGTTAGCACAATTCTCTTGAAGCTTTTCCTTCTCAAGGATACATCGCAATGATAGGTTGGGAGTGTTTTGATCCATTATCTACTTTTTATGCAAACATATATTAATATGTATTAGTACCAATTTTCATAAAGAGATTTATAATTGTATTTCATAAATACTCTCACTAAATTATATAACCTTCAAATACATTAATGTATAATATAATTTTCATGGGCGAAGATCTATATGTCACTTAACTTTGAGTCGGCTAGGACACCATTGCTCAAAATAAGTTATTTAGGTAGATAACGTTTATCAATCGTATCATATATGACTCTTAGATCCTTTATGAGACTCTTTGGACTTCTTATGTCAAAAGCATGTTTTAGTCTCATCTTGTGCCTTGGGTCCAAAACTGTTTTGATTACCCAATTAAATCAAACCATTTTAAACGTATAGGAATCACTGTTTCCTCATCTTGCTTTTACCAAAATAGAATTAATGCAACTCGCTAGGGCGTAGCCTACATAAAAACTATTTATGTAATCACAAGTGTTTTAATCATGGGTTGGCACATGATTTAAATTTTAACAAGAAGGTTCAACACATATAGCATGGTAACATGTTTATACGCAAAAAATATAAATAGATAAAGCATCGGTTAATAATTTAATTTATCCCATTAATTAAATTATGATTTCATGTGATTGATTTATAGGGATAAATTTTTTAACACGTAATTGGGAGCACGATTGTACGGTCGAAACTAAGCCAAAAGGCATCCACAATCCCGTATCAAATTTAGAAACTAGAAGAAACAACTATGTAAGGTCGAAACTAAACCAAAAGTCATCCACAATCCCTTACATAAAGTAACTCGATTCTAAATTCTTGTTTCATCAATTTATGACTTTGTCCTTGAGATTTGTTTTCAGAAAACACGGTTTCTAAAACCAGCCATCTGACAAAAAAAATCAATCCAAAGTAATTTTGAAATTGACATTTAATTTCAGGAAACACGGTTTCTAAAACCATCCATCTGACAATTAAATTCAACTCAAAATTTTTACCATTGTGTTTCAATTTTAAAACCCTAAAATTGCTTTCCTTGATTCAATTAAGGTTTGGTGTTCATGATGATCAAATCACCATGTTCATCAAAACCTTGAATAAACAATTTATTATTGAATCTAGGATCATCAACAAATTAATCCAATTAACTTTTGATGATCACAAGGAACATAATAATCAAATTATTATTGCAATCTTAGATCCCACATAACGTAATTAAATGGTGCGATTTTATGATCTCCAAATATCTCATATACATACATAAAATACAAATCACATAAACATCATGAATCTAAATTCAAATAACATGCTAACACATATAATCCAATTATATTATCAACATGTTATTATTAAAATAATCATGATTAACGAGGCTCTGATAGCACTGTTGGGTTTTGCACAATCATGTGCAGCGGAATAAACCCAAAAGCCTAGATCCATTCAAGATGATTAAATTAATACGGAGGTGAATTTAGAATACTAACCGTGGTGATGCTTTAAAATTTTCAGATCTTCCATCTTTGTTCTTCGCGCTTCTTTGAATCACGATCGCAGGAACACGACCTCAAATCTTGGATCACGAACTTGAAGGAGTTGAGACAAACGTCCTCTATGTTTATCTATACACGAATGAATATCAAGAACACCTTCTTGATCTGGATTGCTAGACCCAATAAAACACACTTCTATTATGGAGGCTATATGAAAACTAGGGTTCTTGTTCTTGAGGAAGAAGAAGACTAGTTTTTCTCTCTTAGAGGCTTTTGATTTTGATTACAATAATAACTTTTTCCCTAGGGGTTTGAGAGGGGTATTTATACTTTTTAATCCCAACTAGTTTAGGTTTAAAAGTCTAATTCCCGTCAAAACCCGGAGTCCAAAAATCAGATTTTCGGAACAGCAAGTGCCCGACCGGGCAAGACACAAGACCCGACCGGGTGAAGGACTGTGCCCGGCCGGGTTTCGTAGTGTGCCCGACATGGTATTGTACAGAGCCCTACCGGGTCAAGTACAGTGCTCGACTGGGTCACTTTTTTCTGGTCAGATTTCGTTTTTCTTAAAATCCAATTTTAAGACTTCTACAAATTTCCAATTTTGCCCCTTTTGCAATTCGTTCTTTTGTGTGTGACCCCGTAGGATTATATTAAGTTGTCAATGTGATCAAAACCATTTGATAACATAAATCATGAGCGGACTCTAGCAAGACATCATGACTAACCAATTAATATAACTTGTCAAAGTTCGTGAATCCTTTATAGAATATATCATTATCCTTTTGTCCACGGTGTCATTGAGCGTAAGCCATGGTCAATGGTCAACTTACAATTCCCAATACTTTTCTCGATTCCAAATAGTTTTGATAACATAAATGATATTGATCATATAAATTCATTTGAGCACGACCATGCATTTCATCAATACTATTCATCGAGGGAACCAAGCCTGACATCTCTCATAAAGAGGGACAAATCTCATCTTGACTTATTACACTTCCCTACATAGCTTTGATCATGCCAATCATATCCTTTATAATCACTTGGTTAAGAGTAACGTTTGAATATGTCTAACATGACCTCCACTATGTGGAAGACCGTAATAATCTCAGGTCTATGGATTCAATGATATAACTATTTAGAGGTTTAATTATGACATTATGACCACGACATAAGCCTCATCTTTGGGTCATGTCCAGTACATGTACCCCAACATATACCCATAAGTTTCACTTGTATCACATACACATATTCATCAATATGATTATCTAATTGAACTTATACTAGTTCTTCATAAGTACTAGGGATGGGGATTATTATAACAAAACATGAAACAACAAATAATAATCCAAAATATCTCTTTATATAAATAAAAAGTGATAACAAACATTGTCAAACAACGTACCAAACAACATGCCTAGGGCATATACACCAACAATTAGTACTATTTGGAGCCTTGTCAGACTCTAGCAAATCAAATTCATCAAAGGTTACATGAACAGATTCAATAATTTTCAAAAGTTTCTTATTGAAAACTCGAAAGGCCTTCTATGCTTAGCATATCCAACGAAGATTCCTTCATTGGCTTTTTCATCAAATTTTCCTCTATGCTCCTTGCCGTTATAGAGAACGTAACACTTGCAGCTGAATATTTTGAAGAATCCAATGTTGGGTATCCTGCCTCTCCAGAGTTCATAAGGAGTCTTGTTATGGAATTTGTTGATGAGTGATCTTTTTTTAGTGAAGTAGGCTGTATTGATGGCTTCGGCCCAAAAATACTTCGGTAGCCTGGCTTCGGGCATCATAGTCTTACTGGCTTCTATTAGAGTTCTGTTCTTTCTCTCAACAACACCATTTTGTTGTGGTGTTCCGGCAGCTGAGAAGTTGTGGTCTATGCCATGATCATCGTAGTACAGAGCAATACCATTGTCCTTGAATTCAGTGCCATTGTCTGATCTCATACTGATGATATCGATTTCCTTCTGGGTTTGTAGTAGTCTAAATAACTTGGTAGCAAGGGCATAGGTGTCATCCTTGTTACTGAAGGTTTCTACCCAAGTATATCTTGAATAGTCATCTACTACTACCAGAGTGTATCTACTTCCCCCAATGCTTGCTGTAGTTGTGGGGCCAAATAGATCCATATATAGCATTTGGAGGCACTTAGAAGTTGACATGCAGGGCTTATTGTGGAAAGATGACTTATGTTGTTTTCCAAGTTGACAAGCCTTGCATTTCTTTCCTTGATCAGCAGACACTTGAGGTAGATCGGTTACCTGGTTTGAACCGGCAAGCTTAGATAGGTATTTGAAGTTCAAGTGACTGAGTCTCTTGTGCCATAGCCATAAATTCTCACTGATGTTCTTAGCTACAAAACAAACATTAGCAACACCAGTAATAGCACTTAAGTCTACTGCATAAATGTTACCTTTTCGTTTGGCAGTGAGAAGAGTTTCATTGGAAGCAATGTCTTTCACATAGCAGCTGGAAGTAGTAAATACACACTGCATTCCTTTATCACAGAATTGTGATATTGATAGAAGGTTGTGTTTCAGACCATCCACTAGAGAGACCTTCTGTACAGTGACTGCACCTCTCTTGATGGTACCACTACCGATGATTTTTCCTTTAGCATTATCACTGAAAACCAATGGGGACCTGATGCTTCAATAATATCGGCAAGTAGATTTACAAATCCTGTTATGTGTCTTGAACAACCACTATCTAGAATCCACAAGTCCTTGCTTGCACCAGTTGAGGCTATAAAGCATTCCTGATATGAAACAATATGCTTATGTTCTCCCTTATTCTTGGGTCTGAGGGTTAGTTCCTCTTTGGAAATCATATTTGGCCACCACTTGAGGATGTAACCTCAGTGGATCCAGATAGATGCTTCAAGAGGCATTCATGAGCCTTGTGACCATAATAAAAAAAATTAGAACATCTCACTTGACTGATTGGCTGAGGAGTCGGTAGAACGTCATTCTGTTTAGTCAGTGCATCGGCAGAGTTAGAGGATTGAGCAGGCATAAACTTAGTGAGTTTAAAGGTTCCATTGTTGCCTTTCTTTCCACTTTGTTTACCTTTGGCAGATACCTTTTGAGGTACTTGTCCATCGGCCTTAGGTGTGGTCAGATCGGCATCACTTTCTCTGCTGATGTATTCACCAAGTATACCATTATCGGTAGACTCAGTGTCAGCAATCTTAACATCTCTTTGTTTGTGCTTATCTTTCCTTTTGTTCTGTTTCTTAGGATACTTCATAGCCACAACACTATATACTGGCTTAGTATCCATATGCACTGAGTTAACAGAATTACATTCAACTTTCTCAACCTTTTTCTTAGTGGCATAAGTTTCAGTAGAGCTACTGCTACTGGAATCAAATCCTAACCCAGATTGGTCCTTATATGACATTTTGGTTGACAGGATTGTCTCAACAGCAACTCTAGATTGTGTAAGAATCAACTATCCTTGAGAGATGATTGTTTCTTTTCACAAGATCTTCGATCTGAGCTATCAATACTGTCACTTGACTTTTGACATCTAGGTTTTCTTTCTTTAGATGAACAGACTCAAGCTCTTGTCCTTGGTGAACTTTAAGTTTAGACATAAGCGAGTTATTCTCAGCAGAAATTCTATTGAAATCAGCAGCCATCAATTTATGAACGCTACTCAGCTTCTCATAATCAATAAAAAGTTCATCCATTGTCTCTACCATCTCAGCCTTGGATAACTCAGGAAGAGGATTAACTAAATTTTTAATGGCTGAGGGAATTGGTTCTGGAGAAAATTCAGGTAGGGAATAGATGGGTTTGGATAGGCTTTTGGAAATACTTGGATGTTCAGTAAATGAAAATTTTCTTGTCATTGGTAGAGGTTTTGGGTTGGCATCAAGGAAGTGAGAAAAATTGCACTGGCCATAGAGTGAGGTTCCCACTTGATGAACATTGTATCCTCTTGGGTTTCCAGCCTTAACACTTACTTCTTTAAACTGTGGTTGAGGTCTTCGAGCTGTTTCTTCATTAACTGGAGTTCTGGGAGGTGATGGATCTCAGTAGATTGGAGTTGGTAACGATGAGGTATCGGCATCTTCCAAATCTAGGGCAACAAAACTTACATCAGCATCGTCTTCTTCGTCGGCATCTTCTTCTGAATCAGTTTCACACCAAACCGGCAAGGCCTTTTCTATGCTTTCATCGGCAACAAAGCTTCGGGACTTAGGATGTCTCTTGTTTACAGACTTCCTCACATATTCATATTTCGGTTGAGGACATTTTGAAGCAAAATGACCAGGTTTTCTGCAGTTGAAGCAGACAAGGTCATTTTTATTGTTCTTTCCATCGGTAGCACTAGTAGTGGGTTTGTTGTAGCTTGCAGGTTTTTGAAATGGTGGTGTGAAGGATTTTTGTTGCTGATAGATTCCTTTCTACATCCTTTTGAAATCTTTAAACCTTTTGTAGTTTCTGGCGAAGGCGACAAACTCGTCTTCTTCCATCGGTTGATCTGAGGTTGTTTTAGAGGTTTTGGAGCTACAGGGTGTTTGATGGGAATCGATAGGAGGGAATTTGTTTAAAGGGAAGGATACTTGAGACTGAGCTGATAGACACAAGTTTTTGAAATTTTTATCGAGAACGTTATGTTTTTGCAGTTCTCTCTCATACAGAAATAGACTAGATACAAGATTCTGAATAGAAGTCTTGTTTAAGTCTCTCACTTCTCTAACAGCAGTGACCTTGGTATGATACTCATTTCCCAAAGAACTTAGAAAACGAATATTCAGGTCCTTCATAGTACACACTTTACCTAAGGAAGCACATAGATTACTTACCTCGTAGAATCTATTGTAGGCGCTCCTGAGTGATTCACCATCTTGTTTCTTGAAGGCTTCAAACTCAGCAATGCAATCATAGAGTTTGTTATCCTTCACCTGCTAATCTCTTTCAAAGTATGCTAGGAGTTTGTTCCAGCATTCTTGAGCCATGGAGAACAAGTCAATAAGTCTGTATTGATTATCATCCAATACACATGAGATAATGTGGTACGCCTTTCCATCTAGGGCAGCAAAAAGTTTTTCATCTTCAGTCCATTCCTCTCTGGGTTTTTCAACCAGAGTTTCTTCGATTAGAATTTGGGTTTCTTGTTCAGTGTCGCGATCTGCATGTTATATCAGTGGAGTGGAGGGAATCGGTCGGTAGGTGGTTGAGACCTTTAAAGGAATGATTGGACCAACTTATATGACTTTCATCAACCGTTCATCGATTGAGTTCATATATATTATCATACGAGATTTCCAGACACCAAACTCATTGACGTTCAACAACGGAATGGTATTGATGTTAAACGACTGCATGATTTTTCCTGCCATGGTATCAGCAAACAAGCTGCAAAGCTTGGAAATTTCATTAAAAATTCCAAGCTCTGATACCAATTGTTAGGCCCAATTGGTAGGAAAATAGGCTAGAGGGGGGTGAATAGCCTAATTAAAACGTTTTTAGAAGATGTGACTTAGTTTGACTCACACAAAATCAGTAAGAAAGGTTTTGAGATCTTGGTTTAACACAAAGTGATTTCTTAAAATTTCAATGCAGTTTCAAGAGATTGGTCAATGGAAATTACAATGAATCAGTAAGTAGAATAATGACTTGCTGGTGATAGAGTTCCAACCGACAAAGACAGAACAGTAAATTAGCAAACACAAAGGACACGATTTTTTAGAGAGGTTCACAGTGTAAATACTGCTACGTCCTCTACCAAATTTGGTCAGAACTTAGATTTGGGTTAAATGAACTATCAGTTCACCCTAGTCTATTACAAGCACAGCTTTGCCGGTTACAAAGACCTAAACTCTAGGGATCACTAATGGATCGTGATACAAATACTGACCAAGTGTATTTGAGCGGCAAGTCCAAAGGGATCTTATCTCACTCAGGTGTGTGTGTGTGTGTGTGAAAAACTCAATCAATGTAATCCATAAATAATCTAGTTTGGGAATACTAACAGTATTGATGAGTGTCTGTGCACAAGTGTATGTCCTAATAAATGTCTAATGATTTATGGACAAAGAATGTTTGAGCTTCAATGAATGCTTCAAACTATTCAACTCTCTTCTATACACCACACTTCTTTAATGCTCTGAGTCTTCTATTTATAGGAGAGGTGAATGACTTGAGTCTTGAAGAGAAGGGTTGTAAATTTGAATTTCCAGCTGGTTAGTTGAGGAGCATTAAATGCACGATCTTCAGCATTAATGGTGAAGATATGCCGTACACGCATGCCTGCAAAAATCTGATAGGTAAAGACCCCTTTGTCTCAACCGATTACCTGCAAAAAGCAAGTAAGAGACAGAGTAGAGCTAGAACTAGCTCGGTGTCAGACATGCGCAGAAACATAGCAGTGACAGTTTAACTACTTATAGTACCTTCGTACAAAAGCAATCGGTAAAGTCAAGCAAAATAGAGAACGATGTAACCTGGAGATATTCATATGAAGAATATCTTGAGTTGACTATCAGTAAGATTCAGTTTGTCCTTGCTGATTGTAGAGTTATTGATGGAGCCTGTTGTCAATTGGATATTTCCCTTATCGGCAACTTGGTCTGTTATCTGCTGATTTGTTTCTGATGCCCTCAAGCTACTTCGCCTTGGATTGAAGAGTTGAGTTCCACCTGTACTTAGCACAAGGGACCCTAAAGATACCAGAAAGGTTCTAATGAAAATTGGGGACCCTAAGTGTCTAATATGATTGGGATTAAGAAATTCTAAGTCCTATACATATATTTGAACAACATTCTTTGTGGCTATAAGATCAATGATCTTATTTGTGACCATTTTGTGCCAGGGAAGATTAAAAGAAACCAGTTTCCCAAGGTCATACATAACACAAAAGCCTTTCTGAATTATATCTACTCAGATTTCTGGGGACCTTCTCATCAGGAGTCACTATGGGGTCACAGATATATCTTGTTTATGGTTGATGATTATTCGAGGAAGACTTGGGTGATTATCATGAAGCACACGAGTGAGGCTCTAAGAAATTTCAGAGACTGGAAGATGTTAGTAGGGAAATCAGACAGGGAAGAAGATCAAGAAGCTTCGGACAGATAATGGTTTGGAGTTCTGTAGTTCTGAGTTTGATGCGTTTCGCAAAGAGGTGAGATTTCTAGACATCTTACTATTAGGGGTACGCCACAGTAGAATAGTGTTGAAAAGCGTATGAATCAGACATTTCTTTCGAGGGCGAGGTGCATGCTCTTCAATGTATGGTTGTCTAAACTGTTCTGGGCAGAAGCGGTTAGTACAATATGTTACTTGATCAATCGTGGACCTCACGCCGGTATTGGGCATAAAGTTCCAAAAAAGGTATGTACTGGTAAACCTGTTGATTATTCTATTTTAAGGGCTTTTGGTTGCACTACTTATTATCATATGGATGATGGGAAATCAGAGCCTAGAGCTAGAAAGGGAATATTTATGGGGTATGAGAATAGTGTCAAGGGATACCGTATTTGGTCTCCATTAGAAAATAGGGTAATTATTAGTAGGAACGGCGTTTTTTTTAGAATTCAGTGACTAAACCTATTATGAGATCTGTAATTGTGCCAAGTGTTGGCGGTATTGACAAATAGGTGGAGAAACAAGATACTAAAGTTTTAGTTGTCCCACAGTCAGATGTTGATTAGAATCCAACAACAAAAAAATAGAGGTTGAAGCATCAGACAGTTCATCTTCAGTTCCTGAAGAACATGGGTAAGCACAAAGAAGATCTAGAAGAGATAACTTTAGAAAGCCTACAAAGAGGTATGGATTTAAAGACATAGTGTCTTACGCACTGCAGGTTGCTGAGGAAGTAGAACCTGATCTTACAGATCTATCTACTTTCAAAGAAGAAGTTACATGTTAAAGATCATCTCATTGGTTTGAGGCCGTGGGTGATGAGATAGAGTCTCTTCACAGAATCAGACTTGGGAGTTGACCAAGAGGCCAAAAGGCAGAAAGATTGTGACTTATAAGTGGATCTTCAAGAAGAAGGAAAGAATGTCACCAGCAAAAGGGGTTAAGTATAAAGCTTGCATTGTTGCAAAGGTGGAATACAATGAGATCTTCTCACCAGTAGTCAGACACACTTTGATTAGAGTACTATTAGCATAGAGGGATTTGGAGCTCAAGCAACTAGATGTTAAGACAGCTTTCTTGCATGGAGAGTTAGAGGAAGAGATATATATGACTCAACCATATGGACTCCAAGTTTATGGTAAGGAAGATTATGTTTGTAGGTTGAAGAAGTCCATGTATGGACTTACGCAGTCGCTTAGGCAGTGGTAAAAGAGGTTTGGCAGATATATGATAGAGATCGGTTACACGAGGAGCCCGTATGATTGTTGTGTGTATCGCACCAAGTTGGTAAATGGGTCGTACATCTATTTGGTTCTTTATGTTGACGATATGTTGATAGCAGCGATAAAGAAGTCAGAGATTCTAAAGCTAAAAGGCTTATTATCGGCTGAGTTTGAGATAAAGGATTTGGGTAACGCAAAGAAAATTTTGGGTGTGGAGATCTATAGGGACAGAGCAAACAAGGACCTGTTCTTATCCAAGAAAGTTTACATCAAGAAAGTTTTAGAGAGGTTTGGTATGTCAACAACTAAGGATATAGATACTCTGAGTGCAGCGAATGCACGGTTGTCGATCGCGTTTGGACCTAAGTCTTAAGGAGAAAGAGTATATGGCTCGAGTACCCTATGCTATTGTAATTGGTAGTTTGATGTATGCTTTGGTGTGAATTAGGTCGGATCTTGCACAAACGGTTATTGTTGTTTGTCGGTTCATGGGTAATCCGGGTAAAGAACATTGGCAGGCTGTGAAGTGGATCTTTAGGTACCTTCAAGATACTAGTGATGTCGGTCTCATCAATGGAGGTGGAGTAGAGTGTGTAGTGGAGGGTTTCTCAGATTCGTACTACTAGGGGGATGTTGACACAAAAAGATCAATGACCGGATATGTATTTACTCTTGGTATGTTAGTTGTCAGTTGGAGAGTTACTTTGCACGTTGCAGTGACTTTGTCAACGACAGAAGTAGAGTACATGGGGATTGACAGTGTCTGCTAAGGAAGGAATATGGTTGAAGGAATTGATCAGTGATCTTGGGATACATTAGGATCAGGCTATTATTAATTGCGATAGTTTGAGCGCGATTTTCTTAGCCAATGATCAAGTTCATTATGAGAGGACCAAGCACATTTATGTAAGGTATCATTTCCTAATGAATGATAAGCGGATAAAGGTGAAGAAGGTAAGGACGGTGAACAACCCTGCAGATATGTTCACAATGTCCGTGACAGGGAGTAAGTTCCAACATTGCTTCAACTTGCTTATTGTTCGCAGCTATTAGATAGCAGAAGAGACGAAGGGGTAGATAAAAGTTTTGTTATCGTGAAGATTCAAAGTCAAGGTGGAGATTGTTGGGTTAATGCCTTTGAATTTTGGATGCCAAATTAGAGGATTAGACAATAGAGAAGATTTCGTAATTCCGGGACAAACAGCAGGTGTTCGGCCGAGCAGAGCGGTTCAGCACGAGTGGCACTCATTCTAATCACTTCAGTACGAATGAAAAAGGAGGTGCTCGGCCGAGTAGTCCTAGTGACTAGGACGAGCAGAGTCTGAATAGGCCTGGGCTGATTTGGGTTGCAGAATTCGGGGAAATTAAGGAATAAAGTCCCTAAATGACTTGTATTTGAATATCTTCTTGTATCGAGAGTTAGGTTATGTTTAGTATATGTAGAGACTATCATCCTAATACTAAAATAGACCGATTACCTAAGAAAATTAGATTGCTTAGAGAAGGTCAATAATTCTAGATCTGTGGTTTGCACAGTCAGGATTTTTGTGACCAAAATTCTTCCAATATAGATTAGTGTGATCTTATAATCATTTCTCTATATTGATAATAATATTCTCTCCCCTCCCAATGGACGTAGCCAAGTTGGTGAACCACGTACATCTGTGTTCTTGTGTTTGATTTACTTTTTGCCTTCAAGTCTTGTTTATTGCGCTAACTATTTTTAATAGTGAAGTTTTCCAGCAAGTTCGTCTTGATGAAGTGTTTATAATTTGTTCGTCAGTTTTTGGTCTTTAATCAATTTATTATTCTATTTTATTTATTCCGCTGTGTAACTATTTATTGGGCGTATGAATGAGCGCACATCTGGAAGCTCAATTGTTCGCTAATCTCTGATTTTCGTAAATCTCTTGACATTTCGACATATCCTAGCTTCCACAATCCTTCAAATTTATATTTGGATCTCTCGCTACAACGATTTTATGTCTAACAAGGGATTTCGTCAGATTTAAATTTCCTGCTTCTAACAACCAGGCCGAGTATGAAGCCTTGATCTTGGGGATAGAAAAAGCGAAATATCTTGGTGCAACAAAGTTGGCAGCTTACAGTGACTCCCAGTTAGTAGTGAACCAGGTAAAGGGAGAATACAACACTGAGAATCACATGTTGACTAAATACAAAGACCTCGTCCTTAACATGACTAAAGACTTGGAGTTCTGGGAGATAAGGCTAGTCGGACGAGAGCATAACCAGGAAGCCGGCTTGCTTTCTAAAATGGCTCAGCAGAGGAAATCATCCCCTTAGTCATCTATGCCGACCAGCCAGCTTATGAAAGGATGGAGATCTTAGCTATCAACGATGCAGAGAGGACTTGGATCTGAAGAAGGGAAGCTACCTGAGGACGAGTTGGCAGCTAAGATGATCAAGAAGAAGACGGCCAGATTTATTGTATGGAACGGGATTCTCTACAGAAGGTCTTTCTCAAAGCCCCTCCTTAGATGCGTCTCACCCAGGGACACCGAGAACCTGCTTGCCGAGGTGCATAATGGAGTTTGTGGGGGACACCCGGGGGCCAGAACCTTAGCCGAAAAGGTGATAACACTTGGGTACTACTGGCCAAACCTGAGGGAAGAGGCCCAAGCCTATGTAAGGAAGTATGACAAGTGTCAGCACTTCTCAGATTTACAAAAGGTGCCACCAGTAGAATAGACACTTGTCATACCGACTTGGCCTTTTGACATGTGGGGAGTCGACATCATTGGCCCTTTTCTGCTGGCCAAAGGAAGCAACAAGTTTGTGATAGTAGCAGTAGATTACTTCACCAAGTGGGTTGGGGTACCTCATACTATTGTGACCGACAACGGACTACAGTTCTCGGACGCATTCACTGAGGAACTTAACCGACTGGGAGTAAGGCATAGAAAGTCATCGGTCAGCCATCCACAGGGTAATGTCTAGGCAGAAGCAGCAAACAAACTCATCCTGAAAGCACTCACAAAAAGTCTAGAAGGAAGTGAAGGAAAGTGGTTGGACGACCTCAACCTAGCTCTATGGGCAGTTCGAAAAACCACTCGGGTACCGATTGGGGAGACACATTTCGCACTAACCTATGGATAATGGAACCGGCCGAGATGGCACTCCCTACTTTCAGGGTGATGAATTATGATGAGGTCCTAAATGAATACAATAGACTGCTGGATCTAGACCTGGTTGATAAAAAGACTGGCTGCTCAACTCAGAATGATCAATTACAAGCAGAAGACCAAGGCCTACCATGACAGTAAAGTAAAGAAGAGGGTTTTTGAGGTCGGTGACTGGGTACTCAGAAAAATTGAGTCGACACACAGGAAAACTTAGAAGAATAAGCTCTCTCTGAATTGGGAAGGGCCCTACATTGTTACTCATGTTATCCGAGATGGGACCTACATGCTCAAAACTCCAGAAGTAAAAGAGCTTAAACACCCATGGCATTCGGAGCACTTGAGGAAATTCTATCAGTAATATCTCGGCACCCTACCTATCTTTTAATGCTTCCTAGTTAGATTTTTGGTCTTTAACTATTAGTTATTTTAGTTATTTCTAGTTATTTCTAGGTCAGATATTTCGAGTTTTATTCTATCAATAAAAGTTCGTTTCCTTCATAATGTTGAGTTCACATTCCTAGTACATGACACTGGATCCCAGTTTAAGCATTACTTGACAATGCCTAGATCGTTACTTAAAATCGGGAGCACTTAACGCCGGACTACCCCCAATCAAAAGCCTAGTTCCCGTAACTAGCATGGCCACGGCATACTTGACATACAGGGTCCCCATTTGAGATAAGATTAAGACATCTAGCTCCCTTGACAATTTGAGCCTAGTTCTGGCAACTAGTTTACTCGAATTTAACAAACGGAGCACATGACGCTCGTCCCGACTTCAAACAGGTTCCAGCATCCAGCTACGACTAGCTATGCACAACACCTAACAACCAGGCCGAGTATGAAGCCTTGATCTTAGGGATAGAAAAAGCGAAATATCTCGGCGCAACAAATTTGGCGGCTTACAGTGACTCCCAGTTAGTAGTGAACCAGGTAAAGGGAGAATACAACACTGAGAATCACATGTTGACTAAATACAAAGACCTCATCCTTAACATGACTAAAGACTTGGAGTTCTGGGAGATAAGGCTAGTCGGACGAGAGCATAACCAGGAAGCCGGCTTGCTTTCTAAAATGGCTACAGCAGAGGAAATCATCCCCTTAGTTATCTATGCCGACCAGCCAGCTTATGAACGGATGGAAATCTTAGATATCAACGATGCAGAGAGGACTTGGATCTGAAGAAGGGAAGCTACCTGAGGACGAGTTGGCAGCTAAGATGATCAAGAAGAAGAAGGCCAGATTTATTGTATGGAACGGGATTCTCTACAGAAGGTCTTTCTTAAAGCCCCTCCTTAGATGCCTCTCACCCAGGGACACCGAGAACCTGCTTGCCGAGGTGCATAATGGAGTTTGTGGGGTACACCCGGGGGCCAGAACCTTAGCCGAAAAGGTGATAACACTTGGGTACTACTGGCCAAACCTGAGGGAAGAGGCCCAGGCCTATGTAAGGAAGTATAACAAGTGTCAGCACTTCTCAGATTTACAAAAGGTGCCACCAGTAGAATAGACACTTGTCATACCGACTTGGCCTTTTGACATGTGGGGAGTCGACATTATTAGCCCTTTTCTGCTGGCCAAAGGAAGCAACAAGTTTGTGATAGTAGCAGTAGATTACTTCACCAAGTGGGTTGGGGTACCTCATACTATTGTGACCGACAACGGACTACAGTTCTCGGACGCATTCACTGAGGAACTTAACCGACTGGGAGTAAGGCATAGAAAGTCATCGGTCAGCCATCCACAGGGTAATGGCTAGGCAGAAGCAGCAAACAAACTCATCCTGAAAGCACTCACAAAAAGTCTAGAAGGAAGTGAAGGAAAGTGGCTGGACGACCTCAACCTAGCTCTATGGGCAGTTCGCAAAACCACTCGGGGACCGATTGGGGAGACACATTTCGCACTAACCTATGGATAATGGAACCGGCCGAGATGGCACTCCCTACTTTCAGGGTGATGAATTATGATGAGGTCCTAAATGAATACAATAGACTGCTGGATCTAGACCTGGTTGATAAAAAGACTGGCTGCTCAACTCAGAAAAATTGAGTCGACACACAGGAAAACTCAGCAGAATAAGCTCTCTCTAAATTGGGAAGGGCCCTACATTGTTACTCATGTTATCCAAGATGGGACCTACATGCTCAAAACTCCAGAAGGAAAAGAGCTTAAACACCCATGGCATTCGGAGCACTTGAGGAAATTCTATCAGTAATATCTCGGCACCCTACCTATCTTTTAATGCTTCCTAGTTAGATTTTTGGTCTTTAACTATTAGTTATTTTAGTTATTTCTAGTTATTTCTAGGTCAGATATTTCTAGTTTTATTCTATCAATAAAAGTTCGTTTCCTTCATAATGTTGAGTTCACATTCCTAGTACATGACACTGGATCCCAGTTTAAGCATTACTTGACAATGCCTAGATCGTTACTTAAAATCGGGAGCACTTAACGCCGGACTACCCCCAATCAAAAGCCTAGTTCCCGTAACTAGCATGGCCACAGCATACTTGACATACAGGGTCCCCATTTGAGCTAAGATTAAGACATCTAGCTCCCTTGACAATTTGAGCGTAGTTCTGACAACTAGTTTACTCGAATTTAACAAACGGAGCACATGACGCTCATCCCGACTTCAAAGAGGTTCCACCATCCAGCTACGACTAGCTATGCACAACACCTAACAAGTCGAGGCAAACATCTCCAAAGCTCCATACCGAGGTCAAGCAAACACTTAGCTGCATGGCTGTAAAAGTGAAAGCAAAAGGATAAAACATCTCAAACCGAGGTAAGATCCGTATAAAGGAAGTAATGTTTAAAGTGTTTGTGCTCCCCCAGACAACTCTGGGTCAAAGCATTGAAATACGTAAAAAGCATAAAATAAAATTGTATCAAACAACCATAACGGCATTACACGGCAAATAAAGTTTAGAAGGGATCACAGAAGTTGCTCCTCATCGTCTTCTTCCTCACCAAGGCTCAGCTCTTCCCTAAATCGCTCTACCTAAGCATGGAAATTAAGGGGATCAACGGGAGGATCGATCCAAGTAGGCCTCTGATTTTCCTCATCATCCCGAGCAATCAGCTTTAGAGTTTGGGTGGAATAAGGAATCAAAGAATGGGTGGCACGAGCCTCAAAACTGTAAGCATCATTCAGGAGGAGACGAGCCCATTTTTCAACAGGAACATCAACCTCAGGATCAATATGAACCTGGCGAGCGGCATGTGTATATCCATCGATATAAGTAGTTGTAACTTGATCGTTGATAATGGATGGCATCTCGGTCCTTTTAAAAGCCAGCACGGCCGCCTTCTCCCTCGCGTGGATGTTTTCCTCCAATTTATTAAACCTCATCTCAGCCTCCTCTTTCTCCTTAGCTAGCATGGCAGCGTTTTCTCTCTCCTTCTTAACCTCCTCCTGATGTGCCTTCACCTCCTCCTGAAGCATCTTTGCCTCCCCTTCAGAATGAATCAAAGCCGATGTCAACTTCTCGGTTTCTGCTGTCGCAGTTTCAATAACCTTGGCCTTCTCGGCAAGAGCAAGTTTAGCACTCTCACAAGCTTTGTTGGCCATATTCACAGCCTCCCCACATTGTGCTTGGACCTTAGTTGCTTTATTCTCAAGATCAGTCATTTTCGTGGTAACTCCTGACCACTGCCGTGCTTCATGCTCAGCAATAGTAGCAAGCTGCAAAAGGAGGCTAACATAAATAAACGTAACAAAAGGAAAAATGGGAGGAAAAATGTTATACAATCACCTCAGAAATGATCAGGCCCTTGCGTTCAGCCAGGTGCGTGTAGGTATAAGGGGTAGAAGTTATTTGATCCAGGAAATCGGCATCCAGAGCTCGGTGTAAAACTGGCCGGCCGAACCGCATCATCTGTCCTGACCTTGCGGTATGAGCCAGTTTTCTCATTTGGTCGACTTTGAGAAATTCAGTCATCAACACATCAATCTCCTCCGAGGAAGGAGAAGGAGAAGGATAAGCATCAGAAGGGGGGATAGAGGATGAAGGGCGTTTGAAGGCCGGTTCCTCAGAAACCTCATCAATCACATCTCTGGCTCATTTCTGACCAATCGGCTCAGTACCGGCCGAACCCCTAACCTCCTCAGCAGCAGACTCCCTAGTAGGACTAGGAACTGGATCCCTTGATAAAGAAGCCGCGCGGTCTGTAGCCCCCTCGGTTTGAGGTCCTGTGCCGACCACATTTGCAGTTGGGAGAGGGCCGGACTCCTTCACAGTTAAAGCCTCCTGCTGAGCACCCATATCGGCATGCCTCTCAATACGGCCGAACGTTTTTTACTTCAGCCTTCGTTTATTTAGGAGCTTTTTAGGGTCAGCTGCATACGCCTGTTCAAGTTCCCTTTCCTCCTCCATGGTCAGATCTGTTAAAGCAAAGATGAGGTTAAGATTCGAATATGGAAATACCGTGAGACACAAAGACGAGTTAGAAGTTTACGTCCAATGACTTTCTCTACTTTCAAGTAGTGTTCATCCTGGGTCTGGCAAACTTCGCAGTCCCGATAAAAAACAAAATTAGGATGAACAACCCCAGTCAGGGAACCGGTTGCCTCTACTTACAGGCATCATCAAGGTTACATCGTCCCAAGGTCCCGGCATGAGGCCTGCCTGGACATAGTACCCATGGTTGACCTCCAAAGACGACCAACTGAGCTGCTGAACTGCAGCAAACTCCTCCAATCTCCTCACCAAGGCATCACTCTATGGGGCTTTGTAGCAAGTCTCGGGGGCCTTAGGAGTGTTTTTTGGAACAAGGAATCCCCATCCAAGGTGGCTTTCAACCTTGATAACATGATTATTCCACACTGACACCTTGCTTGCCGAACTGGATATTGGGGCATTGATCTTGGGACGCCTCTGCTTGCTTCTTAAAGTCAGAACTTGAGTATTATCATTAAATCTACCCTCAAAGAATTGGTAAAAAGCCCAGGGGCTCGGCTCAAAGTATAGACTTCGGCACAGAACGATGAAGGACGTCAAGTATCTGACAACATTAGCACCCAACGAGTTTATTGCTATTTCAACTTGCGTACTATTGCAAGATTGATGCTTTGCCCTCATACTCACGAAACTCACACTATGACCTACTTACTATGGTTTTAATAAAAAATTTCCCAGTGATAACAGTGAGCCGTCAAAAATCCAACGGGCTTGTCAACGTATGTTACAAATTCAACAGATTTACAATAAAAAATTCAAATATGACCCTGATAATGATATTAATGTCGCAAAGGTCCAAAAAATATTGTATATACATATTTCTCTATATATATCTGTTATTAAGAGAGAATAAAATAGAAAAACTAAATAAATTGTCATAACTAATGATATTTATGTTGTAATGGTCCAAAATTTATTTATATTTATATTTATATTTCTTTTATTTGATTTTTCAAATATTAATACACACAAAATACACACACTCCCCTCCCTCCTCTCTCTCTCTCTCTCTACCATACCACCTCCGACCACCTCTCCCCTGCTGTACGCCGGCGACCATCTCCCCCACCTCCAGTGGTCGTCTCCCTCTACTCCGACGACCGTCGCCCACCACATCTCTCTCTACCCTAACTTACTCTCTATCCCTCCCCACGGTGTCAGAGTAGTTGTTGGTCACCAGATCTATGTGTTCCGACTAAATCTTGAGTGGGCGGAGGTGGCAATTTGGGAGTTTCTGGCCGGGGATGGCACAACGATTGGTGGTGATGGTGGAGAGAGATGACAATAGAATCAGATCAAAATGCACTAGATTCACCAATGTTTAAGGACCAGCGATGAGGGAGTATATTCAGCGATGTAGAAGATCAGGAGAAGAGGACAGACGATTAGCGGCAGTGAATCGGAGAAAGAGATGAGGGTTTGCCGGCGTACTACGTTGATGGCGTGGCTGGAGATTGAGGGAGGCAACGACTTATAGAGAGAAACGGGAATGGAGGGTGCGGCGCATAGAGAAGAGTAATTGGGTAGGGTTTGCAAACACTGATCTAAATTTTATTATGTGTGTTGAACACAAATCTCAAATTTGTGGTGGTTGTGATGTTGAATTTTTTTTTTGTTACACTTTGCATAAATGTAGATAGAGAATGTGGTGGCCGGTGCGTCGAATTAAGATATGGTGGTGGTGGTCGGCGGCGGAGACTGTGGCGGTTGGCGGTGGAGACTAGCGGTGGTCGGCAGTGGTAAATGGTTGTGGCAGTGGTGGACATATTTGGGTATTTGTTTTGAATTAAGATTTAAAAGTTAACTACAACAATTTGTAATTGTTATTAATAATTAAAAGTAAATAAATGATCATTTCTAATGATATTACTGTTGTAAAGGTCCAAAATTATATATATTTGTATTTCATTCATTTTGATTTTTTTTTTAAATTAATACATTCGTATACTCTATCTGTACAAAAACAATTTTTGATCCATATAGTCCCTCATCACTTTAAATTGGATCAATTATTGATTGAATCTGTTTGTTCTTCACCCATTTTTTATTCATAAATTGGTATTCTCTTTTAATAAAAATATATAGAGAAATATTAATATAAAATATATATGGATCTTTGCAACATTAATATCATTGTCAGGGGGGTCACAATTGAATTTTCTTATTATAAATCTGTTAATTTTTTAACATATATTGACATCCCGTTAGGTTTCTAATGATTCAGCGTTATCCCTGATCACTTTTTTATTAAAACCATAGTACGCAGGTTATAGTGTGAGTTTCGTGAGTACGAGGGCAATTCGTCAATCTGGCAATAGTACGCAGGTTGGAATGGCAATAAACTCAGCACCCAACATTTCGGGGACTGCTTGCCAATCCTCTAAAAATTCACAAATGAAGGGATCTAGGGGTAAGCGAAGCCCCGGATCGAATTTCTTAAAAAAGAAGGCCACCTCGACATGATTCATATAAAAGGAAGCCCTTTCCTCATCAGTATTAAGAATGGGAGCGCGATGGTATGTCAAGTCAAAATCATCACGGGAAATCCTACAGTTGGTGTACAAATACTCTATCATCCCATCCCCCGCTTTGGGCTGCCTAGGTTTGATGGAGACTGCATCAACATTCCTGCGTTGACGAGGGTTCCTGCTACCACGACCTCAGCCCCCTTCAGGGACGTCGGCTCGAAATTGGTTAACAATCCTCGTAGAAGTGCTCTCCCCCGATATAGCTGCAGAGGAAAGAAGGGGGTTAGCATCAAAAATCGAAATGGGGGATGCATTCACCCCCTCATCCCATCCACAGAAACCGAGGAGAGTGCCTTGTCCTCTGACAGAATGTAACAAGAAGAAATGTGGGCCAGAAGGTCAGGTAAAGAAGAGAGGACTACTAAGTTAGGGTTCATCACTCCAAGACGATCGACCCGATGGCTATTGATAGGCCTTCCCACAGTTCCACTGAAAGCCCTATGTGTTACAAGAAATTCTCTAATCTCGCTCAAGGGCAACAGAAACCAAGGGCCGTTCGTTCTCCGATAAACCCTATGGTTCACTCTATGAAAGCCCAAACGAACCGAAGGGTACGTGACTAGACGCTTTGAGTTGAGAATGGAGAAAAGTAAACGAAAGGAAGAAGGAATGACGAAAACGCTGGTGGATGTTTGCTCGAATCGAGCTATGTACGACAGCCGCTGGTTGAATCGCCGATGAATAAACCCTGGAGATGAAGGCTTTTGACAGTTCAGTAAAAAGTGAAAAGGAATTTTAGGGATTTCAACCGCTCAAAATTCATGGGTCGGGGGCCTGACCTGTGCAAGAAAAAAAGAAGAAAGATTACAAGGAAATCTTAAGGAAGGGCCCATATACATCATCTACCGCTTCCCAGCCGAAATCTCCGTCGTATCCCCAGTCAATTTCTTCCTTGGAAATATCGTCATCTTCTTCATCCTCATCTTCTCTGTCATTGTCTCCACCGGAATCATCGTCGCCGCTGCTGGACTGATCATCTTCGTTGTGTTTATAACAAGGATATGAGAGTTCCCCATTACTATCAGAGGGGGAGCTATCCACATGGAACGATGGTTCTGGAGGCCGGAAAGAAGAATCGCTATCAACGTCAGCATCGGGACTGGTTTGGAGGTCAGAATTATCAGAATCAACCTCCTCGGGAAACGTGTGGGAAAAAGTTCTCTTTGGAGCCATGGAAGGGGCACAAGAAGATCTCACAAGATATAAGGCAAGAAGAATGTATTTTTTGGCACGAATAAGAAGACAGTGATTCTTTATATACTTAGAAATATAAGGGGGCGAGCTATAAATACTAGTCCTAATTGGGATACAATTAATGAAACTTCACTTCCCAAACGGAATCATGATTGTTTTCTTGGAAAAATCAAGGATCTGTCAGAAGATATAAAGATTTAGTGGCTATCCATCACATCAAACATCAGTACAGCAATAATTACCAAAGACAAGATGGTATAGTTTCTACTCGACTAGCCGACATAGAAACTCAGGGGCCACTGAATGACATGTGGTGAACCGAGGTGTTGGGCTGTGACATACGCAGGCCCAAGCTCATGATAAAGGGTCCAGGCGTAGCCCAGCAAGACATATGCCGAGGTGTGAGTCGTATGCCGACTTGTGCCGAATTAATAGGGATAAAGCTGCACTCCTAATATATCGCCGTCTCAACAAGCAGAATCCAAACTTTACACAAATACAATCGATCCTTATCTAAACAAGGAGACCTCACCTTTAATCCTGCCGGAGCAACATTCATCCTTATCAAGACTCTATCTCCCAGGATTTACGAGTTATACCTCAATACAAGCTCCTTGGCTTACTTGACAAGACAGGAATCAATTCACTTACACTATATAAACAGGCCCTCAATATCATTTACGGGTAATGAAATTCTTGGCTTTACTCTAGTCAATTATTCTCTCTTCGTTTTATCATATACAAAACAGTTTCTTACTCTCACGCCATAGGGCCTTCGCCGGTGAAGCCCCAGGTAGTTCACTGTTTATTGTTTCGTGTCTGCAGATCCGTACGAGGAGTTCTCTTTGCTGGATTTATCCGAACCGCTAGACAAAAGGCTAATCCGGTACATTTTTGGCAGCATCAAAATTCAAAACAATATAGTTCAATGCGTAATCCAGTTTGGACCACTCTTCCTTCACAAGTACAAACATAAATACTCCAATTTCCAAAAAGTTAGTCCATCTTTTTTCGTTTTTATTGTATATGAACTTTGAGGAATAATTTACGCTGCTTATAAATAGCCCAATTAGAATAACTAAAAGTAACTAAAATTATGAAGGAAAAAAAAAGGGACAAACCTATTGGAAATAGTTTGTTAGTGCTTTCACATGAAGGATATGGGTGTCTTAAAATACTTTCTAGGCTTCGAAGTTGCTCATGGTCAGGATGGACATTCTTTATGTCAGGCAAACACATTATGGATATCAACTGTGAGGGTTATTGGGATGCAAAGCTGCAAATTTCTCTCGGTAGCAAAATCATCATCATGAATTATCTAATCAACATTTCCTCAAGAATCCCGAAAAGTAATGACGGTTAACTGGTCGTCTCATTTACTCGTCCCAAATTAAGATATGTTTCCAGAGTAGGTTTTGGGAGAAACTAGTTCCTTCATAAGTTATCAAAGTCGTGTTTTTAACCCTTAAACCCTAAACCTAAAACCCTAAACTCTAAACCTTAAACCCTAAACCCTAAACCTATAAAAATAGGACTTTTTATAACTTATGGAGGAACTAGTTTCCCACCAAAATTTTCTCATGTTTCCATGTTATTGCGCAGATCATATATTGATGGGGAGGAAAAGGAGGAGACATAAGTCATGGAAGAGCATTCTGGAAGACATGTGAATATGTAATCACCATCATATATTGATCATAGTGTATATCCTGACTTCGCAATGCCACCAGTCATGTAGACAAACTTGGTTACCAAATCTGAGTTATTTCTTTCATATTATTTGCGTGTTATTGATTCTCCTCACAATAGGACTGCTAGTGTGTGCTAGGTGGGTGTGTAACCCCCCCCCCTCTAAACCCACAACAGTATGTATCAAAGCTCCGATAGGATATCCAGGGTTTCCAAATTTTGACTGAAAGAACACTATAGAAATCAAGGGTTGTGATTGCATAGATCCACACGGGAACAAAGTCGTGTAGATTCAGATGGTTCAGATTGCAGGAATTCAAGATAAAGAGATGCAGAAATTCAATAAGGATCATGGCACAGATTGAAGAGGAAATCTGCAAAGATCCATGCGGAATTAAGAGATGCAGAGATCTAGTTGGATAACATTCTTAAGATTGTGGGACAGTCAACTTGGGCTGGAAAAGGATTTCTAGGAGACAAATTCATTAAGTGAGAATTTGGGCGATGCACCAGAAGATATGAAAGAATAGAAGAGCGCATCAGGCACGGCGGAGGAAACCAGTGATGATCGAGAGTGGAATTATCGATATAGTCATTCTAAAAGTTCAATTGCAAAATGACAAGAATATTGACACGTGCATCAAAGGAGGTCTTTGATGCATTAATCCTAAGTGGAAAGCAATCAGATAATTCGAGTGTGTAAGATTCGGGTGCTTTAGGTGATTCTGGAATAGCTAACCGATGAATGGTGTCAAGGAAGGGAGATGTGTGAGTTACAAAATAGAAGAGACTATTTTGCAATGGTGTGTAAAATGGTGTGTAAGAGAGTGGTATAAGCCGATCTTAAACTCCTTTAAGATTCTGATCTCATTAACAGTTTGTACTTCTGAACTTAAATCTGTTTCAGGAAACTTTAGTTTCCAAAACCAGCCATCTGAAAAGATTGGAATCATAATTTTCAAAACCGGTCACCACAGAGAATCTTGAAATCGAGAGCACAAAAGGCATCCACATTTCCGTGCTAAGATCAAGAAACCAAGTAACTTCTCTATACGGTCGAAACTAAGCCAAAAGGGATCCACATTCCCGTACAGAGTTGTCACATGTCTCAAGACCCTTTCATTGTCTCTTAATTTCACAGATTACAGCAATTCTAAACTCTTTAGAACTCTGATTTCTGCAGTTACTCCAAATTCCTTGACAAAAACTGTTTCAGGAAACATGGTTTCTAAAACCAACCGTCTGAAACCAGTTTCTGTTTCCTAGATTCGAATTTTGTAAACAATTTACAGAATAATCTGGATACCAGAAAACAAAGCAACTTTTTGGAAAAACACATAGGTGCCGTACGGCTAGGAATCAGGCGTACGCCGCCAATTAATCCGTACGGCTTCTGTGTCCAGTTTCTCCAGATTTCCAGAATTTCAGAAATTCGATCAATCCCATTATCGTGTTCATACATAATCAGATTATAACGACACGAAATTCTAGATTATGAATTTAAACCCATCTAATTCATATAATCCATAATCAATTTATTCCTCATACAAATTAGATCAAGATCATCAATAAAAATAATCCAATTATAAAATGATAATCTAAACATGCGATTATACATATGAATCCAATAAATATAACAATCACATAATCCCCATTTAAACATTCTCATAGATTTTATATCATATATATAAAACTCAAATCACACATTCATCTTATTATCATGTAGATATCATATAATCGAATTAAACAATCTCAACATCATATACTAAAATAATCAACAACGAACGGGGCTCTGATACCACTGTTGGGTTTTGATGCATCATGCGCAGCGGAATTAAACATATATAAATCAAACACCCAAGAGCCCGGATCCGTGTATGTTGATTAAATTAAATACAAGATGAAAGAAACTAACCCTTGAAGATCACATCCATGAACACAAACTTTAAGGTGCTAAAGGAAACACCCTCCATCTGTATCCACACGTCGAACGGATATCAAGAACACCTTCTTGATCTGGATTGCTATACCCAAGGCTTGATGAAGAAACGATTTCTTTGTAGGAATTATTTTGCTTCATTGATTATTGTATTTTGACGATCATGAATCTCAAAGTAAATAATCATACCTCTCTATAATTTTTGTTTCTAAAACAAAGGTTTGTGATTTCCAAAATCACCATTAGAGGCTATCAAACCCGGCTGTATATCATATATAAGAGTTTGACCTAATTCCGTTTGGGATCGGGATTCCTTTTCTAAAAAGAAAACTGAACAAACTGTACAGTTGCGGGGAACCGGCCGTACAGCTCAATAGGAGCCGTACGCCAGTCCATCAGCCGTACAGTGGCTCTAGTTAAAATCCCAGATTTTCTGCCATTTCAATACGTTCTATTGTGTGTGACCCAATAGGATTATACTATGTTGGCAATGAGTCCAAACCAGTCAGAACCCGTAAGTCATAAGCGGACTCTAGCAAGCCATTATGACTACCCAATTAGTATAACTTTGAAAGTCCAATGTAACCTTATAGAACATATCATAATCTCTTTGTCACGCGATATCATATTGGACATAAGTCATGGTCCACGTCAACTTATGTTGTCCAATGCTTTCTTGATCTTGAGTAGATTGATATGAGCAAATAACATTGAACACTTCAATTCATTTGGGTACGACCGTACGCTATTATCAATGTCACTCATCGAGTGGCCAAGCAGATATCTCTCTTGAGAGAGGGACAAATCCCATCTTGACTTATCATTCTTCCCTACAAGAATCCAATTATGTCAATCGTAGCCTTTATAACCACCCAGTTAGGGGTAGCGTTTGAGTACGTCAAACATAATGTTCATCATGTGGAAGACTATGATAATCTCAGATCTAAGGATAAATGATATAACTATTATGAGATTTAATTATGACATTTGACCATGACATAAATCTCATAAAGGGTCTATCCAGTACTTGTTCTCCAACATGTACCCACAAGTTTAATCCGTATCCTATGCGCTATAATCATCATTTGATTATCCATTTAACTCATGCTAGCCCATCATAAGTGCTAGGGACAATGATCATTATAATAAACATGCAAAAGATATAATAATCGGGTTTGTTATCTCTATAACAATGAAGTTATGATATAACGCATAGGCCTTTCTCAAGGGCCTAGGGCATAATATCCAACAATCTCCCACTTGCACTAGACCCAATCAACGCGTATCCAATGCCCATTGAGCTTAGTTATGATCTCCATCATTATTGCAAGCGAGCTTATGTAGGATAATTATCCTTCTTATCATCATAAGTTATTTTGTATATTTTTGACATCTCCCATCTTTGACGATTTCTCGAGAAAGATAGAAATGTCTGAGTATATGTTTAAATAAAACATTAGCCCCTTGTATTGTGTAATAACAATTATTGACACAACGAAGGTCCATAACATTAGTGACACTAGAAACTATTTCTAGTTTACTAATTATTATCTTAATCCAAACAATTTTCTAGTTGCATTCCATGCCACTAGATACTCAACCTTTTGTAGAATAGTAATGGTCCATTTAGAACTCTTCTAACATCATTATTAAACGTAAACATGTATTTATACTGCAATATTTATCTTTGTTGGTTTGTAAGAATGCATCTATGTACTTATTACAAGATCATATTTCATTCCATCAAAGATCAAGAATACATCCTTTAGTTCTTCTCAAGTACATAAGGATGTTTCTTATCTAGTGACTTTTGCTAGAATCCGATCGATATTATCTCATCATACTCCAAGTATATGAGACATCTGGTCTTAGTACAGTTACATGGCCTACAAGATAGATCCAATTACCGAAGCATATTAATCCTAATCATGTACTCTTGCTCATTAGTCTTCTAGTAAGACTAAATCTTGCAAAGATTAATGCCATTAGACTTTCGCAAGTAACCTCTCCAAGAGTCTTGCATAGTGAACTTTTCACTATCTTGTCTTTATTAGTACTTTGACTTTAACCAATCAACGTTTTAGATTTATCTCCATAAATCTATAATGATATAGGTGGCTTTATCAAAGTCTTTCATTTAGAAACTCTTTCAGAATGAATTATATGTCAACTACATATATATGACTAGGAATAATATTACGCTCCCACTAAATTTATTGTAATCACAAGTCTCATCTTTGATGAATTCAAACTCTTTGAATACTACATCAAAATGAAATTTCACTCCAAGTAGTTTGCTTCAATCCATCTCATGAATTTCTGCAACTTGCATATTTTATTAGAATTTTATGGATCAATCAAAACTTTTAGGTTGTATCAAACACATCCTAATGTAAGTTCCTGTTAAGGAATATAGTTTTGATATCCATCTGTCATATTACACATTCAAAATATGAAGTCATGACAATTACAATTCTAATAACATTAAGCATGACTACGGGTGATAAGGTTTCATCATAGTATATTGGATGGTCACCAACATCCAATATACTATGTAAGTAAGACTCTCTTAGATGCGAAAACAAGGTACTCCCATCTAGAAAAGTTAATTTTAGCTTTAATTAATGCTTCAGTTAAATTAAGGCATTATTTTGAAACTCATATTATATATATTCGTACTAATTATCCTATTAAGAATGTCATGAGAAAGCCAGAAATGTCTGGAAGAATGGAAAAGTGGTCCGTCCAGCTGAGTACCTATGATATCAGATATGAACCAAGAACAGCAATAAAATCACAAGCACTTGCAGATTTTGTGGCAAACTTTAGTCCAAGTATGCAGCCAGAGGTAGAGTTAGAAGTACAACAACTTCAAGGTGACGACATCCTCAAATGGACACTATTCACAGATGGTGCATCAAACATGAGGGGAATAGGCCTGGGCATTGTCCTAAAGTCAACACAAGGGGACATTATACGTCAGGCCATAAGTTGTGATTTTCAAGCCACCAACAACGAAGCAGAATACGAAGCCTTAATTGCAGGATTAACTGTTGCTCTAGACCTCAATATCAAGGCGATTTAGGTATATTGTGATTCATTATTATTGGTTAACCATTTCAATGGTTCTTATGCAGCTAAGAATGCCAAGATGACAGCATATCTCGGGATCATAAAAATCTTAGCAAGCAAATTCCAAAGTTTCTCTTTAGATTAGGTACCAAGAGAAGAAAATTCCCAAGTTGACGCCCTTGCTAATCTGGGATCAGCCTTCAGAAGCGCGTCTCAAACCAGCATTCCAATTATACGTGTCAACATTCCAGCTGTGGAGAAGCTAGAACTCTTCAGCATAGATGACGACATCCAGGAGGATCGATCTGACCAGACGTACATTTCATGGACCGCTCCTATCATTAAGTATTTACAAGATGGCACCATTCCAGCTGATGAGAAAAGTGCTAGGGCATTTAGGGTAAGAAATTCTAGATATCTGTTGATAGATAATCTATTGTTTTAGAAATCTGTCGCAGGTCCATATTTAAGATGCTTGGAATCCGATAAAGCTGGAGAAGTACTCAAAGAGCTTCATGAGAGAATATGTGCCAAGAAATGTGATTCGTGTCAGAAGTATGGTGACATCCTTCATCAACCAGCAGAACTGCTTCATCCCATTCTCTCCCCTTGGTAGTTCATGACATGGGGAATGGACATTGTGGGTAAGTTACCAAAAGCTCCAGGAGGGAAGGTATTTATGCTTGCTATGACAGATTACTTTTCCAAATGGGTAGAAGCGGAAGCATATGTCTAAGTCCGTGACAAGGAAGTCATCTCCTTCATCAAAATGAACATCTTCAGCAGGTTTGGCATTCCTTCAGAAATAATCTGCGATAATGGTTCCCAGTTCATCAGCAAGAAGACAACAGACTTCTTGACTAGTTGGGGAGTCAAGATGGTGACATCTTCGCCTGTACATCCTCAAGCCAATGGACAAGCGGAGTCAAGCAACAAAATTATAATCAACAACTTGAAGAAGAGGTTAGATCAGAAGAAGGGACGTTGGGCTGAGGAACTTCCATTCGTTTTATGGGCGGATAGGACCACACTAAAATATGCAACTGGACAGACACCGTAATCCTTGGTATTTGGAGCAGAAGCCGTCATCCCTGTAGAAGTCATCATCCCTACAGCAAGATATGGGATGTTGACATCTGAACAGAAAGACGTCAACCTGTCTCATGATTTGGACACTATTGAAGAGTTAAGGGACCTAGCAAGGATCAGGATGTCAGCCTATCAACAGAGCATTGCACGATCATACAATAAGAATGTCAGAGTAAGGACGTTTCAAGTTGGTGACTTGGTATTACGAAAAGTTTTCCAGAACACAAGAGAACTCAATGCTGGGAAATTAGCTCCAAAATGGGAAGGTCCATACTTAGTAGATGCAGAAGCAGGGAAATGATCCTATTGGCTTTCTACTCCAGATGGCGTCAGGATTCCTAGAAGCTGGAACGCTATTCATCTCAAGGCATACTTTATGTAAGTTAAAGTTCAGTCGTTTAAATCAAGAAAACAGGTACAAGTCTCATTTTTCTTTATTTACTTTATGTCATTTCCAGTTTAATTATATTTTTCGAACCGTTACTAACTTAAGCATCGGAATAACACCCATCTCTAACATGTTATTGTCTTGCAAGGAAACTAAGGAAGTTTTTGAGTCAAGACAACCAAGTGCGCATGAACAAGACAATGGAATGATCAAGATGTCGAGATCTTACTATAACATGACATCTGAATAAAACTGATCAGGTATGAATCTACCTTTGTTTTATGAATAATTTTCATTCTTAAAAATACATAAGTTTTTCAATAAAAATGATATCACTTTGAGATATTTTCAAAATCTTACTAAGTTTTTGTTTTTCAAATTTCATATAAAACAATAGTTTTTTGAGACTGTCCATCTCATCTCATGTTTAAGGTATTCAAATCCCTTCAAAGGTTAAAAGAAATTACTTTCTTTCGTCTCTATTAAGGTTTATACACCTTCGCCTGGAGCGCACGACATTGGCGTTGATTAAGGTGTGAAATGGGCACGTATGTTGATATGTACGCACCCCCCATTTTCATTTAGTCAAATACTAATCTAAAGTTTTGATCAATTGGATATAAAATTTACATGTTGTCTAAGTACGAAGGTTTATTGGTATGTCATGCCAAACAAAAGATTGTGCAAAGGATTTAAACATCCTACGCAAGAGGGCAACATAGCTTAGAAACCTTAAACCCATTCCATTCATTAAAGACCTACCATTTACTTAGCTTATCTTTGTCCAGCAAACCACAAAAGAAACCCAAAAAGTATGGAACAAACCCCACACTTTGAAAAAGCAAATTGTTTTAGCCCTTATGGACCATTACAAACCAAACAAAAACCATGAAATTGTCTTACAACCTTCCTGGGACACAGCCCAATAAAACATTGTTCAAAAAACACATAAAAAACTACTTCAAGCGGCTTCCGCCGCTGGTGGTTCCCCATCTTCCTTCTTGTCATCTCCCTGAGCAGCCGACGATACCTCTCCTGCTTCCATTCCTTATCCAGACAATCCCTTTAAGAGGATGCGCTGCTGCTCAATGTCCCACTCTGAATGCTTGCCATTCAAGAAGAAGTCCTCCATCATTTAGATTTTGATTTCCACCATGCTAACAGCTGCAGATTTCATCAGAGCACTCTTTAAGTCTTTAATTTCCTGCTAGTGGACATCTTGGATGGATGACATTCCTTTCATCAAGCTCGCGACCTCATCATTCAGACCTTGAATCTTCTTTTGTGCTTCTTCTTTTTCCAGAGTAATGTGCTTCTTTAACTGCAGGGACTCCATCAATAGCGTATTGTTAAACTCATCCAAAGTGACTACTTTGGACTCCATAGCTCCAAAAGCCTGTAAAAGCAAAATTGGTTAGTAATCTTGAAATTATTTATTGCAAAATAAATGTATAAATTCTTACAGGACTTACATCTGAGGCAACAGCAAAGAACTTCTTCCTGATATCTTCGACCTCCATATCTTCAAAAACTCCAACTTCCACAATCTCCTTCTCTTCACTTTTTCTCTTCTTTAATCTGGATCCAACAGACGTTGCGGATTCAATCTTCGGCTTGACCGGCGGCTTATTGACAGAACTCATCCCAACAAACGTTTCCAGGTCTTTCAATGAGAATCCTTGGGTAGACTTAGAAACTGTTCAAAAGAAGGAAAATTCATTATTTCAAAAATAACAAAGAAGGAGACAAAGTTTTAAGCAAAAATCTTACCCGTCGACATCTTGTAAGAAGACAACTCCTGACTGGAAATACGAAAAGCTCTAATTTCTGGGATCTTAAAGGACCTGTCCTCAACAGAAAGCCCCCTTAAAGCCTCTAATTTCTTTACAGAAAACTCCGATGGTGGAAATATCTCCGCCCACCTGATATCCGCAAGCACAAAAAAGAAAAAATTACAAGTTCAGTTAAGAAGCAAAGGAAAGTTCAAAGAAAAAGATATATACCTCCCCTGTTCCATCTCCACGGGACACTATCATCACAACCTAAAGATTTTATATCAATAAAAAAATAACGACCCTTCCAACCTCGGTCATTTACAGAAACCTTCAAGAACGCTGTATCAACCCCAGCCTTCGTTTTTAACTGGTAACGCTTGAAACCAAAGGACTGCAAATCGTACACTAGAGCCAGTTCATTTAAGCCTATTCCTAAGTTATACTATTGGTTTACTCTCAAGACGCAAGAAAAGAGTCGCCATACCATGGGCATTAACTGGACATATGCTACCTGGGTTCTATTGAAGAAATCAGACACGAGTGGGGGAAAAGGGTAAGTAAACCCTAAAGTAAAAGGGTACTCGTAGAAAGCAATCCATGAAGGGGACACAAAATCAACTTTTAAGGAAACATCGAATGGACGAAAAACAGGAACTCAGGAAGACATTGATGATTTTTGAAAAGATCAAGTTGGGAATCGTTAAAAACACAAACTTCATTATCAGGATTGGCTTGCAGAACCTCACAAATGAAGTCGTCAGGTTCTGCATTCTTACCTTTACCCGAAGGACTAGGAACCAAATACTTAGGTTTGGACCACTTTGTTTTTCCCATGATGAAGAATCAAAAACAGGAAGGACAAGGAAGAAGAAAATTATTACCTCGCGTTCTTCACCGTAAAAAGAGAGAAAATAGAAGACTGTGAAGAAGAAAAGAAGAAAAGTCTCTTTTTATTAACCCTAACTGTCCAAAATGCCTAGAAACTCGCGAGTGTGTTCATTACCCTAGGATTCTATCACGTCTAATCAACCGTTAGAGATTCATGAATCCACTAGAAGTATGTGGAAACTTATCTTTTAACCCGCTGTAAAAAGTAAGTTTGGGGGCAATTGTTATGGGTAAAAATTCACACGACGACATCTTCAAGGATAGCGACGTCCTGATAACTTACAGCCTTGTAAGTATTTATTTTATTTATTTATTAATGATTATGTTATTAAATCTTTTATGCAGATAACAATTATCCAGCACGTGCCAATTCAAAGATCAAAGAAGACTCTTCAAAGACTTGGTCATATGAGGATAAATATCCGAGTTTTTAGGATAGTTGGTTAGGCTAAGGTTATCTTATGTTTTCTTTGTATTTATAGCAAGTTAGAGGCAGCACATACACACACGCTCACAAACTCATTACTATCATCCGCCATAGCTATTCTTGTAACTCAATACATTAATACGACCATTTAGGGGTGGTAGGTGCTCAAAAACACCTCCCGAGGTTTTGTGCCGGCGAGTGAATTATCTCAAGGACGTTCCTCGTATAAATCATTGTTCCATTGTTATTCATCATCTTTCTTCAAACAGTTTTATTCCATTGCACCCTCCTTCTAATTTCAAGACTAAACATCATTTTTCTTTGCTTAATTTAGTTCTTATTGTTTTTTCACCAAAACACAAGTATACGAGATTAAAACTGGTAAAAGATTTTAACAAAAAAAACTAAAATTCCAGGTTTATGAGTGCATCTACATAAGCCAAAACACAAAGGCAGTGTGTTATCACCTATTGACCATGACTTGAGCTAAATCAATAACTATCTAAAAGCAAGGTTTTCGCAATTTTGAGCAGAGTTAGGGGCATTTTCGTTAATGTACAGGATGGATGTCCCTTATGCAAGAAGCTTGCCTAAACTTCCATGGCATTAGTGGTAAATATACTTGGCGCCAGGGGTATTTCGGGCATAAAATAGGCAGCTCTCTGTACCTATTGCCATTTGTCTGCATAGTGAGGACACGTGTTCATTAAATCTACACGAGTTGGCTTCTCCACCAAACCTCTCAACCAAATTTCACATTTATAATCCACATCACTCACACACAGTTCAACACGCAGCACACACACAGATGCATCTTCCTCTCTCTGTTTATCTCGGTTCTACAGATGCATCTTCCTCTCTCTGTTTATCTTTGTACATGCTTGCCTTTGTGATATCTTTCTTGATAGGTTAAAGGGATCCTGAAAAATCTCAACTAGCACTGCAAAGAGAAAATAATTTTATGTGACTAAGAAGAAATAAAGAAATGTTTCTCATTAAACAGGGAGATGATAACTTTTACAAAATGAAGGATTCATCAAGTTACAATAAGAACCTGTGAATTAGATGATGTAATTATCTGCCTTTTCAGCTGTATATTCAAGTCATATCTCCAGACTTCGACTGGGTTCTCTCATCAACCAACGTTACTAGCCATGAATATGCAACCACCAGCCGCCGCCACTCGCCGCCGCCGACGGTCACCACCCGCCACCAGTAATGTAGCAAAACAAAAAATGAAAGAACAAAATAAACCCAAAATTAAGAGAGGGAAGAGACGAAGAGTGAAAAGTCGGAGAAAAAAGAGGGGAAGAGAGAGAGGGAAGACGTTGGAAGGCCATGGAAGTGGTAGGTAGTCATTGAACGGTGACGGTGGTGGTTGAGGTTGTCATGTCCCCCACCATGATTGTAATTTATTTTTCTATTAATAAAATCTAGGGAGGTGCCGCCCTCCTTTCGTCGGACGGTGGTGGTGGATGAACAAGCATTTGAACACAACAACAAAGAACCAAAAGAGTAACCCAGATCCATCCATCCCTTAGTTTCAAGATGTAAACCCAAAATTGAGGAATAAAGAAAGAGACGGAGAAAGAGGAGGCAAAGGGGACTGATGGTGAAGTAGCGCATAGAGAAGAGACGGAGAGAGTTGACCAAGCCTTGACTCAGAATAGTCATTATAGGTTGAAGCCTTTGTCCCGGCCGTCCTTAGTCGGACGTAAGACCAGTTTTCCCGTCAAACTCCCCAAAGATGGAGTTGACCAAGCCTTGACTCAGAATAGTCATTATAGGTTGAACCCTTTATCCCGGCCGTCCTCAGTCAGACGTAAGACCAGTTTTCCCGTCAAACTCCCCAAAGATGGAGTTGACCAAACCTTGACTCAGAATAGTCATTATAGGTTGAGACCCTTCCCCCGCCGTCCTTAGTCGGACGTAAGACCAATTTTCCTGTCAAACTCCCCAAAGATGGAGTTGACCAAACCTTGACTCAGAATAGTCATTATAGGTTGAGACCCTTGTCCCCGGCCGTCCTTAGTCGGACATAAGACCAGTTTTCCCGTCAAACTCCCCAAAGATGGAGTTGACCAAACCTTGACTCAGAATAGTCATTATAGGTGGAGACCCTTGTCCCCGGCCGTCCTTAGTCGGATGTAAGACCATTTTTCCCATCAAACTCCCCAAAGATGGAGTTGACTAAGCCTTGACCCAGAATGATCTCTTTAGGTTCAAGCCCTTGTCCCTGGTCGTCCTTAGTTGGACGTAAGACCAGTTTTCCCGTCAAGCTCCCCAAAGGTGGAGTTGACCCAAGTCAAACCTTGACTCAAAATAGTCATTATAGGTTGAAAACTTGTCCTCGGCTGTCACGACCCGGAAACTAGGCTCTATTTTATTGATAATAAATAATTATTATTTATTTATTTGCTTATTTATTTATTTAAATTATTATTTATTTAAATATTTATGTGTGCATATTATGTTTCATAATAATTATGCCTAGCATTTTATTTGGGGTCATTTGGGCTAGTGTGGAAGTGTTGAGTCTTAATTGTTAGTCGGGAGTGTAAGTAATTGTGTTAGTAGATGGGGAGGGGGTCTAGTTGTAATTCTTTAAAATAATTCCCCTACTCCCTCTCTTCTCCCCCTCACCTCCCTCACTCACACTCCCTCCATCTCCAGCAACACTCTCTCTCTCTCTCCTTGTGGGTAAGTTTCTTTCTCTTTCATTCTCTCTTCATTTTCTCCATCTTCCTCTTGTAATCTCTCATTTCTTAAAACGTGAACCTTGTTTAGATCGTCGATAGGATCGCGTAGAACCAAAAAGAATTGAATTCCGTCAACTTTGAGATTTATCAAGTAAGTTGCTTTTCCCCCATTTTTATGCTAAAATGTTCCTTTCATGTTCATATAATGCTTTAGTTGTTATATATGAAGTTTGATTGAGTTTGAGATTTATTTGGAATTTATTTGAGTTTTTGGGCAAAAATGGTGATATTATGATTTTGGGATTTAATCTTTGATTGGAGTTGTTAGATGATGTGATTTAGGTCCCCTCTTAGCTTAAATGTGGTTTTGGTTCATTGTGGAATTTGTTAGAAGGATTGGTTTGGAGTATTTTAGAGATTGGGGTGATTTTGGTTCGAACTTAAGGAACCCAGCTCTGTTTTCCCGACTGGAATCCAGACCAGCCGCCCGCCCGACCCCCTCCAGGCGCCTGCCTACATGTCATTTTCTGATGACCAGACCTTCTGGTCATTCAGGCGCCCGCTCGCTCCATGCCAGGCGCCCGCCCGCCCCCTGTTCCAGGAATTTGACCTTTTTGCTTGGTTTAAGACTTAAGGCTTAACTAGTTGAGGTTTATTTCTTCTGATTAACTTAAGATAATACCGTGGAGCACTTTAGTAATTAAAATTGGTTCCTTGTGAACAATAGTGTTATGTAATTTGATCAAGTATTGTTTGGGCATCTTATGATGTGTCCGTGTTTGTTCCAACCGAATTGAATTTCGCGTAAGACTTTAGAGGGTTGTCATTGAACACTAAAATGTAGGGTTTAGTCCGGTCGTGATCATGTTCTAATAAGGGTAACCTTTTGGATTCGTTTGGAGTGTTTAGAGTTGGTTCGTTATGGACGGAGGCAAAGCGTGAATTGGCGAGTGGGTACTTACGGTTTGATTAACCTTAAGGTGTATTCATTCTGATTTCCTACTTTGGAATTTCAGGCGTAAGAGATGGTTGAGTTCATGGTCCTAGTATATCTTCATGAGTAAATGTTTAGGGTCATTTTGGTAATAGTCCTTGTGCTATTTGTGAGCGACCGTCTGGGTTGCGCTCTTTATGAATAACTTGTAGGTATCCTATTTAGGATGTATTTGGTGCGTGCCTTATCTTGGAATCATTATGTTTTAATGGTCAATGTTGTTGGACTCTTTTATGAGAAACTCCTTGTGCTATTGTTGTTGAACTCTTCTTGAGTAATCATTTGCATCTTTTATGGTGATTAATTGGTATGATTCCCTACTTTGGAATCCTTTGTTGTTTATCGTGCTAGTATTTTATTACTTAGCCTTTACGTGAAAGTCCAGCTGGTATTTTGTGTGTGTTTGGGCGATGCGAAACATTATGATGGCACAGCCAAGTCCATTGTGATTGTTGACCATTGTTTTGCCCCATTATTACCCTCCTCCAGATTGGCCTTGGATGTGAGAAGAGCTAGCTCCTTTGTGTGCATTTTAGCTTTACTTGGAGCATGACTTTGTGGCATGTCTCCCGTCCCTTGTGACACTTCATTTGGTTATTGATTCTGGTACCAGATTTCTCTTCAGCTTTTATGCTACTATGAAGATGGTTTGTTTGATCTATGGGTTGATTGGTAGCTTCTGACCGGGGATTTCTCTTCAGCTTTCATGCTATTATGAAGATGATGATTTGTGGATTATTGAAGCTGCGCAGCGACCTTTATTTGGTTCTTTCAGTTGGGTGAAACCTTGGCTATGTATCCACTTATGAGTGTTTATTTCAGCTTTATGTGTTGCTTGATGAGCTGGTCGTTATTTCCAACCGGTATGGGACGGTTGGCGATAGGGAGCCTCTCATTTGTTGTTATATGGTTATTTATATGATTGATTATTGGATATTACTGTTTGACAGCATGTCACTTATTATTCCGCTGCTATCTGTCTTATGTTAATTGCTATTGGTCATTGCATATTAGCATGTCATGTAGTTGCATTAGTAACTTACTGAGATTTTATCTCACCCCGTTTATTTCCATCTTTGTTTTTCCTTAACCCCCCCCAGGAGGAAAAGGATTAGGATTCGCGGATCGAGGAGGACGTCGAGAGGATTGAGATTTTGGGTCAGGTTGTTATGGATCGGTTTACATTATTTAAATGTATAACCTTTTGGGGATAGTTTTACCTTCATTGACGTCATTAGGATTTGTGTATTTGTATTTTGTTGTGCATAAACTTGTGGGAGTTTATGATAGTTGTAATTGGTTTTTATCAAACTTGGTTTTGTAAAACTTGGGATCATTACCTTTTGGTATCAAATGAAATTTTTAGCTTCGGCATTTCATAGTTTTGGTTTTAAGTCGACGTCCAGCTCGCGAGTTCCGGGCCCGCGGGGTCGGGGTCGCGACAGTTGGTATCAGAGCGATGGTTTGGCTCTAAGTATAAGTCTAGGTGGATTAGTATGACCTAGGTGGGTAGTTGTGTTCGGAGTGAGTAACGGTTGATGTTTTATGCAGGTATTTGTTCTAAATGGCTAGAAGAAGAGCTGGTGAAGGCATCAGTGGGACTCAGAATCTTATTAGTCTAAGGTAAGAAAACCGTGCAATGTTTCAGGACAGGTTTGAAGCGGCCGTGAAATCAATTCATGACCAAGGGCCGAGAGAGGAACATGTAGCACCTCCGTGATATGGGTTGGAGCAATTCTTGAAGTTGAAACCAAGTGAGTACGACGGTGAGCCGGATGTGAAGAAAGCCGAGCTATGGATAGAATCGATGGAGAAAATCTACGATGTCTTTGGTTGCACTGATGAGGATAGGGTTCTGTTTTTAGCTTATAAGCTCGTGGGGACTGCGGAACATTGGTGGAAGGCACTGAAGACCAGTTGGGATGCGACTCTTGTACCATATCCTTGGGAGTGGTTCGTGAGGAAATTCAAGGATCATTTTATCTCTCTAGTGAATCAAAACCGGAAAGAGATCGAGTTCCTCAGCTTGGAGCAAGGCATGATGTCAGTAGCACAGTACTCGGCTAAGTTCGCAGAATTAGCCAGGTGTTGTGACTACCTTGTGCGGACCGAGGAGCAGAAAGCGATGAGATTGATCAGGGGTTTGAAGACAGCTATTAGGACTCAACTTTTAGCCCAAAGAATTCAACCTTTTCAGGATGCGGTGGATCGGGCCTACTTGATTGAGCAGGATACTGGGGAACACAAAAGGAAGACTGAGATGGTTAACCCGGGTAAGCAAGGAGGGCAGAGTAAGTCACAACAGCAACATTCGGATAACAGAGGTAATTCTGGAGTGCAAACTCGATTCAGAGGGCAACTTCAAGGGCAACCAACAGTAGGAAATCAAGGTTCTTATAAGGGGACACGAAATGGGAAAGTCTGCAGCTTCTGTCAGAGGATAGGACACTCAGAAGACAAGTGTTGAAGAAGCAAGGAAAATGTGTGAAGTGTGGTCAGTTGGGACACTTCGTAAAAGATTGTCCGAGGTTTAGAGTTCAGTCATCGGGGACAAGAACTGGAATACCACAGGGTCAGAAAAGGGATGCTTCGGGGAAGCCCAAGGTTTCAGGTAGAGTATTGGCAATCAATCAGCGCAACGGGTGATTCATCAGTTTCAGGAGGTATTAATTTTATGTCGAGAGAGCGAGCGCGTGCATTTTAGGATCATCGCATTTATGTGTTTCTATGCATTAGTTGCATTTATTTCTCTTGAGTCTTTGACTTATGTTTTGTCAGTGTCTACTCCTATGGAGGAGTTTAGGGTATCTGATGAAGTCTTATGTGCTTATGATGTGCTTAAGTATGGTTATGTCTTACCTGCTAATTAGCCATGTTGCTATTACAAGATTTTGATGTTACTATTGCTTTAGTCTATTGTTGTAGAGGGATTGCTATATTCTCCATTCCTAATTTCTTAAAACTGTTTGAGACCGTTCTCTGGGTAGAGTTATACCTATCTTTTCTTAATTGAAATCCGAGTATTTAGTTTCGGTCGAATTGTTGGGTGTGATTATTATTTGTAAGATTTCCATTTTCCTCCGTATAGTACCTAGTGTTTAAGGGGAAACTTGGGTTAAATTGAATTGTGTGGTACAAGGTTGTAGTACCGATAATTAGATCAATATCTATATTGTAACGGTTGAGTTGTAAAAGTTGAGGATTCAACCGAGGGTTTCTTGTTAAGAGATTTCGTTTCCTTTTAGTACATCTCCGTGAGTACATCGAGATTGATTAGTATGGAGGGATGCGTGAATTGTTATGGGTAATGAGTGTATGGTGGAGTGTATAATCGATAATGGTGGTAAGCGTGTTAAGTTAGAAAGGACTAATAAGTACATTTTGGGAGAGTAACAATTTCTCGATCTATGTTAAAGTCATTTTGAATTTTGGTTAGATAGTGGTTCTATGGTCCTAAATCTCTCCTTGGTGGCGTTGCGCGATTTGGACCAAGGGTATGTGAAGAAAGTCGAGTATCAATATTTGGGCATAATTAAAGAATATTGTGATTTGGTAATGGAGCTATTGGCATGAGGCTAGCTAATTAGTTTATGATTTTGGTAGTACCATTGAGCCTAAGTATCATTAGGTTAATAAATGTATGCGTGAGAGACTAACTTGAATTAGCTATTGAGGATTTGAGATTTGTTGATTTCCTTGGGTTTATGAGCACGGATTATAATTTAAATGGGAGTTAGAGAAAATCTTTTGAAGATGAAATTTGGATCGTTTTGCGGACTATTGAGTATATTGAATTGGTTAGGCTTCAAGACCGGATTAATGAAGGGATGAGAGTATAACATAGATTAAGTGGACACTTTGTACGAGAAATTTTGGGGTCGTATGGTACTATTAATTTAAGGTGTTAACTCAAAGTGAAAGCACTATAATGGTAATCCTTAGAGAAGTAGCCATTTCGATGAGTATTGTGGAAATAGAAATTCATTTAGCCTTTTTATATTTTAAAAGCTAATTAGGCTCGGGATGGTGATGTTTTGAATCTCTGGGGAATACTACTAAGTATGTGATTTACAAGAGGAAACACCTTTGCAGTGTAATTAAGGTTATGAATAAGATGAGCTTAGGATATCTCGAGAGTTATGTTTGGGAGCAATTGGGATTCTCCAATTTTGATTATGGATTCTAATTAGTAGTGAAGGTTATGATTGAAGGAAGTTATGTGCAAGAGGTCGTGGTATGGTGAACATTATTTAAGGTTACTACGTGGTGGTTTAGAATGGATTATTGAGGAATTTGGGAAATGACGAAACTATCGTATTAATGGCTACTTGATCTTTCGGGTAAGTCTCGTTAAAATTCGGGTCGAATTTTCTTTAAGGGGGAGTGAATGTCACGACCCGGAAACTAGGCTCTATTTTATTGATAATAAATAATTATTATTTATTTATTTGCTTATTTATTTATTTAAATTATTATTTATTTAAATATTTATGTGTGCATATTATGTTTCATAATAATTATGCCTAGCATTTTATTTGGGGTCATTTGCGCTAGTGTGGAAGTGTTGAGTCTTAATTGTTAGTCGGGAGTGTAAGTAATTGTGTTAGTAGATGGGGAGGGGGTCTAGTTGTAATTCTTTAAAATAATTCCCCTACTCCCTCTCTTCTCCCCCTCACCTCCCTCACTCACACTCCCCCTATCTCCAGCAACACTCTCTCTCTCTCTCCTTGTGGGTAAGTTTCTTTCTCTTTCATTCTCTCTTCATTTTCTCCATCTCTCATCTCTCCGTCGTCGATAGGATCGCGTAGAACCAAAAAGAATTGAATTCCGTCAACTTTGAGATTTATCAAGTAAGTTGCTTTTCCCCCATTTTTATGCTAAAATGTTCCTTTCATGTTCATATAATGCTTTAGTTGTTATATATGAAGTTTGATTGAGTTTGAGATTTATTTGGAATTTATTTGAGTTTTTGGGCAAAAATGGTGATATTATGATTTTGGGATTTAATCTTTGATTGGAGTTGTTAGATGATGTGATTTAGGTCCCCTCTTAGCTTAAATGTGGTTTTGGTTCATTGTGGAATTTGTTAGAAGGATTGGTTTGGAGTATTTTAGAGATTGGGGTGATTTTGGTTCGAACTTAAGGAACCCAGCTCTGTTTTCCCGACTGGAATCCAGACCAGCCGCCCGCCCGACCCCCTCCAGGCGCCCGCCTACATGTCATTTTCTGATGACCAGACCTTCTGGTCATTCAGGCGCCCGCTCGCTCCATGCCAGGCGCCCGCCCGCCCCCTGTTCCAGGAATTTGACCTTTTTGCTTGGTTTAAGACTTAAGGCTTAACTAGTTGAGGTTTATTTCTTCTGATTAACTTAAGATAACACCGTGGAGCACTTTAGTAATTAAAATTGGTTCCTTGTGAACAATAGTGTTATGTAATTTGATCAAGTATTGTTTGGGCATCTTATGATGTGTCCGTGTTTGTTCCAACCGAATTGAATTTCGCGTAAGACTTGGTCTAGGTTTTAGGCGATGTCCTATAGTACCTAGAGGGTTGTCATTGAACACTAAAATGTAGGGTTTAGTCCGGTCGTGATCATGTTCTAATAAGGGTAACCTTTTGGATTCGTTTGGAGTGTTTAGAGTTGGTTCGTTATGGACGGAGGCAAAGCGTGAATTGGCGAGTGGGTACTTACGGTTTGATTAACCTTAAGGTGTATTCATTCTGATTTCCTACTTTGGAATTTCAGGTGTAAGAGATGGTTGAGTTCATGGTCCTAGTATATCTTCATGAGTAAATGTTTAGGGTCATTTTGGTAATAGTCCTTGTGCTATTTGTGAGCGACCGTCTGGGTTGTGCTCTTTATGAGTAACTTGTAGGTATCCTATTTAGGATGTATTTGGTGCGTGCCTTATCTTGGAATCATTATGTTTTAATGGTCAATGTTGTTGGACTCTTTTATGAGAAACTCCTTGTGCTATTGTTGTTGAACTCTTCTTGAGTAATCATTTGCATCTTTTATGGTGATTAATTGGTATGATTCCCTACTTTGGAATCCTTTGTTGTTTATCGTGCTAGTATTTTATTACTTAGCCTTTACGTGAAAGTCCAGCTGGTATTTTGTGTGTGTTTGGGCGATGCGAAACATTATGATGGCACAGCCAAGTCCATTGTGATTGTTGACCATTGTTTTGCCCCATTATTACCCTCCTCCAGATTGGCCTTGGATGTGAGAAGAGCTAGCTCCTTTGTGTGCATTTTAGCTTTACTTGGAGCATGACTTTGTGGCATGTCTACCGTCCCTTGTGACACTTCATTTGGTTATTGGTTCCGGTACCAGATTTCTCTTCAGCTTTTATGCTACTATGAAGATGGTTTGTTTGATCTATGGGTTGATTGGTCGCTTCTGACCGGGGATTTCTCTTCAGCTTTCATGCTATTATGAAGATGATGATTTGTGGATTATTGAAGCTGCGCAGGGACCTTTATTTGGTTCTTTCAGTTGGGTGAAACATTGGCTATGTATCCACTTATGAGTGTTTATTTCAGCTTTATGTGTTGCTTGATGAGCTGGTCGTTATTTCCAACCGGTATGGGACGGTTGGCGATAGGGAGCCTCTCATTTGTTGTTATATGGTTATTTATATGATTGATTATTGGATATTACTGTTTGACAGCATGTCACTTATTATTCCGCTGCTATCTGTCTTATGTTAATTGCTATTGGTCATTGCATATTAGCATGTCATGTAGTTGCATTAGTAACTTACTGAGATTTTATCCCACCCCGTTTATTTCCATCTTTGTTTTTCCTTAACCCCCCCCAGGAGGAAAAGGATTAGGATTTGCGGATCGAGGAGGACGTCGAGAGGATTGAGATTTTGGGTCAGGTTGTTATGGATCGGTTTACATTATTTAAATGTATAACCTTTTGGGGATAGTTTTACCTTCATTGACGTCATTAGGATTTGTGTATTTGTTTTTGTTGTGCATAAACTTGTGGGAGTTTATGATAGTTGTAATTGGTTTTTATCAAACTTGGTTTTGTAAAACTTGGGATCATTACCTTTTGGTATCAAATGAAATTTTTAGCTTCGGCATTTCATAGTTTTGGTTTTAAGTCGACGTCCAGCTCGCGAGTTCCGGGCCCGCGGGGTCGGGGTCGCGACAGTTGGTATCAGAGCGATGGTTTGGCTCTAAGTATAAGTCTAGGTGGATTAGTATGACCTAGGTGGGTAGTTGTGTTCGGAGTGAGTAACGGTTGATGTTTTATGCAGGTATTTGTTCTAAATGGCTAGAAGAAGAGCTGGTGAAGGCATCAGTGGGACTCAGAATCTTATTAGTCTAAGGTAAGAAAACCGTGCAATGTTTCAGGACAGGTTTGAAGCGGCCGTGAAATCAATTCATGACCAAGGGCCGAGAGAGGAACATGTAGCACCTCCGTGATATGGGTTGGAGCAATTCTTGAAGTTGAAACCAAGTGAGTACGACGGTGAGCCGGATGTGAAGAAAGCCGAGCTATGGATAGAATCGATGGAGAAAATCTACGATGTCTTTGGTTGCACTGATGAGGATAGGGTTCTGTTTTCAGCTTATAAGCTCGTGGGGACTGCGGAACATTGGTGGAAGGCACTGAAGACCAGTTGGGATGCGACTCTTGTACCATATCCTTGGGAGTGGTTCGTGAGGAAATTCAAGGATCATTTTATCTCTCTAGTGAATCAAAATCGGAAAGAGATCGAGTTCCTCAGCTTGGAGCAAGGCATGATGTCAGTAGCACAGTACTCGGCTAAGTTCGCAGAATTAGCCAGGTGTTGTGACTACCTTGTGCGGACCGAGGAGCAGAAAGCGATGAGATTGATCAGGGGTTTGAAGACAGCTATTAGGACTCAACTTTTAGCCCAAAGAATTCAACCTTTTCAGGATGCGGTGGATCGGGCCTACTTGATTGAGCAGGATATTGGGGAACACAAAAGGAAGACTGAGATGGTTAACCCGGGTAAGCAAGGAGGGCAGAGTAAGTCACAACAGCAACATTCGGATAACAGAGGTAATTCTGGAGTGCAAACTCGATTCAGAGGGCAACTTCAAGGGCAACCAACAGTAGGAAATCAAGGTTCTTATAAGGGGACACGAAATGGGAAAGTCTGCAGCTTCTGTCAGAGGATAGGACACTCAGAAGACAAGTGTTGGAAGAAGCAAGGAAAATGTGTGAAGTGTGGTCAGTTGGGACACTTCGTTAAAGATTGTCCGAGGTTTAGAGTTCAGTCATCGGGGACAAGAACTGGAATACCACAGGGTCAGAAAAGGGATGCTTCGGGGAAGCCCAAGGTTTCAGGTAGAGTATTGGCAATCAATCAGCGCAACGGGTGATTCATCAGTTTCAGGAGGTATTAATTTTATGTCGAGAGAGCGAGCGCGTGCATTTTAGGATCATCGCATTTATGTGTTTCTATGCATTAGTTGCATTTATTTCTCTTGAGTCTTTGACTTATGTTTTGTCAGTGTCTACTCCTATGGAGGAGTTTAGGGTATCTGATGAAGTCTTATGTGCTTATGATGTGCTTAAGTATGGTTATGTCTTACCTGCTAATTAGCCATGTTGCTATTACAAGATTTTGATGTTACTATTGCTTTAGTCTATTGTTGTAGAGGGATTGCTATATTCTCCATTCCTAATTTCTTAAAACTGTTTGAGACCGTTCTCTGGGTAGAGTTATACCTATCTTTTCTTAATTGAAATCCGAGTATTTAGTTTCGGTCGAATTGTTGGGTGTGATTATTATTTGTAAGATTTCCATTTTCCTCCGTATAGTACCTAGTGTTTAAGGGGAAACTTGGGTTAAATTGAATTGTGTGGTACAAGGTTGTAGTACCGATAATTAGATCAATATCTATATTGTAACGGTTGAGTTGTAAAAGTTGAGGATTCAACCGAGGGTTTCTTGTTAAGAGATTTCGTTTCCTTTTAGTACATCTCCGTGAGTACATCGAGATTGATTAGTATGGAGGGATGCGTGAATTGTTATGGGTAATGAGTGTATGGTGGAGTGTATAATCGATAATGGTGGTAAGCGTGTTAAGTTAGAAAGGACTAATAAGTACATTTTGGGAGAGTAACAATTTCTCGATCTATGTTAAAGTCATTTTGAATTTTGGTTAGATAGTGGTTCTATGGTCCTAAATCTCTCCTTGGTGGCGTTGCGCGATTTGGACCAAGGGTATGTGAAGAAAGTCGAGTATCAATATTTGGGCATAATTAAAGAATATTGTGATTTGGTAATGGAGCTATTGGCATGAGGCTAGCTAATTAGTTTATGATTTTGGTAGTACCATTGAGCCTAAGTATCATTAGGTTAATAAATGTATGCGTGAGAGACTAACTTGAATTAGCTATTGAGGATTTGAGATTTGTTGATTTCCTTGGGTTTATGAGCACGGATTATAATTTAAATGGGAGTTAGAGAAAATCTTTTGAAGATGAAATTTGGATCGTTTTGCGGACTATTGAGTATATTGAATTGGTTAGGCTTCAAGACCGGATTAATGAAGGGATGAGAGTATAACATAGATTAAGTGGACACTTTGTACGAGAAATTTTGGGGTCGTATGGTACTATTAATTTAAGGTGTTAACTCAAAGTGAAAGCACTATAATGGTAATCCTTAGAGAAGTAGCCATTTCGATGAGTATTGTGGAAATAGAAATTCATTTAGCCTTTTTATATTTTAAAAGCTAATTAGGCTCGGGATGGTGATGTTTTGAATCTCTGGGGAATACTACTAAGTATGTGATTTACAAGAGGAAACACCTTTGCAGTGTAATTAAGGTTATGAATAAGATGAGCTTAGGATATCTCGAGAGTTATGTTTGGGAGCAATTGGGATTCTCCAATTTTGATTATGGATTCTAATTAGTAGTGAAGGTTATGATTGAAGGAAGTTATGTGCAAGAGGTCGTGGTATGGTGAACATTATTTAAGGTTACTACGTGGTGGTTTAGAATGGATTATTGAGGAATTTGGGAAATGACGAAACTATCGTATTAATGGCTACTTGATCTTTCGGGTAAGTCTCGTTAAAATTCGGGTCGAATTTTCTTTAAGGGGGAGTGAATGTCACGACCCGGAAACTAGGCTCTATTTTATTGATAATAAATAATTATTATTTATTTATTTGCTTATTTATTTATTTAAATTATTATTTATTTAAATATTTATGTGTGCATATTATGTTTCATAATAATTATGCCTAGCATTTTATTTGGGGTCATTTGGGCTAGTGTGGAAGTGTTGAGTCTTAATTGTTAGTCGGGAGTGTAAGTAATTGTGTTAGTAGATGGGGAGGGGGTCTAGTTGTAATTCTTTAAAATAATTCCCCTACTCCCTCTCTTCTCCCCCTCACCTCCCTCACTCACACTCCCTCCATCTCAAGCAACACTCTCTCTCTCTCTCTCTCTCCTTGTGGGTAAGTTTCTTTCTCTTTCATTCTCTCTTCATTTTCTCCATCTTCCTCTTGTAATCTCTCATTTTTTAAAACGTAAACCTTGTTTAGATCGTCGATAGGATCGCGTAGAACCAAAAAGAATTGAATTCCGTCAACTTTGAGATTTATCAAGTAAGTTGCTTTTCCCCATTTTTATGCTAAAATGTTCCTTTCATGTTCATATAATGCTTTAGTTGTTATATATGAAGTTTGATTGAGTTTGAGATTTATTTGGAATTTATTTGAGTTTTTGGGCAAAAATGGTGATATTATGATTTTGGGATTTAATCTTGGATTGGAGTTGTTAGATGATGTGATTTAGGTCCCCTCTTAGCTTAAATGTGGTTTTGGTTCATTGTGGAATTTGTTAGAAGGATTGGTTTGGAGTATTTTAGAGATTGGGGTGATTTTGGTTCGAACTTAAGGAACCCAGCTCTGTTTTCCCGACTGGAATCCAGACCAGCCGCCCGCCCGACCCCCTCCAGGCGCCCGCCTACATGTCATTTTCTGATGACCAGACCTTCTGGTCATTCAGGCGCCCGCTCGCTCCATGCCAGGCGCCCGCCCGCCCCCTGTTCCAGGAATTTGACCTTTTTGCTTGGTTTAAGACTTAAGGCTTAACTAGTTGAGGTTTATTTCTTCTGATTAACTTAAGATAACACCGTGGAGCACTTTAGTAATTAAAATTGGTTCCTTGTGAACAATAGTGTTATGTAATTTGATCAAGTATTGTTTGGGCATCTTATGATGTGTCCGTGTTTGTTCCAACCGAATTGAATTTCGCGTAAGACTTGGTCTAGGTTTTAGGCGATGTCCTATAGTACCTAGAGGGTTGTCATTGAACACTAAAATGTAGGGTTTAGTCCGGTCGTGATCATGTTCTAATAAGGGTAACCTTTTGGATTCGTTTGGAGTGTTTAGAGTTGGTTCGTTATGGACGGAGGCAAAGCGTGAATTGGCGAGTGGGTACTTACGGTTTGATTAACCTTAAGGTGTATTCATTCTGATTTCCTACTTTGGAATTTCAGGCGTAAGAGATGGTTGAGTTCATGGTCCTAGTATATCTTCATGAGTAAATGTTTAGGGTCATTTTGGTAATAGTCCTTGTGCTATTTGTGAGCGACCGTCTGGGTTGTTCTCTTTATGAGTAACTTGTAGGTATCCTATTTAGGATGTATTTGGTGCGTGCCTTATCTTGGAATCATTATGTTTTAATGGTCAATGTTGTTGGACTCTTTTATGAGAAACTCCTTGTGCTATTGTTGTTGAACTCTTCTTGAGTAATCATTTGCATCTTTTATGGTGATTAATTGGTATGATTCCCTACTTTGGAATCCTTTGTTGTTTATCGTGCTAGTATTTTATTACTTAGCCTTTACGTGAAAGTCCAGGTGGTATTTTGTGTGTGTTTGGGCGATGCGAAACATTATGATGGCACGGCCAAGTCCATTGTGATTGTTGACCATTGTTTTACCCCATTATTACCCTCCTCCAGATTGGCCTTGGATGTGAGAAGAGCTAGCTCCTTTGTGTGCATTTTAGCTTTACTTGGAGCATGACTTTGTGGCATGTCTCCCGTCCCTTGTGACACTTCATTTGGTTATTGGTTCCGGTACCAGATTTCTCTTCAGCTTTTATGCTACTATGAAGATGGTTTGTTTGATCTATGGGTTGATTGGTCGCTTCTGACCGGGGATTTCTCTTCAGCTTTCATGCTATTATGAAGATGATGATTTGTGGATTATTGAAGCTGCGCAGCGACCTTTATTTGGTTCTTTCAGTTGGGTGAAACCTTGGCTATGTATCCACTTATGAGTGTTTATTTCAGCTTTATGTGTTGCTTGATGAGCTGGTCGTTATTTCCAACCGGTATGGGACGGTTGGCGATAGGGAGCCTCTCATTTGTTGTTATATGGTTATTTATATGATTGATTATTGGATATTACTGTTTGATAGCATGTCACTTATTATTCCGCTGCTATCTGTCTTATGTTAATTGCTATTGGTCATTGCATATTAGCATGTCATGTAGTTGCATTAGTAACTTACTGAGATTTTATCTCACCCCGTTTATTTCCATCTTTGTTTTTCCTTAACCCCCCCCAGGAGGAAAAGATTAGGATTCGCGGATCGAGGAGGACGTCGAGAGGATTGAGATTTTGGGTCAGGTTGTTATGGATCGGTTTACATTATTTAAATGTATAACCTTTTGGGGATAATTTTACCTTCATTGACGTCATTAGGATTTGTGTATTTGTATTTTGTTGTGCATAAACTTGTGGGAGTTTATGATAGTTGTAATTGGTTTTTATCAAACTTGGTTTTGTAAAACTTGGGATCATTACCTTTTGGTATCAAATGAAATTTTTAGCTTCGGTATTTCATAGTTTTGGTTTTAAGTCGACGTCCAGCTCGCGAGTTCCGGGCCCGCGGGGTCGGGGTCGCGACAGTTGGTATCAGAGCGATGGTTTGGCTCTAAGTATAAGTCTAGGTGGATTAGTATGACCTAGGTGGGTAGTTGTGTTCGGAGTGAGTAACGGTTGATGTTTTATGCAGGTATTTGTTCTAAATGGCTAGAAGAAGAGCTGGTGAAGGCATCAGTGGGACTCAGAATCTTATTAGTCTAAGGTAAGAAAACCGTGCAATGTTTCAGGACAGGTTTGAAGCGGCCGTGAAATCAATTCATGACCAAGGGCCGAGAGAGGAACATGTAGCACCTCCGTGATATGGGTTGGAGCAATTCTTGAAGTTGAAACCAAGTGAGTACGACGGTGAGCCGGATGTGAAGAAAGCCGAGCTATGGATAGAATCGATGGAGAAAATCTACGATGTCTTTGGTTGCACTGATGAGGATAGGGTTCTGTTTTCAGCTTATAAGCTCGTGGGGACTGCGGAACATTGGTGGAAGGCACTGAAGACCAGTTGGGATGCGACTCTTGTACCATATCCTTGGGAGTGGTTCGTGAGGAAATTCAAGGATCATTTTATCTCTCTAGTGAATCAAAACCGGAAAGAGATCGAGTTCCTCAGCTTGGAGCAAGGCATGATGTCAGTAGCACAGTACTCGGCTAAGTTCGCAGAATTAGCCAGGTGTTGTGACTACCTTGTGCGGACTGAGGAGCAGAAAGCGATGAGATTGATCAGGGGTTTGAAGACAGCTATTAGGACTCAACTTTTAGCCCAAAGAATTCAACCTTTTCAGGATGCGGTGGATCGGGCCTACTTGATTGAGCAGGATATTGGGGAACACAAAAGGAAGACTGAGATGGTTAACCCGGGTAAGCAAGGAGGGCAGAGTAAGTCACAACAGCAACATTCGGATAACAGAGGTAATTCTGGAGTGCAAACTCGATTCAGAGGGCAACTTCAAGGGCAACCAACAGTAGGAAATCAAGGTTCTTATAAGGGGACACGAAATGGGAAAGTCTGCAGCTTCTGTCAGAGGATAGGACACTCAGAAGACAAGTGTTGGAAGAAGCAAGGAAAATGTGTGAAGTGTGGTCAGTTGGGACACTTCGTTAAAGATTGTCCGAGGTTTAGAGTTCAGTCATCGGGGACAAGAACTGGAATACCACAGGGTCAGAAAAGGGATGCTTCGGGGAAGCCCAAGGTTTCAGGTAGAGTATTGGCAATCAATCAGCGAAACGGGTGATTCATCAGTTTCAGGAGGTATTAATTTTATGTCGAGAGAGCGAGCGGGTGCATTTTAGGATCATCGCATTTATGTGTTTCTATGCATTAGTTGCATTTATTTCTCTTGAGTCTTTGACTTATGTTTTGTCAGTGTCTACTCCTATGGAGGAGTTTAGGGTATCTGATGAAGTCTTATGTGCTTATGATGTGCTTAAGTATGGTTATGTCTTACCTGCTAATTAGCCATGTTGCTATTACAAGATTTTGATGTTACTATTGCTTTAGTCTATTGTTGTAGAGGGATTGCTATATTCTCCATTCCTAATTTCTTAAAACTGTTTGAGACCGTTCTCTGGGTAGAGTTATACCTATCTTTTCTTAATTGAAATCCGAGTATTTAGTTTCGGTCGAATTGTTGGGTGTGATTATTATTTGTAAGATTTCCATTTTCCTCCGTATAGTACCTAGTGTTTAAGGGGAAACTTGGGTTAAATTGAATTGTGTGGTACAAGGTTGTAGTACCGATAATTAGATCAATATCTATATTGTAACGGTTGAGTTGTAAAAGTTGAGGATTCAACCGAGGGTTTCTTGTTAAGAGATTTCGTTTCCTTTTAGTACATCTCCGTGAGTACATCGAGATTGATTAGTATGGAGGGATGCGTGAATTGTTATGGGTAATGAGTGTATGGTGGAGTGTATAATCGATAATGGTGGTAAGCGTGTTAAGTTAGAAAGGACTAATAAGTACATTTTGGGAGAGTAACAATTTCTCGATCTATGTTAAAGTCATTTTGAATTTTGGTTAGATAGTGGTTCTATGGTCCTAAATCTCTCCTTGGTGGCGTTGCGCGATTTGGACCAAGGGTATGTGAAGAAAGTCGAGTATCAATATTTGGGCATAATTAAAGAATATTGTGATTTGGTAATGGAGCTATTGGCATGAGGCTAGCTAATTAGTTTATGATTTTGGTAGTACCATTGAGCCTAAGTATCATTAGGTTAATAAATGTATGCGTGAGAGACTAACTTGAATTAGCTATTGAGGATTTGAGATTTGTTGATTTCCTTGGGTTTATGAGCACGGATTATAATTTAAATGGGAGTTAGAGAAAATCTTTTGAAGATGAAATTTGGATCGTTTTGCGGACTATTGAGTATATTGAATTGGTTAGGCTTCAAGACCGGATTAATGAAGGGATGAGAGTATAACATAGATTAAGTGGACACTTTGTACGAGAAATTTTGGGGTCGTATGGTACTATTAATTTAAGGTGTTAACTCAAAGTGAAAGCACTATAATGGTAATCCTTAGAGAAGTAGCCATTTCGATGAGTATTGTGGAAATAGAAATTCATTTAGCCTTTTTATATTTTAAAAGCTAATTAGGCTCGGGATGGTGATGTTTTGAATCTCTGGGGAATACTACTAAGTATGTGATTTACAAGAGGAAACACCTTTGCAGTGTAATTAAGGTTATGAATAAGATGAGCTTAGGATATCTCGAGAGTTATGTTTGGGAGCAATTGGGATTCTCCAATTTTGATTATGGATTCTAATTAGTAGTGAAGGTTATGATTGAAGGAAGTTATGTGCAAGAGGTCGTGGTATGGTGAACATTATTTAAGGTTACTACGTGGTGGTTTAGAATGGATTATTGAGGAATTTGGGAAATGACGAAACTATCGTATTAATGGCTACTTGATCTTTCGGGTAAGTCTCGTTAAAATTCGGGTCGAATTTTCTTTAAGGGGGAGTGAATGTCACGACCCGGAAACTAGGCTCTATTTTATTGATAATAAATAATTATTATTTATTTATTTGCTTATTTATTTATTTAAATTATTATTTATTTAAATATTTATGTGTGCATATTATGTTTCATAATAATTATGCCTAGCATTTTATTTGGGGTCATTTGGGCTAGTGTGGAAGTGTTGAGTCTTAATTGTTAGTCGGGAGTGTAAGTAATTGTGTTAGTAGATGGGGAGGGGGTCTAGTTGTAATTCTTTAAAATAATTCCCCTACTCCCTCTCTTCTCCCCCTCACCTCCCTCACTCACACTCCCTCCATCTCAAGCAACACTCTCTCTCTCTCTCTCTCTCCTTGTGGGTAAGTTTCTTTCTCTTTCATTCTCTCTTCATTTTCTCCATCTTCCTCTTGTAATCTCTCATTTTTTAAAACGTAAACCTTGTTTAGATCGTCGATAGGATCGCGTAGAACCAAAAAGAATTGAATTCCGTCAACTTTGAGATTTATCAAGTAAGTTGCTTTTCCCCCATTTTTATGCTAAAATGTTCCTTTCATGTTCATATAATGCTTTAGTTGTTATATATGAAGTTTGATTGAGTTTGAGATTTATTTGGAATTTATTTGAGTTTTTGGGCAAAAATGGTGATATTCAGATTTTGGGATTTAATCTTGGATTGGAGTTGTTAGATGATGTGATTTAGGTCCCCTCTTAGCTTAAATGTGGTTTTGGTTCATTGTGGAATTTGTTAGAAGGATTGGTTTGGAGTATTTTAGAGATTGGGGTGATTTTGGTTCGAACTTAAGGAACCCAGCTCTGTTTTCCCGACTGGAATCCAGACCAGCCGCCCGCCCGACCCCCTCCAGGCGCCCGCCTACATGTCATTTTCTGATGACCAGACCTTCTGGTCATTCAGGCGCCCGCTCGCTCCATGCCAGGCGCCCGCCCGCCCCCTGTTCCAGGAATTTGACCTTTTTGCTTGGTTTAAGACTTAAGGCTTAACTAGTTGAGGTTTATTTCTTCTGATTAACTTAAGATAACACCGTGGAGCACTTTAGTAATTAAAATTGGTTCCTTGTGAACAATAGTGTTATGTAATTTGATCAAGTATTGTTTGGGCATCTTATGATGTGTCCGTGTTTGTTCCAACCGAATTGAATTTCACGTAAGACTTGGTCTAGGTTTTAGGCGATGTCCTATAGTACCTAGAGGGTTGTCATTGAACACTAAAATGTAGGGTTTAGTCCGGTCGTGATCATGTTCTAATAAGGGTAACCTTTTGGATTCGTTTGGAGTGTTTAGAGTTGGTTCGTTATGGACGGAGGCAAAGCGTGAATTGGCGAGTGGGTACTTACGGTTTGATTAACCTTAAGGTGTATTCATTCTGATTTCCTACTTTGGAATTTCAGGCGTAAGAGATGGTTGAGTTCATGGTCCTAGTATATCTTCATGAGTAAATGTTTAGGGTCATTTTGGTAATAGTCCTTGTGCTATTTGTGAGCGACCGTCTGGGTTGTTCTCTTTATGAGTAACTTGTAGGTATCCTATTTAGGATGTATTTGGTGCGTGCCTTATCTTGGAATCATTATGTTTTAATGGTCAATGTTGTTGGACTCTTTTATGAGAAACTCCTTGTGCTATTGTTGTTGAACTCTTCTTGAGTAATCATTTGCATCTTTTATGGTGATTAATTGGTATGATTCCCTACTTTGGAATCCTTTGTTGTTTATCGTGCTAGTATTTTATTACTTAGCCTTTACGTGAAAGTCCAGGTGGTATTTTGTGTGTGTTTGGGCGATGCGAAACATTATGATGGCACGGCCAAGTCCATTGTGATTGTTGACCATTGTTTTACCCCATTATTACCCTCCTCCAGATTGGCCTTGGATGTGAGAAGAGCTAGCTCCTTTGTGTGCATTTTAGCTTTACTTGGAGCATGACTTTGTGGCATGTCTCCCGTCCCTTGTGACACTTCATTTGGTTATTGGTTCCGGTACCAGATTTCTCTTCAGCTTTTATGCTACTATGAAGATGGTTTGTTTGATCTATGGGTTGATTGGTCGCTTCTGACCGGGGATTTCTCTTCAGCTTTCATGCTATTATGAAGATGATGATTTGTGGATTATTGAAGCTGCGCAGCGACCTTTATTTGGTTCTTTCAGTTGGGTGAAACCTTGGCTATGTATCCACTTATGAGTGTTTATTTCAGCTTTATGTGTTGCTTGATGAGCTGGTCGTTATTTCCAACCGGTATGGGACGGTTGGCGATAGGGAGCCTCTCATTTGTTGTTATATGGTTATTTATATGATTGATTATTGGATATTACTGTTTGATAGCATGTCACTTATTATTCCGCTGCTATCTGTCTTATGTTAATTGCTATTGGTCATTGCATATTAGCATGTCATGTAGTTGCATTAGTAACTTACTGAGATTTTATCTCACCCCGTTTATTTCCATCTTTGTTTTTCCTTAACCCCCCCCAGGAGGAAAAGAATTAGGATTCGCGGATCGAGGAGGACGTCGAGAGGATTGAGATTTTGGGTCAGGTTGTTATGGATCGGTTTACATTATTTAAATGTATAACCTTTTGGGGATAATTTTACCTTCATTGACGTCATTAGGATTTGTGTATTTGTATTTTGTTGTGCATAAACTTGTGGGAGTTTATGATAGTTGTAATTGGTTTTTATCAAACTTGGTTTTGTAAAACTTGGGATCATTACCTTTTGGTATCAAATGAAATTTTTAGCTTCGGTATTTCATAGTTTTGGTTTTAAGTCGACGTCCAGCTCGCGAGTTCCGGGCCCGCGGGGTCGGGGTCGCGACAGTTGGTATCAGAGCGATGGTTTGGCTCTAAGTATAAGTCTAGGTGGATTAGTATGACCTAGGTGGGTAGTTGTGTTCGGAGTGAGTAACGGTTGATGTTTTATGCAGGTATTTGTTCTAAATGGCTAGAAGAAGAGCTGGTGAAGGCATCAGTGGGACTCAGAATCTTATTAGTCTAAGGTAAGAAAACCGTGCAATGTTTCAGGACAGGTTTGAAGCGGCCGTGAAATCAATTCATGACCAAGGGCCGAGAGAGGAACATGTAGCACCTCCGTGATATGGGTTGGAGCAATTCTTGAAGTTGAAACCAAGTGAGTACGACGGTGAGCCGGATGTGAAGAAAGCCGAGCTATGGATAGAATCGATGGAGAAAATCTACGATGTCTTTGGTTGCACTGATGAGGATAGGGTTCTGTTTTCAGCTTATAAGCTCGTGGGGACTGCGGAACATTGGTGGAAGGCACTGAAGACCAGTTGGGATGCGACTCTTGTACCATATCCTTGGGAGTGGTTCGTGAGGAAATTCAAGGATCATTTTATCTCTCTAGTGAATCAAAACCGGAAAGAGATCGAGTTCCTCAGCTTGGAGCAAGGCATGATGTCAGTAGCACAGTACTCGGCTAAGTTCGCAGAATTAGCCAGGTGTTGTGACTACCTTGTGCGGACTGAGGAGCAGAAAGCGATGAGATTGATCAGGGGTTTGAAGACAGCTATTAGGACTCAACTTTTAGCCCAAAGAATTCAACCTTTTCAGGATGCGGTGGATCGGGCCTACTTGATTGAGCAGGATATTGGGGAACACAAAAGGAAGACTGAGATGGTTAACCCGGGTAAGCAAGGAGGGCAGAGTAAGTCACAACAGCAACATTCGGATAACAGAGGTAATTCTGGAGTGCAAACTCGATTCAGAGGGCAACTTCAAGGGCAACCAACAGTAGGAAATCAAGGTTCTTATAAGGGGACACGAAATGGGAAAGTCTGCAGCTTCTGTCAGAGGATAGGACACTCAGAAGACAAGTGTTGGAAGAAGCAAGGAAAATGTGTGAAGTGTGGTCAGTTGGGACACTTCGTTAAAGATTGTCCGAGGTTTAGAGTTCAGTCATCGGGGACAAGAACTGGAATACCACAGGGTCAGAAAAGGGATGCTTCGGGGAAGCCCAAGGTTTCAGGTAGAGTATTGGCAATCAATCAGCGAAACGGGTGATTCATCAGTTTCAGGAGGTATTAATTTTATGTCGAGAGAGCGAGCGCGTGCATTTTAGGATCATCGCATTTATGTGTTTCTATGCATTAGTTGCATTTATTTCTCTTGAGTCTTTGACTTATGTTTTGTCAGTGTCTACTCCTATGGAGGAGTTTAGGGTATCTGATGAAGTCTTATGTGCTTATGATGTGCTTAAGTATGGTTATGTCTTACCTGCTAATTAGCCATGTTGCTATTACAAGATTTTGATGTTACTATTGCTTTAGTCTATTGTTGTAGAGGGATTGCTATATTCTCCATTCCTAATTTCTTAAAACTGTTTGAGACCGTTCTCTGGGTAGAGTTATACCTATCTTTTCTTAATTGAAATCCGAGTATTTAGTTTCGGTCGAATTGTTGGGTGTGATTATTATTTGTAAGATTTCCATTTTCCTCCGTATAGTACCTAGTGTTTAAGGGGAAACTTGGGTTAAATTGAATTGTGTGGTACAAGGTTGTAGTACCGATAATTAGATCAATATCTATATTGTAACGGTTGAGTTGTAAAAGTTGAGGATTCAACCGAGGGTTTCTTGTTAAGAGATTTCGTTTCCTTTTAGTACATCTCCGTGAGTACATCGAGATTGATTAGTATGGAGGGATGCGTGAATTGTTATGGGTAATGAGTGTATGGTGGAGTGTATAATCGATAATGGTGGTAAGCGTGTTAAGTTAGAAAGGACTAATAAGTACATTTTGGGAGAGTAACAATTTCTCGATCTATGTTAAAGTCATTTTGAATTTTGGTTAGATAGTGGTTCTATGGTCCTAAATCTCTCCTTGGTGGCGTTGCGCGATTTGGACCAAGGGTATGTGAAGAAAGTCGAGTATCAATATTTGGGCATAATTAAAGAATATTGTGATTTGGTAATGGAGCTATTGGCATGAGGCTAGCTAATTAGTTTATGATTTTGGTAGTACCATTGAGCCTAAGTATCATTAGGTTAATAAATGTATGCGTGAGAGACTAACTTGAATTAGCTATTGAGGATTTGAGATTTGTTGATTTCCTTGGGTTTATGAGCACGGATTATAATTTAAATGGGAGTTAGAGAAAATCTTTTGAAGATGAAATTTGGATCGTTTTGCGGACTATTGAGTATATTGAATTGGTTAGGCTTCAAGACCGGATTAATGAAGGGATGAGAGTATAACATAGATTAAGTGGACACTTTGTACGAGAAATTTTGGGGTCGTATGGTACTATTAATTTAAGGTGTTAACTCAAAGTGAAAGCACTATAATGGTAATCCTTAGAGAAGTAGCCATTTCGATGAGTATTGTGGAAATAGAAATTCATTTAGCCTTTTTATATTTTAAAAGCTAATTAGGCTCGGGATGGTGATGTTTTGAATCTCTGGGGAATACTACTAAGTATGTGATTTACAAGAGGAAACACCTTTGCAGTGTAATTAAGGTTATGAATAAGATGAGCTTAGGATATCTCGAGAGTTATGTTTGGGAGCAATTGGGATTCTCCAATTTTGATTATGGATTCTAATTAGTAGTGAAGGTTATGATTGAAGGAAGTTATGTGCAAGAGGTCGTGGTATGGTGAACATTATTTAAGGTTACTACGTGGTGGTTTAGAATGGATTATTGAGGAATTTGGGAAATGACGAAACTATCGTATTAATGGCTACTTGATCTTTCGGGTATGTCTCGTTAAAATTCGGGTCGAATTTTCTTTAAGGGGGAGTGAATGTCACGACCCGGAAACTAGGCTCTATTTTATTGATAATAAATAATTATTATTTATTTATTTGCTTATTTATTTATTTAAATTATTATTTATTTAAATATTTATGTGTGCATATTATGTTTCATAATAATTATGCCTAGCATTTTATTTGGGGTCATTTGGGCTAGTGTGGAAGTGTTGAGTCTTAATTGTTAGTCGGGAGTGTAAGTAATTGTGTTAGTAGATGGGGAGGGGGTCTAGTTGTAATTCTTTAAAATAATTCCCCTACTCCCTCTCTTCTCCCCCTCACCTCCCTCACTCACACTCCCTCCATCTCAAGCAACACTCTCTCTCTCTCTCTCTCTCCTTGTGGGTAAGTTTCTTTCTCTTTCATTCTCTCTTCATTTTCTCCATCTTCCTCTTGTAATCTCTCATTTTTTAAAACGTAAACCTTGTTTAGATCGTCGATAGGATCGCGTAGAACCAAAAAGAATTGAATTCCGTCAACTTTGAGATTTATCAAGTAAGTTGCTTTTCCCCCATTTTTATGCTAAAATGTTCCTTTCATGTTCATATAATGCTTTAGTTGTTATATATGAAGTTTGATTGAGTTTGAGATTTATTTGGAATTTATTTGAGTTTTGGGCAAAAATGGTGATATTATGATTTTGGGATTTAATCTTGGATTGGAGTTGTTAGATGATGTGATTTAGGTCCCCTCTTAGCTTAAATGTGGTTTTGGTTCATTGTGGAATTTGTTAGAAGGATTGGTTTGGAGTATTTTAGAGATTGGGGTGATTTTGGTTCGAACTTAAGGAACCCAGCTCTGTTTTCCCGACTGGAATCCAGACCAGCCGCCCGCCCGACCCCCTCCAGGCGCCCGCCTACATGTCATTTTCTGATGACCAGACCTTCTGGTCATTCAGGCGCCCGCTCGCTCCATGCCAGGCGCCCGCCCGCCCCCTGTTCCAGGAATTTGACCTTTTTGCTTGGTTTAAGACTTAAGGCTTAACTAGTTGAGGTTTATTTCTTCTGATTAACTTAAGATAACACCGTGGAGCACTTTAGTAATTAAAATTGGTTCCTTGTGAACAATAGTGTTATGTAATTTGATCAAGTATTGTTTGGGCATCTTATGATGTGTCCGTGTTTGTTCCAACCGAATTGAATTTCGCGTAAGACTTGGTCTAGGTTTTAGGCGATGTCCTATAGTACCTAGAGGGTTGTCATTGAACACTAAAATGTAGGGTTTAGTCCGGTCGTGATCATGTTCTAATAAGGGTAACCTTTTGGATTCATTTGGAGTGTTTAGAGTTGGTTCGTTATGGACGGAGGCAAAGCGTGATTTGGCGAGTGGGTACTTACGGTTTGATTAACCTTAAGGTGTATTCATTCTGATTTCCTACTTTGGAATTTCAGGCGTAAGAGATGGTTGAGTTCATGGTCCTAGTATATCTTCATGAGTAAATGTTTAGGGTCATTTTGGTAATAGTCCTTGTGCTATTTGTGAGCGACCGTCTGGGTTGTTCTCTTTATGAGTAACTTGTAGGTATCCTATTTAGGATGTATTTGGTGCGTGCCTTATCTTGGAATCATTATGTTTTAATGGTCAATGTTGTTGGACTCTTTTATGAGAAACTCCTTGTGCTATTGTTGTTGAACTCTTCTTGAGTAATCATTTGCATCTTTTATGGTGATTAATTGGTATGATTCCCTACTTTGGAATCCTTTGTTGTTTATCGTGCTAGTATTTTATTACTTAGCCTTTACGTGAAAGTCCAGGTGGTATTTTGTGTGTGTTTGGGCGATGCGAAACATTATGATGGCACGGCCAAGTCCATTGTGATTGTTGACCATTGTTTTGCCCCATTATTACCCTCCTCCAGATTGGCCTTGGATGTGAGAAGAGCCCTTTGTGTGCATTTTAGCTTTACTTGGAGCATGACTTTGTGGCATGTCTCCCGTCCCTTGTGACACTTCATTTGGTTATTGGTTCCGGTACCAGGTTTCTCTTCAGCTTTTATGCTACTATGAAGATGGTTTGTTTGATCAATGGGTTGATTGGTCGCTTCTGACCGGGGATTTCTCTTCAGCTTTCATGCTATTATGAAGATGATGATTTGTGGATTATTGAAGCTGCGCAGCGACCTTTATTTTGTTCTTTCAGTTGGGTGAAACCTTGGCTATGTATCCACTTATGAGTGTTTATTTCAGCTTTATGTGTTGCTTGATGAGCTGGTCGTTATTTCCAACCGGTATGGGACGGTTGGCGATAGGGAGCCTCTCATTTGTTGTTATATGGTTATTTATATGATTGATTATTGGATATTACTGTTTGACAGCATGTCACTTATTATTCCGCTGCTATCTGTCTTATGTTAATTGCTATTGGTCATTGCATATTAGCATGTCATGTAGTTGCATTAGTAACTTACTGAGATTTTATCTCACCCCGTTTATTTCCATCTTTGTTTTTCCTTAACCCCCCCCCAGGAGGAAAAGGATTAGGATTCGCGGATCGAGGAGGATGTCGAGAGGATTGAGATTTTGGGTCAGGTTGTTATGGATCGGTTTACATTATTTAAATGTATAACCTTTTGGGGATAGTTTTACCTTCATTGACGTCATTAGGATTTGTGTATTTGTATTTTGTTGTGCATAAACATGTGGGAGTTTATGATAGTTGTAATTGGTTTTTATCAAACTTGGTTTTGTAAAACTTGGGATCATTACCTTTTGGTATCAAATGAAATTTTTAGCTTCGGTATTTCATAGTTTTGGTTTTAAGTCGACGTCCAGCTCGCGAGTTCTGGGCCCGCGGGGTCGGAGTCGCGACATCGGCAGTCCAAAATGACGTAAGACCATCCTAGTAAGTCGACCCTCTCCAATAGAGCCAAGTTGACCATGTCCTTTTAAGTCAACCCTCTCCATAGAGCCAAGTTGACCGTGTCCCACCTCTGAACTCGCCAAGAGTCATGCCTTTGCCGTGTAAGTCAACCCTCTCCAATAGAGCCAAGTTGACCACGTCCCGCCTCTGCCTCTCCAAGAGTCACACTTCCTTGTGTAAGTCAACCCTCTCCATAGAGCCAAGTTAACCACGTCCCGCCTCTGAACTCGCCAAGAGTCATGCCCATTCCTTGTAAGTCAACCCTCTCCATAGAGCCAAGTTGACCACGTCCCGCTTCCGAACTCACCAAGAGTCATGCCTTTTCCGCGTAAGTCAACCCTCTCTAATAGAGCCAAGTTGACCATGTCCTTGTAAGTAAACCCTCTCCAATAGAGCCAAGTTGACCATGTCCTTATAAGTCAACCCTCTCCATAGAGCCAAGTTGACCGTGTCCCGCCTCTGCCTCGCCAAGAGCCACGCTTCCTTGTGTAAGTCAACCCTCTCCATAGAGCTAAGTTGACCATGTCCCAGTAAGTCAACCATCTCCATAGAGCCAAGTTGACCATGTCCCTCCTCTTCCTCGCCAAGAGTCACGCTTCTTTGTGAAAGCCAACCCTCTCCATAGAGCCAAGTTGACCATGTCCCGCGTCTGACCCGGAGAGTCACACCTTTGCCTTGTAAGTCAACCCTCTCCATAGAGCCAAGTTGACCATGTCCCACCTTTGACTCGCCAAGAGTCATGCCCATTCCCCTAGGAGAGGATGACAGATATCCACCTAGCTCTTAGGTTTGAGTAGCCTCAAAATCACTCACCCCGCCAGAACTACAGCCGGCTTGATTCCCTCAGATAGGGATACGTATGAATCCTTTAAAGATAAGGGTCCAGCCACTTGACTACCCCAGTCACCTTCTCTCCCATCTCGGTAGTTCACCGGATCGGGATTCTTTCTTTTATCGACAACCCCGCTTCCTTCAAAATCGCCGTTGCCGAGGGGCTCTGTAAGTACCTCGATCTGGATTACTATCCTTAAAAAATCAAATTGTGGAGTTAAAGGGTAATTTGGGACTTAATTGGGTCATTATAATGTTCAAGGGGTATTTTAGACATTAACAAAATTATTTTGGAAAGGGAGGGACCTTAGGGTAATTTCCAAAAATCCAGGACCATGGGTTTACTCCCCACAAAGCCCAAAAGGACTTTATGGGAATAATCCGAAAATTGGCAAAAGGAATGGAACGGTCGCACAACCATTGTGCGCTTTCTCAAAGCGCCGGCAAAACCATCCGACATCGCCACGTGGCCGCTTGCAGTTCGCCGGAGGGAGCCGCCTTGTCTCCGCGTGAACATCACGCGCCCGACAGAGCTTGCCACTCCCTCGCTCCTGATTGTTCCGTTCTTTCCCCTTGTCTCCCTCACCCGTCACAACCCCACTTGCCTTGTTCCCATTGGTCCTTCACCTTATTTCGGTCACCAACAGCCCCCTTCTAGAATAATTAATTCTCAGCCCATTTTACATACGAAAATGCCCCATTTTGTACACAAAAATGATCAAATTTCAACCCATTTTGTGACCAAAAAAGGATCCAATTTGGAACCAAAGAATATCCTATTTTTGCTTAGCCCCTAAGCAAATCAAAGGCCAATTCCTCTTATAAATAGAGAGGTCATCCTCTCTCATTTCAACAACAATTCCCTAGTAAAGTTACTCCCTAAAATTGTTCTCTCTACAAAATTGAGTGGTTGTTTTTGGTGAAAGATGGTGATTAATCCATGTTAAGTGAAAATCTTAGACTCCATGATCTCTAAGTGAAAAAGGACGCAAACTTGGGTCAATCAATTAATGATTTATCCCAATCTTGCTTAAAGGTAGAATCTTTATCCTATTGCCATCTTCATCTTCATCTCCTTCTTTTTTCTTTTGTTGGAATATCATCTTTGTTCATCTTTTACTTATAAAAATGTAGTCTTTATAAAGATATATTATTGGATCCAAATACTCTTATGATCCCAATGGTTTCATCTTACACTTTTATGGTGTATTAAAATAATGAACTAAGTTGAGAGGAGTATTTGTTACATTCATGTTATTTACTTTATGTCCTTAAATTTATGTCATTATAATTACTATAATATTACTAAATTGGAACCAAGCCTTGATCCATGGTGCCCTTCATGTTTTATGCATGATTGTGGGTTACAAACCAAGGATAATCTAAGGCTTGTTATGTTTATGCAATTTAATTTATGTCATTTACATTTATGTCTTTAATATTGGCTTGGTGATCCATTGCACATCTTGGAGAGAGCCTTGTACATTTATGTTATTTATATTTATGTCATCTTACATTTAAAGTCATTTACATTTACAAGTCTTCATTTTACAACTCTTTATTTATTCATGTAATCTTTATATAACTTGGATCCAAATACCAACATGATCCTAAAAAGCTTCATCTTGCACTTCAATAGTGTATTAAAATGATGAACTAAATGGAGATGGGATTCGTTACATTTAAAGTCTTAATCTTTAATGTTTATTTTCATTTAAAAGTCTTTATTTCAAAATCTTTTCTTGTTTATCTTACTTGGATGATAAAGCCACAATCTTTATTCATCCAATTAATGATTTGTCTAAGAAAAGCCTTTATTTATTTTAATCTTGTAATGATTATCTTGCTTGGATGATAAAGTTGATTATCTTTATTCACCCAAGTTGTGGTCTCATCCAAGTAAAGGTAGTGGTTGTCCCTCTTGACTTAATTAATCATTTCCATGATTAATAAAAGTCCGTCCCCAAAATATCTTATTTTACTTTGATGAACATTATATTTTTATCTCTTTTATCAAAACAAAAACAAAAAGGGCATTAATATGCCTACATTTTATTTCCAAAATCACTTTCTAAAAACAACTCGGTTTCTCCCATTTTCAAGAAAAACACATACACACACACTTGCACATTTTTTTATCAACAAACTAGGGAGACTCGGTTTTTCGAGGCATTTTGGGTGAACCTCAATTAAGTTCTTCCCAAGGTGTAACGTGACCTCCGAATCCTTTTCTCTAACCTTTTTTCGTTAAGTTTGGGTTTAAAATTAAACTAACATGGCGACTCCGTTATCTTTTGGAATTACACCGTGTTTGATTCTCGAGGGGAAACCTTTCCATTTTTCCCGCGGGTATCTTACAAGGTGGCGTGTTTCTGAGGAGTATTTTGGGGAGTGGAAAAGTTACTCTGTCCCGCTTGAATTAGGATTCTTGGTCAAACAATTTATACATTGACCAATAATTTGAAGAAAAATATTGAAAATTGTTATTGTATCACAATTAATAATAAACTAAATAACTTTTTTTAGATTTTTATTAAGATAATTATTTTTCTTCGAATTGTTAGGAAAAGTATAAATCATTTGACTCAGAATTCTAATTCGAGCGGGACGAAGAGAGTATGGTATAATCCGTTTGTCTTTGAACAATTAGCATTATTTTATAGTTACACAAAAATGAAAGAAAGATTTTATATATATTTTTTAAATTGATTGGAAAAATAGTTGTGAGTATAAAATGATTGTTAAGATAACTAAAGAGTGAGGGTGAGTTAATTAAAAAGGAAAAACGGTTTTTTTTTTTTTTTTTAAAAAGGAACAATGGTTATGATAACTAAAGAGTACTCCTTCCATTTCATACTTATTGAAACTAAATAAGAGTAAACGTGGATTAAAAATATGTTCGAAAAGTGGTTGTTGTGAGTTGGTAGGAAAGATAAAATAAGTGAGTAGATATTGTTGTGAGTGGGTAAGAGAGAGGAAATATAACATTTTAGGTAAGTAACAATAAGTATGGGACGCCCAGAGGTAAATAAATAGCGATAAATATGGGACGGATGGATTATAAGGTGAGTTAATTCAATTTAATAAAAATTTCAATTTTTGGGGACTTAAAATAATTGATAGTCTCTTTCAGAAAAAGATCACTTCGTCTGTCCCAATCAAATGTCTTTATTTTGATTTACACAAATATTTTTTTTAAAAAAATGTTGTGAGTATGAAATGTAATTTAGCACAGGTGGATTGGGTTGGGAGTTTTTGTTGAGAGATTGACAAGTGGGTCATATTGTTCATTTTAAATAAAAAAAAACTAAGAACTTTATATTGAGACAAAACCAAATAGAAAATAAAAACTTTAAATTGAAATAAAGGACGTACGTTTTCTGACATTTGGGAAGGGAGTTGAATATGGGAAGGAATGAGTTTCCATAAAAAATTATTTGAGTTTTTCTCTAATAAAAGATGAATTTATTTTATTCAAAAAAATTATAAATATTCAAAAATGTTGAAGTAGGAAGTTTGTTTTGGGCCGGAAGGAGTAGATATTTGTCATCTGTATGAAGACTTTCTTTTCCCAAAAATTGACTAAGATGGTTTAAAACGAGTCAATGCATGATTTTCTTTTTTCATACTTTTCAAGTTGGTTTTTTTGTTTAAATTGCAAAACAGAAAAATTAAGGTTCGGGTATGAGTTGAAGAATGGAAATTATGACACGTCCCTATTGAGATATGGCATGTTTTTTGATTGTATATGGATGTTTGTCATTTGTATGTAGATTTCCTGACACAAAAAATAGACCGACATAGTTTAAAATTAACCAAAGCATAGATTTCGTTTATCATGTATTTAAATTAGCTTTCTATTTCCATTGTATGGGCATGATAGAGATGAATTTTGAAGTCCTTTGTAGATAAATGCTTGGCAAGTAACATTCTTTCCAATAGATTTGAACTGTTAGTATTACCTGCATATATTGAGGATGAATTCTGACTTTGTCATGGATCTATATATAGTGTATTTTGAATTAAGTATTGCGAGGAGCACAAAAGAAGTTTAAAAAAAAAATACAAAATGAGGTGTCGATATCTTTTTGGTTGCATCGATTGTGGACCTCGGACACTCTAATTAAAAACACCAATAAAAAACATGACACATCATTTTGTAATCCAAGTTTTGTGGCACTTTTTGTGACTTATATTTACCGTTCCGAGTTACTTACATTTACAACGGGATTTTTTTAGATGTAATTAAGTAGCACTAAATGAGTTATTTTTATCCCATTTCATGCTATTAAATTATAGATGTGAATTAATTTTTGGTAAATATTTAATAATATGTAAATATAAATTTAAATGCTGAACCGTCAATAATCAATCACTACAACAAAAAGTGTTATAACAACGTTTTATTAACAAAGTTTTTGTAAAAACGTTGTGGTATATGTACTTTATACAATGTTTATCAACAAAATGTTGTCTTAAATTTGATTTTACAACGTTTTCTCCATAAACGTTGTGGATTTATGTTTAAGACAACGTTTTAGCTAAAACATTGTAGGCATTGACAACATTTATAAACAAACGTTGTAATTGTTTACAACGTTTTAGGGGAAAATGTTGTACTCTTGATTTTGACATTTTACACTTTTGAGATTAATGTGCATGAGTATTACTCTGTCTCAAAAAAATAGTTTTACTTTAATTTTTAAATAAAAATAATTTAACATTGAATATTGATCAATTATTTTTATGCAATTTTAAAAATTATTACTACGTCACTATTTAAACTACTAATAATAATTTTTTTTTAAATTGAATATATATAATTAATTTTTATTTAATAATAATAATAATATAATTAATTTAACAATTAAAATTAAAGTGAGACTATTGCAGAGGAATTATTACTTGGTAGCTAATAAGACAGTAGACTTTTTTAGAGGAATATTTGTATATAATTATTTGGATTATGCATTTGCTCAAATCGATTACTATGTATTACGTTTATTTAAATATAGAAAACATAACAATAACAAGCAACCCAATGTAAAAGTCGTGGTCAAGATTAAGGTTGATCTTTCCTCTAAATGTCAAAGATATTTCATTCTTGTACGGTGTGGAGTAATAGTACCAAAATTTTCCCCAAAATTTTGAGTCTCCGCCAAAACCGAGTCAAAGGCATCAGCTATCATCAAACTCATTCAACCCTTCTCTCTCCTCTTCATCGAGAAACACCCACGGTCGAGTTTCACTCTCCTCGTAACCGCCATGGCCATCGGCTCCGATCTCGGCAAGTAGATCTAGCCAGAATAGAGTTCAGAAATACTTCGGTGGGTGGGTGCATCTACTTCTCTCTCTCTTCAAGAAATTTTTTTCATCTCCTCCTTAGCTGACCTCACTCTTGTTCGTCTGCTCGATTTCCTCCTGCAGATAAGGTGAAATCTCTTAATCTATATATCTCCTCTCTCTCTCTCTCTCTCTATCTATCTATCTCTCATTGTCATGTTTGCCCAATCTTTCAATGTCTATGTAATAACCCTAATTTCATTCTATTCTAATAATATTAAAATTATTTCTCCCTTTGTGTGCTTGTGCCCTCTATTTCTGTTTGGACAAGATTTAACTAATCATCTCTAAAATCCAATGTAAATCATAACCACTGAAAGTTGCTTCATAGGTCACACTTTGCATAATTGGAGCTGTGGAATGAAGGGTGCTAAGGGTAAAGGTGCTACTAAAAGGGATACGAAGGAGGATTTGAAGCCTGTTGATGACATGTTAGTCAAATTGATGTTTCTTGTGGGCTTCTTATTGATCATAAGTGAACTGATTAGGTTTGATCTTATGTTGAGATAAGGAAACTGCTATTTTGTATAATGTAGTGACCTAAATATGTTTACGCTCGATATTAGGGAACACAGAATCAATTATTCTTTTAGAGATTCTTATTTTTCATACTCCCTCCATCCCATACTTTTTGCTACCAAATGGGAGTGTACGAGGATTAAGAAAATGTGTTGGAAAACTATTGTGAGTGGGTAGGAGAGAGAAAATAAGTTAGTGGATAGTTGTTGTGAGTGGATAAGAGAGAGAATAGTGAACATTTTGGGTAAGTAGCAATAACTATGGGACGCCCAAAATAAAAATAAGTATCGATAAGTATGAGATAGATGGAGTATTTGTTTGTTTTATGCATAGATGGACTGGAAGATATGAAGCTCACTTGTGGGATAACAGTTGCAAGAAGGAAGGGCAGACCAGGAAAAGGAGACAAGGTTGGTTTATCCCCACCTTCGAGAACTGACCTGAGCATTTTTAGACATCTTTGTGTTTGGCATTATCGCTTTTAACTTAATGCTTTTGACTGCCTTATTTTTTTTTTCCATTATGTTTGTTTGATCTGACAATTTCTAACTAAATTGTTGTTATGTTCATTTGATTCTTCTTGGTGGGACTCTTACAATCAAATGGTCTATAATTAGTTTATCTTGGTCAGCCTTGTTCTGCTCCTTCTTTGACCATATTAATTTTTTTAAATGTATTTAAAAAAAAAAAAAACAGATTCCTAAATGCTTGTCTTAAATTTTAATGTATTTAGTAGAGTATGTTTTGAAAATGTTATCAAATGGCCAAAGAGCTCTTGCTCAAGCGGCATCCGGTGTTCCTTTCTAAACGAGAGGTCAGAGGTTCAAACCCCACCAATTGTGATTTCTAGCACTTTGAAGTGCACACTCTTGTAATAGATTAAGTCCTTCATTTAATAAAAAACCCAATTTTTTTTTTAAAAAAAGAAAATGTTATCAAATGCATATATGGCTATGACATGGAGAAGGCAGCTAGGGCATATGATCAAGCACTCTCAACCAATTAATTTCCACCCTTCATTTAATTAGAATTTTAGTTGCTACGTTAATTATTTCCTATATAGGCACTTGGAGAATTATTAGGCAGAGTTAGAGACAATGAAGAATATTACCCGTCAAGAATTTGTTGCCCACTTAAGAAGGTAAAATTAAATATTAACCGTTTGGAAAATATTTTAGGAAAAGTATTGGATTTTCTAGAGGGGCTTCTATTTATAGAGGAGTCATAAAGTTCAAATTATTTTCAATTAAATCATTTTAAAAACATCATAGTTTTCCACTTTAGTTGATCTTTATTGGTTGTTTTTTAACATGCATCATCAGCATGGGAGATGGCAAGCAAGGATAGGCCGTGTCACTGGAAACAAGGACATTTACCTTGGCACATTCAGTAAGTAAACAATAATCCTCATTTGTTTCAGGCACTTTACACTTGATTTTCTTTGCATGAAAGTATCAATTTGCTTTCTATAAATTAATAATGGAACTCTATTGCCTGTACATTAAATTTATAAGTTTTATTAGGTCCTACATTTAGGAAATGGTGGTGATGTTATAAGATGTTCCAACTTTGAATATGATATTTTAAATATCTGATACGGTAGTTTTAGCCCAAGAGTAAAATTTTCAGTTTTCACTAATCAAACACTTGCTTAGTTTTAATGTTTAACTAAACAAACATTAATTAGTCCTGCGTTTAGAACATCAACAAATGGTAAGAATGGTATTTAGGGACAAAGTGTTAATCTGAATTTAATAAGTCAAAAGGCTGATGATGCATGTTAAAAACACAACCAATAAAGATCAAGGACATTTACCTTGGCACATTCAGTAAGTAAACAATAATCCTCATTTGTTTCAGGCACTTTACACTTGATTTTCTTTGCATGAAAGTATTGTTGGTAGTGGTGCCCTAGGCACGTTTAATAAACGTTGTAATTGTTATCATTTATTTCATATCAATAAAGAGATGTTTTGATTATTATTGTTGTTCATGTTTACTTATAATAATCCCCGTCCCTAGTACTTGTTAAGCACTAGCATAAAGGCTAAATGGTCATGGGATGATCATGTTAGATTTATGGGTACTTGTTTGGAACAAAGTACTGGACATGACCCGCTATATGAGATTTATGTCATGGTCTATGTCGTACATATATCTCATATTAGTTATGTCATTTGAATCCTTAGACATGAAGTTATTATAGTCTTCCACTTGATGAACATTGTGTTTGACATATTCAAACGCTACCTTAACACGGTAGTTATAAAGGGTATGATTGGCATAATCGGATTCCCGTTGGGAAGAATAATAAGCTAAATGGATTTGTCCCTCCACGGAGAGATGTCAAGCTTGGGCCTCTCGTAGGAATGATGTTGATGAAATGTTCGGCCGGACTCAAATGAATTGATTGGATCAATGTCATTTGGATTATCAACATATTCGGAATCGAGAAAGTATTGAACAAAACAAGTTGACTCTTTGACCATGACTTGTGTTCAATGACATCGTGGACAAAGGGATTGTGACATATTCTAAAGGAATGCGAACTTGTATCTAGTTATACTATTTGGGTAGGTATGACGGTTTGCTAGAACCTAATCATATCTTATGGGATCATGTTTGAGCCCATTGCCAACTTAGTATAATCCTAGAGGGTCACACACAATAGAACGAATCTTAAATAAAAGGACTATATTGGCATTTAGGGTCGGAGGACTTCCAAGGAATTTCTGGAAAGTTCTGGGCCTCCTGGTCAACCAAGCGGGCGCTTGGGTTGCACCAGGCGGGCGCCTGAACAAGTCGGAAAAAGAATTGGACTTTCTGCCTAAACAAGCGGGCGCCTGGGTAGGACCAGCCGGGCGCCCGGTATGCCGATTAGAAAATTCCTAATTCGATTAGGAATGGTTTTTGGCACAAGTTACCTATTTGGAATAGGTCTTAATTGTGTATAAAAACACCAATTCGGCCAGACCATATTGACAAGTGCTTTTGTGAGTCTCAAAGAGTTTGAGAGGGATTTTATTTTGTTCTAAGATATCATTGATTGAGGAACAAAATAATTCACAAACAAATTCCATATAGTTCTTTATTATATTGTGAAAGTGTGTTTCATAATATTGGTCTAGCAACCAAGATCAAAGAAGCTCCTTTGATATTCGTTCGAGGTGTGGATATCGCTAGAGGGTGAAAATCATCATATTCAAAGTTCGTGTTCAAGCTTTGTGATCGTGATCAAGTCTTCAAATCTCCACCAAAGACCAAGAGAAAATTTAATAGCCATCAAGGGTTAGTTTTATTCTATATTCATGTCATTGTATTTGATTTAATCATATGAACGGATCTATGGGCTTTGGGTTTCAAAATTTTAAATGCTAAATTCCGCTGCGCATGTTACTACGAAACCCAACAGTGGTATCAGAGCCCCGTTCATGTTGATTAATTCAATACTTGGATCATGTTATGTGTATATAAATTGTTTATGTGCCTTGCATGATATGAATATTGGAATATATGATACTTATGTGTTTTGTGATTTTATGTGGTTTATTGTTTTGCAACTTTAATCGCACGATTCAATCGCAATAAAAATTATGGTGGATTCTGAATTATTTCGATTATTGATTTTTGATTGGATCAAAGTTTTAATAATCAAGGAAAAATAATTTTGAGACAAAATTTTCGAACTTTAAAATTCTATACTATTCTGGCCATTCAAGCGGGCGCCTGGTCCTTTGCAGGCGGGCGCTCGGTGGTCAAAATTTGTTCTGATTTTGGTTAAAATCTGAATATGGAATTTTTGATAAATTCGACAGAACCAGTAACAGAACCAGTCCAGACTTGTTGATCTGGAATGGGTTTTGGGTAGTTGGTTTGTGTGTGGATTTTGGGGTTTGATTTTCCTATTTGTTTTAGTCTTGTGATTCCTAGATTGGTTCAAGTTTTGGATGGCTAATCTGCGTTCATCGAGATTGTGTTTCCCAAAATTGATCGCAATCAAAGTTTCAAAGATAAAACGAAGTTAGAATTCTGAAGAGTTCATAATTGCTAAAATTGAGAAACAAAGTTCTTGATTCAATGATTGGAGATCCATGTGGAATTGTGAATGCAATTGGCCTACGTTCATCGAGACAATCTATTGCTTAGTTTCGGCCACATGGACTACTTTTTTAGTTTCTTGAATTAGTGCGGGATTGTGGTTGCCTAATGGCTTAGTTCGACCGCGCTTCTTGTTGTCTTGATTTGGAGATAATAACCAAAGTTGAAATAGTCTCATCCTCATAATTATAGAGAAACTAATGACACATAAATATCATGCTTAAATTAATGGGATTAATTTAGTGGCTAAACTTGATGTGTAACATGTTTATGTTATGTGCTCATAAATGTGTTATATGCTATATGTAATGAACCTTCAAAGAAAGTTTTAAGTCTTTTATTGCCATGCCATGATTAAAACACATGTTAGTACATAAGTGACTCTAATGTAGATTCGCCCTAGCGAGATGCATTAAATTTATTTATGTATGAGCAAGATAGATAATGTGGGCACGCCCTAGCGGGACACATTAACTATGCGTTTAAAATGGTTAGACTTAATTGGGCGTCAAAACAGTTTTGGGCCTAGGCAAAGATGAGGTTTAACATGCTTTTTTGAAATTGGATTTCTTAAAGAATCTCATAAAAGGAACTAAGAGTCATATGAGATATGATTGACAAGAGTTGTCTACCTAATTAATTTGATTTTGTGTAATCCGCCTTAGCGGACTTGAAATTAAATTAAAGTTGGATCTTAACCCATTTAAATTATATTATACATTGGATGTATATGAAGGTTATATAATTTAGTGGGAGTATTTTATTTGAAAAATACATTATTTATCTCTTTAATGAAAGACGGTACTTATTAAATTTTGGAAATTTTGCATATTTGTAGATAATGACTAATAACACTCAATCAATGTCGTTGCGATCGATCCTTGAGAAGGATAAGCTCGAAGAGAATGGTACAAACTTTATGGATTGGATCCGTAGCATAAAAATCGTTCTTAGGCAAGAAGATAAGTTGTACATTCTCGATGGGCCTCTCCCTGCTGAACCACCGCCTACTGCCCCTAGGGTAGAAAGGGACAATTACAAGAAACATCGTAATGATTCTAGAGATGTAAGTTGTCTCATGCTTGCTGCTATGTGTTCAAAACTCCAACAAAGTTTGGAACATTTGGAAGCCTATGAGATAGGCGTGGAGTTGAGAACCATGTTTCAAGAGCAAGCTAGGCAAGAGAGGTACAAGACCATTGTTGCATTCACTACATGTAAAATGAATGAAGGGCAACAAGTGAGTCCTCACTTTCTTAAAATGAAAGGTTATGTAGAGCACCTCGAGAAACTTGGCTATCCAATCCCATTGGAGCTAGCCACGGATCTCATTCTTAATTCATTGCCTAAAAGTTAAAATCAGTTTGTGATGAATTATAACATGCATGGAATGGATAAGAACCTCTCTGAGTTGCATGGGATGCTCAAAACTGCAGAGATGAAAATTGTGGAGAAAGGTTCTCCCGTGCTCTTGGTTCATGATGGGAAGAAGGCTAGTGCCAAAGGAAAGGGTAAGAAAGTTGTCAAACCCAAAATAAGCAAGGCAAAGGTTGCCAAGGCTTCTGAGGCAAAACCTGATTCACAAAAGGATGCAATCTGTTTCCATTGTCAAGAAATTGGTCATTGGAAACGTAATTGCAAGGCTTTCTTGGAAGAGCAAAAGAAGAAGAAGAGCAGCAAGGCTGCGTTGACTTCAGGTATCTATATGATAGATATTCTCCTTTCTACCACTGATTCTTGGGTATTGGATACCGGATGTGGTTCTCACATTTGTCTAAATGTGCAGGGACTAAAGAATAGGAGACTGCTTAAAGAAGGTGAAGTAGATCTACGCGTGGGGAATGGAGCAAGAGTTTCTGCATTAGCCGTAGGGACTTATGAAGTCACTTTACCTTCCGGACTAATTCTTGTTTTGAACAATTGTTATTATGTTCCGGATTTAAGCAGAAATATTATTTCAATTTCTTGTTTGGATAATGAAGGTTTTAAGTTTCTTATTGAGAATAAGAAATTTTCTATTTATTTAAATGATGTGCTTTATGGTATTGCTAATTCATTTAATGGCCTTTATATCTTGGATGTCAAGAATGAAAATAATGTCTATCATGTAAATAAGAAATCTAAACCTAATGATGTAAATCATACTTATTTGTGGCATTTCCGTCTTGGTCATATTAATGAGAAGCGTATCTCAAAACTCCATGGGGACGGACTTTTGGGTTCATGTGACTTAGAGTCATATGACACTTGTGAGTCGTGTCTTCTTGGAAAATTGACTAAGACACCTTTTACCAAGCTGGGTGAAAGGGCAAGCGACTTATTGGGGTTGATACATTCCGATGTATGCGGACCATTAAGTAGCAATGCTAGGGGAGGATTTCAATACTTCATAACCTTCACTGATGATTATAGTAGATTTGGGTATGTTTACCTAATGAAACATAAAAGTGAAGCATTCGAGATATTTAGAATATTTCAAAATGAAGTAGAAAAACAACTTGGCAAAAGTATAAAGGCACTTCGATCAGATCGAGGTGGTGAATACTTGAGCCAAGAATTTGATGATCATCTAAAGAATTGTGGAATAGTTTCACAATTGACTCCGCCCGGAACACCACAATGGAATGGTGTGTCTGAGAGGAGAAATCGGACTTTGTTAGACATGGTTCGATCAATGATGAGTCAAGTTGATCTTCCAATATCCTTTTGGGGTTACGCCCTAGAAACCGCTGCTTTCACACTAAATCAAGTTCCAACTAAATCGGTTCCAAAGACTCCATATGAGATGTGGAGTGGAAAGAAACCTAGTTTATCTTTCATGAGGATTTGGGGTTTCGAAGTTTATGTCAAGAGACTTATCTCTGACAAACTAGCACACAAATCTGATAAATGTATTTTCGTGGGATATCCTAAGGAAACTAAAGGATATTACTTATACAACCGAGAGGACAACAAAGTGTTTGTTGCCCGAACTGGTGTCTTTCTAGAGAAAGAGTTTCTCTCTAAAGAAATCAGTGGGAGTAAAATAAATCTTGAAGAAATTCGAGACCCAGAAAATAACATTGAACCAATAGTGGAACAAGTACAAGAACCACAAGGAGTTGTGGAACCTGTTCAAAATACACAAGCATCTCGCAAATCTAGTAGGTTACGATCCGAGCCCGAGAGATATGGATTTCTCGTAACGGATAGTAATGAGGTAGAAATCATTGAGAATGATGAACCGTCAACCTACCAAGAGGCGACGTCTTCTCCTGATTCGGACAAGTGGCTTGGAGCCATGGAATCCGAATTACAATCCATGCAAGACAATCAGGTTTGGAATTTGATTGATGCGCCCGAAGGTGTAAAAACCATAGGATGCAAATGGGTCTTCAAGAAGAAAACTGACATGGATGGGAAGGTGCATACTTACAAAGCTAGGCTTGTAGCGAAGGGTTATAGGCAAGTTCATGGTATTGACTATGATGAGACCTTTCCACCCGTAGCAATGATCAAGTCTATAAGAATTTTGCTTGCCATTGCCGCATATCATGACTATGAAATATGGCAGATGGACGTCAAAACCGCTTTCATGAATGGAAAACTCCAAGAGGATGTGTATATGACACAACCAGAAGGTTTTGAACAAGATTCTAAGGTATGCAAATTGCAAAGATCCATCTATGGATTGAAGCAAGCTTCAAGGAGTTGGAATCTCCGTTTTGATGAATCGGTCAAAGAGTTTGGTTTCATCAAGAACGAAGATGAGCCTTGTGTATACAAGAAGATTAGTGGGAGCATAGTGCTATTCCTTATTTTATATGTGGATGACATATTGCTCATTGGAAACGACATTCCTACACTTCAGTCTGTGAAGACTTGGTTAGGAAAGTTCTTCGCAATGAAAGATATGGGTGAAGCCGCATATATTCTTGGCATTAAGATCTATAGAGATAGATCAAGGAGGCTACTTGGTTTAAGCCAAAGTACATACATTGACAAGGTTATTAGAAGATTCCGTATGGAAAATTCTAAGAGAGGAACCTTGCCCGTGTTACATGGAGTTTCTCTAAGCAAGACTCAATGTCCTAAGACAAAAGATGAGCGTGAGAAGATGAATGATGTTCCATATGCTTCGGCAATTGGGTCCATCATGTATGCCATGATTTGTACTAGACCGGATGTGTCTTATGCTTTGAGCATGACAAGTAGATACCAATCCGACCCTGGAAAAAATCACTGGATAGCTGTAAAAGCGATTCTTAAGTACTTGAGAAGGACTAAAGACTCGTTTTTGGTCTATGGAGGAATGGAAGATGATCTTGTTGTAAATGCTTACAAGGATGCAAGCTTCCAAACCGACAAGGATGGTAGCCGATCGCAATCGGGTTTTGTGTTTATGTTAAATGGTGGAGCTGTAAGCTGGAAGAGTTCCAAGCAAAGTACAACCGCTGATTCTACAACAGAAGCTGAGTATATTGCTGCATCGGATGCTGCAAAGGAAGCTGTTTGGATTAAGAAGTTCATAACTGAACTTGAAGTGGTTCCTAGTATTGCTAATCCAATAGACCTTTATTGCGATAATAATGGTGCTATTGCTCAAGCAAAGGAACCAAGAGCACATCAGAAATCCAAACACATACTTAGGCGTTTTCATATCATACGAGAGATCGTTGATAGGGGAGACGTAAATATATGCAGAGTACCTACTGATGACAATGTTGCGGACCCGCTAACAAAAGGACTTCCACAAGCTAAACATGATGGTCATGTTAGGTCCATGGGTATTAGATACATGGGAGATTGGGCCTAGGGCAAGTGGGAGATTGTTGGTAGTGGTGCCCTAGGCACGTTTAATAAACGTTGTAATTGTTATCATTTATTTCATATCAATAAAGAGATGTTTTGATTATTATTGTTGTTCATGTTTACTTATAATAATCCCCGTCCCTAGTACTTGTTAAGCACTAGCATAAAGGATAAATGGTCATAGGATGATCATGTTAGATTTATGGGTACTTGTTTGGAACAAAGTACTGGACATGACCCGCTATATGAGATTTATGTCATGGTCTATGTCGTACATATATCTCATATTAGTTATGTCATTTGAATCCTTAGACATGAAGTTATTATAGTCTTCCACTTGATGAACATTGTGTTTGACATATTCAAACGCTACCTTAACACGGTAGTTATAAAGGGTATGATTGGCATAATCGGATTCCCGTTGGGAAGAATAATAAGCTAAATGGATTTGTCCCTCCACGGAGAGATGTCAAGCTTGGGCCTCTCGTAGGAATGATGTTGATGAAATGTTCGGCCGGACTCAAATGAATTGATTGGATCAATGTCATTTGGATTATCAACATATTCGGAATCGAGAAAGTATTGAACAAAACAAGTTGACTCTTTGACCATGACTTGTGTTCAATGACATCGTGGACAAAGGGATTGTGACATATTCTAAAGGAATGCGAACTTGTATCTAGTTATACTATTTGGGTAGGTATGACGGTTTGCTAGAACCTAATCATATCTTATGGGATCATGTTTGAGCCCATTGCCAACTTAGTATAATCCTAGAGGGTCACACACAATAGAACGAATCTTAAATAAAAGGACAATATTGGCATTTAGGGTCGGAGGACTTCCAAGGAATTTCTGGAAAGTTCTGGGCCTCCTGGTCAACCAAGCGGGCGCTTGGGTTGCACCAGGCGGGCGCCTGAACAAGTCGGAAAAAGAATTGGACTTTCTGCCCAAACAAGCGGGCGCCTGGGTAGGACCAGGCGGGCGCCCGGTATGCCGATTAGAAAATTCCTAATTCGATTAGGAATGGTTTTTGGCACAAGTTACCTATTTGGAATAGGTCTTAATTGTGTATAAAAACACCAATTCGGCCAGACCATATTGACAAGTGCTTTTGTGAGTCTCAAAGAGTTTGAGAGGGATTTTATTTTGTTCTAAGATATCATTGATTGAGGAACAAAATAATTCACAAACAAATTCCATATAGTTCTTTATTATATTGTGAAAGTGTGTTTCATAATATTGGTCTAGCAACCAAGATCAAAGAAGCTCCTTTGATATTCGTTCGAGGTGTGGATATCGCTAGAGGGTGAAAATCATCATCTTCAAAGTTCGTGTTCAAGCATTGTGATCGTGATCAAGTCTTCAATCTCCACCAAAGACCAAGAGAAAATTTAATAGCCATCAAGGGTTAGTTTTATTCTATATTCATGTCATTGTATTTGATTTAATCATATGAATGGATCTATGGGCTTTGGGTTTCAAAATTTTAAATGCTAAATTCCGCTGCGCATGTTACTACGAAACCCAACAAGTATCAATTTGCTTTCTATAAATTAATAATGGAACTCTATTGCCTGCAGATTAAATTTACAAGTTTTATTAGGTCCTACATTTAGGAAATGGTGGTGATGTTATAAGATGTTCCAACTTTGAATATGATATTTTAAATATTTGATACGGTAGTTTTAGCCCAAGAGTAAAATTTTCAGTTTTCACTAATCAAACACTTGCTTAGTTTTAATGTTTAACTAATCAAACATTAATTAGTCCTGCATTTAGAACATCAACAAATGGTAAGAATGGTATTTAGGGACAAAGTGTTAATCTGAATTTAATAAGTCAAAAGGCTGTTTTCTCAACAGTACTGTATTTTGTTTGTCAATTAGTGGGAATTGATAATTTCAGATATATCCCTTGAAGCAGAGTGTTAGAACTTATAACTTGTTGATGTGTCTATGAACTTGTAACTCATTGATCGCAAGCATCAATATTTATGGTTTGATCTTAGTTATGGGAAACTATTTTGTGTATATAGGCGGTAACTATAAACACGAATGAATGGACGAAGGCAGGACATGCTGTGAATCAAATATACGATATTCTTTACATGATGGGCTGGGATGATATTCTCATTGGTGTGGGTGGTGAAGGTGGAATACTCGATAACGGTACCATCCAACCAAATGTTGGTGGTTATCTCCCCATTATAGACTAGGTACATTAAAATTTTTATTACTTCTAGAACAATATTCCGTCTCGCTTGTCATGTATAAATGAAGTAGGAGAAATGTGTTTCAGGGGAGAGGTAAAGCAGGACCTTGTCAATATTGGCAGTCCATCCTAGTTGGTGGTGGAGGAAGATTAGATATTGATACACACTTTGGCTATCGTAAAAGCTTCCTTCCCCAGGTATGCAATCAATCAATATATCATTTTAAACCTCATTTATGTACTAGTACTCCTTCCCAAAATGAATGTCTAAATTTTAATGTTTTTTTATATGAACCAGGGAAGCATACAAGGATTACGGTATATCATTCCACGCAGATATCATTGCTGGTAAATAGATGTTCATACATTTCTCTCTCTCGCCTCAGTTCTCTTAATGTACCCTTGAAATAAAATGTGTTAGTTTATAGTTGATCTGTAGAAGTAATACATGTTACGTTTTTTCTTTTCTTTTAAATTCTTATGGTACTTTTGACATATAACAATGAATTAAGATCTCATTTTGCACTTTTGTTAACTTTGTTGTTACTATTTTTTTTGCTGTGAATATTGTTAGTGAATTTAATTTTTTAAATGAACAGAAAATAAATATATTGCAGCACGTGATATAGGTGAATTATGGGCATGAATTTATTTATTTTTTTACAAAAAATACTATTTACAACGTTTTTTTTCTGAAACGTTGCACTGTGCAATGACAACATTTGAAAAAACATTGACTAAATATACGACAACGTTTTGCTAAACGTTGTCTTCCATATGACGACGTTTCCTATAGAAGTTGTTAAAACCTTGTACAACGTTTGCCTATCATCGTTTATAGAGAAATCTGTAATAGGATTATGGTTAAGACAACGTTGTTTACAATGTTTAATAAACGTTGTCTTAAATCTGGACTTTTAACAACAGTGGATATCACAACATTTGGGAAAACGTTGTGAATCACCTATTACAACGTTTAAAAAACGTTGTCAATAGCCTTTTTTGTTGTAGTGAATTTTTTTTTACTTTGTTTTATCGATTCTTGAAATCTTAATATTTCAGGATGTATGAATTCTTATTCAATAACGAACGTTTTCGCAATTTTTTGCACATTGAGGGGTATTTTCGTAAATGTGTGGGCTGGATGTCCCTTATGCAAGAAGCTTCCTGTATTGTGACACGTGGACAATGGATAATCAAACACGTTTATTCTTGATCGTTTTTAAAAGTTTCTCTCCAGAAATTTCAAATTCAAAGAAGCCGAAAAATGCTCCAACCTTCTTCCTCTCTTTCCTAATCCCAATTTCCCCATTCTGGCTCCTATCACCATCACCGACCGGCCGCCTTATACAAGGTAAGTATATGCCTCTAAATTTACTAAACTATGCTAAGAAAGTGTTTCAACAAATAATAAACTTCAAAAAAAAATTATCAACATCACCGCCAATACATCAAAAATTAAAATCAAAGCACATATTCTATCAAACTCTCTATTTATTTGAAGTTCCACAATCTTCTAAAACGAAATCGTTACAACGAGAAATGGAAAATGAGAAGATCATTTTAAGACGGAGGGAGTATATAACAATAATATAAAAATCTTAAGTATGATTTGTTTTTTGGTACAAGAGATTTTTTTCTTCTTTTTAACAGTTATTCTTAAATTTCCCAAAGTTTGTATAGTAGATGGTTGAGTAATTAAAAGGTCAGACAATGTATATCAAGGGTTTTAGATAATGAAGTTTTTTGTTTTCCTATAACAAATCAAATTTTTCTTTTAAAAAATGAAGAGAGAGATACAGAGAGATAACCATATGTTGGGGCCTACGTCAAAGGTTTTAAGTATTGATATGCTTAATGCACACACACAAAAAAAAAATCTATATATTTAGTTCCTCGAATGACAATGTTTTGGAAAATGTTTTCGCCCATGTTGTTTCTAGAATTCTAAAGTTTCTTTTATAGTTTGTAATTCTGGTTTTCGTTTCTTAGTATATGCTGTAGTGGTTGTTGTAAAAAGTTTGTGCTCATTTTCAGTTCAAACTTTCTACTCCCTCCATCCCGGTTTGAAGTTGTTATTTCAATTTCACATCACGATTAATAAAAGGTAAATTTTGTGAGTATGAAAAAGTAAGTAAGACAAAGTAGAAGAGATAAATTGGGTAGGGAGTCTTTGTTGTGAGAATGGCAAGCGGGTCCAATTCCATTTTAAGTAATAAAACATCTAAAACCTTAATTTCGAACAAACCAAGAAGGAAAGTAAGAAACGTAGACTGGGACGGAGGAAGTATTCAGAGAATGGTGGTCTTGGGTTGAAGTTTGCTCCAAAATGTCTGTACTTTCACTTCTATTTAAACGTCTTTACCATTGTTTATCAAATTTATCCTTACTTATGATGGTAGTTGTCATTGTAAGTACTTTTAAATGTCTTCGTACTTGAGATGTTTCCTTCGTACTTGAGATGCTTCAAGGGTAACTTATTCCATTATACATACAATCAATCCTTCACTAAATTTTTGTGAAAATCATACAACTACATGCATTGTCGGAAGGAGGGAGTACTTAAGAAAAAACCCAAATCGAATTTTGTATTATACAATTGTAAATGTTGAACCTTATAGTGTCGTTAAAATCAAGTTTCGTCCCATGAATATTGGGAAGTTTGTTACTGATGAAGGATGTTCCAAAGTTGTTGCTCAGTTGAATGGCTCGAAAACTAGCCAGAACAAAGAGGTAAACAATGATTAATTGGGATATATGGTATCATTAACACAAATACTCAGTTTTAATGTTTTACATTTTTTTTTTTACATATTTTAGCCATGAGTTTTTTGAAATTATATTTCTATCCTTTGTCATTATATTTTTTTTTGTTTTCTAATACATGTTCTTATAGGTTGCTTTCAAGGGTATGTATATGGTTGAAAAAGAACGAGGTAAGGGTACGTGGAAGGCAAGAATGTCATTTGGTTTGTTGGGGTCTAAATGTCTAGAAGTGTTACGCGTTGCCTTATGTGTGATTTTGAAAAAGATGGAGACAATGTATTAATAGGAGTCAATGTATTAATAGGAGTCATCTTTACCTAACCATTTTCATTACCAATCGGATGAGCACTATTATATCTTTAAACCTGGTCCAAATGTATGAAATAAAACAACTAACAATTCTCTTGAAATAAACATATATCAATATATGTGAACCATATACAGACAATATTATTTTTTTCTTTGGGAAAATGACAATGAAAAGTATCATCTTTCCGCTGACTCGTGCAAGTGCAATGACCACCGTGCAAGTCCAATTACCAGTAAACAGATGGTCTTCCCATTAACATTAACACCATCTTAATGTTTTAGAAATAAAGAATTGTGTTGTGTGTCAAATGTGTACAGATTGCAATGTCGTATGAGTTCTTTTCTTTAATTTATTTATGTTGAGGAAAAAAAATGAGAAATTGTAAACAACGATTGTACATATTATTGCAAGGTGGTGTGAGTTTTTATCTTTATACATATACATAGTAAATGTTTGTAAAGACAATTATAAGATTACATACTCCCTCCGTCCCATTAGTTACTTCACATTTACTCTTTACACACGAATTAAGAAAAAAGTTAGTGGAGTAAGTGTTGTGAGTATGAAAAGTGAGGTAGGAAAGAAAAAGTGGGGTATTGTCACGACCCGAAATATAGGCTCTATTTTATTAGTAATTAAATGATTTTTATTTAATTAATTGCTTATTTATTTATTTAAATTATTATTCATTTAAATATTATGTGTGCATTTTATGTGTTATAATATTTATGCCTAGCATTTTAATAGAGTCATTTTTGCTAGTGTAGAAATGTTGGGTCTTAATAGTTAGTTGGGAGTGTAGTTTGTGTGTAGTGTGAGAGAGGGGGCCTAAGTGTAAATCTTTTTAAAACAATTCCCCTACTCCCTCCCTACTCCCCTCTCCTTCCTCACCATCTCCCTCACTCTCTCCATCCCATCTCCCAGGAAACTCTCTCTCTCTCTCTCCAAGGTAAGCATTTTTCTTCTCTTTACTTCTCTCTTCATTTTCTCCTTCTTCCTCTCATTATTATTCATTTCTTAAAACGTGAAACATGTTTAGATCGTCGATAGGATCGTAGGAAGCCAAAAAGAATCGAAATCCATCAACTTTGAGAAAATTCATGTAAGTTAATTTTCCCCCATTTTAATGCTAAAATGTTCATATCATGTTCATATAATGCTTTTGTTGTTACATTTGAAGTTTGGATGAGTTTTGAATTTGTTTGGAATTTATTTGGGTTTTTGGTCAAAAATGGTGATTTTTGGAATGATGGGTTTGATTCTTGGTTTTGGGTGATAAATGGTAATGGTGTATTTGAGTCCCCACCCTAGATATATATTGTTTTGGTACATTAGTACATGAGTTGGAAGTTGGGATTTTGGTTAAATGTGTTTTGGGTTGAAAATGGAAGAACCCATGTTGTTCTTCCCGATTTCTGGCAATCCGGAAGATTGGGCGGCCGCACAAAATAGCCTGGGCGACCGCACATCTATCTGAATTCTTTTGTTCTTGTTTTGGGTCTTTTTGGGCGACCGCACATACCCGTCTGGGCGGCTGTACAGATCTCTGAAAGTCCAACATTTGTCAAAATTTTGTGATTAAAGAACGTGTTTTGGTCTAAGTCTTGGGTGTCCTTCTAGTTGACCTTAGTGATCATTGTAGTACACTTTAGTGATAGAATTGGGTCCTTTGTGATCATGTTTGTGTTTGAAATTTCATTAATGGTTAATTGGGATTTTGGAACACTTTAATTGTGCGTTGTTGGTATATTTCACTTTCTTGGTGACTTCTTGGTATGGTTTACCTTTGTGGTAATTTACTTGGATTGGTTCCCTACTTTGGAACCTTAAGTTGTTCATTCATGCTAAATTATTATTACTTAGCATTTATTTGGAAGCCCAGCTGGCATATTTGTTGCATCGGGCGATGGGAAGGATTATAATGGCAAAGCCAAGTCCATTATAATGTTGACCATTGTTTTGCCCTTACTATACCCCTTCTCCAGATTGGCCTTGGAAAGGATAAGTCAGCGTTCCTTTGTGAATGTATCTGGCTAACGGGCATGACTTTGTGTCATGGTCCTTGTCCTTTGTGACACTTTTATGGTTATTGGTTCCGGTACCGGGGGTTTTCTCTTCGGCTTTCATGCTATTATGAAGATGATGATTGGTTGATTATTGAAGCTGCGCAGCGATCCTTTATTTGGATGTTCCGGTTTGGAAAACCTTGGCTATATCCTTTGTTATGTGTTTATTTCCGCTGCTATCTGATATATGATATTTGCTATGTGCTATGTGATATTTATTATTGCTTATTGTATATTGCATCATAGCATGTCATGTAGTTGCATTAGTAACTTATTGAGATTTATCTCACCCCCCTTTTCTTTTATCTTTGTTTTTCCTTAACCCCCCCAGGTGCTAAGGAATAGTCTCGCTGATCACGAGATAGAGGACGTCGAGTGTGGAAACATTCTTTTGGGGAAAGTTGTATAGGTTGGTTTACATTATATAAATGTGTAACCTTTTGGGGTATTTGTACCAAACAATGACGTCGTTAAGAATTTTATATTTGTATTTCATTGACCATAAACTTGTGGAAGTTTATGATAGTTGTAATTGGTTTTTGTCAATCTTGGTTTTGTAAAACTTTGGATTATCACCTTTTGGTATTAAATGAAATTTTTAACTTCAGTATTTCATAGTTTTGGTTTTAGAGTCGACGTCCAGCTCGCGGTCCCGGGGCCCGCGGGGTTCGGGGTCGCGACAGTTGGTATCAGAGCTATGGCATTAGCTCTAAGTATAAGTCTAGGTGGATTAGTATGACCTAGGTGGGTAGTAGTGTGCGGAATGATTAACGGTTGATGTCTGATGCAGGTAATTACTCGCAATGTCTGGAAGAAGAAACAGAGGAGGTACTAGTGGGGCACAGAATCAGAATGATACGAGGGAAGAAGCCCGTGCCATGTTTCAAGGCATGTTTGAGGCGGCCATGAAGGCCATAAATGATCAAGGTCCGAGGGTAGAACAAGCACCACCCCGTTATGGATTGGAGCAATTTCTGAAGTTGAAACCGGTTGAATTCAATGGGGAGCCCGATGTAAGGAAAGCTGAGTTGTGGATTGAGTCCATGGAGAAGATTTATGATGTATTTGGGTGTTCGGATGAGGACAAGGTCCGGTTCGCGGCTTACAAGCTTGTGGGAGCCGCCGAGCATTGGTGGAAAGGTGTTAAAGCTACTTGGGATGATACTCACACGGTGTATGCGTGGGAGTTGTTTGTGCGCAAATTCAAGGAGCATTTCATTCCGGTTGTTGATCAAAACCGAAAGGAGATCGAGCTACTCAACCTGGAGCAAGGTGTGTTGTCTATAGCACAATACTCGGCTAAGTTCATAGAATTAGCCCGGTATTGTGACTATTTGGTGAGGACCGAGGAACAAAAGGCTATGAGATTTATTCGGGGATTGAAGACCTCCATCCGTACTCAACTTATTGCTCAACGGATTGTGACATTCCAAGATGAGGTGGACCGAGCCTATTTGATAGAGCAAGATATTGGGGAACATAAGAGGAAGACCGAGGTGGCCAACCCGAGTAAGCAAGGAGCGCAGAGCAAGTCACAACCAAGGATCGAAAATCGAGGTAACTTTGGGGGACAATCTCAGTCCCGAGGGCAACCGACCCCAAGGAACCCGGGTACCACTTCCGGGAACCAAGGGAGCCAAATGAGGAAGCTTTGTACCTTTTGTCAGAAGGTAGGCCATGCGGAGGATAGGTGTTGGAAAAAGCAAGGCAAGTGTATCAATTGTGGTGAAATGGGGCACTTTGCGAGAGATTGCACGAGGCACCGAGGACTGTCATCCGGGTCAGGGGTTAGTATGAATCAGGGTCAGAAAAGGGATGCCGCCGGGAAGCCTAAGGTCCAAGGGAAGGTTTATGCCATGAATCAACAACAAGCTACCGATTATCCATCCGTTATTGGAGGTATTGTTTCTGTGTCTAATGTGAGCGCACGAGCGTTAGTAGATCCAGGATCATCTCATTCATACATTTCTGTGCAATTTGCTTCCATGTTAAATGCTACATTCGAGTCCTTACCGTACGTGCTAGAGGTGTCGACCCCTATAGGAGAATGCTTGATTTCTGATCGAGTCTTTCGTGCTTGTGATGTGGTTATTTGTGGTCGAGTCCTTTGTGCGGATTTGGTAGTTCTTCCTATCCAAGACTTTGATGTCATTTTGGGTATGGATTGGTTGAGCAAGTTTCATGCGTCCGTTGATTGCCGTAAGAAAACTGTTACTTTTTCTATTCCCGATGTGCCTAAATTTGTGTTTGAGGCTAGTCCTCTGAGTAGGAAGGTTCGCTTAATTTCTTTTATGAAAGCGAGAAAATTATTGCATAGTGGTTGTGAGGGGTATTTGGCTAGTGTTCTTGATACTAGGAAAGAATCCCCTAGTTTTGATAGTGTTCGGGTAGTTCGGGAATTTCCCGATGTTTTCTCTACCGAGTATGATATGCCTCCCGATCGTGAGATTGAGTTTTGTATAGATCTTTTGCCGGGTACGGTTCCAATTTCGAAAGCACCTTATAGGTTAGCTCCCGCTGAGTTGAAGGAGTTAAAGGTTCAGTTGCAAGAGTTGCTTGATCGAGGGTTTATCCGCCCTAGTGTTTCCCCGTGGGGAGCACCGGTTTTGTTTGTGCGGAAGAAAGATGGTTCGTTGAGACTGTGTATAGATTACCGGAAGTTGAATCAGGTTACGGTGAAGAATAAGTATCCTCTACCGCACATTGATGATTTATTTGATCAGCTTCAAGGGTCCGTGGTTTTCTCTAAACTTGATTTGAGGAGTGGGTACCATCAGTTGAAGGTTCGATCGGAGGATATTCCGAAGACTGCTTTTCGCACTCGTTATGGTCATTATGAGTTCTTGGTTATGCCGTTTGGGTTGACTAACGCGCCGGCAGTATTTATGGATTTGATGAACCGGATTTTCCATCCCTATCTTCACTCGTTCGTGGTGGTCTTTATTTATGATATACTCGTCTATTCAAAATCTCGAGAGGAGCACGAGCAGCACTTGAGGACAGTTTTATCCGTTCTTGCGAGGGAGAAATTATTTGCGAAGTTTAGTAAATGCGAATTTTGGCTCGAGAAGGTGTCATTTCTGGGTCATGTGATTTCTAAAGATGGGATTTCGGTGGATCCTTCAAAGATTGAGGCTATAGTGGATTGGAAGAGACCCGAATCAGTGACAGAGATTAGAAGCTTTCTTGGTTTAGCCGGTTATTACAGAAGGTTTATTGAAGGGTTTTCGAGGATTGCTACTCAGATGACTCAGTTGACCCGGAAGAACGTTCCGTTTGTGTGGACCGAGAAATGTGACAAGAGTTTCGAGGAATTGAAGAAGAGGTTGACTACCGCGCCGATCTTGACTTTGCCTAATGGGAGCGATGGCCTAGTGATTTACAGTGATGCTTCGAAAGAGGGTTTGGGTTGTGTGTTGATGCAGAATGGGAAAGTAATTGCGTATGCTTCGAGAAAGTTGACCCCTAGTGAACAGAATTACCCGACTCATGATATGGAGTTAGCGGCTATTGTATTTGCGTTGCACAAATGGAAGCACTATCTTTATGGAGCGAAGTTTGAGATTTTTACCGATCACAAGAGTTTGAAGTACCTTTTCTCCCAGAAAGAGTTGAATAATAGGCAGCGCCGATGGATGGAATTGTTGAAGGATTATGATTGCACGATTTCTTATCATCCGGGAAAGGCGAATGTGGTGGCCGATGCGATTAGTAGGAAATCTTATGTGGCTTCTATGATGGTTTGTGAATGGAAAATGCTTGAGGATGTTCGAGATTGGTCTCCTCGTGAATCGAGACATGGGGCTATTTTTGCGAATATTAGGGTGTCTCCGACCCTAAATCAAAGAATAAAGGAAGCTCAGAAAGAAGATCCCGAGTTAGTAAAGGTAATGGGTAAATTGAAGGAAAAGAACTTCGAGGATTTTTCATTGAGTTCGAGTGGAGTGTTGACTTTCCGCGGAAGATTGTGTGTTCCGGATGTTGATGGAATTAAACAGAGAGTTCTTGATGAGGGTCACAAATCGAGATATACTATTCATCCGGGTAGTACGAAGATGTATCAGGATTTGAAGCAACAATTTTGGTGGATTAATATGAAGAGGGAAATAGCTGAGTATGTTTCGAGGTGTTTAACGTGTCAGCAGGTCAAAGCCGAGCATCAGAGACCCGCGGGATTGCTTCAGTCGTTAGAGATTCCCGAGTGGAAATGGGAGCATGTGACTATGGATTTCGTCATGGGACTACCTCGTACCCGTAGGAAGTATGACAGTGTTTGGGTAATAGTGGATAGATTGACCAAGAGTGCCCATTTCTTGCCTATTGACATCAGATATTCGATGGAGAAGCTTGCGACCCTTTATATTGATCAGATTGTTAGATTGCATGGAGTTCCGGTTAGCATTGTGTCAGATCGAGACCCGAGATTTACTTCTAGATTCTGGAAGGCGTTTCAGGAAGCTTTGGGTACAGATTTGCGATTCAGTACAGCTTTTCATCCTCAGACAGACGGTCAATCCGAGAGGACTATTCAGATTTTGGAGGATATGTTGCGAGCGTGTTCGATAGACTTTTCCGATTCTTGGGATTCGCACCTACCGTTAGTGGAATTCTCCTACAACAACAGTTATCAGGCTAGTATCGAGATGGCACCGTTTGAGGCCTTGTATGGAAGGAAGTGTAGATCGCCTATTTGTTGGGATGAGGTCGGTGAAGCGAACGTTTTGGGTATTGATTTGCTTCGGGATTCGGTTGAGAAAGTTAAAGTTATCCGGGATAGATTGAAGACAGCCCAGAGTCGACATAAGAGCTACGCAGATAACCGAAGGCGAGATCTTAGTTTTCAGATTGGTGATTTGGTATTCTTGAAGGTATCTCCAAAGGTGGGTATTCGTAGATTTGGGAAGAAAGGCAAATTGGCTCCGAGGTTTATTGGCCCGTTTGAGATTTTGGGAAAGGTTGGACTTCTAGCGTATCGCCTTGCGTTACCGCCATCTTTGGACCGATTGCACAATGTGTTCCACGTTTCTATGCTTCGGAAGTATGTTCATGATCCGTCTCACGTGTTGCCGAGGATACCGGAGGATATTGAGCCCGATATGTCTTATGAGGAACGACCGGTTCGGATTCTTGATTCTAAAGTCCAAGAGTTGAGGAATAAGAGCATTGCGTTGGTTCGAGTTCTTTGGAGGAATCATCTTATCGAGGAGTCGACGTGGGAGCTTCGTGATGAGATCGAGAGGAAATTTCCGTGGCTTTTTGTTTAAGGTGAGTCTCGTTAAAATTCGGGTTGAATTTTCTTTAAGGGGGAGTGAATGTCACGATCCGAAATATAGGCTCTATTTTATTAGTAATTAAATGATTTTTATTTAATTAATTGCTTATTTATTTATTTAAATTATTATTCATTTAAATATTATGTGTGCATTTTATGTGTTATAATATTTATGCCTAGCATTTTAATAGAGTCATTTGTGCTAGTGTAGAAATGTTGGGTCTTAATAGTTAGTTGGGAGTGTAGTTTGTGTGTAGTGTGAGAGAGGGGGCCTAAGTGTAAATCTTTTTAAAACAATTCCCCTACTCCCTCCCTACTCCCCTCTCCTTCCTCACCATCTCCCTCACTCTCTCCATCCCATCTCCCAGGAAACTCTCTCTCTCTCTCTCCAAGGTAAGCATTTTTCTTCTCTTTACTTCTCTCTTCATTTTCTCCTTCTTCCTCTCATTATTATTCATTTCTTAAAACGTGAAACATGTTTAGATCGTCGATAGGATCGTAGGAAGCCAAAAAGAATCGAAATCCATCAACTTTGAGAAAATTCATGTAAGTTACTTTTCCCCCATTTTAATGCTAAAATGTTCATATCATTTTCATATAATGCTTTTGTTGTTACATTTGAAGTTTGGATGAGTTTTGAATTTGTTTGGAATTTATTTGGGTTTTTGGTCAAAAATGGTGATTTTTGGAATGATGGGTTTGATTCTTGGTTTTGGGTGATAAATGGTGTATTTGAGTCCCCACCCTAGATATATATTGTTTTGGTACATTAGTACATGAGTTGGAAGTTGGGATTTTGGTTAAATGTGTTTTGGGTTGAAAATGGAAGAACCCATGTTGTTCTTCCCGATTTCTGGCAATCCGGAAGATTGGGCGGCCGCACAAAATAGCCTGGGCGACCGCACATCTATCTGAATGCTTTTGTTCTTGTTTTGGGTCTCTTTGGGCGACCGCACATACCCGTCTGGGCGGCCGCACAGATCTCTGAAAGTCCAACATTTGTCAAAATTTTGTGATTAAAGAACTTGTTTTGGTCTAAGTCTTGGGTGTCCTTCTAGTTGACCTTAGTGATCATTGTAGTACACTTTAGTGATAGAATTGGGTCCTTTGTGATCAAGTTTGTGTTTGAAATTTCATTAATGGTTAATTGGGATTTTGGAACACTTTAATTGTCCGTTGTTGGTATATTTCACTTTCTTGGTGACTTCTTGGTATGGTTTACCTTTGTGGTAATTTACTTGGATTGGTTCCCTACTTTGGAACCTTAAGTTGTTCATTCATGCTAAATTATTATTACTTAGCATTTATTTGAAAGCCCAGCTGGCATATTTGTTGCATCGGGCGATGGGAAGGATTATAATGGCAAAGCCAAGTCCATTATAATGTTGACCATTGTTTTGCCCTTACTATACCCCTTCTCCAGATTGGCCTTGGAAAGGATAAGTCAGCGTTCCTTTGTGAATGTATCTGGCTAACGGGCATGACTTTGTGTCATGGTCCTTGTCCTTTGTGACACTTTTATGGTTATTGGTTCCGGTACCGGGGGTTTTCTCTTCGGCTTTCATGCTATTATGAAGATGATGATTGGTTGATTATTGAAGCTGCGCAGCGATCCTTTATTTGGATGTTCCGGTTTGGAAAACCTTGGCTATATCCTTTGTTATGTGTTTATTTCCGCTGCTATCTGATATATGATATTTGCTATGTGCTATGTGATATTTATTATTGCTTATTGTATATTGCGTCATAGCATGTCATGTAGTTGCATTAGTAACTTATTGAGATTTATCTCACCCCCCTTTTCTTTTATCTTTGTTTTTCCTTAACCCCCCCCCAGGTGCTAAGGAATAGTCTCGCTGATCACGAGATAGAGGACGTCGAGTGTGGAAACATTCTTTTGGGGAAAGTTGTATAGGTTGGTTTACATTATATAAATGTGTAACCTTTTGGGGTATTTGTACCAAACAATGACGTCGTTAAGAATTTTATATTTGTATTTTATTGAGCATAAACTTGTGGAAGTTTATGATAGTTGTAATTGGTTTTTGTCAATCTTGGTTTTGTAAAACTTTGGATTATCACCTTTTGGTATTAAATGAAATTTTTAACTTCAGTATTTCATAGTTTTGGTTATAGAGTCGACGTCCAGCTCGCGGTCCCGGGGCCCGCGGGGTCCGGGGTCGCGACAGTTATGGAATAGTGAATCGATTGGAGTTGTGAGTATAAAAGTAAAGTAGGAGAGAGAATTAGTGGGTGGAATAGTAAAGATTCTTTGCCATTTTAGAAAGTGTGAAGTAACTAATGGGACGCCTAATGAGGAAAGTGTGAAGTAACTAATGGGATGGAGGGAGTATGCATTTTTGCCTCCAAAATTAACAAAAGGTTATGTCACTTAAAATTAAATTAAAACACTCATTTAGGGACGGAGGGAGTAATATTTTTTCCCAACTTTGTGACATTATTTATACTAACAATTTAAATTACAGTACAATAATACAATTACCGCCGTGCAATACACGGGGTTTAGAACTAGTGTTAAGCAAGACAACCATCTTTAAATAGTACTACCTCCATCCCAAAATAAATGCTTTAGTTTACTCTTGATCTCTTGATCAAGAGTATAGACATATTCATTTTGGGACGGATGAAGTATTGCAAATGAATATTGCTTAAGTTGTTTCAGAGAAAGATAAAAGAGAAAAGATTCGCATCATTTTTCTGGAGACTCATGATATCCTCGTAAGAATCTTTCATTGCGTTTGTCCACTCAGCCTATGTATCATAGCCAATCAAAAATGATATTATCATCCTTCATTAAACAATCATGGGAAAAGAATTTTCTAATATCTAAGGAAATGAATAAGAAAAGAGAAAAACAGCAACTCTCATATGCACAGCCTAAAAGTGCTATTCATATAGCCCTACCAATCTCAGAACGTATGATTAACCTCCCATTGCTCCCAAGACTTGAAAACAGCGAAAGATTCCCACCACTATCTCACTGATACGTCCTCTCATGAATAACCTCTTTCCATTACAAATAGAATCCTCCAAAGTGCTTATTATTCCTCTCCAACCACAAAAATCACTAGATTTGTTTCTGGCTCATTAACAATGCATACCTCATTGTGTCCGTGCCTCCAAGATGATGATAATGTTAGAATAAGTGAGGATAGATTATTAGGTTCCGTTATTGATGTTGGTGGTTTGAGTGCTTTATATAAGCTATTTGTAAGATTGGTAGGTGCTAATGATCTTGGTTGTAGTGCTATCTATTGTTTTGGCCAATTTTCGACTATTGGACAAATATAAAGGAGTAGGTTACAATGGAATAAAGAACTTTGAAATTCAAGATGTATGAACAAAGGATTTAACGAGGAAAGCCCTTGAACAACTTGTTCGCCGGCATAAAACCTCAAATGATGGATTTTATTAAGCTTTTATGGAGGTACAATGAATGACTGGAGAATACAGAGAGAAAGAGAGTATGAGACGTGAGTGTAAAGTGTGTTGTGTGCGTTACATAAATCGTGTTGGCTATTTAAACTAAGAAGAATTGGCGTAAAATAATCCTTATGGCCTAATATCTCGGGAAGTTTGTTGCAAGTCTATCCAATGCCGTTGCTGAGAGTCACCCTTTGACTGGGTCTTTTGTTAGGTCACGTTCCTTTTGATTGAGCTCCACGATCTGCGTGATTGTTACCTAAAAAATAGGAGCACTTATACCTGCATAATAAACGTGCATGTATAACCAAGTTGTTAGCATCAAGATGCAAGATGCTGGAACAGGCTGATGGCTTTAAGCAAAAAATAGGATCTGTTAACTGTGTTCAAGTCGGCTCAGGTTGTCACGTCAGGATGTCAGGATGTAGACTCAAGTCGTTATTTCCAGGATGTAGATATAGTGCTGTGACATTTTTCACCCCAAACAATTGCCCCCAAATTTTTTGAATTGAGTGAACATAGAAATTCAAGAAATTTCCATAACAGTTGATGTAGGTAATGTAAGCTCCAAGATGCAATTGATCCTGTAAAAATCAAAGAGAAATACAAAGAATAGGATATTTTGGTTATTGTCTTAAAGACAAATTTTATTTGTTTGCAACATGTCTGTTTGGGCATGTTAGGTTGCAATTTTTTTTAACCATGTCTTGTGATAGCATGGTTAAAACTTATGGATGTTTCCCATTTTAGGATCAGTGTGTTTGATCCTTTTTGGTATTTTGATAATAGACTGGTCGTACGGTTAGGATTCTAAGGGTAACATGTTGATGTTACAACTTAGAATACTTTTGGAACAATTGAATAGTAGCGATGTAAAGAATGGTTGGTAACATATTGATGTTACAAGTTGGGAATCATTGAAAAGATGAAAAGATGATTATCTTTTAAACCATGTGTTCGTTTGGTAACATGTATATGCCACAACTAGTGATTTCAACTTGAGTTCATAATTTTAGCCAAGTGCAAGAAGGTAATCAATATGTACATGACACATTGACCCACATACAACTTAACTAAAACATGAAAATCGTGCGCACGGGCGAAGGTGTAGAAACCTTAAACACATGAGAAAGGTGTAAAACCTTTAAACCTTTGAAAGGTGTAAAACCTTATACCTTGGATGGAATTGTACATTGATTTTGCCTGTTGGACATGAATTCTGACTCATGTGAACATCTTTGAATACTTGGATCAGCATGTAACATCTCTGATCAACATGTAACATCTGGAAAACTTGGATCAACATGTAAACATCTTGACTTGAATAGAGACTTTGAGTTTCCTCGCAAAGCAGAAACATGTTAGGGCTAACACCCCTCCGATGCTTAAGTCAGTCGATATTTGATAAAGATAAATCAAATTGAAACAACATAATTGAAATAAAGCAATATAAATGCATACCTGATTTTCTGAATTAAGTTGACAAGCTATAACTTACATGAAGTACAACTTGAGATGCGCTGCTTTCTAACTTCTAGGAATTCTGGTACCATCTATAGTTGACATCCAGCATGCCCCCTTTCCAACCTATTGATTAATAATCCTGCATGAGCCTATCTTCTTCCAACCTGATGAATCTAGATGCTCTCATTCTGATTTCATCTAGCCTCTTGCATGGTGTCATGACTAAGTCATCATAATATAGCGAGTCCTTCTTAAGTCCCATCTTGAAGGCATCAATTGTTGTAGCAGTGTCCAAGTTGGGGATATCTACTGCTTCTCTGTTGAACCTGCTCAGGTAATCCTTAAGAAGTTCATCAGGTTGCTGGACTACCCTATAAAGATCACTTGTCAGCTTCTCAAACATCTTGTTGCATGAAAACTGATTAGTAAACATGTTGATTAGTTGAGCATATGATCCGATAGAACCCAAAGGATGGTTGATTAGCCATCTCAAAGTTTCCCTTGTAAGAGTTGAACCAAAACCGCTACAAAAGCAAGCTTCCTTGTACTGGGGTGGAATATGGACTACATCCATCTTCTCTTGATATAATGCAACATGCTCTGCTGGATCAGTTGTCCTATCATACGGCTTCATGTGGGGTGGACTGAACTTCTTTGGTATGACCACGTTGGCTATGGCTAGAGTGAAGCGAGACTCATTGAAGCAGGTTGGAGTAGCCTGGTTGTGGGGTGGAGTCAATCCTGGCACGCTCATGACCAATTCTTTCAGTTCCTGTATTTGTCGGCCAATCAGACTACCTGCATCATTGTTAGCTGCAGAAAAATGATAATTATTAAAATGATTGAAATCAGATTGAGGGTTAAAACTCCCTGTTGCCACTGTTGTAGGGGTCATGAATGTTGTCGTAGTTGGAGTGACAGTCTCATGATTGACAATTGTGCTATTGGTCATGCTGGTTGCCGGCGTAATTCTACCAAATCCAGATGATCCAGCAATGTCACCCTCAAAAGCAAGCCTTCTAGGTTGATATGGAGAGTACAGGTTGGAAGGCACATTTGGGACAACAGACTGAAAGATGCTAGGCAAGTTGGGCTGCTGTCCGCCGGCGTTCCATCCCGAAGAGAAGTCACTTCATGCTGCAACCTGGCCACTTGATTCATTAGCATGGTAGAGGTATCATTCTGGACTTGGACCTGGTTTCTCACTACACGTAGCATTGCATTCAAGTTGGAGGCGATATCTAAAGGGATTTCAGGTGCCCCCATTACTGATCTGCCCCCACTTGCGACTGAAATTCCAGATGTATTTTGATCGGTTGTTGGATTGCTCATCTTGAATCTCTTAACAATCTAAAAGACCAAAGTTGCCACGAACGGCGCCAAATTGTTTTGGCCAATTTTCGACTATTGGACAAATATAAAGGAGTAGGTTATAATGGAATAAAGAACTTTGAAATTCAAGATGTATGAACAAAGGATTTAACGAGGAAAGCCCTTCAACAACTTGTACGCCAGCATAAAACCTCGAATGATGGATTTTATTAAGCTTTTATGGAGGTACATTGAATGACTGGAGAATACAGAGAGAAAGAGAGTATGAGACGTGAGTGTAAAGTGTGTTGTGTGCGTTACATATATCGTGTTAGCTATTTAAACTAAGAAGAATTGGCGTAAACTAATCCTCATAGCCTAATATCTTGGGAAGTTTGTTGCAAGTCTATCCAATGCCGTTGCTGAGAGTCACCCTTTGACTGGGTCTTTTGTTAGGTCACGTTCCTTTTGATTGAGCTTCACGATCTGCGTGATTGTTACCTAAAAAATAGGAGCATTTATACCTTCATAATAAACGTGCATGTATAACCAAGTTGTTAGCATCAAGATGTAGAATGCTGGAACAGGCTGATGGCTTTAAGCAAAAAATAGGATCTGTTAACTGTGTTCAAGTCGTCGGCTCAGGTTGTCACGTCAGGATGTCAGGATGTAGACTCAAGTCGTTATTTCCAGGATGTAGATATAGCGCTGTGAGATTTTTCACCCCAAACATCTATCATGTTTGTTAAGTTCTTTTCTGGATTATTTGGAGCTTTAGGTTAACCATTTGGATAAAAAAATAGTTGTTAAAGGCGAAAGGTGTGTGGCGGGCGAGAGGTTCCTAGAAAAGGCGATAGGCGAAAGATACATTTGATGTTTAAAGACAATTCCACAAAAATTAGCAACGTAAGACAACTAAAACCCCCCAAAAAAGAGAATTCTAAGGCAAAAGATACATTTGATGTTTAAATTAGTAAACAAGTACTCGTTTAAAAGCGTGAAATAAATTTCAAAGCATGTTAAAAAAGAAAATAAAATATAAAATTAAGCTAATATATAATTTCAAACGTATATCCATACCTAGAGATGAATATAAGAGATGATTAAAACTTCAAATTACAAAAAGAGACCCAAAGTAAAGAGAAAAAACTAAGTAAATTAGTAAACATAATAGAAATTGCAAACCACCATTTAAATTTTAGAGATAATCAAGCTATCGCAGTGTTTTGTCACACTTCTTTGTCGTCGTTCTAAATGTTAGAATACAAGAAGTGCAGACACATAGGTTTGGGAAAAAATCTTCACACCCATTTCTTATTCACGTATGAGGCAATATATACAACCATATGACTCCCCTTTCCTTACATAAGAAGGACTCTATTTAGGCTAAGATATGCTTGTTGGAGATTATGCCCTAGGCCCTTGATAAAGGCCTTACGTTACATCATGTTCTCATTTGTTATAGAGATACCAACTTGGATTACTATATGTTTTGCATGTTTCTTATAATAATCCCCATCCCTAGTACTTATATAGAACTAGTATAAGTTTAATCGATAATCATGTGATGATCATGTGTATGTGATACAAATTAAACTTATGGGTACTTATTGGTGAACAAGTACTGGACATGACCCAGTGTTGGTCCCAGAGGGCAACAAGGGTATAGAACCGCTAGAGGGGGGGTGAATAGCGGTTACAAATTTTTCGAAAATACCCTTAAAATTCAACCGAGTACTTATCAGTTTGGTCAACTGCGGTTCAAAGCACTAGAACCAAACTGATAAAATGCACAGCGGAGTTTGCTATTTGGCCAAAGAGGATAGATAAAGAGTAGGGCAGTTTGATTGGGTTGAAAAAATACAATGATGCACAAGATAATTAAAGCATAAAGATCAAATGAAAACACAATTCATTTTTCTGATCATATCATAGATGAACTTAGTGAGAAACCACAAATATGAAAATTAAAGAACAAGACAGAAAATAAAGATCAAACACACTAATTTGAAGAGGTTCGTTCTTGAATGAACTACATCCTCTACCTAGATGGTTAGTCTAGGATTTTCTAATAGCTACTAGACTTGTATTAATTTAGGGGAGCTTTTACAAGATTACAATGAAGAATCTAAACTCTAAATAAACAATCTAACCTAACAAAGCTATTATGACAACCGGTGTATTTGAAGTGTATAATCTATATGATCATACAAATTGGGTGTGTGTGTGGAAAGGAATCAAATGCTCTAAAGATCAAAATGATGTTGAGAAAGTGAAAACTTTCGGTGTACAAGGCTGAGTATGAATGTTTGTATGGCTTGAAGCTTTGAAGAATTCTCGGTTTGCTAAGGAGATCTTTGAAGGTTTGAATATCTAGGTAAGATCTCCAAAGAAAACTTTGAACACTTGGGAATTTTCTCTCTTGAAGCTCAGCAACCTTCATTGTTGAAAAATGAGGGCTATTTATAGGCAGTGCACCCTTTTGACCGTTGGACAAAGATTTGAATCAAATCTTGATGGTACATCTGCTGTCGAAATCCTATTGGTTGAGCTGTCATTTTCTTCCTTGGTTTTGTCTTGAAGCCCTAGGTAGTTGTAGCACCACTACCTGACATTGTCCTTTGTTGCAGAGAAAGGACTAACGGTAAACATTTGAATTTACTGGACAAAACCGACATTCCTTACAGAAACTCCAAGTTAACTCGAAGTTATTTGTCAAGTCATAAATCATTTCTTTATGGTTGTAAAGGGAATGTTTATCTCAAGGAATAAATAACATACTTGAATTCTTTATTCAATGATCTGCGTTTCCACCAAGGTAGCATGAGCGGTTCCATGAATGAACTTGAAGTGCGGTTTCAGCAAAACTGCAGCACGCGGTTTTGATGAAGACTTGCGGTTCCATGCTGGCGGTTCGAGTAGCACCGAGTGCGGTTTGAAGAACCAAACCGCTGAGGTCAAACCGATCATAACTCAGCCTATGACAAATAAAAATCTAGAAATGGGCTTGTCTAAAAATTGAAGTATAACTTCATTAAATGATTCCTGAAGTCCATAAAACGACACGTGGCATGGATCAATCAAATCAAGAGGGTATACTAATAAAGAATCCTAACAATCTCCCCCTATTTGATTGATGACATTACCACACTATGATAAATCAAACATTATACTTTGTAGTAACATGTCCAAATGAAATTATCTTGAAACTGCATGCCCCAAGTCAATGCACACACTATGCTTAATCAAAGATATGCAAGTTTAAACTGAATGTTTAAAACAAATGCACATAAAAGATATTTCGTGATGAATATAGTGCATGAGTTTTGAAAAATGCAAGCATTGTTTCACAAACAAGCAGTTTGAATAAACAAGGTTTTAGAAACTGTAATGCCATGCATTCATTCTCATTATAATTTACTCATAAGGTTTTGAAGATTACAAGTACAAGAAATTATAAGAGAATATCAAAAATGAAACAAGCCACAAAAAGACTAAGTAAGATAAACTATACGGCTTGATCATCTGCGGCAGGATCCTTTCACAGCTGCAGCATCATCTGCAATTTGATCCTGTGCGGTTTTAGCATCTTCAGCAGCATTCCTTGCTTTGGTTTCATAAGTGGTTTAGAATTCAAAGTCTGCGGCATGAAGCCAAACCAAGGCATGTTTCTTCAATGTCTTCTCAATGTTTGGAATTTTCTTGTTGATAAGAACTGAATTGCCAATAATTTAACTTGACAGAATGTCAAACTTTGCTTCTAAGGAGACCATCCCAGCATCAACAGCTTGCAGGTTCAAAGAATAAAGTTCGTTGTTGGTCTTCACAAGATCTTGAAGAGCTAGTTGATTTTCCAGGATCCTATTCAGTTTCTCATCAAGTTGTTGTTGGCTTGAAAGATTATTAAACTTGTCATCTATCCTCTCCCCCTTAATGGCATCAAGATCAGATTGAATGGTGTGAAAGTGAGAGTCAAACCGCGATGTGGAAGCCATCTGATGTAACTGAATGTTCCTAACCGCATCCACTAAATCTGCATTTGTGGCATTGAAGGGCAGAAGTGGATAGGTTGGAAGGGCTCATCAGATGGTGTGTAATTTGGGTAAGAATCATCTCATCATCATCAGAGGACAATGAGATGGCATCCTCGGTTTGAAGGGGTGGAGAAGAAGATGAAGGCATGGGAGCCTTGACCTTAAGCCTAGAATGGGCATCATCCAGATTTTCACCCATGGAAATATTTAAGGCTAACTCAAACTCTATTGGATCAAACTGGAGATAGGAGTGAATTGAGATTGCAAGGGGTGCGGTTTGAGAAGGAGGCCTTGGAAACAAATTTAGGATTTGATTAGGAGAGAGAAAGATTGGAGGAAGAGCAACATTGTATTAAACAAAGTAGGGAGAGAGTTTTGATCAAACCGAAGGTAAAATTTTGAGTGAATATTTGGTTCGGCTAGGACTTGTACTGCTATGGCTTTAAGTAGCTCATCAATAGCATGAAGTGAAGTATGATCCTGTTAGTAGCGGCTTCAATGTCATTGGCAGGGTATATGTAGAATGGAGGATTGCGGCCGGACTTCTCAGCAATTAGTTCGGCTTTAGCAGCGGCTTTAGCACGCTTTTCTTGCAATTTCTCAGCCTTGAACCGCTTCAAGTAAGTTTCAATGTCTTCGGCACGCTTCCTCTTCTTTATCATCGGTTTGATTAGAGATGATGGTGATGGCAGAACCGAAGATTGATAATGACTTGACCTCAGTAGAACCGGAGAGGATAGAACTAAAGATGGGGTTCTTTCTGGTGAAGAGTCAAAGTCTATCCTTCGTTGAACTGCAGGAGTAGAAGGTTCATCATCCACATTTACCACTGCAGCTTGCTCCTTTAGTTTCTTGGTGAAACTGCCTTCTTGAGGGGAATGGTCTCTCTTCCCAAAAGCATTGCTGAAGTCGGTTTCACCGGGCAGTCTAGTCTGCCAATGCATCTCAAAATCAGACTTCTTTATTAATCTTATTCTTTTCCTCAACGGTTGAACCTCAGGCTCTTCCTCCTACTCAGTTCAACTGTAGCCTCAGACACTGCAGTCTGCTCAGGCAGAACCGCAGCCTCAGACATTTCAGTCTGCTCAGGCTGAACCGCAGCCTCAGACACTTTGGTCTACTCAGGCTCAGTTTCATCAACCGGTTTGAGAGTGGGGAATGCCTTAAAAATTTCTACCAACTGTTCTTTAGTGAATTGAACAGTGGATGGTATGGAAGATGACGGTTTGGGTAAGGGTTTGGATGGAGTCAGTTTAGATGGTGGTTGAGTTGGAGGCAAGGGTTTGGTTTGTAATGATTTGGCTTTTGCGGCTTTAAGAGCAGCTGCATCAAGTGCAAACTGCATTGATTTTTCAACTTACGGTTTTGCAGGTGGAGAAGGTGGTTTGGCTGATGGCGGTTTGGGTAAAGATGGTTTGGATAGAGTTGGTGAAATTTTAATGGTTGGCAAGGATGATTTTGAAGATGTCGGTTTGACTGAGGGTTCAGAAATTGCTTCAAGAAAGGCAGGATCATTTTCTTTTAGCATCACCACCCCCAGTGGTTTCTTTGCTAAGTCTCCCATGGTTATTTTTGGAGGAATCACAACAGTTCTTTTCCTCTTTCTTAGCACTGCGGTTTCCTTGGGGTAAGCCACAGGTCTGGACTGAACTGCAGGCTCCCCCTCAGACTTTGCATCGGTTTGAGTAATGCCACTTAACCCCAATTTATCCAATGTTTCATTTTGAGCTTCTTTTCTAAGCAGTATGGCTTTGGCTAGATCAGCATATTGACCAGCATAAGGTTTGCTTGACTTTTTAAATCTAGCCTCTAGTTATGAACCTCTTTTATTTTTTGGCAAGGGGTCTTCATTCCATACGGCTTGAGCAAAACTACAGCCGAACTTGGTTCTGAAGGCATCAAACTTAGCATCACAAAATATAGTCTTGTCGGCTGGGGCCATCCAGTACGCAGGATTTTTTGATCAAAACTTGTAGATCACTTCTTCCTGATTCAAGAACTTTATCAGTAACCTACAGTGAGTTCTGATCTTGGATTTGCCAGCGGCTTTGTCAGATCCATGTCGGTTCAGTGCATTGATCAGCTCATTCATCAGAATCTTGGGCCAGTGCAGCTGCATGCCCTTATAGATAGCCACATAATAATTATACTATTTAGTAGTTAAATTATTGTGGTTTCCATTTTTGCACATGACCCCACTGTCCACTAAGTCACATAAGTGGGTCATCACTTCTCCAACATCCTTCTTGGAGGAATGCCTTGTGGAGAAAGAATTCATTCCAATCAATTCCATTGTTGTGCTGTTTACTAACTCAGGACTTGGACTCATAATCCCAGAAAATTCCAATCCAGCAAGCACACCTATCTTGGTTGCGGTTAGAATAACAGTCTTGCCGTAAATCTTGGACTTGATAGCATCCTCAATCTTAATTTCACCAATTTCTAAGTCCCTTATCTCTTCTCCTTTCCCATTCAGTAGTGCGGTACTGGTCTTTACTCCATTCTCAAAGAACTCAGCACAGATAATTGGCACAAACTGAAGCTCATCCAGTAAGAACAGCAGTTTGAGCTTTGACTTGGACAGCAACCGCAATAGCTTTCTTCCAACCGCGTCCTTCTTGAATTCATCTTCAAGAATTCTTGAGCCTAGTACAAAATTAGTTGGATCCTGAAAATAATAAAAGTTAGAAAGAATTTTTGTAACTGCGGTTTGAACCTTCATGAAAATCGTGCGGTTTAAGTCAACTGATGAAACCATGCGGTTCAACCAAGTGAACAAACCTTGCGGTTTGAGTGAATCTCATGAAATCACAGCAATGGAATCCTAACAATATAACCATGCGGTTCAAGCAAGTAAAATAGAGAGGATAAATAAAAACATAAATAAATTACCACTAGAAAGAAAAATGAATCAAAAGAGAGGGTTTTTATTTTAAAAGGTTTTGAATGCACGAAGAACAACATGAACAGAGTATGAACATGAAATTCAAAAACATAACCAAAACATGAAAGAATTATACCAAAATAATCCTAATGGGTATATTCTAACAAAGTCCTAAACAAGCAAGTGCAAATAACATAACAAAGACCCAGAATATGAAAAAATACGAAGAACACTCAACAACCCAAAAGTTTGATTTTGCTCAAAATTGAACACAAATCACAAAATGAAGCATATAATCAATATACATAAGCAATTATAAGCATTATCCAACCAAAATATTGAAAGAAAAGCAAAAAATATGCAAGGAAGATGAACAAGCTTTTTCAAGCTCAACAATGGCGGATAACAGAAGTTTTAATTACTGAGTTTAAGAGTTCAAGAAATCATACCATGTCTGGTTTCGATGGTTTGGAAGTAGAAGGAGTAGCATCAATTGATTTCTTAGGTGCCATTTAGATTATGTTCAACTAAAGGAAAAATTAGAGAGAGAAAACAGAGAGCAAGTACGAAGAACAGTAGAGAGAGAAAGTGTTTTTGCCAAATGAGGAAGAAGGTAAAAAGGTAAAATGAATAAGAATTTGTCTTTTATAGTCAAGTAACTGCCTAAGGAAGTCGAGCAGCCATGATGGTTGGGAGAAGGCCAATCAACCACAGAGCATGTACTTCGCATTTAATGCGGAACAAAGATAATTGCAAAAAGGTCCTTAAGAATTAACTGACATAAAGTAGGGACTAAACTGCAATTATGCGTACCTGAGCGGTTTGATGAGCAAACCGACATACCTTTTCTCCTCATTCGGTTTGGATGAAACCGATGTCTTTCACATCTGTCAGCGGTTTCACTTGATCAAACCGACATACTGACTTTCTCAATACGGTTTGGATAAAACCGATGTCATTCTCATTGACTCTGCAGTTTGACTGGAAATCTTCTACTAAACCTTTATTGATGCGGTTTTAATATTGATGGGACCGCATGCTATTTTTGTATTTTCTAAATAGAGCCAAAATACTTAACAAAAATAATTATAAATAGAGTAGATACATGATATATTTTAAGTTAGTTCCAGCATACCCATTTCTCCTCTTAAATGAAAGAATTTGCTATTTTCCAGCGGTTTGGTGAGGATGTCTGCAATTTGATCATCGGTTCCCACCTTTGCTAGAAAAATGTTTTTCTTTTCAATATGGTCTTTGATAAAATGATATCTTATATCAATGTGCTTGGTTTTTTAGTGCTGAACTGGATTGTTGGACATAGATATAGCTGCAGTGCTATCACAATAGATAGGGCAATTCTTTTCAAATACTCCATAGTCTTCCAATTGTTGTTTCATCTGGAGAATTTGAGAGCAACAGCTTCAGCGGTTGAGACTGAAACCGATGATTGTTTCTTGCTGGACCATGATACTAGCCATGTTCCAAGGAATTGACAAGTACCACTTGTACTCTTTCTATCAATCTTACAAGCTGGAAAGTCAGCATCTAAATAACTTAATAAATCAAATGAAAATTCTTTGGAGTACCAAAGTCCAAGGTTAACAAAGCCACATAAATATCTAATAATATGTTTAACAACTATAAGATGAGATACTCTAGGGTCAGCTTGAAATCTAGCACAAACACTAAACATGATATCTGGCCTACTTGCAGTTAAGTAAAGAAGAGAGCCAATCATACCTCGGTAGAGTGTCTGATTTACTTTCTTACCTTTTTCACCATGATCCAAACTGCAGGCCTTTGTCTTTGGGGTATCAACTGGATTTGCGGTTTCAAGCCCAAATTTCTTGATCAAGTCTTTAGTATATTTAGCTTGGTTGTAAACATTCCATCATGATATTGCTTGATTTGGAGTCCAAGAAAGAATGTCAACTCTCCCATCATACTCATCTCAAATACCTTTCATTAGCTTCTCACACTTAACACACATAGTTCATTAGTAGAACCAACAATAATATCATCAACATAAATCTGAACTAGTAATGAATGACCTTTGTGTTTAGTAATAAATAAAGTTGTATCAATTTTACCTCGAGAGAAGCCTTTTTCAATAAGGAATTTAGATAGAGTGTCATACCATGCTCTTGGTTCTTGTTTGAGTCCCTACAAGGCCTTCTTGAGCTTGAATATATGAAGAGGGAATTTGTTGTCTTCAAATCCTTGCGGTTGGGCTACATAGACTTCTTCTTGTATTTCACCATTTAGAAATGCACTCTTCGCATCCATTTGATAGAGCTTGAATTTCTTGAAGGACGCATATGCCAAGAATAGTCTAATGGCTTCAAGTGTGGCTACAGGGGCAAAGGTTTCATCATAATCTATTCCTTCTTCTTGCCTATAGCCTTGAGCAATCAACCTAGATTTGTTTCTTGTTGTAGTACCATTTTCATCCATCTTGTTTCTATATACCCATTTTGTTCCAATTACAGTGTGATCTTTGGGTCTTGGAACAAGAGTCCAAACTCTGCATCTTTCAAACTGATTAAGCTTTTCTTGCATTGCAGTTACCCAACTTGGATCTCTTAGAGCTTCATCAACCTTCTTCGGTTCCATTTGAGATAATAGTACAATTGAGACAAACTGTGGTTATCTCTATGATTTAAGCTACCTCTTGTTTGAACACTGAAATCGATAGGATCGATAACATTTGTAGTTGGATGGTCTCTATGTTCATTAATTTCTGGAGGGAAGTCTTCATGAACCACTATTTCTTGAAAATTTTCTAGAGGAGGCTCCTCTTGATAATCATTGAAATCTTCATTGAAGGTGATGGTTGGAACTGGTTGAACTACTTGAATGGGATCAGATGATAGCGGTTCTATAGCGACACCATCTCCGGTTTGATTAGGTGCAGCTGGAGAACCTGATAGTACGGTTTGAGTAGGTTGGTCATCAGTAGCTGTATGATTAGGATAATTTGTACCTGTCTCAAAATCACTAAAATCATCAGCAACATTTGGATCCATATGTGGCTCAAGAAGATCTTATTCATCAAATGTAACATGGACAGACTCTACAATTTATAAAGATGTCTTATTGAAACAACGAAAATCTTTGGAATGTTTAGCATAACCAATAAAAATACCTTCATCGGTCTTAGCATCAAATTTACCTTGATGCTCTTTACTATTGTATAAGATATAACATTTGCATCCAAATATCTTGAAGAAGGCAATATTGGGTGATCTGCCTCTCCACAATTCATACGGAGTTTTGTTGTGGGCTTTGATAATGAGGGAGCGGTTCTGAGTGAAACAAGTTGTATTAACTGCTTTGGTCCAGAAGTACTTAGGAAGCTTAGCTTCTGCAATCATGGTTTTCCCGGCTTCAATCAAAGTCCTATTCTTTCTTTCCACTTCTTCATTTGGTTGTGGGACCCCAGTGGCAGAGAAGTTACGATTAATTCCATGATCATCACAATATTGGGCAACACCATTGTTTGTAAATTTGGTTCCATTATCTGAACGCACATTAACAATGTCATCCAATTTTTGAGTTTGGAGCTGTCTAAAGAGAGCGGTTACGATGCCATAAGTATCATCTTTTGAGGCCATCATTTCCACCCATGTATATCTTTAATAATCATCAATAAACACCAAGGTATAGCGGTTTCCTCCTATACTTGCGGTTAGGACAGGTCCAAATAAGTGCATGTGAAGCAACTGCAAGCAGCGGTTCGTTGAAGATGCGGCTTTGGTGGGGAAAGACTGTTTGGGCTGTTTACCAAGCTGGCATGGTTTGCATTTCTTATCATGATGGTCAGCCACTTTAGGTAGTCCCTTTATAAGACCATCCCTTTGCTGTTTTGCTAAGTATTTGAAGTTCAAGTGGCTGAGCCGCTTATGCCATAACCAGCTGCTTTCACTAACATTTTTTGCTACAAAACAGAGGTCAGCAATAGAAATAACATTACTTAAATCTAGCATATACACATTACATGTTCTATGGCCAGTCAGTAGAGTAACTCCGGAAGAAGCATCCTTAATAGAGCAATTTGTTGAAGTAAAGTTGCAGTTCATTCCTTTATCACAAAACTGAGATATAGAGAGAAGGTTGTGCTTGAGTCCTTCTACAAGTGACACATTTTCTATGGTCACCTTTCCTCGTTTGATTGCTCTATATCCTACGGTTTCTCTTTTCTTGTTGTTACCAAATACTACTGGGGGGCCTTTCATTTTGATGATATCATAAAGAAGTTCAACATCTCCGGTCATGTGTCATGAGCAACCACTGTCCAAGTACCAGAAATCCTTCTTCTTTTTTGCATTACCAGCCATAAAGCATAAAATCTGAAAACTAAAATATGAAAGATTTGGTCCCCCTTATTCATTGGGTCCTAGGGTTAGCAGCTTTTTGGGAGCCACACCTGTTTGACCTTAGGATTTTTACTTCCATTGGCATTGGGTGTGAACCTTAAAAGACAATGAGCAGCACCATGACCATAATCGGCACAAATAGCACAATGAATGAAACCTGGTTGTGGTTGCGGTTTTACAAACCCCTTACTAATCTTCAGTTTCTCATGTTTTACTGGGTCAGCGGTTTTGGCTTTGACAAAGACCACTTTCTTGATCTCAACCTTCCTCTTAGGTGCGATTTTAGGATAAATGATAGGATATTCCTTGAACCAACCTAGAGCGGTTTCATCATTCAATACATCCTTATTAGCCTCAGCCGCTATGGATTTTTCTTTCCACTTAGAATCTCTCCTAGTCTGGTTTTTAGGATACTCAAAGAAATAATTTTGCTTCTTAATTTATTTCTTAGAGTCCTTTTTACCAGAATGATTAACTTTGGGAATTTCATTGATTTGTTTAGGGGGTAACACACCACCTTTGGTACAGAGACAAGGATACTTGCACCCATCACTGGTTTTGAACACCAAACCACTTTTATCCGAACTTGAGATTTGTGAATTTAGGATTTGTTCCACATTGACACTAGACTTAGTCCACACATCAGTCACTTTTTGAAGGTCATCCCTTTGTGCGGTTAGCTCATGGATTTGTGTTAGGAGTGCCTCAACTCTATCCTTTAGATAGCGGTTTTCTTCCTCAATTGATGATATCCCAACAATTTGGAACTTAAGGCCTTCAATTTCCTCCTTGTGGGACATACATTCTTTTTGGGAATCTTTAAGTTCCGCAGCCATTAATTTATATGCCTTTTTAAGCACTATGTGTTGTTGAAAAATAAGATTAACACGTTCAAGTACCTGGTCATCATGAGATTGGTCTGCTTGAACCTCACGAAAGGATTTTGTTGTTGTTGGAGTCTTGATTGCTCTAGCCTCAGAATTCTTTGGTGAAAATGTCTTCATTTGTTGAACTGGCAGTGCAAGGCTTTCGTCAATTTCATATTTTTCTTCAAATCCCATGAGGCATAGATTTGCAATTTCTTCTTCATTATCACTTTTATTAGAATCAGAACCCATCCATGTAAGCAGTTGTCTCCTTGTTTAGCTACCATTCATCTTCTCTTTATAAACTTCTTGTTGAACAGTTTCTTAGCTGGTGCGGCTTCATATCGCGGTTTAGGACAACTAGAAGCAAAGTGACCTGGCTATCTGCAGTTGTAACAAACTGAGTCATCCCTTTTCTTTGCATCTGCAGTTTTGTTGAATTTGGTTGGAGGGACAAACATTGCAGGGATTTTGGATGGAAACTGAGCTCTGTTGTTCTTTCTGAACTTTGTGTATTTCTTCACATACAAGGCAAAATCTTTATCATCCATGTCATAAAAATCAACTTGACTAGAGCATGATGATTGAGATGCTACACTTTGAGAATAGGAACATTGAGATGGAGTGTAGGATTGATGAGATTGCTCCTAAGATTGATTAGATTGTGGATAGGGTTGATAAGACTGTTGATAGTATTCAGATGGTGCGGTTGGAGGATTGTATCTGGGGACATTTTGATCAGGAGGTGCGGTTTGTAAATGGAGGTGAGGTGTGGCTTGATGGTGGTCTGGATTGTAGGTTGGAGATGAGGTAATATTGAATGGGGCTAAAGAGAGAGTCTTGAATATGTATTCGGTTTCATGGACTTTCTCAAGCTTGAATTCAAATACCTTCAGTATGGCATATAAATGATGAAGATCAAGGTCTTCTAGGTCTTTGTTGTCTTTGATATTTGGAGTCTTAATCAGCCATTTGCTACCAAGGGCTTGCATGAATCTCATATTCAAGTCTGTATTTGAGTAGACATGACCTAGTGAGAAACACACATTGACAATTTCAATGAACCGCTCATAGCATTGACGAAGAGATTCCTTTGGATCCTTAACAAAATAATCATAAAGTCTTCTCTGTTGATAGAGGCGGTTCTTCTTGGTATCAGCATCTCCTTCCAAAAAGTCAACTATTGCATCCCAAGTTACCTTTGTGGTTTCGTAGTGTAGCACCTTTGAATGAGTCCTTAGGTGAATAGCTGAGACAAGCATAGACATAGCTTTTCATCATAGTCCACATTGTTTCGATCTGCATCGGTCCACTCACTTTTCAGCTTCCTGATTTCAGCAGGTTGTCCAGCAGTATCTTCACTTGGGATAGCTTTCATAGGGACATATGGTCCATCCACAACCGCAGTCCATAGTCTACGATCAACTAAAATCATGTGTTTCATCATCCTATCTTTCCAAAAGATAAAACTATCTTCATCTAGAATCGGTAAATGATTCGAGTTGGATGTCTGCATCATATGCGTGTTTATGTTTGCCATTGGATCATCACCCAAGCGATTAAGCTTGTAAAAAAATGTTTTTGGTGGATATGCTCTAATACCACTTGTTGTTCCCAGAGGTCAACAAGGGTATAGAACCGCTATAAGGGGCGTGAATTTCGGTTACAACTTTTTCAAAAATACCCTTAAAATTAAACCGAGTACTTATCATTTTGGTCAACTGCGGTTCAAAGCACTAGAACTGAACTGATAAAATGCACAGTGGAGTTTGCGGTTTGGCCAAAGAGGATAGATAAAGAGTTGGGCGGTTTGATTGGTTGAAAAAATACAATGATGCACAAGATAATTAAAGCTTAAAGATCAAAGGAAAACACAATTCATTTTTCTGATCATATCATAGATGAACTTAGTGAGAAACCATAAACATGAAAATTAAAGAACAAGATAGAAAATAAAGATCAAACACACAAATTTGAAGAGGTTCCTTCTTGAATGAACTACATCCTCTACCTAGATGGTTAGTCTATGATTTTCTAAAAGCTACTAGACTTGTATTAATTTAGATGAGCTTTTACAAGATTACAATGAAGAATCTAAACTCTAAATAAATAATCTAACCTAACAAAGCTATTATAACAACCAGTGTATTCGAAGTGTATAATCTATATGATCATACAAATAGGGTGTGTGTGTGAAAGGGAATCAAATGCTCTAAAGATCTAAATGATGTTGAGCAAGTGAAAACTTTCGGTGTATAAGGCTGAGTATGAATGGTTGTTTAGCTTGAAACTTTGAAGAATTCTAGGTTTTCTAAGGAGATCTTCAAAGCAAACTTTGAACACTTGGGGATTTTCTCTCTTGAAGCTCAGCAACCTTCATTGTTAAAAAATGAGGGCTATTTATAGGCAGTGCACCCTTGTGACCGTTGGACAAAGATTTGAATCAAATCTTGATGGTACATCTCCTGTCAAAATCCCATTGGTTGAGATGTCATTTTCATCCTTGGTTTTGTCTTGTAGTCCTAGGTAGTTGTAGCACCACTACCTGACATTGTCCTTTATTGCAGAGAAAGGACTAACGGTAGACATTTGAATTTACTGGACAAAACCGACATTCCTTCCAGAAACTCCAAGTTAACTCGATGTTATTTGTCAAGTCATAAATCATTTCTTTATGGTTGTAAAGGGAATGTTTATATCAAGGAATAAATGATATACTTGAATTATTCATTCAATGATCTGCGATTCCACCAAGGTAGCATGAGCGGTTCCATGAATGAACTTGAAGTGTGGTTTCATCAAAACTGTAGCACGCGGTTTTGATGAAGACTTGCGACTCCATGCTGGCGATTTGAGTAGCACCGACTGTTTTTTTAAGAACCAAACCACTGAGGTCAAACCGATCATAACTCAGCCTATGACAAATAAAAATCTAGAAATTGACTTGTCTAAAAATTGAAGTATAACTTCATTACATTATTCCTAAAGTCAATAAAAAGACACGTGGCATGGATCAATCAAATTAAGAGGGTGTAATAACAAAGAATCCTAACACCCACTATGAGATTTATGTCATGGTCAAATGTCATAATTAAATCTCATTTAGTTATATCATTGGAATCCTTTGACCTAAGATTATCATCGTTTTCCACATGATGAACGTTGTGTTTGACGTACTCAAACGCTACCCTTAGCCAGGTGGTTATAAAGGCTACAATTGGCATAATCAGATTCTTGTAGGGAAGAATGATAAGTCAAGATGGGATGTTGTCCCTCTTTATCTCAAAGAGAGATATCTGCTTGGCCACTTAAGAGTGAGATTGATGATAGTGTATGGCCATACCTAAATAAATTAAAGTGTTTAATGTCATTTGATCATATCAATCTACTCGGGATTGAGAAAGCATTAGACACTTAAGTTGACTTAGACCGTGGCTTATGTTCAATATGATATCGCGTGACAAAAGGATTGTCATATGTTCTATGAGGATAAACGAACTTCGTTAAGTTATATTAATTGGATAGTCATGATGGCTTGCTAGATTCTTCTCATGATTTATGAGTTTGACCTTGGCCGGACTCATTGGCAACTTAATATAATCCTATGGGGTCACACACAAAAGAACGAATTTACAAAAGGGCTAAAATTAGAATTTTGGAAAGAGCGTAAAAATCAGAATTAAAGAAAAACAGGAAATTGGTTCCAGCAGAGGAGATCCGGACGGACCCCCTATGTGACCCGGTCGAACCAGAGGGTGATCCAGTCAGAACCCTCTTGTGACCCGGCCGGACCTATTGGTTCCGGGTTGCATGTTTTTCTCTCCGATATTTAATGAGTTTTTTTACCTATTTCTCCTAAAGTGTTTAGGTTAAGTAAGTATAAATACCCCTCTCTTTACCATAGTCCATATGGTATTAAACTAATTGATATTGTATCATTATTGGTAGCCTCCATGTGTTTGAGAAACACATTCTTGAGTTTAGATTGAGAATCAAAAGCTCAAGAACACCAATAAATTTATATAGCCTTTTGATAGAAAGAGTTTCTATGGGATCTAGCAGACCAGATCTAAATTTTTTCTAGATATTCATTCATGTGTGGATACACATAGAGGGTGCTTGATTTAGCATCTCAAGTTTGTGTTCCTGCGATCGTGATTCAAAGAACGCGAAGAACGAGGAGATCAAATCAATAAGCTTGAAGACTTGAAGATTTGAAGATCCGAAAATTTTAAACGCACAACAACGGTTAGTATTATAAATTCATGTTGCTATTAATTTAATCATCATGAATGGATCCATGGGCTCTAGGGTTTTGTTTATTTTCATATGTTGTTTCCGCTGCGCGTAGGACCCTCAAAACCCAACAGTGGTATCAGAGCCCCGTTCATTTATGATTATTTTAATATTATCATGTTATATACTCCCTCTGTCCCACCCGACTTAGGACAAATTGCCATTTTGGGCGTCCCACTCCACTTAGGACATCCCTAAATGGTAAGTTTATATTACTTTAATATTCAATGGGACCCATTTGTCATACTCACAACAACAATCCATTTACTATTCCACCCACTCATTCTCTCTCCTATTTACTTTTCATACTCACAACACATCCTCCACTCATTCTCTTTCCTCTTAAAATAATAGTTCTCCTTAATCCCCGTGTCGGGACCAATTGTCCTAAGTCGGCCGGGACGGAGGGAGTATATGATTTGATTATATGATCTAGCATGATGTGAATTTAGAATAAGGGGTGTATGTGAATTGTTTGGTGAAACAATTGTATATATGATATAGTATGATTATGAACAAGGTTTTCAAGATACATGATTAATATGATTAATCTATTTATCGCATCATCAATCTCTTTAATATGATTATTGAATTGATGATTCTTGATCTTGAAGAACAAATTGTTTGTTCTTAGGATTTGATGTTCATGATAATTTGATTACCATGAATAGTTGAATCCTTAAAGGATCAAGATTTGATAAATTGCGTTCGTGCAGTTCGCGTGCAATACACGTTTTCGTGCAGAATTTTCGTCCAGAATTTTCATGCAGATTACGTGCATCGCACGTACAGTCAAGAATTTCTGTGCAGAATTTCATGCAGTTCGCGTGTAATACACGTGCAGATTTTTTGTGCAGTTCGCGTGCAGTGCAATTTCTGAATTCGTGTTTTTCAGACTTGGAGATGCATTGTAGAATACGTATTTTTCATGGAATTGGATTCTATGAAGTAATGTATTCTTAATAGAGTTGGACTCTATGAAAGCATTCATTATTCAATGTGTATTATACCTACAGTATGACTGTATGAAAATCTCAAATTCATAATTATATTCACATAGTATCCGTTCATTAATTGATTGGATTAATTATACCTTTGTTATGTTCGTTGCTACATGAAATAACCTTCTTTAAAATTTAAGTCATGTGCCAATCCATGATAGACACTTGGGATTACACGGGTAGTTTTGTGTGGGTTACACCAAAATGTAGGTGTATTGATTCTATCCTTGTATCAACAATATTAGTGAAAGAGTGGTTCCTATGCGTTTATCATGGTTTGACTTAATTAGGCTATCATAAGGCTTATGGGCCTATGGCACAAAAAGAGTCACATATGATGTGATTGATAAAAGTTATCCACCTAATTAATTTAATTTTGAGCACTATCGCCACAGCGTACTTAAAATTAAATTAAAGTTGGATCTTAGCCCACATAAATTATATAATACAATTATTGTATATGAAGGTTATATATTTTAGTGGGAGTATTTATGAAATACAAAATTTATCTCTTAAATGATTGGTATGAAATATAGTTGCATATTTATTTGCATATTTGTGTAGAATATTATCTTAAACTTTAATTATGTTTGTTAGTGGGATCTGTTCTTTAAAAGGGACAAATTTAAAAGAGAATGAAATTAATTTCTTTGGTTAGATCACGAGCTTAAGAATTGTTCTAAAGCAAGAACGGAAATTATACATTCTTAATAATCCTAAGTAACCTAAATTGCAATATTAATTTGATTAATATATTCCGTATGATCTACAAAATTTAATTTGATTAACTTGTTGATGATCTTAGATTCATGAATAAATTGTTTATTCTTTGTTTTGATGATCATGATGATTTGATCACCATGAACACCAAATCCTAATTGAATCAAGGAAAGCAGTTTTAAGGTAAAATTTAGAAATTAAAAATCTGTTTTTCGTGGTGCATGGCCGAGCGGGTCTTAAGACTCGACCAAGCAAGTCATAATTTGAATCTGAAGTTGAATCTAGTTTCAGATGGCTGGTTTACGAAACCGTATTTTCTGAAAAGTGATGTCAATTCAGAATTCAGATAAACTGAAATCAGAATCCTGAATTGTTCTTGATTGCTGAAATCAGTTAAATTAATGATATAAAGAATTTAGAAACAGACTACAGATTCATATAGAAATATGAATGCTTTTTGGCTTAGTTTCGCCCGTATAGACTGTTCTCTAAGTTTCTGAATTTTGTACGAAAATGTGGATGCCTTGTGGCTTAGTTTCAGCCGTACAGTTTGTGCTCTCGATTTCTGAACATTAGTACGAAAGATGATGATCTAAGTCGAAAATTTGATTTTTGACTACATGAATTTCTAAAAGGAAAGTGTAGACACCCCGCCTTGGACCGCTCACCCCGATTGCACATTTGATTTTGTGTTTCTCCCTATTTTATGTGTTTTTCGTTAGTTTCTGTTACTTTCGTTAAGTTCCTGACTAATTCTGTTAAATCCAGGGACAAAACTGAATAACAGTGCTGACTTTCCAGTCTATTCTGTCAAAAAAGCCATTCCAAAGTCGCGCGCCTCTGCCCGTAGGGGTCATGTTGAGTATGCTTATTATTTAACCCTCCTATATATGTTAGAATTGATTGATACCATCACCTACGTTTATTTTAAGGACTTTAGGACCCTATGTAAGAAGTTTTGTAACTTCAATTTTAGTTAAGTCCTCTTTATAGACTAGGCTTAATGTTTAGGGCTGAACCTTTGGATTTGAGGTCTCATGAGCAAATGTCTAAGTGTGATGCGCATGACCTTCATGCGCAGCACCATCTGCGCATACCTATGCGCATGATTTTCATGCGCAGCGCAGATATACCTTAGTCAAATCTCTTATTTCCTGACCTCACCTTTGTATAGCTTGGAAAGCGTTAGGTAATGCTACGCTTTTTGGTATGAGTCAAAGTGCTGATGTGGACAATCGACAACGTGCACACTCAGCATACACGTGGATGGAGAGACGCGCCTCAGTTTGAAAATTCAAATTGAAGATAGCTGTCACCCTTCTAGAAGATATCTGAAAGCTGTCAACTTGCTGTCTCCAAGGGCTATTTCAGCTGTGCACCAATCACATTGTGACAGCACATCATCCTTGCTGAAGCTCCCTAACGGCTAGTTCTTGGAGCTCCACTATAAATAGCCAGCTCTTCCTCATTTTCCAAGCTGCTTGTGCTTTTGCTTTCAAAGAGAAAGATTTGAAGATTTGAAGATTGCTTGCTCATTTCTAGAATTCCCAAGATCAACCTTCATACCTTCACACTCATCCAAGCCCAGATCCTAAACAGCCTTTGTATCACCAGAATATCTTGTGCTTTCCATCTTATAGATTCAAAGAGCCCAGATTTCTGATACACACAAACACCTCTTGAAGTTTCGATCTCATCGATCTTACTTCTAGAGATACACCGGTTATTGTCTAGGATTTTGTTCTTTCATAGATTATAGATATTTGAGAAAGTTTTGTTCTGCATCTTTGTATCTTGTAAACTCTCTCATATAATAAGATCTTCATTAGAAATCCAAGACTAACCATCTTGGTAGAGGACGTAGATCTTTTCCCGATCGAACCTCTCCAAATAGCATGTTTATTTATTGTGCTTTTAATTCTACATTTAAGCTTTACTTATATATTGTTTTGTTTGATCTTTGTAGATTGTCTTGCTTCGATAGAATTGTGTTTGTATGCTTATTGCCTTAGTTCCATTTTGCCCCAATCTTTAAGCTAAACTTAGTGCGTGCGTATTTACACTCTGCGCATTCTCCCTGCACGTAAGTGATTGCTTTAAGTTTTCGCTGTGCATTTCACACTCTTGTTGCGCGCTATACATAGCCAAAATAAGACCTGTGCGCATTAGCCAATGTTTTGCAAAAAGGTTTGAAAAGAATTTTTAAAACGCTATTCACCCCCCCCCCCCTCTAGTATTTTTCATACCCTTGTTGCCCTTCTGGGACCAACAAGTGGTATCAGAGCAAACACCTTTATAAAACACTTTTATTTTTCAAGCTTAACAGCTTGGGTGCCGATTCTAAATGGCAAACTCAAAACCTATGGCAACTGCAAACTACACTCACGTTCTGGTCTTTGATGAAGATCATTTTGACGTGTGGAAATTCAGCATATTGACCCATCTCAACTCAATCGACGAAAGGCTCCATGACACCGTAGTTTATGGACCTTACATTCCGGTTAAAGCGAATCCAAATCCACGCACCAACGCTGCTCAACCTACAGTTCTTAAACCGAAAGAAGAATGGACTGAGGAAGAAACAAGAAGAGTTGCAAATGACGGAAAAGTAAGAAACATTCTCCTAAGCACCCTAAGCACGGCTATGAAATAACAAGTCATGTATTGTGCTACTGCTAATGAGCTATGGGATGCCATTGAAGAGCATATAGAAGGAGATACAGTTTGCAAGGAGAACAAGAGATACGAAGTACAAAAGAGATTCAACAATTTCTCTCAACTCCCTGGAGAAACCTTAAGACAAACTTATGAACGCTTTTGTGAAATTATCAATCTATGTATTTCACTTGGCATGAAGTTTTCAAACAAAGATTTGAATGTCAATTTTCTCCAAGCTTTTGGATCAAGATACCTACATAAATCTAGCGCTCTTGAAGACGCTGGAACTTTGGATGATTGGACTCTAAGGAACCTTTATGCTAATCTTAAAGTTTATGAGCTCAAACTCCAACGAATCAGTGAAACTGAATGAAAGTCAAAATCCATAGCAATGGTAGCGCATAGATAAGAAGCGCATGCACCTGCGCCGGTTCAAGAAGAGAAAAGTTCTGATCCCAAAATTTCTACCTCTGAGCTATTAGACATGGATGATGAAGACTTCGCTTTACTTGTGAAGAAATTTCAAAAGTTCAGAAAATTCTCAAGAACCGGCTCAACCAGCAAATTTCAAGGATCTACCAGCAGAGCTCCTCCAAAGTTCATAAGGAGCAGTGATTCAAAAAGAAAAGAAGACCTTGTTTGTTTTAATTACAGGAAACCAGGACACTTTGCTTCAAGCTGCCCAATTCCAAAATTTGAATATATGCAGAAGAACAGCAGCCATACTCCCAAGTTCACACCCAAATTCACTCGTCACAAGGGAATGGTTGCTGAAGAAGAATCACCAGCAAATGAGCAGAACACTTGGATTGAAACAGACTCAGATGAAAGCGATGAAGATTCCGATGATGGACTCGTTTGTTTGGTGGCAAATGATGATGAAGTTGATACTTATGATTATGATGAAAACTACTCCAAAGATGTTCCCGATATGAAAAACTTGAACAAACCAATCAAGAAATCTGCTAGTCACTCTGAGGCGAAAAAGAAGAAAGGACCAACCATCAGTGATCTAATTGAACAAGGATGTCTTACTCCGACTCAAAGTGATGGTGGATTATTGTTTGCCCGATGTGATCTAAGTGCAAGGAATAAGCTAAGAAAGGGAATATTTTTGAGTCCCAAAAAGCCAGTAGATTTGATAATATGAAGGAAGCTTTAGCACTATCATGTGATGAAATTTCCCAGCTTAAGACCAAGAAAACTGTTCTAAAATCTTAACTTACCCTCCTTAAGGAGCAGATAAAGAGCATGACTCCTCTTTCTGTTAAAAACACTTTTCTAACAGAAAAGAACTCACTTCTTAAAGTTCAAAACGATGAATTGGTCGCTCAAATTACTGATCTCAAAAAGATTACAAATGAGTGGTCCAACTCTCGTGTCACTATGGACAATATTTTTGAGTCCCAAAAAGCCAGTGGTGATAAAAGTGGCTTGGGATTCTCATCAACTAGTGACAACTTTAAGAGATAGTGAATTTACAAAACAGCAAACTTTTGAAATTCCCAAGGAAAAACATTCTAATTCAATGGGAAAAGGACAGGAAAAAGTCAAGAGACAAACATTCCACTATGTCTACCCAATGAAGCAATTTGGAAAAGCTAAAGGAAAAGATATAGCTACAGATGAATCAGCTCCTAGCAAAATCATTCTTGAAACTAAGAGCGCTCCTTCTACTAGTGCGCATTATGCGCCTAGGAGCCATGTGTAGATACCCCGGGGAACCACGGCTTGGCTAGAGCGGTGAATTACCTAGGATGTCTAATTGATTTTAAGAGTCGCCACCCACGTTTTAGAGGAACGCGAGAAAACCTAAGAAAATAGCCTTTTTTATTGATTACGAAACCAAAGATTCTTGAGATGAGGGGTTCGGGGGTTAGGTGACGGAGTGGGAAGTACTTAAACACCCACTCTGCCCCGCTTACGCGGGTCTTGCTACTTTGGTGTTCTAGTGCTAATGTCCTTCAATTTATTGATATAAAAAATGTGCTAACAATTGAGATGAGAAGAAAAGGGGAAATAAAAAGAATGATTTTATTAATTAATTTATACTAAAAGATTACATGTTGAATATGCTAAACGATTACATAAGAAATGAAATGGAATTTAATTAGTGTTTGGAATGTTGGAATGTAACCTTGACCAAACTTCAATAGTGAAGTGGCCTTTTGGTTGTATTCCTTTTATGGAGATTGCATACTAGTAAGACATAAATAAAAGAGAAAGAGAAAAGTTGTACCTTTAGAAAAGAGAACTTGAAACCTTGACTTGAAAGTGGAGTTGTTGTAGAGAAATGGTTGTGTAGAACTTTGTGTAGAATTTTGTTGTTAAAAATCTTTTTGGGAGAATTTGTATAGAGTTTGTGTAAAGAGAAAGTGTTCAAGGTCCCTTTCTAAGGTAGAAGAAGATGGCTTTTATAGGTAAAAATAGGAGGGAAAGTTTGGAGGGAAATTGGTCAATCCATGTGAGATAGAATTGACCAATCACAAATAAGATAAATAAAATAATAAATAAACAATAAAGAGAAAATCAAATAATAATAAAAAAGAATATTTTGTTTTTATGAAGAATGGCTAGAATAAAGGATTTGGGAGTTATGAAATAAGGGGGAATGAATGTGGATGTAAAAAGGAGGTGTTTGTGATCAAGAAGAAATTTTCTAAATAAGAAAAGGGAGGGAAAAATGGTGTTATCCGTTACTGCCAAAGCGGGAAGCGCGCGGGTCCGGCCTATTGGACCAAACGCGCGCGCGACCCATTGACGGTGCCGGAAGCGCCCACGGGCTAAAACGACAGAATGGCAGAAATGACTCTAAAGTTAATTCTGTTATGCAGTTTAGTCCAAAACTAACGGAATCAGTTAGGAACTTAACCGAAGTAACAGAAATTAACAAAAATAAGTTAAATAAAAATACTATGTATGCAATCGGGATGAGAGGTCCAAGGCGGGGTGTCTACAGAGCCCCTCGGCGATGTGGATTGCAAAGCAAAACGCGTCGACGAAAGAAAGATAACCGCCGAGGACATCGACAAGAGAAAACAAAGACTCGACAAAACATGAATTTGAAATTTGCGAAGAATAGGGGTGCGCTCCCTGTGTGAGCAGCTTTTGCGGATAGAAAGGGTGTGGTGGCTTGAGGCGGCCCACCACGGCCACAAAATTTTAAAAAAGGTGTGGTGGCTTGAGGCGGCCCACCACGGCCACAAAATTTTAAAAAGGTGTGGTGGCTTGAGGCGGCCCACCACGGCCACAAAATTTTAAAAAAGGTGTGGTGGCTTGAGGTGGCCCACCACGGCCACAATTTTTTTTTAAAAAAAGGTGTGGTGGCTTGAGGCGGCCCACCACGGCCACAAAAATTTTTAAAAAAGGTGTGGTGGCTTAAGGCGGCACACCACGGCCACAAAATTTCAAAAAAGGTATGGTGGCTTGAGGCGGCCCACCACGGCCGTAATTTAAAGAAAGAGGGGAATTTTGAAATTGTGAAAGATAGGGGTGCGCTCCCTGTGTGAGCGGCTTTATTGATATAGAAAGGATATGGCGGGATCCGTCTTGCTGATGTCACGCCCCGGAAAATTCTAAAATCCATAAATATAAAATTTACATAATGTACATCTCCAGAATGCAAAATACCAAACCGGGAGCGTGAATTCAACTATAAACCAATACCATTAAACTACACCTCACGAGATTTCAGCTCGGAGACAATCTACAAGTGCGGAAGCAAGAACAACTAATAATATAAAAACTCAACGGATATCAGTATTTACACAACACTGTACTACCTCGATCTCACAACAAAATACATAAAGGCTCCGAAGAGCAACTACCCCAAAGGAGGTCAACCTGCTCAGAAGATTCCCGCTACAACGGACCTCACAACGCTACCACTTGCTTTCCTGGAGGTGGGGGGTTAAGGAAAAAAACAAAGATAAAAAGAAACGGGGTGAGATAAAATCTCAGTAAGTTACTAAATGCATCTAAGTGCCATGCTGTCATGAACAGTAATATAACAATAAGCATTCATAATGTACAATCACATAACAACAAATGAGAGGCTCCCTATCGCCGACCGTCCCATACCGGTTGGAAATAACGACCAGCTCATCATGCAGCACATAAAGCTGAAATAAACACGTTACAAAGGATACCGAGCCAAGGTTTCACCAAACTGATAGAACAATCGCTGCTCAGCTTCAACCGATCAACCAATCAACAATAGCAGCATAACAGTTGAAGAGAACCCCGTCAGAACCGACCAATCAATCAATCAACCCATCAAACCATCTTCATAGTGGCATAAACAGCTGAAGATGACAACCCCGGTACCGGAACCATAACAATGTAACATGTCACAAAGGACAGGGGAGATGACACAAAGTCAAAACCCAAAAAGTTAGCTAGACTACTTCCGAAGGAAGCTAGCTCATCCCAACCAAGGCCAATCTGGAAGAGGAAAATAAGGGCAAAATAATGGATCACATTATAATGGACTCGGCTCGTTGCCATTATAATCTTCCCCATCGCCCGACACAACCACAAATGCCAGCTGGGCTTTCAAATAAATGCTAAGTAATAAATACTAGTTCAATAAACAACCAAAGATTCCAAAGTAGGGAACCATACCAAATAATCACCATAAAGATGCAAACGATTACTCATGAAGAGTTCAACAACAATGACACAAGAAGTTTCTCAAAAAGAGCCCAACAACGTTAATCATTAAAACATGATGATTCCATGATAAGGAACCATACCAAACACATCCCAAAGATGATACCCACGAGTTATTCATAAAGAGTACAACCCAAACGGTCGCTCACAAATAGTACAATAATTATTACCAAAACGACCCTAAACGCCCACTCATAAAGAGTACTATGACCATGAACTAAACCATCTCTTTACACCTGGATTACCATATAGGAAATCCAAATCAATACACCTTAAGGCTAATCAAACTGCATGTACTCAATCACCAATTCACGTCTTACATCCGTTCGTCAACGAACCAATTCTTAACACTCGAACGAACCCAAAAGGTTACACCTATTCGTACATGATCACATACGGACCAAACCCAACACTTTGGTGTTCCATAACAACCCTCTAGATACTATAGGATATCACCTAAAACCTAGACCAAGTCTTATCCAAAAATCAATTCGATTGGCACAATCATGAACACCTCATAAGATGACCAAACATTCCCAAACAATACTTAGACTAATTACATAACAAAAATGCTCACAACGGAACCACTTTACAACCCTATAGTGTTCCACAATGACCACCTAAGTCAACTAGAATAGTACTCAAAACCTAGACCAATTCTAACGTTTTGTATTAAGAAACACTTACTGAGAGCACGACCTAATCTGAACCTGAAACTCAATTTAATAAACCCACTCATCTCGAATTACTCAAGGATATCTTTAAAACAATAGTTTACACGTCTAAAACGGAGTCCGGATGAAGAAGTTATGGTCTCCGGAAGATTGAGCGTAAAATGGACAACCTGGGGAAAAGAAAAGGGGGGGGGGGGGTGCGCACGCCTCCCTTAAAAGGGTGCGCGCGCCTCCTACGATCAGAAGGTCTGAGTTTTGAAGCATAAGAGGGAGCGCACTCCTCCCTAAAAAGGGTGCGCGCGCCTCCTTGCCCGGAGAAGCAAAATCCGGCCATTTTTCTGGGTTTGAACTACTTTTCTTACCAAAACACAACTTTCTCAAAATCAATCATTCCAACAAGCCTAACAATGAACCCAAACAACTTATAAACTTATAAGGGACCTAAATAACAACATCTATCAACCCAAACTAAGATTTAACCCCAACATTCATATTATCATAAATTTAACCAAAAATCCAAATAAATTCCAAACTCAACCAAAACATCATATATATCGGTAAAGCATCATTCAAACAAGTGATGAACATTTTAGCATAAAAATGGGGGAAAAGTAACTTACTTGGAATTTATCAAAGATGACAGAATTCGAAATTTCTTAGCTCTACACGATCCTATCGACGATCTAAACATTTTTCATAAAATGAGCAATAAGAAATAGTAAGAGGAAGATGGTCAAAATTAAGAGAGAAGGAGGGAGAATTCTTACCTCTTCAACAATGGTGGAGAGAGAGACTAGTGTGTGTGTGTGTGAGGAAGGAGGGAGTATGCAGGAGAGTGGGGGAGGGAGGGGGAAGTAGTTAAGATATTAAAGGAAAGTTTCACAATCAACCCCTCCACTACAACATTGAACACATAAACCCTTTTCAACTAAATCCCCTACCTTCACACTTAGCACAATTGATTAATTTAAAATGCTAGACATAAAATATTAAGAAACACAAAATGCACCCATAAATAAATAAATAATTAAATAAATAAATATTTATTACTAAGAAAATAGAGATGGGTTTTCAGGTCGTTACAGCTGAAGCGGGATCCGTTTGCTGGCGCGGGATCCGTTTGCTGGTGCGGGATCCGTTTGCTAGTGCGGGATTCGTTTGCTGATGCGGGATCCGTTTGCTAATTGCGGGATCCGTTTGCTGGTGCGGGATCCGTTTGCTGAATGCGGGATCCGTTTGCTGATGCGGGATCCGTTTGCTGTATGCGGGATCCGTTTGCTGATGCGGGATCCGTTTGGTGAATGCGGGATCTGTTTGCTGATGCGGGATCCGTTTGCTGACGGCGGGATCTGTTTGTTTGCTAATTGCGGGATCACCGTGGACCAAATTGCTGTCTAGAGCTGCAGTTGCTGTTGACTTTATCGTGGGGATGTGGGCATGGTTGACTGTGGACCATTTTTTGCTGGGGATGAAGTGCTTTGAGTATCAGATGCTGTTGACTTCGTGGTGGTACCTGCTATGTGTGTGCTTGGCAGGTATATGTGTTTGTGCAAGAAGATGCATGAAGTGTGAAATGAAGAGAGAAATTGTGCTCATGGTGCGATGTGATTTGAAAGCAGTTTTGCATGAGAGAGAGTTTTTGTAAGAATGGAGAAAGTGATTTTGTGTGCGGTGTGATTTGAGGAAAGCCTCGGATGTATTCATACCTTCACTTACCATTGTCGCTTGATTGGAGATAGATTGCTGAAGGATGCTGATGATTTTGATGAAGAGTATCCATGCTTTGGATGGAGAATGATGATGTTGGTGATGATGAATTGTTCTTGCCTTTGAAGGAGTGTCGGCGAGATGGTATTCTGGATGGTGGGTTGGTCGTGCCAAAAGGCTGCCTATGTATCCCTTGAAGAGAATCAGACCAGCGTAGTTCAAGGATGATGGAGAGTGCTGAGGAGGAAAAGCTAGGAGCAAAGCAAAGTAGAGCACATACTTTTGCACATAGAAGGAGAAAAAGAAAAAGAAAAATCTTTTTTTTATTATTTAAGATTAGAAGGGAAAGAATATGCACACATGTGAGAAAAAGACTTTATTTTTTCTTAGTTCGTGGGTGAACCATTTTAACCATTGTGTGTTTGTAAAGCCAACCCACGATCAAGTCGTGTTCAATCGAAGTCCGGATTGCCTTGTTGAATTATGTCGTTGTTTCCGTGGTATCCAACGAAATTGATGTTTAGCCCCAAGAGATTTGTCGATTATGGGGCTTCAAAAGGGACTATTGATGCCGAGATGCCAAGGGGTTGCTGACTGTAAAGCCCCTCGAATGCTGAACTTTGATTGGCCTATAAAGCCCCAAGATAAATCAACTCTTAGCCCATTCAAATAAACTGTCTTTTGTTGTTGACGTGGGTAAGCCCCAAGAGAAGATCATTGATACCAAGCTTTGAGAGATTGCTAAACCCCAAATATCATGGGCTTATCAAGTTTGTAGATGGCGGGATGTGGAGACCTTTCAGTGTGAAGCCTCAAATCGGCTTAGCATTATGTTGGGAGCGGATGGCGCTATTGGGAAGAACTCTTGAAGGCGATCTCCTTCTTTCTCTTGCTTGGAGATGGATGGCCCTTTTTGTGGTTGATACCCAAATGACGGAAGGTCCATGTTGAAAATGTAGTACGGTCTTCGGGAGACGTCTCGTGGGAGATGGTGATGTTGTTGCAGATAATAAGGTCTTGGTGTGATAAAGTCTCGAACGATATGTTTGCTCGAGTCTTCTTGAGTTGAACCGACGGCATATCTTCGGATGTAGCCTGTGCTTTTGATCTTGGAGAAGGGGGTGCTGTATTGCAGAAACATTGGGATTGGCCGTAACCCTGCTTATAGAGTTAACATATTGGCATTGCCCGCTATAACTTAGCCGGGTGAGTCTAGCATATTGAATCTTTTTCCTTTTCTCTAAGACTTCCTTCAGAATCTCGCTGTGAGTTCTAACAAGAATCATCAAATTCATTCATATCATCGGCGCCTTCATTTAAAACCAACAGGCATTTTGACTGGAAGTGTTGAGGGACCATTGAAGTTTGATCCCTTTCATGGAGCCATAAGACTACTCCCAAATTGCATTGCTCGGGTACCACTGTCCAGAAGCTTTTTAATTACGAAGCCCCAATATTGCCCTTTGCTTGTATCACTGTAATGCCGTAGCCCAAAAGATTATAGATTGCGAAGCCCCTTGAGACCTTTCGGTATAGAGCTTCAAATGTTGCTGGGGACATTGAAGTGAATTGCTTCTTGCCGAGGGAGCTTTTAAGACATGACCGTAGCCCCTAGAGTGCCATCATTGATTGCGAGAAAGGTCCATCCTTGATTGGGGGAACAAGTACGGGCACACATGACAAGAGGGCTTTTTGACATCCCTTTTGAGAGACTTTGAGAATAGTCTCACACATCTTTCTCGAGCATGGCCCACAGGGCTTATTGATTGTCAAATGAAGCAAAAGAAGCCCTTGTTCTTGAGTCACATAGACCCTAGGGCGTCACCATTTGTTGAGCAAAGCAAGAGTGACTCATCCTTGTGCGAGGGAACAAACATGAGAGGACATGGCAAGAGCTACTCCATTTCTCGGGAGCCTTTCGGCGTACTTTAGAAGCACATACTTGCAGAAGCTTTGAAAACCGAGACACATGTTGTTGCTATTTGCTGCCCAAGCCAAGTGACTAGTTAGGGATTATTTGTGCAACCTCGTGCCCTTTTATGATGGGCTCGTTCTCGGATGGGTCTTGGTTACCACGGGCCTTCTTTTCATGAACCCAAAAATGCACACTGCTGGAGAATGATGCCGATAACCCAAGACAACCTTTGATGGTGCCATATCTTGTTGAGCCTTTTGCAATCCCAAAGTTGACTCGGTGGGGAATTGATTTGTTGAGGAGATCCAATGTAGAGCTTGTGCAGTTGTCTTCCTTAGAGGCCGGAGATCTCTATTTCTCTTTCCCTTCTCTCTCTCACTCTCTCATTTTTTTCTATGACGCACCCTGTTTTTTGCCTAGACTTCCCTTTCAGGTTTTCAATCTAGCGGGCATCTTTTTTGCGTCTTTTTTTTTTTACTCGATTAATGTGGAAGTGTGCTTTGACTCTGGCTGAGGAGATAAGACATGTGATTTTGCGGTGAAGACCTCTTGTCACTAAAGATGAGTGACATTGACTCGACTAGGGAAGTGTCCCTAGTATTGACTTCATGTATGTATATTTTTTTGAATGACTCACGAAGGCAAGTAAGTCATTAAGAGAGAAGAGAAAGAAAGCCCTAGTTTGATTGCAAGAAACTGGGAGTATCGCAAAAAGAAGAGAAACTCCTAGACTCGACAAGGAACGGAAAGCGATTCCAAATCTAGGAAAGTTGTTCAATCTTGAGGTGATTAATTCATTGGCAAATGAATCGTACAAAGATGTCATGACAAGTTCAAGAGGAAGGCCGAGCACCATAACGCGCTAGGGCTAAACATATCTTCTTTCTTGCATGAGACCGGACCCGAAGGTTGCCTACGTTCCTCCAGTGTAGAGGCTCAGGTCACCGTAGTTCTTGTGGATCCTCCATTCGCAGTGATGAATTGTTGCTTCGTTGTGATTGTTGTCGATGTTGCTTCGTCCTTCGTTTAGTGGAATGATGTTGTTGTTGTACTTCTTTGATTGAGGGGGATTTTTTTTTTTTTTGTGCTCTAACTTTTGCCTAGGTTGATTTGAGGATTTCAACCTAGCGACCTTTTTTTTTTAATATTTTTTTATCCCCTTTTGAAAACTTTGATTCATGATTGTTGCTCCACCTTTCTTTGTCTTGATTTCGTCGTTGTTGATGTCGTCGTCGATGTTTAGCCCCTAGGCGTTCAAGCGATGGCCTTCATTCCAAAACTTGTTTAGACACCTTTTCATCATTTTGCCAAGAATTAGATTGAGCAACTTGGAAGAGTGTATGAGGACAAGAACGACTTTTATTTAATGATTGACTCGAACATTCACACAAGTGGGACGAAAGAAAACTTTAATGCACACTTAAGAGGACTTTGACTCTTTTTTTTTTTATTCCTATTACTAGGTAGAGAAAGAGAAACGGAGATTGTTGCTGTAGTCCCCATTGTCATTGTAGTCCTCATTGTCGTTGTAGTCTTCCATGTCATTACATTCTTCCATGTCATTGCTTGGGAACCCTTTGTCGTTGAAGCTTGTGTCATAGGAGGACTCGGCCACTTCTCAGAGCAAATTGTCAATTCTAACCCCCGCATCATACATGCTTGAAAAATCGGAGTGAAAAGCCCCACTAAGATGAGTGCGGTAGTCCATTTTCAAACACTTCAAGAATATGTCTATTTGTTCCTTCTTTGAGGGCCTATCAATCATCTCGGCTAGCTTGTCATTCCAACGGCGATAGAAGTCCCCAAATGAGTCATCACCCATTTGCACGGTGCTCTCTAATTCCTTCTTGGTGGGGCGGAACATGGAGTTGCCTTGATATTGTGACTTGAAGGCACGCATAGCGGCATCCCAATTGAGGCGGGTGGAAACTGGAAGACCCATATACCAATCTTTTGCGACCCCCTCGAGAATACACCGGAGCCTTTCACTTTATCCATAGAAATATATAGAAAGTTCTCCCGAGAATCGAGTGATTCCGTCTTTATTCGAACTTTCTTTTTGATTCTTTATCTCTTTTTGATTCTCACTTTCTTTAAAGTATTGAGAGATACTCTCGAGCCGCAGGTCTTCTAAATCAATCAATGAAATTCATTTTTCAAAACCATCATCAGAAAGTGGGAAGCATTATGCCATTATTTGAGGAGACACTTTCTTTGGTAGCATGGCCCAAATGTAGGAGTCAACATGAGCGTCGGGGCAAGAGTTGCCGTTGAACTTGCCAATATCGGGCATCTTGAACTTTTCGGGAAGAGCCCCCATTGTGTTCATGAGGAGAGAAGCTTGATGAAGATCGGTTCTTGGGCCCTTGTGGAAATTTAGCCCACTAAGCCTTTGGTCAATGTAGGACATGAGAGTGTTGACCAAATGGGTATCAATGCTTTGGACCTTTCTTTCACTCGTGAGCCCTTTCAATTGGTTCTTGAGTTGAGCAACTTCTTTCTTGTGGGCCATTTTCACATGCTCGTAATGGGCTCGCCATAAATCATCCTTGCGGCGGACATTCTCGGCTAGTGCATCAATTTTCCCTTTCAATGCTTTCACCATGTTGAATAACCCTTCGTTGGACACGGAAATGTTCTCACCCTTGTTGTTGTTGCCATTGGAAGCCATTGGACCTATTGAGAGAACACGGTCGATCTTAGGATAGCCCCACAAACACCTTTTGAGTAAAATGATTTCACCCACAAACAAGAAAAGACTCAACCACATAAGAAAATGACTCTTTTTTTTATTATTTACAAAGTCGGAAGGACATAGTCCTTTTTGGGGTTTCTAGAAAAATAGTGGAATTGTCACACTAGTATATAGACCTTCTCGTGGTCCCATATACTCATCGGATTCCACCACGCTTGTGAATCCTACATGTGTCGGGATTAAACTAAATTAATGTAGTAAAGCATACATGCGGGGGACGGATTTTTATTTTCGTCCATAATAACCACTTGGGGACGGAGTTTTATTTCGTCCAAAACAACGAGTGGCATGTATGATTTGAAGACATTAGTTTAGGGAAATCTCGGCACATGGAAACCGACTTGAGTCACGGAGTGTTAGACCCTAACTAGAATTGTGTGGTTTGTGCTCGGCTAAAGAGAGGCTTAAAGGTCACCCCCGGCATGTAGTCGTGAACTACGCCACGGGCTGAGGTTTACCGCTTCGGAAGAGTCAAGGTCGAGTGGAGCTTGAAACTTCCTAGGACGGGCCTCGACGAGTTTGGGGCTGGACTTGTGCGACTCGATAGTGAGCAGTTGATAAGAATTGTGCGCGTAGTGTGAGGTCTAACAAGTGACAAAATATTTTTTATTTTTTTTCAAAGAATAGAAAATAAAATAAAAAAAACAAATAAGCACATAATTTACAACTTTCGAATCACCCGTGTGACCGATAAAAATGAAACAGAAAATAAAAAGCAATTATGTGCAGGCCCGGTGCCCACACACTGTCAAGACTGTCCATTCTGTTCACTGTTTCTGTTCTGGAGAATTTTCCAGACGCACGCGCTTTGGGCTTTGAGGATGGGAGGCGCGCGCCTTAGGAACTAGAACGCAGAGGCGCCCGCTTCTGGGCAGTACCTGCAAATCAGTGGGTTCAAGGGATTGCCTTGACCCTAAATTATAGAACTTTTCCCCTGCAGACATTGTTAGCACAGAAACATGGAATTGAAGGACGAGATGGGAGGCGGGCGATTCTGGTTCAAAGGGTCGGACGCGCGCGCGTTAGGCCAAGACGGCCGAAGGCGTGCGCTTCCTACCCTTTTTACCAGAATGCCCAGAAAACAGAATAAAAGAACACCAAAAGATGAAAACGCAAGTTTAAACCTCTATGTCCCCAGCGGAGTCGCCACTGTAGATACCCCGGGGAACCACGGCTTGGCTAGAGCGGTGAATTACCTAGGATGTCTAATTGATTTTAAGAGTCGCCACCCACGTTTTAGAGGAACGCGATAAAACCTAAGAAAATAGCCTTTTTATTGATTACGAAACCAAAGATTCTTGAGATGAGGGGTTCGGGGGTTAGGTGACGGAGTGGGAAGTACTTAAACACCCACTCCGCCCCGCTTACGCGGGTCTTGCTACTTTGGTGTTCTAGTGCTAATGTCCTTCAATTTATTGATATAAAAAATGTGCTAACAATTGAGATGAGAAGAAAAGGGGAAATAAAAAGAATGATTTTATTAATTAATTTATGCTAAAAGATTACATGTTGAATATGCTAAACGATTACATAAGAAATGAAATGGAATTTAATTAGTGTTTGGAATGTTGGAATGTAACCTTGACCAAACTTCAATAGTGAAGTGGCCTTTTGGTTGTATTCCTTTTATGGAGATTGCATACTAGTAAGACATAAATAAAAGAGAAAGAGAAAAGTTGTACCTTTAGAAAAGAGAACTTGAAACCTTGACTTGAAAGTGGAGTTGTTGTAGAGAAATGGTTGTGTAAAACTTTGTGTAGCGTTTTTTTGTTAAAACTCTTGTTGGGAGAATTTGTATAGAGTTTGTGTAAAGAGAAAGTGTTCAAGGTCCCTTTCTAAGGTAGAAGAAGATGGCTTTTATAGGTAAAAATAGGAGGGAAAGTTTGGAGGGAAATTGGTCAATCCATGTGAGATGGAATTGACCAATCACAAATAAGATAAATAAAATAATAAATAAACAATACAGAGAAAATCAAATAATAATAAAGAAGAATATTTTGTTTTTATGAAGGATGGCTAGAATAAAGGATTTGGGAGTTATGAAATAAGGGGGAATGAATGTGGATGTAAAAAGGAGGTGTTTGTGATCAAGAAGAGATTTTCTCAATAAGAAAAGGGAGGGAAAAAATGTGCTATCCGTTACTGCCAAAGCGGGAAGCGCGCGGGTCCGGCCCATTGGACCAAACGCGCGCGCGACCCATTGACGGTGCCGGAAGCGCCCACGGGCTAAAACGACAGAATTACAGAAATGACTCTAAAGTTAATTCTGTTATGCAGTTTAGTCCAAAACTAACGGAATCAGTTAGGAACTTAACCGAAGTAACAGAAATTAACAAAAATAAGTTAAATAAAAATATTATGTATGCAATCGGGATGAGAGGTCCAAGGTGGGGTGTCTACACCATGCGCCTCACCGCCATGCGCATCCTAGCCCTATGTGCACTCCTAGAAAAGGCGCTCCAAAATTTCAAAAGAAAGATTTTGTTAAGGCTGGCTCATCTGACCCAAAGAAGAGTGTTATCCCTAAGAAAAGTAAAGAGTTTGTAAAAACTCATGTGATTAGTGGATTTCAACATTGTTCCATTTGTGATTGTTTTGGACACAAGGCCGTGGAATGCCTTTTGAGATTTACTCCCAATGACAAAGGACGTAAAAATCCCAAGGTCAAGCAAGAGTGGGTCGTCAAAAGTTGCTAACTCTAGGACCCAAAAAGGAATAAAGGGGACCTGCTTTAAATGTCTATATTTCAGGTTCTTTGCTTCATGGCTGGATCTTCTAAAGCTAGAACGAATGAATGGATTCTTGACAGTGGGTGTTCAAGACACATGACTGGAGATGAATCCTTATTAGAAGATGTCCATGAAGAAAGAGGTCCATCAGTAACATTTGGTGATAATAACAAAGGTCAAGTTGTTGCATATGGAAAGCTCAAGAAAGACAAAGTGTGCATAGAAAGAGTCTCTCTCGTCGAAGGACTCAAGCACAACTTATTATCCATATCTCAATTTTGTGACAAAGGATTAGAATGCCATTTCACTTCAACGCAATGTCTTATCAAAAATGGCAAAACTGTAGCTATCTTACTCACGGGATATCGTAAGACAAATATTTACATTATTGATTTCCATATTATGAACTCTAGTACTAATCTTTGTTTTGTAGCAAAAAATGTGAGCGAAAATAGTTGGCTATGGCACAAGCGCATGAGTCACTTGAACTTCAAATGTCTATCAAAACTCAGTAGGGACAATCTTGTCAAAGGAACGTTCAAGGTTGCTGATCATCATGACAACAAATGCGCTGCATGTCAACTTGGCAAACAATCAAAGCAATCTTTCTCCAGCAAGACAAATCCCTCAACTTCTAGATGTTTGCAACTGCTGCACATTGATCTCTTTGGACCAGTTACGACTGCAAGCATAAGAAGAAACAAGTATACCTTAGTTGTGGTGGATGATTTCTCAAGATACACATGGGTGGAGATGATGATTACTAAAGACGAATGTTATGATATTCTCACCTCATTATTTAGACTGCTCCAAACCCAAAAAGAAGATGACATCGTTAGTGTTCGATCCAACAATAGAACAGAATTCAAGAACAACGGTGTTTCTCGATATTGCGACGATCATGGGATAGATCACAACTTCTCAACCGCTGGAGTTCCTCAACAAAATAGAGTTATGGAAAGAAAGAATAGAACGTTGATAGAAGCAGGGAAGACGATGATAGCAGAAGCTAAATTACCTAAGTATTTCTGGGAGGAAGCTATCAACACAGCATGCTCTACTCAAAATTGTTCGCTCATCAACAAGCGCCATAACAAGACCCCTTATGAACTCTGGCGTGGTAGAACTCCCAACATTGCTTTCTTCAAGATCTTTGGCTGCAAATGCTATATCCTCTACAACGGAAATGAACAGAGGTAAATTCGATGCCAATGCCGATGAAGGTATTTTTGTTGGGTATGCTAAACATTCTAAAGCTTTTCATGTTTTTAATAGATCTACATTAGTGATAGTTGAATCTGTACATGTTACATTTGATGAACATTCTCTCCTTGAGCCACATTTGGCTCCAAATGTTGCTGATGATTCTATTGAGCTTAATGAAACAGGTGCTCCTATTTATGTTGCGCCTACTCAAAATCAGAATCTATCAACTCAAGGAAATCCATCAACATTAGTTGCGCAAAGCTCTGTCAATAGCGCACCAAAAGAACCTTCAGTTGCACCTTACCATACGCCTGATGTGTCCTCTCATGCGCCCCAATCTACTGCTGCATCTAGTGTCAATCCCACTTTCAATTCTCAACCAGTTCAACCCCCAAATTTTGATGATTTTGAAGCTGGTGAAGATGTACCAATTGAAGACCTTCAAGTTACTACAACTCAACCTAACTTGCCTCTTGAAATTCGTGAAGTTAGAGATCACCCAATCACTAACATCATTGGTGATCTTCATGTTAGAGTTCATACAAGGAGAGCTACAAAATTTGATGCTTATACTGCATTCATCTCTCAAGTTGAACCTAAGAAGGCTGATGAAGCGTTCCAAGATCCAAGTTGGGTTGTTGCAATGCAAGAAGAACTCAACTGTCACGACCCGAAAACCCGTCTCTATTTTCTAATAATAAATATTTAATTATTTAATTATTTCTTACTTAATTGTTTAAATTATTATTTAATTAATAATTTATGTGTTATAAAAATTTATGCATAGCATTTTATTTGGGCCATTTGTGCTAGTGTAGAAGTGTTGAGTCTTAATTGTTAGTGGGGAGTTTATTGGTAAAGGGTAGTAGTAGGGGAGGGGTCTAAGTGTAAATGTTTCAAATAATTCTCCCTACTCCCTCCCTCAGCTCCCTCACTCTTTCACCCTCACCTCACTTCTCATCTCCCTCCCAGCAAACTCTCTCTCTCTCTCTCCATTTGGGTAAGTTTTTCTCCTCTCACTTCTCTCTACATTTCCATCCTCTTCCTCTCATCTTTCCTTATTTCTCATTTTACTAAATGTGTTTAGATCGTCGATAGGATCGCGTAGAATCAAAAATATTTGAATTCCGTCATCTTTGAGAAATCTCAAGTAAGTTGCTTTTCCCCCATTTTTATGCTAAATTGTTCATATCATGTTTATATAATGCTTGAGTTGTTATACTTGATGTTTTATTGAGTTTGGAATTTATTTGGAATTTATTTGGGTTTTTGACAAAAATTGGTGCTTGATATGAATGTTGGGTTTGATTCTTGGTTTGGGGTTATTTATGAGGTTGATATGGTCCCCTTTCATCCTAGATGTTGTTGTGATTCATTGGGGAACTAGTAGAAAGGTTTGATTTTGGACATTTAGGAAATGGGTGTATTTTGGGTTGAAAATGGTAGAACCCAGCTGCAAATCCCGACCAAGTACCAGACCAGGCGCCTGCCCGCCCACCTTTTTCCAGCGGCCATACCTTCTGTTGAAATAAGCGCGCGCCCGACCCCCTCCAGGCGCCCGCCCGCCCTGTTTCAGGAAATTCCTCCTTTTTGCTTGTTTAAACTAGATTGCTTCCCTAGTTTTAATTTATTTACTCAAATTAACTTAAGTTAACATTGTGGAACACTTTATTAATTGGAATTTGTTCTTTTGTGAATAAAAGTGTTATGAAATTTGTTTAAGTACCGTTTTTGGAATGTGGGCCATCTTTGATGTGTTGATTGTATTGGTTTACCTTTGTGGTGATTTAATTGGAATGGTTCCCTACTTTGGAATCGCGAGTTGTTTATTTGAGCTAGTATTTATTACTTAGCTTTTATTTGAAAGTCCAGCTGGTTATTTGTGTATCGAGTCAGGCAATGGATAATGCTATAATGGCACAAGTCAAGTCCAGTATAGCATCGCTCATTGGTCCTTCTTTCCTCATCCAGATTGGCCTTGGATGGGATGAGCTAGCTCCTTTTGTGAGTATTCTAGCTAGGAGTTTTAGAGCATGACTTTGTGGCATGGCTCCCGCCCTTTGTGGCATATTACTTGGTTATTGGTTCCGGTACCGGGGATTTTCTCTTCAAGCTTTCATGCTGTTATGAAGATGTTGATTGTTGATTATTGAAGCTGCGCAGCGACCTTTATTTGGTTATTTCAGTTGGGAAACCTTGGCTAATATCCCTTGTTAATTATTTATTTCCGCTGCTATCTGTTAAATGATAATTGCTAGGTGCTATGTGATTTATTATTGATTATTGCATCTTAGCATGTCATGTAGTTGCATTAGTAACTTATTGAGATTTATCTCACCCCCTTTTCTTTTGTCTTTGTTTTTCCTTAACCCCCCCCCAGGTGGAAAAGATTAGACTCGCTGATCACGAGACAGGACATCGAGTGTGGATATAGCTTTTGGGGAAGGTTGTTATTCGGTTTGCATTATTTAAATGTATAACTTTGGGATAATGTCACCAAACAATGACGTCGTTAAGGATTGTACATGTTATATTTTGGGGTATAAGCTTGTGGAGCTTATATTAGTGGTACCTTGTTATTATTAAACTTTGATTTAGAAAACTTTGTGTTATCATCTTTTGTTATAAGAGGAAATTTTTATCTTCATTATTTTAGAGTTTATTGTCTAAGTCGACGTCCAGCTCGCGCACTCCGGGCCCGCGGGGTCGGGGTCGCGACAGTTGGTATCAGAGCTATGGTTTAGCTCTAAGTATAAGTCTAGGTGGACTAGTATGACCTAGGAGGGTAGTTGTGTTCGGAGTGAGTAACGGTTGATGTTTTATGCAGGTAATTGTTCTCAATGGCTAGAAGAAGAACATGTGAAGGTTCTAGTGGGCTCAGAATCAGAATGATCTTCGGGAAGAGAACCATGCTATGTTCCAAGGCATGTTTGAGGCGGCCATGAAGGCAATTCATGACCAAGGACCAAGAGTAGAGCAAGCACCACCACTCTGATATGGTTTGGAGCAATTCTTGAAACTGAAACCGGCAGAGTTCGATGGTGAGCCCGATGTGAAGAAGGCCGAACTATGGGTTGAGTCTATGGAGAAAATTTATGATGTGTTTGGGTACACGGACGAGGATAGGGTCTGGTTCGCGGCTTATAAATTGGTTGGGGCCGCCGAGCATTGGTGGAAAGGAGTCAAAGCGAGTTGGGATGATACTCACACCGTGTATGCATGGGAATTGTTTGTGCGGAAGTTCAAAGAGCATTTTATTCCGGTAGTGGATCAGAACCGAAAGGAGATCGAGCTTCTCAACTTGGAGCAAGGTTTGTTGTCTATAGCTCAATACTCGGCTAAGTTCACAGAGTTAGCCCGGTATTGTGACAACTTGTGAGGACCGAAGATCAGAAGGCCATGAGATTCATTCCTGGTTTGAAGACTTCTATCCGTACTCAGCTTATAGCCTAAAGGATTGTGACATTCCAGGATGCGGTAGACCGTGCATACTTAATCGAGCAAGATATAGAGGAGCATAAGAACAAGGTCGAGGTGACTAACACTAGCAAGCAAGGAGGGCAAAGCAAGCCACAATCACGTTCTGATAACCGAGGTAATTTTGGGGGACAATCTCAGTCTCGAGGGCAACCGATCCCAAGGAACCCGGGTACTACTTCCGGGAACCAAGGAAACCAAAATAGGAGACTTTGTTCCTATTTCCAAAAGGAAGGTCATTCAGAGGACCGGTTTTGGAAGAAACAAGGGAAATGTGTGAACTGTGGACAGTTGGGGCATTTTGTGAAGGATTGCCCGAGATTCAGAGGTCAACCGACTGGGGTAGGAGCTGGTGCTCCACAGGGTCAGAAAAGGGATGCTACGGGAAAGGCCAAGGTCCAAGGAAGGGTATTTGCCATGAATCAACAACAAGCTACCGATGATCCTTCTGTTATTGGAGGTATTGTTTCTGTGTTTAATGTGAGCGCCCGAGCGTTAGTAGATCCAGGATCATCTCATTCTTACATATTTGTGCAATTTGCTTCTATGCTAAATGCTACATTTGAGTCTTTACCTTATGTGCTAGAGGTGTCGACCCCTATAGGAGAATACTTGGTGACTGATAAAGTCTTTCGTGCTTGTGATGTGCTTATATGTGGTCGTGTCTTGTGTGCGGACTTGGTAGTCCTTCCGATTCAAGACTTTGATGTCATTTTGGGTATGGATTGGTTGAGCAAGTTTCATGCTTCTGTTGATTGTCGTAGGAAAGTTGTTACTTTTTCTATCCCCAATGTGCCTAAATTTGTTTTTGAAGCTATGCCTTTTGGTAGAAATTTTCGTATCATTTCTTATGTGAAAGCGAGAAAATTATTACACCATGGTTGTGAAGGGTACTTGGCTAGTGTGCTTGATACTAGGAAAGAATCCCCTAGTTTGGAGAGTGTTCGGGTAGTTAGAGAATTTCCCGATGTTTTCTCTTCCGAACATGATATGCCTCCCGATCGTGAGATAGAATTTTGTATAGATCTTTTGCCGGGTACAGCTCCGATTTCAAAGGCACCGTATGGGTTGGCTCCCGCAGAGTTGAAGGAACTAAAGATTCAGTTGCAAGAGTTGCTTGATCGAGGGTTTATCCGCCCTAGTGTTTCCCCGTGGCGAGCACCGGTTTTGTTTGTGCGGAAGAAAGACGGTTCTTTGAGATTGAGTATCGATTACCGAAAGTTGAATCAGGTTACAATGAAGAACAAGTATCCTCTACGTCACATTGATTTATTTGATCAGCTTCAAGGGTCCGTGGTGTTTTCTAAACTTGATTTGAGGAGTGGGTACCATCAGTTGAAGATTCGATCGGAGGATATTCCGAAGACAGCTTTTCGCACTCGGTATGGTCATTATGAATTCTTGGTTATGCCGTTTTGGTTGACTAACGCGCCTGCCGTGTTTATGGATTTGATGAACCGGGTTTTCCATCCTTATCTTGACTCGTTCGTGGTGGTCTTCATCGACGACATTCTTGTCTACTCTAAATCTCGAGAGGAGCACGAGCAACACTTGAGGAAAGTTTTATCCATTCTTGCGAGGGAGCAATTGTTTGCGAAGTTTAGTAAATGGGAATTTTGGCTCGAGAAGGTTTCATTTCTGGGTCATGTTATTTCAAAAGATGGGATTTCTGTGGACCCTTCAAAGATAGAGGCCATAGTGGATTGGAAGAGACCCGAGTCAGTGACCGAGATCAGAAGTTTTCTGGGTTTAGCCGGGTATTACAGAAGGTTCATAGAAGGGTTTTCGAGGATTACTACTCTGATGACTCAGTTGACCCGGAAGGAAGTACCGTTTGTGTGGACTGAAAAATGTCAAGGTAGCTTTGATGAATTAAAGAAGAGATTAACTACGGCTCCTATTCTTGCGTTACCGAATGGAAATGACGACTTGGTGATTTATAGTGATGCTTCGAAAGAGGGTTTGGGTTGTGTTTTGATGCAGAATGGGAAAGTAATTGCTTATGCTTCGAGGAAGTTGACCCCTAGTGAACAGAATTACCCTACTCACGACATGGAGTTAGCGGCTATTGTATTTGATCTTCATAAGTGGAAGCATTACATATATGGAGCGAAGTTCAAGATTTTCACGGATCACAAGAGTTTAAAGTATCTTTTCTCGCAAAAGGAATTGAACAACCGACAGCGTCGAGGGATGGAACTTTTAAAGGATTATGATTGTACGATTTCTTATCATCCGGGGAAGGCGAATGTGGTAGCAGATGCGATTAGTAGAAAGTCTTATGTGGCCTCGATGATGGTTCGAGAGTGGAAAATGCTTGAGGATGTTCGAGATTGGTGTCCTCGTGAATTGAGACATGGGGCTATTTTTGCGAATATTAGGGTATCTCCGACCCTAATTCAGAGGATAAAAGAAGCTCAAAAAGAAGATCCCGAGTTAGTGAAAGTAATGGGTAAAATGAAGGAAAAGAACTTCGAGGATTTTTCTATGAGTTCGAATGGGGTGTTGACTTTCCGTGGTCGTTTGTGCGTACCCGATGTTGGTGGAATAAATAGGCAAGTTTTAGATGAGGGTCACAAATCGAGATATACTATTCATCCGAGTAGTACGAAGATGTATCAAAATTTGAAACAACACTTTTGGTGGAACAATATGAAGAGGGAAATAGCCGAGTATGTTTCGAAATGTTTAACTTGTCAGCAGGTCAAAGCCGAGCATCAGAGACCCGTAGGACTACTTCAGCCGTTAGAGATTCCGGAGTGGAAATGGGAGGGAGCATGTGACTATGTATTTCGTTACGGGACTACCTCGTACCCGTAGGAAGTATGACAGTGTTTGGGTGATCGTGGATAGATTGACCAAGAGTGCACATTTCTTGCCTATTGATATCAGATACTCGATGGAGAAACTTGTGACCCTTTATATTGATGAGATTGTGAGATTACATGGGGTTCTGGTTAGCATTGTGTCAGATCGAGACCCGAGGTTTACTTCTAGGTTTTGGAAGGCGTTTCAGGAAGCTTTGGGTATAGATTTGCGATTCAGCACAGCTTTTCACCCTCAGACCGACGGTCAATCCGAGAGGACCATTCAGATTTTGGAGGATATGTTGCGATCTTGTTCGATAGACTTCTCCGATTCTTGGGATAGACATTTACCGTTAGTGGAATTCTCTTACAACAACAGTTATCAGGCGAGTATCGAGATGGCACCTTATGAGGCCTTATATGGGAGAAAATGTAGATCGCCTATCTGTTGGGATGAGGTCGGTGAAGCGAAGATCGTGGGTATTGATTTACTTCAGGATTCAGTTGAGAAAGTTAGAGTTATCCGGGATCGATTGAAAACAGCCCAGAGTCGACATAAGAGCTATGCAGATAACCGAAGGCGAGATCTTAGTTTTCAGACCGGTGATTTTGTGTTCTTGAAAGTATCTCCGAAGGTGGGTATTCGAAGGTTCGGGAAGAAAGGTAAATTGGCTCCAAGGTTTATAGGTCCGTTTGAGATTCTGGGAAAGGTGGGACTTCTAGCGTATCGTCTTGCGTTACCACCATCTTTGGACCGGTTACATAATGTTTTTCACGTTTCTATGCTTCGGAAGTATGTTCAGGATCCTTCTCACGTTTTACCGAGGGTACCGGAGGATATAGAGCCCGACATGATTTACGAGGAACGACCGGTTCGGATTTTAGATGCCAAAGTCCAAGAGTTGAGGAGCAAGAGCATTCCGTTGGTTAGAGTTCTTTGGAGGAATCATAACGTTGAGGAATCGACTTGGGAGCTTCGAGAGGAGATGGAGCGTAGATATCCGTGGATTTTTAATTCGGGTAAGTCTCGTTAAAATTCGGGTCGAATTTTCTTTAAGGGGGAGTGAATGTCACGACCCGAAAACCCGTCTCTATTTTCTAATAATAAATATTTAATTATTTAATTATTTCTTACTTAATAGTTTAAATTATTATTTAATTAATAATTTATGTGTTATAATAATTTATGCATAGCATTTTATTTGGGCCATTTGTGCTAGTGTAGAAGTGTTGAGTCTTAATTGTTAGTGGGGAGTTTATTGGTAAAGGGTAGTAGTAGGGGAGGGGTCTAAGTGTAAATGTTTCAAATAATTCTCCCTACTCCCTCCCTCACCTCCCTCACTCTTTCACCCTCACCTCACTTCTCATCTCCCTCCCAGCAAACTCTCTCTCTCTCTCTCCATTTGGGTAAGTTTTTCTCCTCTCACTTCTCTCTACATTTCCATCCTCTTCCTCTCATCTTTCCTTATTTCTCATTTTACTAAATATGTTTAGATCGTCGATAGGATCGCGTAGAATCAAAAATATTAGAATTCCGTCATCTTTGAGAAATCTCAAGTAAGTTGCTTTTCCCCCATTTTTATGCTAAATTGTTCATATCATGTTTATATAATGCTTGAGTTGTTATACTTGATGTTTTATTGAGTTTGGAATTTATTTGGAATTTATTTGGGTTTTTGACAAAAATTAGTGCTTGATATGAATGTTGGGTTTGATTCTTGGTTTGGGGTTATTTATAAGGTTGATTTGGTCCCCTTTCATCCTAGATGTTGTTGTGATTCATTGGGGAACTAATAGAAAGGTTTGATTTTGGGCATTTAGGAAATGGGTGTAATTTGGGTTGAAAATGGTAGAACCCAGCTGCAAATCCCGACCAAGTACCAGACCAGGCGCCCGCCTGGGTTGGACCAGGCGCCTGCTCGCCCACCTTTTTCCAGCGGCCAGACCTTCTGTTGAAATAAGCGCGCGCCCGACCCCCTCCAGGCGCCCGCCCGCCCTGTTTCAGGAAATTCCTCCTTTTTGCTTGTTTAAACTAGATTGCTTTCCTAGTTTTAATTTATTTACTCAAATTAACTTAAGTTAACATTGTGGAACACTTTATTAATTGGAATTTGTTCTTTTGTGAATAAAAGTGTTATGAAATTTGTTTAAGTACCGTTTTTGGAATGTGGGCCATCTTTGATGTGTTGATTTTATTGGTTTACCTTTTTGGTGATTTAATTGGAATGGTTCCCTACTTTGGAATCGCGAGTTGTTTATTTGAGCTAGTATTTATTACTTAGCTTTTATTTGAAAGTCCAGCTGGTTATTTGTGTATCGAGTCAGGCAATGGATAATGCTATAATGGCACAAGCCAAGTCCAGTATAGCATCGCCCATTGGTCCTTCTTTCCTCATCCAGATTGGCCTTGGATGGGATGAGCTAGCTCCTTTTGTGAGTATTCTAGCTAGGCGTTTTGGAGCATGACTTTGTGGCATGGCTCCCGCCCTTTGTGGCATATTACTTGGTTATTGGTTCCGGTACCGGGGATTTTCTCTTCAAGCTTTCATGCTGTTATGAAGATGTTGATTGTTGATTATTGAAGCTGCGCAACGACCTTTATTTGGTTATTTCAGTTGGGAAACCTTGGCTAATATCCTTTGTTAATTGTTTATTTCCGCTGCTATCTGTTAAATGATAATTGCTAGGTGCTATGTGATTTATTATTGATTATTGCATCTTAGCATGTCATGTAGTTGCATTAGTAACTTATTGAGATTTATCTTACCCCCTTTTCTTTTGTCTTTGTTTTTCCTTAACCCCCCCCCCAGGTGGAAAGGATTAGACTCGCTGATCTCGAGACAGGACGTCGAGTGTGGATATAGCTTTTGGGGAAGGTTGTTATTCGGTTTGCATTATTTAAATGTATAACTTTGGGATAGTGTCACCAAACAATGACGTCGTTAAGGATTGTACATGTTATATTTTGAGGTATAAGCTTGTGGAGCTTATATTAGTGGTACCTTGTTATTATTAAACTTTGATTTACAAAACTTTGTGTTATCATCTTTTGGTATAAGAGGAAATTTTTATCTTCATTATTTTAGAGTTTATTGTCTAAGTCGACGTCCAGCTCGCGCACTCCGGGCCTGCGGGGTCGGGGTCGCGACATCAACCAATTTGAACGATGTAAAGTCGAGACTCTTGTTCCAAGACCAAATGATCAAGGAGTGATTGGTACGAAATGGGTTTTCAGAAACAAGATGGATGAGAATGGAACCATCACGAGAAACAAAGCAAGGCTGGTTGCGCAAGGCTATAGGCAAGAAGAAAGAATTGATTACGATGAAACATTCGCGCCCATAGCAAGACTTGAAGCTATCAGAATTTTCCTAGCTTACGCTGCTCACAAGGACTTCAAGCTATATCAAATGGATGTTAAGAGTGCGTTTCTAAATGGTGAACTCCAAGAACAAGTCTATGTAGCTCAACCACCTGGGTTTGAAGATTCTCAATTCCCAAATCATGTCTACAAACTCCAGAAAGCTTTGTATGGGCTAAAGAAAGCACCAAGAGCATGGTATGATACTCTATCCAAGTTTCTCATTGAGAAAGGCTTCACACACAGTAAAATCGATACTACTCTTTTCATTGCCAAACATAATGATCATAAACTACTTGTTCAAATTTATGTCGATGATATTATTTTTGGTTCTACTAATGAATTGTTGTGCAAGCGCTTTGAGAAACTAATGAAAAGAAAGTTTGAGATGAGCATGATGGGAGAACTCACTTTCTTCCTCGGGCTTTAAATCAAACAAATGGATGAAGGCATATTTATCAACCAAGCAAAGTATACAAGGGATCTAATCAAGAAATTTGGACTAGACAATGCTAAACCATATGATACTCCAATGGCTACCGGCAACAAACTCGAAAAAGACTTGAAAGGTAAGAAAGTTGATCAAACTTTATATTGAGGTATGATTGGCTCTCTCCTTTATCTTACTATAAGTAGGCCATATATTATGTTTAGTGTTTGTGTCTGTGCGCGTTATCAATCCCATCATAGAGAAGCGAACTTAATTGATGTAAAACGTATTATACGATATCTCTCCGGCACTGTTAACCTTGGACTTTGGTACACCAAAGATTCAAATTTTAAACTTGTAGGTTATTCAGATGCGGACTATGTAGCGTGCACAATTGACAGGAAAAGCACAAGCGGCACTTGTCATTTCCTTGGATATCGACTTGTGTCATGGGCTAGTAAAAAACAAGCTGCAGTCTCTGTCTCAACTACAGAAGCAAAATATATTGCTGCCGGAAGTTGTTGCTGCCAGATTCTATGGATGAAGCAGCAATTGGTGGACTATGACATCAAAGAGGAAAATTGTCCCATCTACTGCGACAATACATCAACCATTGCGGTTTCAGAAAATCCTGTCATGCATTCAAAGACCAAACATATTGACATCAAGTATCACTTCCTCAAAGACCATGTGGAGAAAGGAAACATTCATTTGGAACACGTGGGAACCGACTATCAAATCGCGGATATTCTTACAAAAGCACTTGATGCTAAAAGGTTCATATTCTTGAGAGGTGAAATGGGTATGCTTGAACTCAGCTAAATCTTGTCCATATGGTTTGTCAATACTAATAATTCTATGCTTTCTTGAAATATTCGAAGTTAGATGCCTAATGCGCATGCCTATCTCATGCGCACATGATGATGCGCACAAGGCAAATCATTTTTGAGATTTCTATGAATCTCTGCGCATTATAAGTACTGCGCATATACTTCATGCGCATGCCACGTGGACCTCAGGTATGTTTTCTCTTCAATAGTTACACCTGGGTCCTTGACTTGCTGAGTCAGCACGTAATTTACAAGGGTACTTGCGTAATTATGTATTTTCCCTCGTCATTTCTTTTTAAATTTTTTTGGGAAATTACTTTTCTACCCCTGCGCATGTCCCACCTCATTTAATGCAAAAGCATTGAGTGGCGCGCCATTAATGCTTAGTGTGCTACTTATGACGAAAGTGGAAGAGTCTCTTCGTGACCCATTAATGCCTGACACATGCGCGCGGATAGGACTTCTCACGCGCGCTCCTCATTGGTCCACGTCATCTGCACGTGCATCTCTCCTGCGCGTGCGCTTCACTCGCATGACACACCAACTCTCTTGTCAGCGCGCCATGATGTCACCTCCCTTTTTCAGCGATAACCCTCTGAACTGCCGCCTTCTTCCTCACTTCACTCTTTCAAAATTTCTTCCTCACTCAACCGCCTCACCCTTTTTCTCTCTACTCTCTGACATTTTTCTCTCTCTGCACTCAACACTTTTCTTCTCTATTTTCGCACAATCTTTCTATATATACTCATGGCTCCCAAATCATCTTCATCTTCAAAGAAACAAGAGGATCCCCAAATGGTATGAATCGAAACTCAAGCTTTTTAGTTTTCCGCCATTATCATGCTCGGAGGTCTGAATTTCCCCTTTCTGATTTCTCTATGATCCGTTGCTCGTTTTTCAAATTATTTGATGCTATGTGCTCGTTTTACTTGTATCTATTCATTTATGTAATTTGTTTTACGATCAATGATTATTTGATATGATTTCTGTGTTTTTTTCGAGTTTTTGGGCTTTTCAAATTCTATTTTGTTTTTCTCAGATTTTGGATGCATGTTCTTGTTATTGTTGTTGTGGTTTACTTGTTTGTATGTGATTTTTCATTACGAACGTTTTGATATGCTTTTTATGCATTTTGGAGCACTTTGATATTTTTATGTTCTTCGTGTTCTTCGTGTATTCAATACATGTTCTTAATGTTCTTGATGAATAGTCCTATGATGTGCCTTGGTTTGTTTTTTTTTGGTTTTGTTTCTGCTTTTCGTGCCAATATTAGGCGTGTAGTTTAAATTTTGTGTTTTTGGACATTTTTTTTTACCCTTTATATTTATTATTTGTTCTAAGTATGGATTCTAGTTCATGCGCTGCGCATATTGCTCATGCGCATGCGCTTCTCTCCATGCGCATGTCCAAACCTAATTCTTAAATTTTGCTTTGCGCAGAACTTAAACTATTTATTTTCTGGTTGGGAAATTGATGCTGAAGATCTTAAGCATGATGCGCTTGGACGCTACTTAATGGAGATTATGGACAAGTCTGGCATCCTGTCCCTATTCACTAAGGGCCAGGCTTTCATCCTTCCATCCTACATAGACAAATTCTTCAGCAACGCAGAAGAAGTTGATCACGTATACGACAACATCACAGTCCCCTGCCTCAAAATCTCTATCTGTGGGATTTCTGTGACCATCAACTATGCGCATATCAGGCAGACAATGGGTCTTCCTGCGTGCAACAAGAAGAAGCTACCTCAGGATGCGCAGGATAAAGTAGCCGAGAAGCTGATTAAGATTCCTACTCTGGTTGGCCAATACAACAACCATGATAGGAAAGAGTTTAGAGAATTTGTCGCGACCCCGACCCCGCGGGCCCGGAGTACGCGAGCTGGACGTCGACTTAAACAATAAACTCTAAAATAATGAAGATAAAAATTTTCCTTTTATACCAAAAGATACACAAAGTTTTGAGATCCAACTAGAACAACAAAATATAAACTAGTGTAAGCTCCACAAGCTCACGCCCAAAATAATAAAATATACAAATTCTAATGACGTCGAGTTTGGTACAACTATTCCCAAAAAGGTTACACATTTATATAATGTAAACCCACCAATAACAACTTGCCCCAATAGCTCAACACTCGCGACGTCCTCCTCGTGATCAGCGAGTCTAATCCTTTCCTCCTGGGGGGGTTAAGGAAAAACAAAGCAAAAGAAAAGGGGGTGAGATAAATCTCAATAAGTTACTAATGCAACTACATGACATGCTATGATGCAATAATCAATAATAAATCACATAGCACATAGAAATTATCATTTAACAGATAGCAGCGGAAATAAACAGTTAACAAAGGATATTAGCCAAGGTTTCCCAACTGATATAACCAAATAAAGGTCGCTGCGCAGCTTCAATAATCAACAATCAACATCTTCATAGTAGCATGAAAGCTTGAAGAGAAAACCCCCGGTACCGGAACCAATAACAAAGTAACATGCCACAAAGGGCGGGAGCCATGCCACAAAGTCATGCTCCAAAACTTGTAGCTAGAATACTCACAAAAGGAGCTAGCTCATCCCATCCAAGGCCAATCTGGATGAGGAAACAAGGACCAATGGGCGATGCTATACTGGACTTGGCTTGAGCCATTATAGCATTATCCATTGCCTGACTCGAACACAAATAACCAGCTGGACTTTCAAATAAATGCTAAGTAATAAATACTAGCTTAAATAAACCACTAATGATTCCAAAGTAGGGAACCATTCCAAATAAATCACCACAAAGGTAAACCAATCCAAGCAACTCATCAAAGATGTCCAACATTCTCAAAACGATATTTAATCAATTTCCATAACATATTTATTCACAAAGGAACCAATTCCAATTAATAAGGTGATCCACGATGTTAACTTAAGTTAATTTGAGTAAATAAACTTAAACTAGGAAGCCACTTTGTCTTAAACAAGCAAAAAGGAAGATTTCTGGAACAGGGAGCGGGCGGGCGCCTGGAGAGGGTCGGGCGCGCACTTATTCCAACAGAAGGTTGGCAATGGGAAAAAGGGTGGGTAGGCGGGCGCCTGGCTCAAGTCGGGCGGGCGCCTGGTCTGCCTTCAGGCCGGGAAACAGAGCTGGGATTTCGCCATTTTCGAACCCAAACCAAATTTCTCACAAATCAACACTCCCAAGCTGATCCCTAAAGTACCCAAACAACATCTAACTTAAAGGGGACCTAAATAACACCATTTATCAACCAAAACCAAGATCAAATCACAACATTCATAACATTCACCATTTTTATCAAAAAACCCAAATAAATTCCAAATAAATTCCAAACTCAATAAAACATCAAATATTTCAACTAAAGCATTATATGAACATGAAATGAACACTTTAGCATAAAAATAGGGGAAAAGCAACTTACTTGAGAAAGATGACGGAATTCAAATATTTTTTGTTCTACGCGATCCTATCGACGATCTAAACACATTTCATAAAATGTGCACTAAGAAATAGAGGGAGGAAGATGATCAAAATGAAGGAAATAGGGAGAGAGTTCTTACCTTCACAAATGGAGGAGAGAGGGAGAAAAAGAGTGTGCTGAGAGTGAGGGAGAAGGTGAGGGAGAAGAGGGGAGTAGGGAGGGAGTAGGAGAAATGATTTTGAAAACTTACACTTAGGCCCCCCCCCCCTCCTCACTACCTAGTACAAATAAACCCATATCACCCTTCTACCTAATTAACACAATATCAACCAAATAATGCTAGGCACAATTTAATATTATGAGATATAAAATGCGCGCATAAATATTTAAATCAAATAAATAAATAAATAATTATTTGTCAATAAAATAGAGACGGGTTTTCGGGTCGTGACAGAATTAATGTTCCACCTCTGCACTTTGATTGGGGAAACAATCAACTGCAAGAATGGAAACAAGTCTACTTTTATCAGCAAGCAGTGGATGTGCTGCGCTGCCGATACAAGAAGAAGCGTTTGAGTTGGGTTGAAATCATTTTTGAGGAATTAGTACGTTGGGTGCGCGTATACAAGAAGAAGGATGCTGATCCCAAGAGACCTCCAAAGTACAAAACGCATTGCAGAATTCTAACTGCAATCTTCATGCGTTTCCCTTCTGTGCGCAAATTGGTGGATGAAGACCCCTCTATGAAAGTTGATGTGACTTCCACGCGCACTTATTCTCGCGTCTTCCTTATGAATTTTCGCCGTGAAGTCAACAATTATGATTACTGCATGTACTGGGCTGCGGACCCCATTGAGGTGTTTGAAGATATTCACCCTGACGATCAAGAGTCCCCTCCTGTCTCTAGTAGCGATGTATATGAGGCTTCTGCGACTGAATCAGAATCTGAGGAAGAATCATTCTTTGAGCCATTCCCAAGCAAAGTGGGTGAGAAAGAAAAAGGCAAGGGTTTGGCTGCTGATGAGCCTAAGCGCAAGAAGAAGAAGGCCAGCAAATCTACTGCTGCGCCTGGGATAGCTATCAAAGAGCCTTCTGCGCCTGCTACAAAGCGCAAGGCTACTTCTGATCCAGAGCCTCCCAAGAAATCCAAGAAAGCTAAAGCTCATGTGCCTGAAAAGAAGAAGGATGAGAAAAGGAAAGCAAAGGCTGTTGCGCCTGAGGAGAAGAAGAAGGAAAAGAAAAGGAAGGAAAAGGTCTCTAGAACCCTATTGGATGAGTCTGATGAATACATCCACGTAGAAGATGATGCTGCGCCCCTCCACCTGCGCATAAGTCAACGCGTGCACCTCCTCCTCCTGCGCCCCAAGAAGATGAATTTGAAGGTGCTTTCAATGACCCTCTCTTAAGCCCTTCCAAATCCACTGGAAATTCAAAGGCTGCACCATCTCAGGGGGAGAAAGCCAAGGAGATGCGCACTGATACTTCTTCTAAGGATAACATTCCTTTATCTGCTAAGAAGAGCACTCCTAAGGAACAGTCTACGCCAAAGCGCCGTGTGAAGAAGATTGCTTCCAAGCATCCCGTGATGGACTTATCTGATGATGGATCTGATTCTCCACGCATCGACTTAAATACGCGTAAAATTGCCAGGAAAGCAAGGCTGGAATCCATTGCGTAACAGAATGCTGCGCAGCAAGCCTCAACCATTTTCATTGATGGTGAAGGCTTTGCTTATGATGCGCCTGATCCAACTGGGGACCCTGATGCGCCTATTGTTGAAGATGGTGAAGACTCAAGTACTGAAGATTATAACGTCCATCATTCTCCCATTCTTATTTGTGGAACAATGAATGCATTATTTCAAACTTCATACGCATACTATTAACTGCTCATATTTTCTACCCATGGTGTTTAAACATTCAGTTTAAACGCATACTTAAACTAAAACTCATATTATTTGTATGCGCTGAATGATATTTCTGTCTTTCCCTCTTTATAAGTTAATCTTTTGGATAGACTAGAAATCTATAGCATTGGCTAGTGTGTGCATTGACTTGAGGCATGAGTTACCATTTATATTTTTATGGACATGTTATTATCAAGTACAATGAATTGCCTTTGCTATAGTAGGTAATGGCCTCAATCATTTAAGGGGAGATTGTTGGGTATGCTTTTCACTTAACCCTCCTATTTTATGTTAGAATTGATTGATACCATCACCTATGAGTATTTTTATGGTCTTTAGAACCTTATGTAAGAAGTTTATAAACTTCAATTTTAGCCAAGTCCATTTTATAGTATAGGCTTAGATTATAGGACTTGAAGCTATGAAGGATCAAAGATTTTCTAAGCAGGATTCATTTCACTACGCAGGATGTTCTCTGCGCAGGTGGCCACTGCGCATAGATCTCTTTCGCAGCTTTTGACCCTGCTCAGTTCTCAAGATCTTATTCACCAACTCTGAAGAGATCTTCCTTTGTTATGACCAAGCATGGTGCGCATGCTCCCCATGCGCAGCATCCATGCGCACCGGCAATGCGCATGCCTTTGTGCGCCCACGCTCAACCTTGGTCAAAGTTCTTATCTCCTGATCTCATATTCTAGAAGCTTGGAAAGCGTCAAGACAAGCTACGCTTTTTGGATTGAGCCAAAATGCTGAGGTGTAAACAAACGACAAAATAAGCACACTCAGCAACACCATTAGCGGAGACACGCTTCAACGGTCATATTTTAAAAAGAAGACAGCTGTCATCCTTCTAGAAGAAGCTTTTGAATTTAGTCTTCATGCTCAGTCTCCAACGGCTCTGAGATACCTGCGCACCAATCATATTGTGCCAGGTCATCAACCTTGATCAAAGCCCCAACGGCTATAAAGGACACATGCGCACTAATCATAGCGTGCCAGCTCATCGTCCTTGCTCAGAGCATCAACGGCTACTTTTGGAGCTCAGGTATAAATAGCATGCTCATCCTCATTTTCCAAGCGGCTTGTGAACGGGGCTGGAGTGCTTGTTCATCCAGAGCTAGAGTTTCATGCTTCATTGAGAAACCTTGAAGATCTGAAGACTGCTGCTCAATATTTCTAGATTCATTAGAACAGCCTTCAAGATCTTCAAACCTTCAAACTCCTGCTCAAATCCCAAAAGCCCTATATCACCAGAATTCTTGGTGCTCTTCTTCTCTCATATTCATAGAGCCCAGAATTTCTATCACACAGACACCTCTTGAAGCTTTGATCATTCTGATCTAACTTCTTGAGATACACCGGTTTAGTCTAGGATTTGTTCTTCATATATAATAGATCTTGAGTTAGTTTTGAGTTCAAAAGTTGTAATATGTAATACTCACTCATATTATAAGATCTCCATTAGAAATCAAAGACTAACCATCTTGGTAGAGGACGTAGATCTTTCCTTGATCGAACCTCTTCAAATAGCTTGTCCATCATTCTTACTGCTTATTTCATGCTTAACTTTTTATGTATTACTGCTTTGTTTGATCTTTCAGATTGCTACACTTTATTGCTGTAATTGTTATTTCTTATTTGCCCTAGCACAATTTTATCCAACTCTTTAGCCAAAACTTAGCGCGTGAGTTTTTCATTTCTGCGCAGCTTTCCCTGCGCAGTAGCTGTTTAACTCTGCGCAGTATACCCTGTGCAGAGCTGCTTTAAATCTTCCGCTGTGCATTTCACACTCTTGCTGCGCGCTATACTTAGCCAAAATAAGAGTTATGCGCATAAGCCATTAATTTGCAAAAGGGTTTGAAAAGAATTTAAAAACGCTATTCACCCCCCCCCCCCTCTAGCATTTTTCACACCCTTGTTGCCCCTTTGGGACCAACAAAATTTGAAAAGAAATTTTTTTTTTTTTTAAAAAAAAAAAGAATAGGAAGAACATTTTACTTATGTAGACTTTGAACAAGCAAGACCAACATTAGTTGGGCGAGATGGGTGTTTAAGTACTTCCCATCTCGTAACCTAACCCCCAAACCTCATATCAAGAGTCTCTGTTTTCGTACCAAAACATAGGCTAAATTATTAGGTTTTTCTTATGTTCCGTTAAAAATATAGTTGGCGACTCTAAAACACGAAAAGACATCTTAGGATCCACCCGCGCGCTCTAGCCAAGAGAGAGCCCGAGGTATCTACAGTGGCGACTCCGCTAGGGAAGTTTGAGGGTTAAACTTGAGTGTTTGTTCAAAGTCTACATTTTTCTGGGCATTCTGGTTCCTGATGGGGGAAGCGTGCGCCTCTGGCCTACTTGGCCTAAGGCGCGCGCATCCCACACCAGACACCAGAATCACCCGCTTCTCTATGTTCTTCCTATTCTACTTATTTTTTCTACACTAATCATCTTTGCAGGGTTCCATTAAACATTCAGGACCAGAAGCTGGTGCCTCCCAGAGACTCTGCACCTTGCACGCGCATCCCACAACACAGGCCAGAGGCACGCTCTTCTTGGTGGTTTTCCAAAACAGGAACAGTTTCCAGAACAGAGCAGAATAATGGGGTGTGGGTACAGTTGCCTGCATCAAGGACTGATTCAGACCATTTGACTGTTTTATTTTTTGTTTTTTGTCGTCACACGGGTGATTCAAGAGTTGTAAATTATGTGCTTATTTGATTTTCTTTGTTTTTTTTTTTAAAAGTAAAAAATATTTTGTCACTTGTTGGACCTCACACTACGTGCACAAATTCTTATAAATTGCTCACTATCGAGTCGCACAAGTTCATAACCCCAAAACCGTCGAGGCCTATCCTAGAGAGTTTCAAGCTCCACCCGACATTGACTCTCTCGAAGCGGTAAACCTCATCCCGAGGCGTAGTTCATGACTACATGCTGGGGGTGACCTTTAAGCCTCTCTTTAGCCGAGCACAAGCCAACACAATTCTAGTTAAGGTCTAACACTCCGTGACTAAGTCAGTTTTCATGTGACGAGATTTCCCTAAACTAATGTCTTCAAAACATACATGTCGTTTCCAAGAGAAACAAGTGGTTATCATGCACGAAATAAAACTCCATCCCCAAGTGGTTATTATGGACGAAAATAAAAATCCGTCCCGTATGTATGCTTTACTACATTGATTTAGTTTAATCCGGACACATGTAGGAATCACAAACGTGGTGGAATCCGATTAGTATATGGGACCGCGAGAAGGTCTATATACTAGTGTGACGATTCCACTATCTTTCTTAGAAACCCCAAAAGGGACTCCGTCCCTCCGACTTATATATAAAAAAAGTCTTTTATTTATGTGTTTTGAGTCGTGTGCCCACTGTGTGTTCTAAACCTCTTCATGGACCAGAAATGTTACTCAAGACTGACAAGGGCCTCTTCTTCAATTTAGGTCCAATTGGTACTTACCGAGTCTACCGAGATTTAGCAAACCGGCTAGTTTGTGAATTAATCACTCCAACAGCTCCGACAGCATCAATGGCCAGTGACTCCAACAGCAACAACACCATGTCTCTTGAGAAACTCTCAGCTATGTTTCAAATGCTCTAAGAGCAAATCTCCACTCTCAACAAAGAGTCCCAAAACAAAGATGACCTTTGGCAATCCCATCTCGATAATCAAAGGGAGGCTCATGAAGCCGATATGGACCAAATGAAGGCCAAGCTCACCAAGCTCTCCAATGGTAAAAGCAAAGAGGACAATGAAGAGTCCGAGTGTACCAAAGGCTTGTTTGAAAGCCATTATTTTAGTGCCCGTACCAAGAAAATAGGGGAGTGTTAGTACCTGATCTGATGATTTAGGACTACCTAAACCTTTAAATATCTGTAAGGACCTTTTAGGCAATTATAACCTGACAGGGACCTATCCGACAAATTCCTAGAGTTCCTGATAGACAAAAATCGCTTCTAGGTCGAAATCCATCAGGATATTGGACAAATCCCGTGAACAAACTGATAAGGATTCGAGGAGATCTTGATAAGCACGGAATTCAAGATTTGCCACCGTACGGCTCCCTATCCTCCATACGGCTTGCTCATAGCCGTGCGGCCAGTGTTTCGAATTCCAGGATTTTTCCTTTAAATAGGCCCCTCCTCTCAGCCTATTGATCACACCTCTCACCTATGGGAAAACCCTCATAGAAGCTCTTCCCAGCCTCTCTCTCTCCCTCTTTCTTCCTCTCAAACCCTCTCTTTGATCTTGCTTTGATCATCAAAGAGATTCATCTCCGCCATCAACCAAAGGAGTGAACATTCAACCTTCGAAGCCTCTTTCACCGGTTTGGTAACGCGTTCTTACTACTTAACTGCTTAGATCTATTATATTCATTCATATATTGTTAGATCTAGGGTTTTGTTCATCATTCGTGTTCTTGACCGATGATGATCTAGGGTTTCCACGAAACACGCACTAGATCTAGGTCACATATTACTTACATAATGCTATAACTAGGGTAGCGGTCTTCATGTTTATGTGTTCATTCATATGTATTCATGATGTTCTTATTATAATGCTATATTTACGACTTATCATTCATAATATGTTAGATCTAGGATTGTAATCCCTATTTATGTGCCCATGCCATAGCCAATGATGATCCTAGGGTTTCATCAAACCCTAATATGATCTAGGAACTACTTCTAACCCTAATCTTCCCCCTCTATATGCATGATCCCTCTTCATCTCTCCCCATTCTCATTCATCAATGAACTACACCCACCTGAGCTTCTCATGAGGAGACGAATGTAGGCAATCTTCGGATCCAGTCTCAAACACTAACACACACACACATTGATCATGATAGAAAGACCGATTCGCTGGGCAATAGGAGTGATCGCATTAATATTCTTCTTCTATTGTAATTTGACCCCCGAACCCTATTATTCTCATAAATGTTTTTCTCAATGTTTTAACAACAAATAAAACAACGTGGCGACTCTCGATTTTTGGCCATGGGTATTCACAGTGGCGACTCTGCTGGGGACTTGTTTTCGAAAAACCTTTTTTCAAAACATACGAGGGTCTAACTTTCATTAACTTCATGATTTTGTGTGTGTTCTAACTGCCCCACGCACCCCTTTTCTGCAAAATTGCTTCTAACGATTTCCTGCAGGTTTATGTGTTTATAGTATGTTTCGATGTTCTAGATCTGCTTTATTATGTTCATTTCATGCTTAAACTCTATTACTATAAATTGTTATGCTAGTAGACTTCTCTCGTGCATTGCATATCATTCTTAAAAATACGTAATCAAATGGCACACTACCACTAGTCCATGTCACACTGCACACCCTACTGGATACTCCACTGAGTACACAGATTTTGGTGATCCTGTCGCCTCTATCTTCGTGGCACCCGGGCTATCTAACTCGTCGTATTCACTTGTGAAGCGGTCGAGTTTAATCCTTGTTCATTTCTAAACCATGCACTTTGATCGAGTTAAGAACACTTATCAAAACAAGTAATCCTAATCTTAACTAAAATCATTCATCATGTTGCGTGTGTCTACCCTAGATCAACTCTAGTCAACCCTTGACCCGTCTAGGTCAACCCTAGTTAACCTCTGACCTCCCTAGGTCAACTTACTCAATGCCATCCTGTCTAGGTCAAAATTTGGCCAACTTTGGTCAACCAACCGACCTCTTGACCCGTCTAGGTCAACCTAGTCTACCTTAGATCAATTCTAGTCAAATTTTGACCCGTCTAGGTCAACCTAGTCTACTCTAAACCCATCTAGGTCAACCTTTGACCTCCAAAGTCAACTTCGACTCGCTTAGGTCAACCGTACCTCAACCAACTTAAGTTAACCCGTCTCGACCCATCTAGGTTGACCTATCACCTTGACCCGTCTAGGTCAATCCGTCACCTTGACTCATCTAGGTCAATCATTCATCTTGACCCCACCTTTAGTCAATCTAGCCGATCTTAGGCGACCTACCTCTTGGCCTACCCATGTCAAACCTTACCCGACTTCAAGTCAAAAATCCACCTTACCTAGGGTCCCTCCACCTATACCTAACCAAGGACCGAGTCATCTCCCCTTACTTTTAGACCTCTACGGTCATCTTCTAATACTTATGGTTTTCAAAATCACTGACCTCTTGCAGTCACTCTCTCACTTGTTTTACTTATCCCGAACTACGGTGACCTGAGCCTCTCATTGTGTGGGACCTCTCCTGCATAGTAAGGGGAACGTAGGCAGCTACCGGCTCGGTCAAACTTTTGGTCTTTTCATTCAAAGAACATTTTAAAAATACGGAGATCGAATCTTTTTTATAAAAAAATGATTCTATAAATGATGCATTGTCATTAATTACAAGTCTAATTCAATTCCAAGACTTAACTTTTCCACCGCCACTACAGAATCTTGCATCATGTCTGCCGAAGGGATCAACACAGTCACAACCGAAGCTACCACCCAAGATGATGAGACAACTCTCCACCCCAACACCGCTCTCAACAAGAAAGCGGCCCACTACGAGACTATCCTTAAGAAGCAAGTGGCCCACTATGAGACTATCCTCAATGAGCAAGCAACCCTCTTCCAAACCGCTCTCGATGAACAAGAAGCCTACTTTGAGGCTATTCTCCTTAAGCGAACAGACCGCTTCCAGAAAGTGGTGTAAAAAGCTCTATAGGACACCAAGGAACATCTCCAGTATGATATCTATGGCATCTATGAGTACCTCAGCCACACTGCTCCTCCTGCTCAGTCTTAACACCCGTACGCTCCTCAAATGTATGGGCCTCCACATACTTTCCCCATTGGGATGCCTCCTATGGCTACTCATCAGCAAGGAATACCGGTGCCTAGACCACCCTCCAAGATGGTCCGCGACAAGAAAGTTGAGCATGAGTACGATGACTTGGGTATGCCGCTAGACAAATGCTTCAAAGGTCTAGTTCAAGCCGGCAAATTATATCCTCTGCTCAACTACAAGCCAGTCGGTGTAAGACCAGACTTGGATCCTTCCAAATATTGCAAGTATCGCCAATACGTTAGACATGACACCGAGAACTGTGTCCAACTAAAAAAACGATCCAAAGCCTTATTGATAGTGGAGCCATCATCCACCAGAGGAACACATGGGCGTGAGAAAAGTCTACACCGGGGCTACCTCCTTCTAAAAAAAATAATAAAAAATAGTCTTTAAGTCTTCGTAGGTTGTAGAGAGTCTTTCAGTCAAATTCCACCTCTGACGTTACTCTTTTATTTTTACTAGCAAAAGTCCACTCCGGACATTAGTTAGATTGTTCAAGTCCACCTCGGACTAGTCAATTTGAGTCAATAATAAAAGTGTCTTTATTTCTTTTCTCTCTAGACTTGAGACATAATCTTGCATACATACATTAATTCCATGAAAATCGTATGAATCTGAATTGACAATTGATTGCTATATCTTTATATGACGAATTAATCCCAAATATATTTGTTAATGAAGACTCATTAAAAGGTAAATGGATCCACAAATCATCATACATAACTTAACAAGCAATTAGTCTCAAAATAACAAACGCTTTGATCAATCGAATTGGTTTCTTGTTTCTATTTACCTTCTCTAAACCTACCCCCCTCGTGTACACCCACTGTGTTCACCCACCATATATACTCCTTGTGTACACCTACTGTGTGCACCCTCCATATACTCTCCTTGTGTATACCCACTGTGTGCACCCTTTATATATACTCTCCCTCTGTGTGCACCCTCCATATATTCCCCTCGTGTACACCCACTGTGTGTACCCTCCATATATATTCCCCTCGTGTATACCCACTGTGTGCACCTGTGACACCTCAAAAATTTGATCAGTTTTTCATGTTTATATAGTTGCATAAATATGTGCATTTGATTATTTTATTGCTCAATTTGATTTTTGTTATCTTAGAATTTGTGTTATTAATTTTATTATAATATAGTTTCGTTAATTTGTACATGGCTATTCGATCCATATTGCATGTATATACTTGACAAATTTTAATACATGTGCACTACTAGATAATTTGGAGTTGCATTTCATAAAGTATGTTATTATTTTAAATATAGTAATTTAATAATTAGCGCAACTTATTTTGAGACGGATTGAGTAACTGTTAAAATTTAACACTCAATATAGTAATTAAATAAATAATTAGTGCTACTTATTTTTATTTTGAGACGGAAGGAGTAAGTTTTGAAATACAACTCTATTACCACTTTATAACATAAAGGTAAAATAGTAATTTGGTTAACAGAAAAGTTAAAGGAAAAAAAATAGGCTGGGTCATGGGGACGGGTACTTGTTATGTTTGAAGGACTTTCTTTTGTGATGTGGCTATCAAATACTAAATCATAAGTGTCATTTAAGTTAGGGAAATTCAATTGTAAATTTACAAAATAAAAATAAAAGAACAAGATAAGAATGGGTAAGAAGAGTCACCATAATTGTTAGAAAATGAGACACGTGTGATGGTTTCCTTTGTTTGTTTGTGTGGAGCAAAACAAGTAATAACATAACTATCAGTAAAAGCAAGAAAAGAAGCTTAAATAGTCAAAGAGAGAGAAAAAGAGAAAAGGAGGAATCGGGAGAAACACCGAGAGTCAGGATGAAGGTTAGAACCTTTATTTCTTTTTGTTATGATCTTGTGTATGTCTTTTGATATGTTTATAGAATTAATAATTTGTGTTAAATCTCAAGAACTTTATTCAATAAATAATACAACTGGAAGGAAAATAAATTGTTTGATTGTTATTGTTAATTATGTGTATACATGAGCTTTACGAGTTTTGTGGTTTGTGAAGATGAGTATTGGGTATGTTTTGAAATAGGTTTAATGGAGTTTGTATTGAAGTTGATAATTTTGGTTTTAATTTAAGGTGGGTGTATGCGTATCGAATACTAATTAAGAAGCTTAATGACTGATTTTAGAGTTTTAACTCAACATGATTTGGAATCATGATCTCAGGTTCAAGAAAGAAAATTCCAAAAAAATTCCAATGAGGTCCTTGCCTTTCTGGAAATTCTGGTTTGGTTCCTATAGCTTTAAGGAAAAATATGTTGAATTAAAATGTTCGTAACTTATTCGTTATGAATCGGAATGATATGATTTTTGAGTCCATCTTGACTAATTTTTCAATTGCTTTTGAATGAAAAAGGTTTCAGAATCAGAAAGAGTACATATTATTCCCAGGACTTTAGTTTTTACAGCAGTCTAAGGTTTTGAGATTTGAAAAACGGTTGAACTTTGAAAATTCATAAGAAAATCATACGGACTCAGAATCGATTGATTTTTGGGTCTAAATTTAATAATTTTTCATGCTCTTTCCATTTAAATTTTTAGATTGGATCAGAAGCATACGTAATTATCCCATATTTCTTACTTTTGTGACTGATGCACTTTGAGACCTTTTGGAATTGACCAAACTGTGATAAATGATATCTAATTTGTCCGTATTCAGAATGTGATGATTATTTGGTTTGAATTCAGAGCACTCTCCATATATGATACTTAAAAGAGTATATGCGTATTCATTTTCGTAGTGACATTGGATTTGTTATAATATTTTTATGTCTTGTTATAAATAATTACATTTAAATGTATTCTAATGGCTACTAACTCTTGTATGATTATATCTTTGTTATGTTAGATTGAGACGTTTAAAATACGTTGATTACTTTTTATGGATTAGCTCGGATTTGAGGTAAGGGTCTTGTCAACCTTGTACCCTTTCATTATTTGGCTTCGGAATTATCTGATTTGTTTGATTTGTTATTCGTGATCGTTTATTGGATCAATTCATTTGGACTTGGTTATTCGTTTTAGCTACTCTGCCATTTACACTTTGAGTATTTGACTTTGAAATCCTCAACAAGAGATGACTTTAACACCGGTTGTTATATTTGTGATTCCTAGTCATAGTGTCATTTGCGAAAGTGAAACTATGACGAAGAATCAACTTTGACTTTGGGCATTTGGCCAACTCAAGTGTTTAATGGAATTTGACTTCGGAACTTTGATTTGATGTTTGATTCGGTTGTACTCTTTCGGCTCCTCCCTTATATACTGGGTGGTTGGGTTTGTTATTGCTATTCGTTCTTGGTTGGGTTTCTATACAGTGCCACACCCCTTTGTGTTGGCAAGTCTCTTACTGGGCAATTTGTGCTCACCCTTTTCGTTAACCCTTTCCCTTCCAGGTGGAGTGTCGTTGAGACATGAAGGTTTTGCAGTAAAGTTATGAAGCTTGAGTGGGACTTTACGTCTTTAGATACATGTATTGTTTTGCTATGCATAGATAACTTTTGTAAAGTTGTTACACTTTTAGAGTTTGTAAATATTTGAGACTGTTCATGTTGAGTTTTAGTCAGAGGATAGTTGCTCTGATGTACTCACTTCGAGATTTTTTATTGTATTATTTCAGTTTGTTTATAAGATGAGGAAAAATTCAGTTCTCATTTTGAGGTTTTGATTGGTATTCGGTTTTGTTCGTCACTTCTCAAGGATCGTCAAATGTCGAACTTCGGGGCGTGACAGCTCCCTCCTAAATACTCCTCATATACACTTTCACCTTCCCGTGAAGAAAGCGACGACTGTAGAGCTGCTCTCTATCGAAGAAGCGCCCGCACCACCCAAAGGTTGCCCGACATAACGATACACTGGGGCTATCTGTCTCCCCACGACGATGTCAACGGAATGCAAGGGGCTATTCAAACCTCTTCTATGAGTTCTACCTCCCAAAGACGAAAGCGAACTAGGGGCTCATCTTGCCCAACGTTTCAAATATATATAAATAAAAAAAAAAAAAAAAAAACTCGCTAGGTCGAAACCCACAACTGGCGGCTTAGGCGAAAATTAGAGCAAAAGCACAAAAAAAGAAGCCCACTAGGTTGAAAACCCGCAAGGGCGGCCTAGGCAAAAATAAGGGTGTGCACAAAAAAAAAAAATCAAAGCAAAGAAAAATAGAAGGGGCTATCATAATAGAAAAGTAACAACGGAGCAACCACCACTCAAACCCGGTATCATCATTAAACCGGATTATCCTCGAACTACGCGGACCTGAGCCTCTCACACCGAGAGGAACGTAGGAAACCTCATGGTCCGGTCCACAAAATATGTACAACCCACCTCGAGCCAACTTTCATTCTTTTCTCTCTTCCCCATACACCATAATATCTACGCTCTTTCTCGATTAATCAAGGCATTTATTATTTCGAGACTACTTGTCTAAAACATAACCATAAGATACGTAACTAATCAACGAGGTCCATTCTCGAGCAATCAAAAGACAATTCTGAATAAAACAATTTTCAAATGTCTCGACAAGTCTTCTATTCTACAATCTAGGAAAGACCTAAACACTTAATTTTTATCAAGCAGGGGCTTCCTTCCTTTTATACATATATACATTCAGTTATCAAAAGAGTCAAATTGCGAGAACTCCCTCTCTCTTTTCTCTCACCATAACCAAAAAGGCTCCTGCAAGTCGTCCGTACAATTTTCAAATATCTCGACAAGTCTTCTATTCTACAATCTAGGAAAGAGCTAAACACTTTATTTCTGTCAAGCAGGGGCTTCCTTCCTTTTATACATATATACACTCAGTTATCAAAAGAGTCAAAATGCGAGAACTCCCTCTCTTGTTCTCCCTCTCTCTCTTCTCTCACCATAACCAAAAAGGCTCCTGCAAGTCGTCCGTACAATTTTGTCTTTTTATTTTATTCCGAGTCAACTGAAAATTAAAAAAAAATGACGCTAAAAGAATATACCCACCTAGATTGAAAACCCGCGAGGGCGTTCTAGAGAAAAAATAGGGTGCGTCTAAAGGAGGTAGCGTTCCCCACCTTATGCCCTCAATAAACTGGGGCTGCCTCAATGAAATTGGACAACTTACTGATACTCTGACAAGGTCGCTCTCCATGAAGGTTATCTATCCACCAAAGTTCGACATGATTCACCTCTCTCAAGTACCCCCATTCAAATTGGGGCTTCTCCAAACCAAGTTAAGTCAACTGTTTGACTACTCGAGATCATCGGCAGCCCGATAAAATCTCACTCACCCGAAGGGCTACCCTAATCAACAAACCCGGTGAAAGACAAGTACTTGAATTAATTTGACTGTAATTAATTATAAGGCATCTTTATAAAGTCATTACGTTTTCAAAAGTGTTTTTATCACGACACGTCATTTATAAAACCGCACGCTCGGTCTCCACTAATTTACAAAAAATGTCTTTTGTCTCATCCCCGTGATGTCCTAACTGACTCGGTCCTGCACCATTTACGCTACACCTTAGGTTACCCTTGGGTCCTGTATCCCGTAGGTCAAGAGCCCTAAAATTACCTTTAGGAAAATTATAAGAAGTTTGAAAAGGTCCGCCTGTTTATGGCCCAATCCACCTAAGCGGGCTGATCCAAAACCTGCATAAGAATAGATAGTACCAGATACCAAGCAGTTTATAAACCCAACTAGGGTACCGTCAGCTCATACTACTTGCTACATGCTACTTGCTACTTGTTACTCTACGTTCTACTTGTTACTGTACATATTACATGCAGACAAATGATAGAAATGTTTATACAGTCATCCATAAATATATGCTATACTACTGTCCATGCTACCACTAACAAACTGCATAAACTAAGAAGCCAATCCGCTAGCATCGCCTCGAGTCCTCTTCCGAGGACGCCCGCCTGGAGCACCATCATCATTACTAGAGGGAGGAGAACCGCCACACTCTGCCACCTTGCAAAGACTCTTCGCCAACTTATGGTGCAAACTCCAAATCACCGATCGTAGGCCGCCCTCACGGTGTGTCATAGCCTCATATGTCCGAGGAGTCACCTAAGCAAAAGGTAGAACGAAACATGTCAAAATAAGTTTGAACAAGGAGATGACTAAAGACAAGAAGTAAGATGAGTAAAAAAAGGGTAAAGGTTCATACACCAGCATGGCCCGCAGGCATCTGAAACTCTGGAGCTGACTCACCCTCCTCATACTGAACCCACTGAGGGTTACCGCTGTCATCGGTATATTCATATATTGGAGCTCCAAAATCCCTATCAAATAAAGGACCCGCCGGACCAGGCGTTGCTGGCTCCACACGTCTCTTCCCCATCTCCGCAGTTTCTCCTCTATCACAACGCGTCAGCCTCAAAGGCGCGTCCCAACAAAGTCATCATATGAGGCTCCCTCTATAACAAACTGTCTACCATCAAGACCCTCGGTCAATCTAACCCTGTCATGCAGAGACACTATATCAGTCATGAACCACGGAGGATCCACCGAAACCAAGTAGACACTACCTACTAGGGACCTACCCTCTCAATCAAGTAAAAGGCATCTCTCCCATGTCCAATCAACAACCTCCGCTGGTCGGTCGCCTCAAGCACAACTGCGATCTACAACTCCAATCTAGGGAATGGTACAACTTGGCCAAGTCTGTAGCTCCTACATCCAAGTCCACCAGACATCCAAACAGTGGAATCATCGCCGTCGTGCCGGCATTAGGAAAAATGGTCTGTGACAACCCATACCAAGAAAATGCTTGGGCAGTCACCTCTACATCACCACCTCCGGCTTCGGGATCCACCAACATCGCCTTATGCCGATTCTTGAGGCCACCTAGACGTACGTTGTACCCGCTCCTTATATCAGCACAATCGAATCCGATCAAACTCCGAAATCTATATGCACTCCTAATGGAAACGAGGATATCATCACTCCACGACCCACGGACCACAACCCGACAAGCTCTCGAAGAATGCTCCCAAGCCGGTGGCCCGTACCCTGCTCTGAACAGTCTCTGACATCTCCTCTCCCACAAAATATGCACAACACTACACGAGCCCCTCGACTTCTAAGGCGGCAATATAACTCACAAACACAGACAGTTATACACAGCAAAGGTATGCAATCAATCTAGCAATTTACTTTATGATGCATGCTCATATATGAACTGCTGCATTTTTTACTCCAGGAGAATCCCCAAAATTCCCAACAAATACTATAAATATCTCACAATCAAAACCCTAGTCTACCTAGGACAAGACAAGTCAACTCAAAACAAATCAAAGACAAGTCAACTCCGAACAAGTCCGAAACATTTCAATAATTAACGGACAAAAATGTAACTTCATCCAAAATAAGCTTTCTCAACGAAACACTAATGTACATTACACTCTAACAAAAGTCAAGCAACACAAAAAGCACTTTTAACAGAGTCAACCAAGTTAAAGATCGGTCAAAGATTACAATATTTTCAGACCAAAAGTTACTTAACACAAAAATCGCGTTTTTTAACAAAACCACCAAAATCAATACATTATACATACTACATACAGATAAATCAATAAACTTGGGTCGAAATCTACAAGCTTCATGGAAACCCCAATTTAATGTCATTAAACCCTAAGTACAAAATTATCGACCAAATCCCGTAACTTTGGGTAAATTGCAATTAAACCCCATGCCTTAGGTAAACGTTAACTAAATCCCTCACATTCAAGTCCTTCATCTTAAAAACAATTACAATCAAAACCCTCGAAGGTTAATATCAACACATTAAACCCCAAACTTGGGTTATTTACAATTAAAGTCTTCACAAACAACATAAAATCTATTTAAACCCCAAACAAGCGTAATTACAAAATATAACCATTTAAACCCCAAACTTCGGTTAACTCACAATCAAATCTATCAACCAAAACCCCAGATCTTGGGTAATTTGCAAACAAAGCGCCTCAACTTAACACCATCCAAATCCAAACCCCATACCTTGGGTAATTAACAACCAAACCCCAAAACTTTGGGTAAATTGCAATCAAACCTTCTCGTTCGAAGTAATTAACAACAAACCTTCTCATTCGAAGTAATTAAACAATCAAACCTTCTCGTTTGAAGTAATTAACAATCAAACCTTCTCGTTCAAAGTAATTAACAATCAAACCCTTCATGTAAGGTAAATTCCAATCAAGTCCCTCACTCTAAAATAACTCACAATCCAGTCCTACACTAAGAGCAATTCACAATTAAAACCCTCTACGGTTAATATTAACATATTTAAAACCCCAAACTTGTGTAATTTACAATTACGACTCTTACAAATCAACAAAAATTAACTTAAACCCCAAACTTGGGTCATTTATAATCCAAATCTTTACCATCAAAGTAAAATGCAACTAAACCCCAAACCTTGGGTAATCTACAAATTAAAACTCTTTGCAATCTGCATAAGATTCATTTAAACCCCAAACTATGGGTAAAATACAACTAATTGTCTATAAAAATTCACTTAACCCCAAACGTTGGGAAATTCACATCTAAAACTCCTCTAATAACAATACTCAATGCTTAAAACCTAAACAAAAGGGTATCTTACCAAAGCAAATCCTAATTTGGTCCGGAAGGCCTCCAAAATTCCAAATCAGCCCGGAAGGCCTCCAAAACTCCAAAATTCCAAATCGGCCCGGAAGGCCTCCAAAATTCCAAATTGGCCCGGAAGGCCTCCAAAATTCCAAATTGGCCCGGAAGGCCTCCAAAACTCCAAATCGGCCCGAAAGACCTCCAAAATTTCAAATCAATCTATAATTAAAGGTCGGAAATGTCCTTAATCCCTAAATGATTATAAATTGAAGGTCAGAAACCTCCATAAACCCTAATCCTTTATTAATAACCAAATCAATTTATAATTGGAGGTCGGAAACTCCGTAAACCCAAAAGTTTATAATTGGAGGTCGGATGCGTCCGTAAGCCCTTCATGTTGAGAAAGTTATTTGGCGTAACCCATGCGAGCTCGAGGCACCTGTGTCCCGATGTACCGTCTGTGTTCCTAGTTACCGAATTCTGCGAAGCTGAGGACTATACCTAGGCACCGTAGTTTATCGAGAAAATTATATGATTCACGCGCGATGTAAGATGGATTCTTCAAACCGTGTGTCTCATGTTTTGGCATAACCCGTACAAGCTCGAGGCACCTGTGTCCTGATGTACCGTCTGTGTTCCCAGTTACAAATTCTGCGAAGCTGAGGACTATACCTAGGCACCCTAGTTTATTGAGAAAATTATGTGATTCTGTAGACACCCCATTTTGGACATTCATTCATAATCACACTACTTCTGTGTCTCGCCTTTGATTTGGGTCGAAACTCGTTAAGTTGGACATGTTTTGTTAAGTTTCTGACTGACTCCGTTAGTTAGGGGCCAAAATGAACATTAAAACTACTGCAGAGGGCAAAGAGTGAATTCCAGCACTGAGATGCCTCGTACGAGACATTGATGTCTCGTACGAGACATCCCCCTTGACAGTCGGTTTTTTGGTCAGTTTCCTTGTTGATCTTAACCCTTTTTCTTGGCAAACACTTAATCAATCCGGGAAAACCTAATAGACGATCCTAGAGTCCAAAAATACCTCTGTGAGAATCAAGTCTTGGATTCCCATCATAATGTACCCTCTTGGCCAAAACCCTAGGTCCAAAACCCCTATCAAAATAGAGCTCCTTGAACCAGAAAAAGGATAGAATCCTCATTCACCCAAAAACACTCCAAATCTGATCAAAGAGGTCCCCATAATCAGTCCCTCTTCCTCACCCATGAAATCCAAGCCTCCACAACACCATTCAAAACAATTTTATTGGATTATCAAGGCCCTTTAGTCAAGTCCATCCATAGGATTCTTGAAGAACGCTTATGTAAAACTCTTTGTTTTCTATCTTCTCATCTCCTTCTTTATCTTTGAAGTAGTGTGATTCCATTAAAGGATCAGCCTAGAGCCTCTCCGATCCATGGAGATGGTCTTGAAGCACATGATCCGACATCCCAAATAAATAAGCAATTATTTATTTGTTTGTTTTCTTTTTACATACATTTTTTGCATGATTTTGAAGCAATGATGATGATTTCTTAGCAAGACCAATCCTAGATTGGGTGAATTGGGTGATCCTTGACCTTCCCAATTCATAACTTAACCCCCGAATCCAGATATCTCGGTTCGTATTCCGACAACAACATGGTGGCGACTCTCAAACAATCAAAAAGGGTAAATCTAAGGACGAAAAGGCACCTCGAAGTCAAACAAAAAACCCGCGCGCAAACAGTGGCGACATCATTTTTTGCATGATTTTGAAGCAATGATGATGATTTCTTCAATCCATCCTTGTAACCCCCGAATCCAGATATCTCGGTTCGTATTAGACTCTCAAACAATCAAAAAGGGTAAATCTAAGGACGAAAAGGCACCTCGAAGTCAAACAAAAAACCCGCGCGCAAACAGTGGCGACTCTGCTGGGGATAGATCACAGTAAGTGGGTTAGACTTGCATTGAAATAAATCATCGTTTTCAAATTTCTGCTTTCTGCTTTCTGTAATCTGTTCCCCGACTGAGAAGTCTCGTACGAGGGATCACTTGTCTCGTACGAGACATCTCAGCTCTGTCCGGCTGGTCCGACTCTCTGGTTTGAAAAAAGGATTTTCGTTCAGTTCAAACGCATACACAGGGTTTCAGATCCGCTCTCCCCTCTGTTTCTGAGTCTTAGGACCTCCCTAACGATGAAAAAACTCCCCATGTATCATAAGGCTAACCTTTGTTTTGCAGGAGTACTTGCTAATTGGGGTTTACATGCGTTTGCTTTATGTGTGAACTACGACGGCCTGAGTTCCTCCACAAGAGGGAAACGTAGGCAGCCACTTGGCCCGGCCATTGCATGTTTTTGTTTTACTTTAAAAAAAACTCTTTATTTTATCTTTGACACCTAGATCTTGACCCTCACACACGTGCACGCATGTAGATTAATTGCTCTACATACCCTATAAACCCGGGTCCCGATCGGAAGACGGATGTTGGTCAGCACCCCTATTCTAACGAATGGCCCTCGCCAGTCTCTCCAAAGATGGTGTACCCACTCCGTGACACGCTCCTAGACTGTGTTCATGGGGAGCCTTAGCCGTAAGCCTTTCATCAGCCTCATCCATACATACTAGCTAATAAGACACTCATCGAGACCAGTCGGTTCGATTCTTAAGGTTGTTTTAATCTTTGCCCAAGATAACGCATCTTTACAATCTATAATCCTCCCCTGTGAATATGATGAATGTCCCTTCGGTAAAATGTTGAGCAAATGATTTTGAAAGAATGGAGAACCTCTCTACGGGAATCCGAGCATGTGTTTTCCTACTTTCACTATTCTGTGCGGGATTGTGGATGCCATTTTGGCTTAGTTTCGACCGTACCGTTCAACATGTCCCTTTCGGTTGTCCCTTAAAATTCACAAGGTTTGATTGCATTAATGCGTTGTTTACCAAAGTGCAAAACAACTACAGAATCACTTAGGTTTGGTTAATTGAATGGTGGATTCCGATAAGAATATGGGACCTTTGTCCAAATTGTCCGTTTGGGAGAGTGCAATACAGGTGAAAAACAAGGGGCTCATATTCTAGGGTGACAGAATCCACTGTTCCAGGATAAACTAGAGTAGTAACCTCTCAAAATGGATTAAATTCCGTCTGACCAATAGGATTAAAATCTGCAAATCTGACTGTCAGGTTAGATGTCTCGTACGAGACATCCAATGTCTCGTACGAGACACCTCTCCTTTTATGTGAATCTGCCGTGTTGGTCAACCCTATTTCATAAAATCCGACTTGCTGGGATCCCAGCCTAGATTTGACACAGTTTCTGCACTCAAGGTCCATCCGATCAGCAAAGTAGCTCCACGCTCTTGACACAATGCCCGCCCGAACGGAAATGTCTCTCAGAGAAATCTCACAAAGTCTGCGCTTCAAGATGGAAGCCACCGGAGGCTGAAAAGAAGGCATGGCCAATGGAGAGGCCCCGGAAATCAATATAATACAAGAATTTCGCTTTAGAAGGCTCGACCACGCCTCTTATTATGCTCATGACCAAGTCAAAGAGCGTAACGAGCAAAGCAAAAAAGACTGGGCTGAGATCGAGAAGATGATCGACGGCAGTAAGCTTGAGATGTTTCAAGCTGAATACAATGAAATGAGTAAATGGTACAATACCGCCATCGAGAGGGCTCAGAATTTGGAAGACAACCAAGAAAAGGTCATCAATGATGAGGTAGGTAACTGTATCAGCCTGCTTTATCAAGACCTAAAGAACCAAATGGAGGAGGAACATAATCATCACCTCAATGTCATGAGGGACCATTACGAAAGCATCATGCAAAGCCTCCAACCTAAGCCACCGAGAGTCTACACAGATTTAAGTCAAATCCGACTTGGGAGAGTGTTTTGTGAGCTTGAGAGCGAAGGCAAGCTAGCACCGATGCAAGGATACAAGCCCAAGTATGAAGGGGCCGGAAGGGCCTTGCACTTATATTGCTACTACCATCAGTGCCGCGGTCACCACACCGACAAACGCAACAACTTAAGGGATAAGATCCAAGATCTTATCGACCAAGGCACTCTACAGATAATAGGCAATGGAATCGGCCTCGTGTTGAAGAATGAGGGGTCCAAACCTGAAGCTCCTTTTCCACTACATTAGTTAGTAGTTTAATAGACTAGTTTTTCTTCATAGATTAGACGTTTCTTTCTTTTCTTTTTTAAACTAGTTGTTTTTTGCTTTTTAAGGGACCCTACTCACCTGAGAAACATTGTGGGTGAGAGCATGCCCTCCTATCAATTTCAACTTTTGGTAATAGTTATTTTCTTTTATATTTCCTCTTTTGTATTTCCCAAAAGAAAAGTAGTGTAGAGATGGTAGAAGTACACCATGAAAATGACTATTCTAAAGCGATTCCATTCTCCGGAACACGCCCAGTACTTAACATGATGCTAAAAGAAGGGTACTTCCCCGGTATTGGACTTGTCAAGAATTTTCAAGGGATAAAAGAAACACCACCTGTCGTTCTATACCTTCCAGAATATGATCTAGGGTATGTATCACCACTCAAGGGCATCCCTAAGGAAGAAAGGGATTGGATCTCATACATAGTGCTACTAGCACCACCCTATCGAAAGACTCTAAATGGATACTTTGAACGAGAGGGGGAAAACTTGCCATACTTCATGCTCCCTGAACCATGGATCGACCATAGGGGTAAGCGCCAACCGGGCTTTCAAATATTCATTGACTGTGATCCGTACTCACTTGAGACAGAATCGATGTAATTCTCATGGCTATATCGAGAATTAGGGGGTACCAAGGCCGAAGCGTTCAGAGAGTGGGACTTTTTGTTGGGAGAAGACCTACTGCGGCAGTTTCTCAACCTTTGCAAGCTAGAGGACACTCAGATCAATGCAATAGATAAGGGGGACGCTCCGAACCTGTTAGTACCCGATCTGAAAATGAGTTAATTAGGGCTTTCCCAAATATACAAGGACTTTATAGGATTTAGAAACCTTGCAAAGACTTGTCCCGGATTCCCAAAATACATCTCATTATTCTAGAACATCTTAAAATTGGCCAAAATACGGTTTACATAAACCATGCAAAACCCTAGCTTAAGAATCACGTCAGCCAGGAATGATGGCCACGCGGCCACATTCGACCTTGGCCACGCGGCCACATTCGACCATGGCCAGGCGGCCAACCTCGCCTCAGCCAATCTCAGCCGTCTGATCCCTTGGTCAGTTCACTATATAAAGCCATTCCATTCTCTTGGTTAAAGGTCCGAATTTTGATCAATCTTAGGCTCTCTAAGTGACGAAATTGCTCTCTAATTAAGCATTTGAAGCATTCAAGAACACCCTCAAGAATTCCAAGAAGATCAAGGTTTATTTCTTGCCAACATAGGTAAGTTTTCTAACTTTTTCTTCATGTTCTTGCCATGTTCTTAGTTTAGATCCATAATATTCATGTTCCTTGCATGTTTATTCATATGTTCATCATATTATTCATATGTTCATAATATGTTCTTCGCATGTTCTTCATGTTCTTAGATTAAAACCTTATTTATGCCATATTTAGGGTTGCGATCTTCATGCTAACGTGTTATTTCATAGCCGATGATGATCTAGGGTTCATCAACCGAACACGATATAGGAACTACTTCTAAACCCTAATCTTTAGGTAATTCCCCCATCATTATGCATGATCTTGATTCTTCTGCCTATTCTAAATTCTTCTCAAACTACGCTAACCTAAGCTTCTCACATTGAGAAGAACGTAGGCAATCTTCGGATCCGGTCTAAACACATCGTACACAACATACACCGCATCATGATAGAAAGACCGATCATTCGGGCGATAGGAGTGATAACGTTCAATAATCTTCTCTTGTCGTAATTTGACCCCCGAACCCATTAACATGCTTTTTCTCAAAGTTTTGGCTATAATTAAAACGGCATCGCGACTCTCATATATTTTATGTTGCTATGAATATCTCAATTTTAAAGACACGTATTCACAGTGGCGACTCTGGTGGGGACTGCTTTGAAACTTTTTCAAACTAGTGGGTCTAACTTTTATTTACATCATGATGTTTGCCATGTTTACACATGCACCTCATACTTTGCCATGTTTTCACATGCACCTCACACTATGCCATATTTACACATGCACCTCACACTTTTCCATATTTACACATGCACCTCACACTTTGCTATATTTACACATGCACCTCACACTTTGCTATGTTTACACATGCACCTTACACTTTTCCATGTTTACACATGCACCTCACACTTTGCTATGTTTACACATGCACCTCACACTTTGCCATGTTTACACATGCACCTCACACTTCGCCATGTTTTCACATGCACCTCACACTATGCCATGTTTGCACGTGCACCTTGTATTTTTTCCATGTTAATACGTGTGCCTTGTATCTTTTCAATACATGTATTTTTTGTACTTTCGCCATAGTACTAAGGTCAAACAAGACTTTGCTATGCTCCCTTGTACATTCTTATCCTCTCCCTCTTCTCTCTCTCTTGCATTGCATTGCATCATTCAAAACATTAAAACTTCTTTTTTTTCTCCTTAAAAAGAATTAGTTTCTTGCCACACACTACCACTAGTCCATGTCAGCACTGCACATATCCCTTATTACCCCCAGAGTGCGCGATGTGCAGGAATTAGTGGCGATACTGCCGCCCTTTTTTTGAGTCACTCGTTCACTCCACTCACCGTGTACGCTACGCGAGCGGTGGGAACCTTTATCCTACCCGTGTTAACCCACACATAGAGATTAGGACACTCCTTAGACCAACCAATTTGGATGTAAATAATGCAAAACTTTTCGTAAAATAAAATGTGCATTGCATTTAGGCGACCTCTAAGGTCCATCGCTCATCCATTGGTCCATCTGTCAAAACTCGTCATCTTGACTTAGCTAGGTTACCTAACCATTACGTTTGAGCCGTCTAGGTCTACCCATCATTGTGATCCATTTGGGTCCACCCTTCATCCCGACCTGCTCACCTTTGACCTCTTAGGTCTACCTTTGGCCTCCTAGGTCAACCCCATCAACCTCTGACCTCTTAGGTCAACTTTTGACCCCGTAGGTCAACCCAATCAACCTTTGACCTCTTAGGTCAACGTTTGACCCCTTAGGTCAACCTTATCACCTTCGACCTCTTAGGTCAACCCTTGACTTCCTCGGTCAACCTTATTACCTTTTGACCTCCTAGGTCTACCCTTGACCCCCTAGGTCAACCTTATCCGCCTTTGACCTCTTAGGTCAACCCTTAACCTCCTCAGTCAAACTTATCACCTTTTGACCCCCTAGGTCAACCCTTGACCCCCTTGGTCAACCTTATCCACCTTTGACCTTCTAGGTCAACCTTTGACCCCCTAGGTCAACATCATCACCCTTTGACCCCCTTGGTCAACCCTATCACCTTTGACCTCCTAGGTCAACCTTTGACCCCCTAGGTCAACATTATCACCCTTTGACGTCTTAGGTCAATCTCTCGACCTCTTGGGTTAACCTTATCACCTTCGACCTCTTAGGTCAACCTTTGACCCCCTCGGTCAACCTCATCCGCCTTTGACCTCTTAGGTCAACCTTTGACCCTTTAGGTCGACCTTCTAAACCCTTGACCCCCTAGGTCAATCCTTATCGACCTTTGACCCCATAAGTCAACCTTATCCGCTTTTGACCTCTTAGGTCAATCTTTGATTCCGTAGGTCAACCCGATTACCTTCGACTAACCTAGGTCAACCAGTCTCGACCTACCTAGGTCCGCACACCATCCTTGACCCATCTAGGTCAACTTGTCCGTCCTAGGTTTCACCTTTGACCCATCTATGTCAATCCTTGACCCGCTTAGGTCGAGTTACCTACCTTAGATACATCTAGGTCAATCCTTGACCCGTCTAGGTCAACCAACCTACATTTGACCCGCCAAGGTCAAACCATGTATGTCCCGCTTAGGTTATCCCATGCGCAACCCGCTACAACCCGCTATTTTGATCCATCCACCATATAGGTCAATCCAACTTATCCCAATTATGTCGACCTATCCTTCACCTATCTAGGACAACCCACCATTATCGACGCGTTCTAGCTTGAACCACCTCTCGGCTTATTTAGGTCAAACCTTAGGTCAAATCCTACCCAACCCGATTAAGTCAAAACCAACTCCTATAGGTCTTCCTCACCCATGCTTGACCAAGGACCGAGTCATCTCCCTCTTTTTGACCTCTATGGTCATCTCTCACCCCTTTTTAAAAGTCTAACTTGACTGAACTATGGTGACCTGAGCCTCTTATTGTGTGGGACCTCTCCCTCATGGTAAGGGGAACGTAGGCAACATCGGCCCGGTCAAACTTTCAAATTTTTGTCAAAAAATGCATTTCAAAAATGTGGAGATCGAGTCTTTTCATAAAACTAAATTTTATAACAATGCCTCGTTCAATTCTTAATATAATTATCCACAAGTCTGCTGAAAGGAGCATCGAAGCTGCAAATGAAGCTGTTACCCAAGGTCTCGAGACAACTCTCCACACCAAACTGCTCTCAATCACTTCGAAGCCATCCTCGATGAACAAGCAATCCATGAGATTCTCAATGAGCAAGCAACACACTTTCACGCATCATCGAGAGGCACCATCTATCGGACATTCGTGGCAATGAGTACCTCAACCGAGTTCTCCCTCATCAGTTTCAACACCCGTACGCTCCTCAAATGTATGAGCCACCATAGACTTTCCCAGTTGAGAGCCTCCTATGACTACTCATCCACAAACCGGTCAAAAATGGTTCGTGAAAAGAAGGACGAACGCGAGTATGATGACTTGGGTATGCCGTTAGCCAAACTCTTCAAAAGTCTAGTTCGAGCCGGCAAGTTGTCTCCTTTGTTCAACTATGAACTAAGTAGGGTAAAGCAAGGCTTGGACCCTTCCAAACACTAGAAATACCACCAGTACATTGGGCATGACACCGTAGATTGTCTCTAATTGAGGAAGAAGATTCAAAGCCTCAATGATAGCGAAGCCATCACCCGCCAAAGGAATATATGGGCGTGGGCCTACCTCCTCTAAATGAGAATAAAAAAAAGAGGGGTCATTCAGTCTTCATAGGTTCTCGAGTGTCCTTAGTCAAAAGTCCACCTTGGACGATTTTTGTTTCTTTAAGTAAAAGTCCACCCCATACTAGTCAGTTTAAATCTTTTAGTTCCAATAAAAGAGTCGTTATTTCTTTTCTCTCTAGACTTGAGACAGAATCTTACATAAATCAATTCCATGAAAATTGTTTTATTCACCATTTTCACTTGATTGCTATATCTTTATATGATGAATTAATCTTAAACTTGTTCATTAATGAAGACTCATTAAAAGGTAAATGGACCCACAAACCATTCACATAATTAAGTAAACAATTAATCTCAAGATAACAAGTACTTTGATCAATTGGGATGAACGAATCACTTTCTCTTCTACATTCTATCCCCAAACACTCTCTATATACACTCACCCCATGTACACCCTTCATGTACTCTCTATCTCTCTCTCTCCCATACGCTATCCTCATACACCTTGCATCTCACCATTGGGACCCCTTTTCCATACGGTCATGACGAGGAAATGGAATGCGGTTGCTCATCATCAAATAGGAATCCATGCTGCCACAATTGAGGGGGTTGTTTGTTCCCTTCATGAGTACTGCATGTTGATACACCGGGGCTGTCCGTATTCCATCACAAATGCAAAAGAAATGCACGGAGTTGTTCATACCATTCATAGGTGCCATGTGACAATACGATGGAGCTCCGCCGATGAAAAACAAGGGGCTACAATGCCCGCCGCCAGAAAAAGGCCGCTTGAACCACAAGGAGATTTCCTCGCAATCGAGAAAGGCGAAAGCAAGCTAGGGGCTCATCTTGCCCAATGTTTCATGTACAAAAAAAAATGGCTCGCTAGGTTGAAACCCAAAAAGGTGACCTAGGCAAAAATTAGTGCATTGCACAAAAAAAAAAGAAACCCGCTAGGTTGAAAACCTAAAAGGGCGGCCTAAGAAAAAAAAAGGGTGTGCACAAAAAATAAAAAAAGGATAATAAAAGAAAAATAGAAGGGGCTATCACCATAGAAAAGTAAAAGTCTTATTTTATTTTCATTTTCACTTCCAATGTTCTATTTTTTCTTTCTTTCTTTACAAAGAAGATTAGCACGGCAGCAGCAGCCAATGACAACTACAATGGAGCAATCCACCACAACAAGCTACAATAAAGCAATCCAAAGCAACAAGCAACTTATCGCGACAAATGAACCTCACACCCCTAAACTCAAACCCAACTTCATCATCAGCCGAGCCTCCCCCAAACCACGCGGACCTGAGCTTCTCACCTTGAGGAGAACGTAGGCAACCTTCAGGATCCGGTCCAAAATATACACAACCCACCTCGCAGCCAATATTCTTTCTCTTCTCTCTTCCACCTTCTATTTATACTTTTGGTTTCTTCACTCACAATCGATAAAAATATTTATTATTTTGAGGCTGCTTGTTTACCCATTAACCAGAACTCATTAATCAATCAACGAGGTCCATTCTCGAGCAATCAAATGAGAATCTTGAATAAAACAATTTTCAAATGTCTCGACAAGTCTTCTGTTCTACAATCTAGGAAGAGCCAAACACTTACTTTCTATCAAGCAGGGGCTTCCTTCCAATGGTACATATACCTCTCATAAATTGTCCAAAGAGTCTATATAAGATCACTCTCGCTCTCTCTCTTTCTGTCTCCAAAATACCCCTGAATGTTTTCAAACAATTCTTTTTCCTTTTTTTTTTGAGTCGACTGAATGGTTTCAAATAAAAAAAACAAAAAAAAAATGATATGACACAAAAGAGATGCCCGCTAGATTGAAAACCCGCAAGGGCGGTCTAGGCAAAAAAAAAAGGTGCGTCTTAAAGGAGGTAGGATACCCGCTCACCAAATTAGAGAATCCCAGAATGGGTCGACTACGAGGTTTCTCAGAGAATACCGGGGGTTCAACAAGCACATACTTAGAAGAAGGGCATCCCTCGTCATCAAGCTTGACGTAGAACTTCCTAAAGGAGGAAGGGTACCCGCTCACCAAACTAGAAGATTCCCCAACAAAATGGGTCGACTATGTGGTTTTGTCAGAGAATACCGAGGATTCAACAAGGATATACTTAGAAGAAAAGGATCCCTTATCATTAAACTCGGCGCGTGACGAACTCTTGAATTTGTTAGAATCATAATTAATTATAAGGCATTTTTATAAAATCATATCACTTTCAAAAGTTTTCTCTTCCCTGACACATTGTTTATAAACTCGCACCCTCGGTCTCCATAAAATTGTAAAAAACATCCTCGGTCCATCTAGGACCAATCTTTGTGATCCTTAAACTGACTCGGTCCTTCACCCTATCTCCCACACTTTAGGGAACCCCTAGGCCTAAACCCTCAACTCTCTAGGTCCCAAACATACTTGATTCAAAACCTTAGGTCCCGAGCCTACCCGGTCAGTCTTACCTAGGTTACACCATAGAGATCTCAATACCCATCAGGTTAAAACCCATGTCCTTAACACCTTTGGTCCCATTCCAAACCTATCTTCGCAATTGCCAAATGAGCTTGATCACGCGCATGACCTCAAAGGAAAACTTAGGTCCTAAGCATACCCAATCCTATTAGGTACCTATTGTACTCGAGACTCAATTCCTTACCTAAAGAACCAACATGGTCACATATCCAGACCCATTTCCTACACCTATAGCTTGCACCTAGCCTAAACTCTTGACACCTTAGGATCCGAACCTATCATGCCCGCTCTAAACCCTTAAACCGTTAGGTAATAGGATCATCCAATCCCAATCCATCGCTCTTTGCCCCGACCTCAAGCCTGTATGGTCCTAACCCATAACGCGATTCCTTTAAGACAAAAGACTTACCCTCTTGAAAGCCTTACTTCCCAAGGCTACCCTATCTAGCCATCGAAAGATTCAGAATATCATGCCTACCATTCCATTAGGCCCTGGTCTCCTTAGCACCTATCTGAGTCTTAACCTAGCTAAACCCTAGCACTCTAGCCTAGGTCTAACCTATCGAGACTACCCATCCATGAGGTATCATGTCGAGACCCCGGACCCCGCGGGCCCGAGACCGCGATCTGGACGTCGACTCTAAAACCAAAACTCAGAAATACTGAAGTTAAAAATTCCATTTAATACCAAAAGGTAATGATCCAAAGTTTTACAAAACCATGTTTGAAAAAAAAAACAATTACAGCTATCATAAACTTCCACAAGTTTATGCACAACAAAAATACAAATATACAAATCTTAGTGACGTCATTGATTGGTACAACTATCCCAAAATGGTTACACATTTACATAATGTAAACCAACCTATAATAACCTTCCCCAAAAGAATGGATCCACACTCGACGTCCTCTTTCTCGTGATCAGCGAGACTAATCCTTAGCACCTGGGGGGGGGGGTTAAGGAAAAACAAAGATAAAAGAAAAGGGGGTGAGATAAATCTCAATAAGTTACTAATGCAACTACATGATATGCTATGATGCAATATACAATAATAAATCAGAGATAGCACATAGCAGTTATCACATAACAGATAGCAGCGGAAATAAACACATAACAAAGGATATAGCCAAGGTTTTCCAAACCGGAACATCCAAATAAAGGATCGCTACGCAGCTTCAATAATCAACAAACCATCATCTTCATAATAGCATGAAAGCCGAAGAGACAACCCCGGTACCGGAACCAATAACCAAAGATGTGTCACAAGGGACGGGAGACATGCCACAAAGTCACGCTCCAAGAAGCTAAAATGCACACAAAGGAGCTAGCTCTTCTCACATCCAAGGCCAATCTGGACGAGGGTAATAATGGGGCAAAACAATGGTCAACATCACAATGGACTTGGCCGTGCCATCATAATGTTTCGCATCGCCCAAACACACACAAAATACCAGCTGGACTTTCACGTAAAGGCTAAGTAATAAAATACTAGCACGATAAGCAACAAAGGATTCCAAAGTAGGGAATCACACCAAATAATCACCAAAAAGATGAAATGAACCAACAATACACAATAAAGGTGCTTCAAAGTCCCAATTAACAATTAATGAATTTCAAACACAAACTTGATCACAAAGGACCCAATTCTATCACTAAAGTGTACTACAATGTTCACTAAGGCAACTAGAAGGACACCCAAGACTTAGACCAAAACACGTTCTTTAATCACAAAATTTTGACAAATGTTGGACTTTCAGAGATCTGTGCGGCCGCCCAGACGGGTATGTGCGGTCGTCCAAAAAGACCCAAAACAAGAACAAAAGCATTCAGATAGATGTGCGGTCGCCCAGGCTATTTTGTGCGGCCGCCCAATCTTCCGGATTGCCAGAAATCGGGAAAAACAACATGGGTTCTTCCATTTTCAAACCCAAAACACATTCAACCAAAATCAAACCTCCCAACTCATGTACTAATGTACCAAAACAATGTATATCTAGGGTGGGGACTCAAATACACCATTTATCACCCAAAACCAAAAATCAAACCCATCATTCCAAAAATCACCATTTTTGACCAAAAACCCAAATAAATTCCAAACAAATTCAAAACTCATCCAAACTTCAAATGTAACACATCAAACAATATCTAAACATGATATGAACATTTTAGCATTAAAATGGGGGAAAAGTAACTTACCTGCAAATTCTCAAAGTTGATGGATTTCAAATCTTTTTGATTCTACGCGATCCTATCGACGATCTAAACAATGTTCACGTTTTAAGAAATGAGAGAAGATGAGAGGAAGAAGGAGTAAATGAAGAGAGAAGTAAAGAGAAGAAAAACTTACCCAAGGGAGGAGAGAGAGAGAGAAGTTGCTTGGAGAAGAATGGAGGTGGAGTGAGAGAATGATGAGGGAGGTGAGGGGAGTAAGGAGGGAGTATGAAAAATGTTTAAAAGATTTACACTTAGGCCCCCTCTCTCACACTACACACAAACTACACTCCCAACTAACAATTAAGACCCAACATTTCTATACTAACACAAATGACCCAAATAAATGCTAGGCATAATTATTATAACACATAATTATTTAGATAAATAATAATTTAAATAAATAAATAAGCAAATAATTAAATAAAAATCATTTAATTACTAATAAAATAGAGCCTAGATTTCGGGTCGTGACATTCACTCCCCCTTAAAGAAAATTCGACCCGAATTTTAACGAGACTCACCTCAAACAAAAAGCCACGGAAATTTCCTCTCGATCTCATCACGAAGCTCCCACGTCGACTCCTCGATGTTATGATTCCTCCAAAGGACTCGAACCAACGCAATGCTCTTGCTCCTCAACTCTTGGACTTTAGAATCTAAGATCCGAACCGGTCGTTCCTCATAAGTCATATCGGGCTCAATATCCTCCGGTATCCTCGGTAACACGTGAGACGGATCATGAACATACTTCCGAAGCATAGAAACGTGAAAGACATTGTACAACCGGTCTAAGGATGACGGTAACGCAAGACGATACGCTAGAAGTCCAACCTTTCCCAAAATCTCAAACGGGCCAATAAACCTCGGAGCCAATTTGCCTTTCTTCCCAAACCTACGAATACCCACCTTCGGTGATACTTTTAAGAACACCAAATCCCCAGTCTGAAAACTACGGTCTCGCCTTCGGTTGTCTGCGTAGCTCTTATGTCGACTCTGGGCTGTCTTCAATTTATCCCGGATAGCTTTAACTTTCTCAACCGAATCTCGAAGCAAATCAATACCCAAAACTTTCGCTTCACCGACCTCATCCCAACAAATAGGCGATCTACATTTCCTTCCAAACAAGGCCTCATACGGTGCCATCTCGATACTAGCCTGATAACTGTTGTTGTAAGAGAATTCCACTAATGGTAGGTGCGAATCCCAAGAATCAGAAAAGTCTATCGAACACGCTCGCAACATATCCTCAAGAATCTGAATAGTCCTCTCGGATTGACCGTCGGTCTGAGGATGAAAAGCCGTACTGAATCGCAAATCTGTACCCAAAGCTTCTTGAAACGCCTTCCAGAATCTAGAAGTGAACCTCGGGTCTCGATCTGACACAATGCTAACCGGAACTCCATGCAATCTAACAATCTCACCAATATAAAGGGTCGCAAGCTTCTCCATCGAATATCTGATGTCAATAGGCAAGAAATGGGCAATCTTGGTCAATCTATCCACTATTACCCAAACACTGTCAAACTTCCTACGGGTACGAGGCAGTCCCGTAACGAAATCCATAGTCACATGCTCCCATTTCCACTCGGGAATGTCTAACGGCGGAAGTAATCCCGCGGGTCTCTGATGCTCGGCTTTAACCTGCTGACAAGTTAAACACTTCGATACATACTCGGCTATTTCCCTTTTCATATTAATCCACCAAAATTGCTGCTTCAAATCCTGATACATCTTCGTACTACCCGGATGAATAGTATATCTCGATTTGTGACCCTCATCAAGAACTCTCTGTTTAATTCCATCAACATCCGGAACACACAAACGACCACGGAAAGTCAAAACTCCACTCGAACTCACTGAAAAATCTTCGAAATTCTTTTCCTTCAATTTACCCATTATTTTCACCAACTCGGGATCCTCATTCTGAGCTTCCTTTATTTTCTGAATTAGGGTCGGAGACACCCTAATATTCGCAAAAATAGCCCCATGTCTCGATTCACGAGGAGACCAATCTCGAACATCCTCAAGCATTTTCCATTCTCGAACCATCATCGAAGCCACATAAGACTTTCTACTAATCGCATCGGCTACCACATTCGCCTTCCCCGGATGATAAGAAATCGTACAATCGTAATCCTTCAACAATTCCATCCATCGGCGCTGTCTATTATTCAACTCTTTCTGGGAGAAAAGGTATTTCAAACTCTTGTGATCGGTAAAATCTCAAACTTCACTCCATAAAGGTAAGCTTCCACTTGTGCAACGCAAATACTATCGCCGCCAACTCCATATCATGAGTGGGGTAATTCTGCTCACTAGGGGTCAACTTCCTCGAAGCATACGCAATTACTTTCCCATTCTGCATCAACACACAACCCAAACCCTCTTTCGAAGCATCACTGTAGATCACTAGGCCATCGCTCCCATTAGGCAAAGTCAAGATCGGTGCGGTAGTCAACCTCTTCTTCAATTCCTCGAAACTCTTGTCACATTTCTCGGTCCACACAAACGGAACATTCTTCCGGGTTAACTGAGTCATCGGAGTAGCAATCCTCGAAAACCCTTTAATAAACCTTCGGTAATACCCGGCTAAACCAAGAAAGCTTCTAATCTCTGTCACTGACTCGGGTCTCTTCCAATCCACTATGGCCTCAATCTTCGACGGGTCCACGGAAATCCCGTCTTTCGAAATCACATGACCCAGAAATGACACCTTCTCGAGCCAAAATTCGCATTTACTAAACTTCGCAAATAATTTCTCCCTCGCAAGAACGGATAAAACTGTCCTCAAGTGCTGCTCGTGCTCCTCTCGAGATTTTGAATAAACAAGAATGTCATCAATAAAAACCACCACGAACGAGTCAAGATAAGGATGGAAAATCCGGTTCATTAAATCCATAAACACGGCCGGCGCGTTAGTCAACCCAAACGGCATAACCAAGAACTCATAATGACCATAACGAGTGCGAAAAGCAGTCTTCGGAATATCTTCCGATCGAACCTTCAGCTGATGGTACCCACTCCTCAAATCAAGTTGAGAGAAAACCACAGACCCTTGAAGCTGATCAAACAAATCATCGATGTGAGGTAGAGGATACTTGTTCTTCACCGTAACCTGATTCAACTTCCGGTAATCTATACACAATCTCAACGAACCATCTTTCTTCCGCACAAATAAAACCGGTGCTCCCCACGGGGAAACACTAGGGCGGATAAACCCTCGATTAAGCAACTCTTGCAACTGAGCCTTTAATTCCTTCAACTCTGCGGGAGCTAACCTATAAGGTGCTTTCGAAATCGGAGCCGTACCCGGCAAAAGATCTATATAAAACTCTATCTCACGATCGGGAGGCATATCATACTCGGTAGAGAAAACATCGGGAAATTCCCGAACTACCCGAACACTATCAAAACTAGGGGATTCCTTCCTAGTATCAAGAACACTAGCCAAATACCCCTCACAACCACTATGCAATAATCTTCTTGCTTTCATAAAAGAAATTAAGCGAACCCTTCTACTCAGAGGACTAGCCTCAAAAACAAACTTAGGCACATCGGGAATAGAAAAAGTAACAGATTTCTTACGGCAATCAATGGACGCATGAAACTTGCTCAACCAATCCATACCCAAAATGACATCAAAGTCTTGGATAGGAAGAACTACCAAATCCGCACAAAGGACTCGACCACAAATAACCACATCACAAGCACGAAAGACTCGATCAGCAATCAAGCATTCTCCTATAGGGGTCGACACCTCTAGCACGTACGGTAAAGACTCGAATGCAGTATTTAATAGAGAAGCAAATTGCACAGAAATGTATGAATGAGATGATCCTGGATCTACTAACGCTCGTGCGCTCACATTAGACACAGAAATAATACCTCCAATAACGGATGGATCATCGGTAGCTTGTTGTTGATTCATGGCATAAACCTTCCCTTGAACTCTGGGCTTCCCAGCGGCATCCCTTTTCTGACCCTGATTATTACCAACTCCTGACCCGGATGCTTGTCCTCTACCTCTCGGGCAATCTTTTACAAAGTGACCCATTTGACCACAATTGGTGCACCTTCCTTGCTTCTTCCAACAACGGTCTTCAGAATGACCTTCCTTTTGACAATACGAACAAGGACTCCTAATTTGGCTCCCTGGGTTCCCGGAAGTGGAACCCGGGTTCCTTGGGATCGGTTGCCCTCGGGACTGAGATTGTCCCCCAAAGTTACCTCGATTATCGGAACGGTGTTGTGGCTTGCCTTGAGCTCCTTGCTTACTCGGGTTAGCCACCTCAGTCTTCCTTTTATGCTCCCCAATATCTTGCTCTATCAAATAGGCTCGGTCCACCGCATCTTGAAAAGTCACAATCCGTTGAGCAATCAGTTGAGTACGGATGGAGGTCTTCAATCCCTGAATAAATCTCATAGCCTTTTGTTCCTCGGTTCTCACCAAATAGTCGCAATACCGGGCTAATTCTATGAACTTAGCCGAGTATTGTGCTATAGACAACACACCTTGCTCCAGGTTGAGTAGCTCGATCTCCTTTCGGTTTTGATCAACAACCGGAATGAAATGCTCCTTGAATTTGCGCACAAACAACTCCCATGCATACACCGTGCGAGTATCATCCCAAGTAGCTTTAATACCTTTCCACCAATGCTCGGCGGCTCCCACAAGCTTGTAAGCCGCAAACCGGACCTTGTCCTCATCCGAACACCCAAATACATCATAAATCTTCTCCATAGACTCAATCCACAACTCAGCTTTCCGAACATCGGGTTCCCCATTGAATTCAACCGGTTTCAACTTCAGAAATTGCTCCAATCCATAACGGGGTGGTGCTTGATCTACCCTCGGACCTTGATCATGTATGGCCTTCATGGCCGCCACGAACATGCCTTAAAACATAGCACGTGCTTCTTCCCTTGTATTATTTTGATTCTGTGCCCCACTAGTACCTCCTCTGTTTCTTCTTCCAGACATTGAGAACAATTACCTATATAAAACATCAACCGTTAATCACTCCGCACACTACTACCCACCTAGGTCATACTAATCCACCTAGACTTATACATAGAGCTAATGCCATAGCTCTGATACCAACTGTCGAGACCCCGGACCCCGCGGGCCCGAGACCGCGATCTGGACGTCGACTCTAAAACCAAAACTCAGAAATACTGAAGTTAAAAATTCCATTTAATACCAAAAGGTAATGATCCAAAGTTTTACAAAACCATGTTTGAAAAAAAAAACAATTACAGCTATCATAAACTTCCACAAGTTTATGCACAACAAAAATACAAATCTTAGTGACGTCATTGATTGGTACAACTATCCCAAAATGGTTACATATTTACATAATGTAAACCAACCTATAATAACCTTCCCCAAAAGAATGGATCCACACTCGACGTCCTCTTTCTCGTGATCAGCGAGACTAATCCTTAGCACCTGGGGGGGGGGTTAAGGAAAAACAAAGATAAAAGAAAAGGGGGTGAGATAAATCTCAATAAGTTACTAATGCAACTACATGATATGCTATGATGCAATATACAATAATAAATCAGAGATAGCACATAGCAGTTATCACATAACAGATAGCAGCGGAAATAAACACATAACAAAGGATATAGCCAAGGTTTTCCAAACCGGAACATCCAAATAAAGGATCGCTGCGCAGCTTCAATAATCAACAAACCATCATCTTCATAATAGCATGAAAGCCGAAGAGACAACCCCGGTACCGGAACCAATAACCAAAGATGTGTCACAAGGGACGGGAGACATGCCACAAAGTCATGCTCCAAGAAGCTAAAATGCACACAAAGGAGCTAGCTCTTCTCACATCCAAGGCCAATCTGGAGGAGGGTAATAATGGGGCAAAACAATGGTCAACATCACAATGGACTTGGCCGTGCCATCATAATGTTTCGCATCTCCCAAACACACACAAAATACCAGCTGGACTTTCACGTAAAGGCTAAGTAATAAAATACTAGCACGATAAGCAACAAAGGATTCCAAAGTAGGGAATCACACCAAATAATCACCAAAAAGATGAAATGAACCAACAATACACAATAAAGGTGCTTCAAAGTCCCAATTAACAATTAATGAATTTCAAACACAAACTTGATCACAAAGGACCCAATTCTATCACTAAAGTGTACTACAATGTTCACTAAGGTCAACTAGAAGGACACCCAAGACTTAGACCAAAACACGTTCTTTAATCACAAAATTTTGACAAATGTTGGACTTTCAGAGATCTGTGCGGCCGCCCAGACAGGTATGTACGGTCGCCCAAAAAGACCCAAAACAAGAACAAAAGCATTCAGATAGATGTGCGGTCGCCCAGGCTATTTTGTGCGGCCGCCCAATCTTCCGGATTGCCAGAAATCGGGAAGAACAACATGGGTTCTTCCATTTTCAAACCCAAAACACATTCAACCAAAATCAAACCTCCCAACTCATATACTAATGTACCAAAACAATGTATATCTAGGGTGGGGACTCAAATACACCATTTATCACCCAAAACCAAAAATCAAACCCATCATTCCAAAAATCACCATTTTTGACCAAAAACCCAAATAAATTCCAAACAAATTCAAAACTCATCCAAACTTCAAATGTAACACATCAAACAATATCTAAACATGATATGAACATTTTAGCATTAAAATGGGGGAAAAGTAACTTACCTGCAAATTCTAAAAGTTGATGGATTTCAAATCTTTTTGATTCTACGCGATCCTATCGACGATCTAAGCAATGTTCACATTTTAAGAAATTTGAGAAGATGAGAGGAAGAAGGAGTAAATGAAGAGAGAAGTAAAGAGAAGAAAAACTTACCCAAGGGAGGAGAGAGAGAGAGAAGTTGCTGGGAGAAGAATGGAGGTGGAGTGAGAGAATGGTGAGGGAGGTGAGGGGAGTAGGGAGGGAGTATGAAAAATGTTTAAAAGATTTACACTTAGGCCCCCTCTCTCACACTACACACAAACTACACTCCCAACTAACAATTAAGACCCAACATTTCTATACTAACACAAATGACCCAAATAAATGCTAGGCATAATTATTATAACACATAAATTGCACACATAATTATTTAGATAAATAATAATTTAAATAAATAAATAAGCAAATAATTAAATAAAAATCATTTAAATACTAATAAAATAGAGCCTAGATTTCGGGTCGTGACATATCAAGCTCACCTACCCCAAACCATAACACTCTTAGACCTTAAACTTGCCTAGTCTAAACCAAGAACCGTCAAACGCTTCCAGCCTCCAAACCCTAGCCTCAAGCCTAGGAAGCCGCATTCTCTCCAAACCCTAGCCTCAAGCCTAGGAAGCCGCATTCTCTCTAAACCCTATCCTCAAGCCTAGGAAGTCGCATGCTCTCCAAACTTTAGCTTCAAGCCTGGGAAGCCGCATTCTCTCCAAACCCTAGCCTCAAGCCTAGGTAGTCACATTCTCTCTAAACCCTAGCCTCAAGGCTAGGAAGTCGCATGCTCTCCAAACCCTACCCTCAAGCCTAGGTAGTCACATTCTCTCTAAACCCTAGCCTCAAGCCTAGGAAATCGCGTTTTCGTCAAACCCTAGCTGTGAGCCTAGGAAGTCACATTCTCTCTAAACCCCAGCCTCAAGCCTAGGAAGTCGCATGCTCTCCAAACCGTAGCCTCAAGCCTAGGAAGTCGCATTCTCTCTAAACCCTAGCCTCAAGCCTAGGTAGTCACATTCTCTCTAAACCCTAGCCTCAATCCTAGGAAGTCACATGCTCTCCAAACCCTAGCCTCAATCCTAGGCAGTCAAATTCTCTCTAAACCCTAGCTTCAAGCCTAGGAAATCGCATTTTTGTCAAACCCTAGCCGTGAGCCTAGGAAGTCAAATTCTCTCTAAACCCTAGCCTCAAGCCTAGGTAGTCATTTTCGCTCCAAACCCTAGCCCCAAGCCTAGGTAGTCACATTCTCTCCAAACCCTATCCCCAAGCCTAGGAAGTCACAATCTCTCTAAACCCTAGCCTCGAGCCTAGGAAGTCACATTCTCTCTAAACCCTAGCCTCAAGCCTAGGTATTCATATTCGCTCCAAACCCTAGCCCAGAGCCTAGGTAGTCACATTCTCTCCAAACCTTAGCTTCAAGCCTAGGAAGTTCCTTTCTCTCCAAACCCTAGCCCCGAGCCTAGGAAGTCACATTCTCTCTAAACCCTAGCCTTGTGCCTAGGAAGTCACATTCTCTCTAAACCCTATCCTCAAGCCTAGGTAGTCATATTCGCTTTAAATCCTAGCCTCAAGCCTAGGTGGTAATATTCGCTCCAAACTCTAGCCCCGAGCCTAGGTAGTCACGTTCTCTCCAAACCCTAGCCTCAAGCCTAGGAGGTTGCGTTCTCTCCAAACCCTAGACTCAAGCCTAGGCAGTCATATCACTCTCTCCAAACCCTAGCCCCGAGCCTAGGTAGTCATATTCGCTTCAAACCCTAGCCTCAAGCCTAGGTAGTCATATTCGCTCCAAACCCTAGCCTCAAGCCTAGGAAGTTGCATTCTCTCCAAACCCTAGCCCAGAGCCTAGGAAGTCACATTCTCTCTAAACCCTAGCCTCAAGCCTAGGTAGTCATGTCAATTTCTCCAAACCCTAGCCTCAAGCCTAGGTAGTCATATTCCCCCCAAACCCTAGGATCAAGCCTACATAGTTACATCCTTCCAAACCCTAGCCTAAATCCTAAGTAGCTACATCCTTCCTAAACCCTAGTCTTGATCCTAGGTAGTCACATTCCCTCGAAACCCTAGCCTCAAGCCTAGGAAGCTTCCAAATCCCCATATACAACATCCTTTCCAAATTCCCGAAACCCTAGTCTCAAAATCTAGGAAATTTCCTATCTCAATCCCCCATCTTATTGAACCCTAATCGTATGCCTAGGATACGATGCCCCTTACAAAACTTAATCAACCCTAGCATCGAGCCTAGGATTCAACATTCCCTTCAAACCCTAGTCCTAGACCTAGGAAATTCCTACACCTTACTCTCAAAATATAGGAAGCTTACAATCCCTAGACATAAACCCTAGCCTAAAGCCTAGGTTACAACGTTCCTTTTCAAGCCATAGTCACCAATCCCAGAAAACGGTGAACCCTAGCATCAATCTTAGCAATCCCCAGTCTCAATCCTAGGAAGACACAACCTTTCCAACTCCCAGCCTTAACACCTTTGCTACCTCTTAAGCTACCACAACCCTAAACCCTAGCCTTGAAGCCTAGGATATTTCTAAACCCTAGTCTTTAAATCTAGGCAATTCAAAATCATTGACCTAAACCTCAAAGCCCTATACTTAACCAAATCCAATCCCTAGCCCGTAAAGCCTAGGAAACCACATTAGTTCCAAGACATAATCCCAAGCCTAAGGAGCCATAACATCTTTGGCATCCCTATCTCAAGACTAGGAGATCGCCATCTTTCTTTTTCCCTTTCCTTAAAAAGCCTTAGGCAACCAAGCAAAATGTTCCCTACCTAAAGCCTTGGTCTCAATGGCTCATAGCCTCATATTATGCATTCCCTCCTAATTTAGGATAAGTGGAACCCAGACACTATGCTTTCCATGATTTCCCCCTCTGATAAAGTGTTTGCGACTCCCCGAGAGTCCATCTGTTTCGCGACTCCCTTAGAGTCTATCACCTTTGTGACTCCCTGAGAGTCCATAGCTTTGTGACTCCCTTAGAGTCTATCACCTTTTTGACTCACCAAAGAGTCCTTTACCTTTGCAACTCCCCGATAGTCTATCACCTTTGTGACTCCCCGAGAGTCTGTCACCTTTGTGACTCCCCGAGAGCTCATCCATTTTTTGACTCCCCGAGAGTCTGTCACCTTTGTGACTCCCTGAGAGTTCATCCCGTTTGCGACCTCATAACAATCCATCATCTTTGCCTCCACATGTAGATTTTCTGTTTTACCCCTGGTTTATTTCTTGTTTGTTCAATTTAGGTATCCTTAACCTATTTTAACCGAAATTTGTTACCTTTGGGTCCAGAAAGCCCCTCAAAATTTCTATCTCTCTCAAAATTCTTGGCGCAATTAACAGGAACGACGTTTCTATATTATGTGCGCCTCGAACGCCTACTTAGGGCTATCATGATTCATAGAGGCCCGTCTACCTCTATATCATGTGTGTTCTAGATCTATCGCGGTTGAGAGAAGCTCTCCAGCATTTATCATCATGATTCACAGAGGCCCGTCTACCTCTATATCATGTGTGTTCTAGATCTGTCGTGGTTAAGAGAAGCTCGCTTGTTTCTACATTGCGTACGATCAAGAACTTGTTATTTTATAAATTGCGATTGACAGAGGCCCGTATATCTCTATATCGCGTAAGCTCTGGCTATTACCGTTTTACCATCTTGGGATTATTTAGACCCCGCCGTCTATATGTCTCACACCATTGTTTTCCTTACTTCCTTTCCCCAATAGAGTCCGAACAACGACTTTATTGCTTGACGAATGTTAAGTATTCATACAGGATAGTGTCCGAAGGATTGTTATCCCCAGCAGGAGCCTGTTGTCTCGTTTCCTTTATGAATGTTCAGTCTTCATACAGGATAGTGTTCGAAGGATTGTTATCTCCAGCAGGAGCCTGATGTCTCGTTTCCCTTACAAATGTTCAGTCTTCATATAGGATAGTGTCCGTAGGATTGTTATCCCCAGCAGGAGTCTGATGTCTCGTTTATTTCTTCCTTTCTTTCCCCTGCATCTCCGAACTATGGCCGGCTTGATTCCTCTGAGGATATGTAGGATGCTTGATAAGGTTAAGCCACCCGACCGATGTGGTCATTTCTCATCCCCAGCAGATGTTTCCTTCGCAACTCGAAGTTATCCCCAGCAGAAGGCGTTGCTCCCCACCAGAGGACAATCGTTTACAATTTCCCCAATAGATTTGAACTACGTTTGTCTTGATTCCCCCGCGGATACGTAGGTTGCCTGCCAAGGTTCAGCCATCCCATCACCCTTCATCTGTTTTGAAACTCATGTTTCAGAACGGATCCTTCTTTTATCGTCGACCCTCCATTGCCCTGCAAGAAGCGTCGCCGAAGGCCTACTGTTAGTACCCGATCTGAAAATGAGTTTATTAGGGCTTTCCCAAATATACAAGGACTTTATAGGAATTAGAAACCTTGCAAAGACATGTCCTGGATTCCCAAAATACATCTCATTATTCTAGAACATCTTAAAAATGGCCAAAATAGGGTTTCCATAAACCATGCACAACCCTAGCTTAACAATCACGTCAGCCAGGAATGATGGCCACACGGCCACATTCGACCTTGGCCACGCGGCCACATTCGACCATGGCCAGGCAGCCAACCTCGCCTCAGCCAATATCAGCTGTCTGATCCCTTGGTCAGTTCACTATATAAAGCCATTCCTTTCTCTTGGTTAAAGGTCCGAATTTTGATCAATCTTAGGCTCCCTAAGTGACGAATTTGCTCTCTAATTAAGCATTTGAAGCATTCAAGAACACCCTCAAGAATTCCAAGAAGATCAAGGTTTATTTCTTGCCAACATAGGTAAGTTTTCTAACTTTTTCTTCAAGTTCTTGCCATGTTCTTAGTTTTGATCCATAATATTCGTGTTCCTTGCATGTTTATTCATATGTTCATCATATTATTCATATGTTCATTATATGTTCTTCGCATGTTCTTCATGTTCTTAGATTAAACCTTATTTATGCCATATTTAGGGTTGCGATCTTCATGCTAACGTGTTATTTCATAGCCGATGATGATCTAGGGTTCATCAACCCGAACACGATCTAGGAACTACTTCTAAACCCTAATCTTTAGGTAATTCCCCCATCATTATGCATGATCCCGATTCTTCTGCCTATTCTAAATTCTTCTCGAACTACGTTGACCTGAGCTTCTCACATTGAGAAGAATGTAGGAAATCTTCAGATCCGGTCTAAACACATCGTACACAACATACACCGCATCATGATAGAAAGACCGATCATTCGGGCGATAGGAGTGATAACGTTCAATATTTTTCTCTTGTCGTAATTTGACCCCCGAACCCATTAACATGCTTTTTCTCAAAGTTTTGGCTATAATTAAAACGGCGTGGTGACTCTCATATTTTTATGTTGCTATGAATATCTCAATTTTAAAGACACGTATTCACAGAACCAAGACTACACCAAGCTCATCGAGAAGAGTGACGAGCCTATCCAGAATTGGTATATAACTGGGGGACCCATAGCAAGTGAAGATTTCCTGATCAAAGAATTAGGATGCACTCCCCATCCCCATAGAGAAAGAAAGTTTGTAACTCTTACCTTAGAGTCAAATACCGCTACCGATGAGCTCACCCAAGAGGACTTGGATGAATTAACTAATAACTCTAACGAATTAGATAATAATAAGTCATATGACGAGTCAATCAAGAAAATGAACAAATCTTAAAAGAAATTAATAAGCTAGTAGGTCTTCGTGGCGAAAATGGTCGTATTGATGCCGAAGAAATGGAAACAGTTAATCTGGGGACGGACGATGATCCGGAAGAGACCAAGATTGGCAGTTTCTTCAAGGGGGAAGACCGAAAAGCCCTCATAGTGCTTCTCCGAGAATTTGTAGATGTGTTCGCTTGGTCCTACAAAGATATGCCTGGGTTAGCCAATTCGATTATTGAGCACAAGATACCGCTGCTTCCCGATTCAAAGCAGATCAAGCAGAAACTCCGCAGAATTAAGCCAGAGTGGTCGGTACAAGTCAAACAAGAGATAGAGAAACTCCTGAGTGTTGGGTTCATCAAAGTAATAGAGTATCCAACCTGGTTGGCTAATACTGTGCAGGTTTCCAAGGCAAATGGAAAGGTCCGCGTCTGTCTTGATTTCCGTGATCTCAACAGAGCATCTCCAAAAGATGATTTGCCTCTTCCCAACATTGACATGCTGTTGACAATACCGCAAAATATGAAGTCCGTTCATTCGTAGATGGATTCGCCGGTTATAACCAGATCCTCATGGCCGAGGAGGACCAACACAAAACAGCGTTCACCACACCTTAGGGGACATTCTGTTATACAGTCATGCCATTCGGAATTAAGAATACCGGACCCACGTACCAGAGAGCCGTAACTGCACTATTTTATGACATGATACATAAAGAGATGGAGGTGTACGTTGATGACATGATCATACACTCCAAAGGCTTCGATGTGTTGGGTTTCGTAGTAACATGCGCAGCAGAATAAGCATTTAAAATTTTAATGAAACCCAAAGCCCATAGATCCATTCTTATGATTATATCAAATACTTGCAATATGAATACTAGAATACTAACCCTTTATGACTTTGAATTTTAGCCTTTGATCTTGGTGGAAACTTGAAGCTTGATCACAAAAGCAAGAACACGAACTTTGAAGATGATAAGCTTCACCCTCTAGCGGTATCCACACCACGAACGAATATCAAAGAACTTCTTGATCTTGGTTGCTAGACCAAAATTATGAAACACACTTTCACAATTATTTTTGACTATATGGAATTATTAATTTCTTGATCTAATCAAGAATATTCTTCTCTCAATGAACTAGAATTACTTGCTTAATGGCTGGTGAAAAGTGTTGGGTTTCCAAGTAACATGCGCAGCGGAAAATAACATTTAAAATTTAATGAAACCCAAAAGCCCATAGACCCGTTCATATGATTGAATCAAATACTTGCAATATGAATACTAGAAAAAAACTAACCCTTGATGACTTTGACTTTGGTCTTTGATCTTGGTGGAGAAATTGAAGCTTTAATCACGAACAAGTAAGAACACGAACTTTGAAGATGATAAGCTTCACCCTCTAGCGGTATCCACACCTTGAATGAATATCAAGAACACTTGATCTTGGTTGCTAGACCAAAATTGTGAAACACGTTTTCACAATTAATATGAACTATATGGAATTTTATTTGTGTATTATTTTGTTCTTCAATCTAGGATATCATAGAACAAAATAAAACTCTCTCAAACTGTCGCGACCCCGAACCCGGCGCCCCGAGATCGCGAGCTGGACGACGACTTAGAACCAAAACTCTAAAATATAGAAGTTAAAAATTCCATTTTGAATCAAAAGATGATGACACAAGGTTTTACAAATCCAAGTTTAAATCAACAATGTACAACCAACATAAGCTCCACAGCTTATACTCAAAAGAATAAATATACAATTCTTAATGACGTCAATGATGGTGACACTATCCCCAAAACATTATACATTTAAATAATGTAAACCGATCCATAACAACCTGCCCCAATATCTCAATCCTCTCGACGTCCTCCTCGATCCGCGAATCCTAATCCTTTTCCTCCTGGGGGGGGTTAAGGAAAAACAAAGATGGAAATAAACGGGGTGAGATAAAATCTCAGTAAGTTACTAATGCAACTACATGACATGCTAATATGCAATGACCGATAGCAATTAACATAAGATAGATTGCAGCGGAATAATAAGTGACATGCTGTCGAACAGTAACATCCAATAGTCAATCATATAAATAAACATATAACAACAAATGAGAGGCTCCCTATCGCCAACCGTCCCATACCGGTTGGAAATAACGACCAGCTCAACATGCAACACATAAATCTGAAATAAACACTCATAAGTGGATACATAGCCAAGGTTTTCCAAACCGAAACATCCAAATAAAGGATCGCTGCGCAGCTTCAATAATCAACAATCAACATCTTCATAGCAGCATGAAAGCTCGAAGAGAAAACCCCGGTACCGGAACCAATAACAAAGCAATGTGCCACAAAGGGCTGGAGCCATGCCACAAAGTCATGCTCCAAACGTCTCAACCAAGGCCGATCTGGAAGAGGAAAATAAGGGCAAAACAATGGTCGACACCATAATGGACTTGGCCGGTGCCATCACAATATCTCACATCGCCCGACACAACCACAAATACCAGCTGGACTTTTAAATAAATGCTAAGTAATAATATTTTAGCATGAATAAACAACTTAAGGTTCCAAAATAGGGAACCACACCAATTAATCACCATAAAGATGCAAACGATTACTCATGAAGAGTTCAACAACAACGAACACAAGAGGTTTCTCATGAAGAGCACAACAATGATAAACGGAATTTCTCATAAAGAGCACAACAACATTGTTCATTAAAACAAGATGATTCCACAACAAGGACCCATACCAAACACATCCTAAATATGATACTCACAAGTTACTCATAAAGAGCACAACCCAAACGGTTGATCACAAATAGAACAACGACTATAACCCAAAATTATCCTAAACGTTTACTCATAAAGATACACTAGGACTATGAACTCAACCATCTCATCACACCTGGAATTCCAAAGTAGGAATCAGAATGAATACACTTTAAGGTTAATCAAACCGTAAGTACCCAATTGCCAATGCACGCTTTACCTTCGTCCTTAACGAACCAAACCCAAGCCCCCAAACGAATCAAAAAGGTTAATATTTAGAACATGATCACGACCGGACTAAACCCTACACTTTGGTGTTCAACAACAACCCTCTAGGTACTATGGGACATCGCCTAAAAACTAGACCAAGTCTTACTCGTTAATCAATTCGATTGGAACAACCACGAACACATCATAAGATGCCCAAACACCCAATAAAATCCCGAAGTATAAGACTTATAACTTAACTGAACAACCTATACCATCTTTTATTACTCGAAGAGAGCTTCGAAAAGATAGTTTACATGCCTAAAACGGAGTCCGGATGAGAAAGTTATGGCCTCCGGAAGATCGAACGAAAAACAGACAATACTAGAAAAGGAGGGATGCGCGCGCCTCCAAAAAAAGTGATGCGCGCGCCTCCTAAGGTCAGAAGGCTGTGATTTCGAAACAAAAAAAAGGTGCGCGCGCCTCCCAAAACATGGTGCGCGCGCCTCCTTGCCCGGAGGGACGAAATCCGGCCAAAATCTGGGTTTCTACCCATTTTTCTTACCCATTTCATATTACAACCAAAATCAAACATAATTAACCTTCCACCAAGCATAGAGATGAACCCAAAACAACTTATAACTAGAATGGGGACTCAAATAATACCATTTATCAACCAAGATCAAGATTCAAACCCAACATTCCTAAAATCACCATTTTTGACCAAAACTCAAAATAAATTCCAAATAAATTCCAAATAAATTCCAAATAAATTCTAAACTCATCCAAACTTCAAATATAACAACTCAAACATCATATAAACATGATGTGAACATTTTAGCATCAAAATGGGGGAAAAGTAACTTACTTGAAAATTCTCAAAGTTGCCGGAATTCGATTCTTTTTGGTTCTACGCGATCCTATCGACGATCTAAACAAGGTTCACGTTTTAAGAAATGAGAGATTATGAGAGTAAGATGGAGGAAATGAAGAGAGAAGGAGGAAGATGAGAAAACTTACCTTTTGTAGAGAGAGAGAGAGATTGGGCTGGGAATGGGGGAAGAGGAGAGGGAGAAGGGGGAATTATTTCCAAAAACTTACACTCAGGCCCCTCCTCTACACTACACACAAATACTTACACTCCCTACTAACTATTAAGACCCAACAATACTACACTAGCACTAAGGACCCAAATAAAATGCTAGGCATAATTATTATGACACATAAAGTGCACACATAAATATTTAAATAAATAATAATTTAAATAAATAAATAAATAAATAAGCAATTAAATAAATAATAATTATTTATTACTAATAAAATAGAGCCTAGTTTTCGGGTCGTGACACAAACTCTTTGGAGACTTGCACAAAAGCTATGATATGTTCTGGCCCGAATTTGGCTGTTTATATACAAGTTAGACCTATTACAAATAGGAAACTTGTGTCTAAACCCGTCCAAAATTCTTTTCCAAATCAAATTAGGAAACCAGTCCCGATATGGTGTGCGGCCGCCTAAAACACCTGTGCGGCCGCACATCTATCTGGAAGGTTTCTGGTACTTTCTGAGCCAAACTGTGCGGCCGCCCAATCCCTTTTGTGCGGTCGCACACTTTCCCCAGATTTCCTTAATTTCCAAATTCCAATATAGTCCTTATTTAAGATTCGTTCTATTGTGTGTGACCCTCTAGGATTACACTAAGTTGGCAATGGGTTCAAACATGAAACCATAAGATATGATTAGGTTCTAACAAACCGTGATACCTACCCAAATAGTATAACTAGATACAAGTTCGCATTCCCTTAGAACATATCATAATCCCTTTGTCCACGATGTCATTGAACACAAGTCATGGTCAACAAATCAACTTGTTTTGTTCAATACTTTCTCGATTCCGAATATGTTGATAATCCAAATGACATTGATTTAATCAATTCATTTGAGTCCGGCCGAACATTTTCATCAACATCATTCCTACGAGAGGCCTAAGCTTGACATCTCTCCGAAGAGGGACAAATCCATTTAGCTTATTACTCTTCCCTACGTGAATCTGATTATGCCAATCATACCCTTTATAACTACCCGGTTAAAGGTAGCATTTGAATATGTCAAACATAATGTTCATCAAGTGGAAGACTATAATAACTTCATGTCTAAGGATTCGAATGACATAACTAATATGAGATATATGTACGACATAGACCATGAGATAAATCTCATACAGCGGGTCATGTTCAGTACCTTGTTCCAAACAAGTACCCATAAATCTAACATGATCATCTCATGATCATTTAGCCTTTATACTAGTGCTTAAAAAGTACTAGGGACGGAGATTATTATAAGTAAACATGAACAAAAATAATAATCAAAACACCTCTTTATTGATATGAAATAAATGATGACAATTACAACGTTTATTAAACATGCCTAGGGAACCACTACCAACAATCTCCCACTTGCCCTAGGCCCAATTTCCCATGTATCTAATACCCATGGACCTAACATTACCTTCATGTTTAGCTTGTAGAACTCCCTTTTTTAGCGGGTCCGCAACATTGTCATCAGTAGGTACTCTGCATATATTTACGTCTCCCCTATCAACGATTTCTCGAATGATATGAAAATGCCTAATTATGTGCTTGGATTTCTGATGTGCTCTTGGTTCCTTTGCTTGAGAAATAGCACCATTATTATCGCAATAAAGGTCTATTGGATTAGCAATACTATTAAACACTTCAAGTTCAGTAATGAACTTCTTAATCCAAACAGCTTCCCTTGCAGTATCCGATGCAGCAATATACTCAGCTTCCATTGTAGAATCAGCGGTTGTACTCTGCTTGGAACTCTTCCAGCTTACAGCTCCACCGTTTAACATAAACACAAAACCTGATTGCGATCGACTATCATCTTTGTCGATTTGGAAGCTTGCATCCGTGTAAGCATTTACCACGAGATCATCTTCCATTCCTCCATAGACCAAAAACGATTCTTTAGTTCTTCTCAAGTACTTAAGAATCGCTTTTGCAGCCATCCAGTGATTTTTACCGGGGTCGGATTGGTATCTACTTGTCATGCTTAAAGCATAAGATACATCGGGCCTAGTATAAATCATGGCATACATGATGGACCCAATTGCCGAAGCGTATGGAACATCATTCATTTTATCACGCTCATCTTTTATCTTAGGACACTGAGTCTTGCTTAGAGAAATTCCATGTAACACCGGTAAGGTTCCTCTTTTAGAATTTTCTGTACGGAATCTTCTAATGACCTTGTCAATGTATGTACTTTTGCTTAAACCAAGTAGCCTCCTTGATCTATCTCTATAGATCTTAATGCCAAGTATATATGCGGCTTCACCCATATCTTTCATTGCGAAGGATTTTCCTAACCAAGTCTTCACGGACTGAAGTGTAGGAATATCGTTTCCAATGAGTAATATGTCATCCACGTATAAAATAAAGAATAGCACTATGCTCCCACTAATCTTCTTGTATACACAAGGTTCATCTTTGTTCTTGATGAAACCAAACTCTTTAACCGTTTCATCAAAACAGAGATTCCAACTCCTTGAAGCTTGCTTCAATCCATAGATAGATCTCTGCAATTTGCATACCTTAGAATTCTGTTCAAAACCTTCCGGTTGTGTCATATACACATCCTCTTGTAGTTTTCCAATTTTAGGAAAGCGGTTTTGATGTCCATTTGCCATATTTCATAGTCATGAAATGAGGCAATAGCAAGCAGAATTCTTATAGACTTGATCATTGCTACGGGTGAAAAGGTTTCATCATAATCAATACCATGAACTTGCCTATAACCTTCGCTACAAGCCTAGCTTTGTAAGTATGCACCTTCCCATCCATGGCAGTCTTCTTCTTGAAGACCCATTTGCATCCTATGGTTTTTACACCTTCGGGCGCATCAATCAAGTTCCAAACTTGATTGTCTTGCATGGATTGCAATTCAGATTCTATGGCTCCAAGCCACTTATCCGAATCAGGAGAAGATATCTCCTCTTGGTAGGTTGTCGGTTCATCATTCTCAATGATTTCCACCTCATTACTATCCGTTACGAGAAATCCATATCTCTCGGGCTCGGATCGTAACCTACTAGATCTGCGAGTTGCTTGTGTATTTTGAACAGGTTCCACAACTCCTTGTGATTCTTGTTCTTGTTCCACTATTGGTTCAATGTCATTTTATGGGTCTCGAATCTCTTCAAGATTTATTTTACTCCCACTGATTTCTTTGGAGAGAAACTTTTTCTCTAGAAAGACACCAGTTTGGGCAACAAATACTTTGTTGTCCTCTCGGTTGTAAAAGTAATATCCTTTAGTTTCCTTAGGATATCCCACGAAAATACATTTATCAGAGATTCGTGTGTTAGTTTGTTGGAGACAAGTCTTTTGACAAAAGCTTCGCAACCCCAAATCCTCATGAAAGACAAACTAGGTTTCTTTCCGCTCCACAAAAGGATATTGGAAGATCAACTTGACTCATCATTGATCGAACCATGTCTAACAAAGTCCGATTTCTCCTCTCGGACACACCATTCCATTGTGGTGTTCTGGGTGGAGTCAATTGTGAAACTATTCCACAATTATTTAGATGATCATCAAATTCATGACTCAAGTATTCTCCACCTCGATCTGATCGAAGTGCCTTAATACTTTTGCCAAGTTGTTTTTCTACTTCATTTTGAAATATTCTAAATATCTCAAATGCTTCACTCTTATGTTTCATTAGGTAAACATACCCAAATCTACTATAATCATCCGTGAAGGTTATGAAGTATTAAAATCCTCCCCTAGCATTGCTACTTAGTGGTCCGCATACATCGGAATGTATCAACCCCAATAAGTCGCTTGCCCTTTGACCAAGCCTGGTAAAAGGTGTCTTAGTCATTTTCCCAAGAAGACACGACTCACAAGTATCATATGACCCAAGGTCACATGAACCCAAGAGACCGTCCCCATGGAGTTTTGAGATACGCTTCTCATTAATATGACCAAGACGGCAATGCCACAAATAAGAATGATTTACATCATTAGGTTTAGATTTCTTATTTATATGATAGACATTTTCATTATTTTCATTCTTAACATCCAAGACATAAAGGCCATTAAATGAATTAGCAATACCATAAAGCACATCATTTAAATAAATAGAAAATTTTTTATTCTCAATAAGAAACTTAAAACCTTCATTATCCAAACAAGAAATTGAAATAATATTTCTACTTAAATCCGGTACATAATAGAAATTGTTCAAAACAAGTATTAAACCGGAAGGTAAAGTGACTTCATAAGTCACTACGGCTAATGCAGCAACTCTTGCTCCATTCCCCACGCGTAGGTCTACTTCACCCTCTTTAAGTAGTCTCCTATTCTTTAGTCCCTGCACATTTAAACAAATGTGAGAACCACAGCCGGTATCCAATACCCAAGAATCAGTGGTAGAAAGGAGAATATCTATCATATAGATACCTGAAGTCGACGCAGCCTTGCTGCTCTTCTTCTTCTTTTGCTCTTCCAAGAAAGCCTTGCAATTACGTTTCCAATGACCAATTTCTTGACAATGGAAACAAATTGCATCCTTTTGTGAATCGGGTTTTGTCACGACCCAAAAACCCGTCTCTATTTTATTGATAAATAATTATTTATTTATTTATTTATTTGATTTAAATATTTATGTGTGCATTTTATGTTTCATAATAAATTATGTCAAGCATTTTATTTGGGTCATTTGTGCTAGTGTAGTATTATTTGGTCTTATTTGTTAGTAGGAAGTATTAGAGTTGTGTGGTTAGTAGAGGAGGGGTCTAAGTGTAAGTTTTTCAAAATAATTCTCTTTACTCCCTCCCTTCTCCCTCACCTCTCCATCACCCTACTCCATTCCCAGTTCTTTCTCTCTCTCCAAGAAAGGTAAGTTTTCTTCTCTCCCTTCTCTCTTCATTTTCATCCCTTCCTCTCATCTTTTCTTATTTCTCATTTTATGAAATGTGTTTATAGGATCGTAGGGAGCTAAAAATATTTGAATTCCGTCATCTTTGAGAAAATCCGGGTAAGTTGCTTTTCCCCCATTTTTATGCTAAAGTGTTCATTCCATGTTTATATAATGCTTTAGTTGATACATTTGATGTTTGATTGAGTTTGGGATTTATTTGGAATTTATTTTGGTTTTGGTTAAAAATGGTGATTGTGATGAATGTGGGGATTGAAATCTTGTTTGGGGTTGTTAGATGATGTTATTTTGGTCCCTCTTAAGCTTATATGTTGTTTGGGTACCTTGTGAACTTGTTGAAAGTCTTGATTTTGGTTGATTTTTGGAATGGTAATTATTTTGGGTTGTTTTGGTATGAACATGGATGAACCCAGCTGTGAGTTCCGGCCCAGATTCATTCCGAGTGCCCGCCTGTAGTGTTCCGGGCGACCACCCGTGAGGTTCCAAGCACCCACCTACATGGCCAGTTTGTTCGACCAACCTTCTGTCTTTAGTGAGCGCCCGCCTGACCCTTCCTGGGCGCCCGCCCGCCCTTGGTTAGGCGCCCGCCCACCCTTGTTTAGGCGCCCACCCGCCCTTGTCTCCTGGAAATCCCCTTTGTTTGGTTTAGGCTTGGGTGGTATAATAGGTATAGACTTCGGGTGTCACTCTAACTAGCTTAAATAAACATTGTGGAAATGTTGAAACACTTTTATGATGTGTATTTGATCGGTTCATCTTTTTGGTGATTAATTGGAATGATTCCCTACTTTTGAATCAATGGTTGTTTATCGTGCTAGTATTTTATTACTTAGCCTTTACTTGAAAGTCTAGCTGGTATTTGTGTGTGTTTCGGGCGATGCGAAACATTATGGTGGCACAGCCAAGTCCATTATGATGTTGACCATTGTTTTGCCCCATTATTTCCCTCCACCAGATTGGCCTTGGATGTGAGATGAGCTAGCCCCTTTGTGAGCATTTTAGCCATTGGTTTCGGGCTTTGACTGTGTGTCACTGTCCCCTTATTATTATTGGTTCCGGTACCGGGGGTTTTCTCTTCAAGCTTTCATGCTACTATGAAGATGTTGATTGTTGATTGCTGAAGCTGCGCAGCGACCTTTATTTGGTTATATCAGTTGGGAAACCTTGGCTAATATCCTTTGTTAATTGTTTATTTCCGCTGCTATCTGTTAATTGATAAATGCTATGTGCTAAGTGATATTTATTATTGTTTATTGCTTACAGCATCATAACATGTCATGTAGTTGCATTAGTAACTTATTGAGATTTATCTCACCCCTTTTCTTTTATCTTTGTTTTTCCTTAACCACCCCCCTAGGAGGAAAGGATTAGACTCGCTGATCACGAGGAGGACGTCGCGAGGGTTGAGCTTTTGGGGCAAGTTGTTATCGGTGGGTTTACATTATATAAATGTGTAACCTTTTGGGAATAGTTGTACCAAACTTGACGTCATTAGAATTTGTATATTTTATTATTTTGGGTGTAAGCTTATGGAGCTTACACTAGTTTATATTTTGTTGTTCAAGTTGGATTTCAAAACTTTGTGTTATCATCTTTTGGTATAAAAGGAAATTTTTGTCTTCATTATTTTAGAGTTTATAAGTTTAAGTCGACGTCCAGCTCGCGTACTCCGGGCCCGTGGGGTCGGGGTCGTGACAGTTGGTATCAGATCAATGGTTTAGCTCTAAGTATAAGTCTAGGTGGACTAGTATGACCTAGGAGGGTAGTTGTGTTCGGAGTGAGTAATGGTTGATGTTATATGCAGGTAATTGTTCTCAATGGCTAGAAGAAGAACAGGTGAAGGTTCTAGTGGGGCTCAGAATCAGAATGATCTTCGGGAAGAGAACCGTGCTGTGTTCCAAGGCATGTTTGAGGCGGCCATGAAGGCAATTCATGACCAAGGACCGAGAGTAGAGCAAGCACCACCACCCCGATATGGTTTGGAGCAATTCTTGAAACTGAAACCGGCAGAGTTCGATGGTGAGCCCGATGTGAAGAAGGCCGAACTATGGGTTGAGTCTATGGAGAAAATTTATGATATGTTTGGGTGCACGGACGAGGATAGGGTCCGTTTTGCGGCTTATAAATTGGTTGGGGCCGCCGAGCATTGGTGGAAAGGAGTTAAAGCGAGTTGGGATGATACCCATACAGTGTATGCATGGGAATTGTTTGTGCGGAAGTTCAAAGAGCATTTCATTCCGGTAGTGGATCAAAACCGAAAGGAGATCGAGCTTCTTAACTTGGAGCAAGGTTTGTTGTCTATAGCTCAGTACTCGGCTAAGTTCACAGAATTAGCCCAGTATTGTGACTATCTTGTGAGGACCGAAGAACAGAAAGCAATGAGATTCATCCGGGGTTTGAAGACTTCTATCCGTACTCAGCTTATAGCCCAGTGGATTGTGACATTCCAGGATGCGGTAGACCGTGCCTATCTTATAGAGCAATATATTGGGGAACATAAGAGGAAGACCGAGGTAGCTAACCCGAGTAAGCAAGGAGCGCAGAGCAAGTCACAACCAAGGATTGATAACCGAGGTAACTTTGGGGGACAATCTCAGTCCCGAGGACAACCAATCCCAAGGAACCCGGGTACTACTTTCGGGAACCAAGGGAACCAAAACAGGAGACTTTGTTCCTATTGCCAAAAGGAAGGCCATTCAGAGGACCGGTGTTGGAAGAAACAGGGGAAATGTATTAATTGTGGGCAGTTGGGGCATTTTGTGAAGGATTGCCCGAGATTCAGAGGTCAACCGACTGGGGTAGGAGCTGGTGCTCCACAGGGTCAGAAAAGAGATGCTGCGGGGAAGTCTAAGGTCCAAGGAAGGGTATTTTCCATGAATCAACAACAAGCTACCGATGATCCTTCTGTTATTGGAGGTATTGTTTCTGTGTTTAATGTGAGCGCCCGTGCGTTAGTAGATCCAGGATCATCTCATTCTTACATATCTGTGCAATTTGCTTCCTTGCAAAATGCTGCATTTGAGTCTTTACCTTATGTGCTAGAGGTGTCGACTCCTATGGGAGAATGTTTGGTGACTGATAAAGTCTTTCGTGCTTGTGATGTGCTTATATGTGGTCGTGTCTTGTGTGCGGACTTGGTAGTCCTTCCAATTCAAGACTTTGATGTTATTTTGGGTATGGATTGGCTGAGCAAAAATCATGCTTCAGTCGATTGTCGTAGAAAGGTTGTTACTTTTTCTATTCCCAATATGCCTAAATTTGTTTTTGAGGCTATGCCTTTGGGTAGAAATATTCGTATGATTTCTTATGTGAAAGCTAGGAGATTATTGCATCGAGGTTGTGAGGGTTACTTGGCTAGTGTGCTTGATACTAGGAAAGAATCCCCTAGTTTGGAGAGTGTTCGGGTAGTTAGAGAATTTCCCGATGTTTTCTCTTCTGAATATAATATGCCTCCCGATCGTGAGATAGAGTTTTGTATAGACATTTTGCCGGGTACGGCTCCGATTTCAAAGGCACCGTATAGGTTGGCTCCCACAGAGTTGAAGGAACTAAAGGTTCAGTTGCAAGAGTTTCTTGATTGAGGGTTTATCCGCCCTAGTGTTTCCCCGTGGGGAGCACCGGTTTTGTTTGTGCGGAAGAAAGACGGTTCTTTGAGATTGTGTATTGATTATCGAAAGTTGAATCAGGTTACAGTGAAGAACAAGTATCCTCTACCTCACATTGATGATTTATTTGATCAGCTTCAAGGCTCAGTTGTGTTTTCTAAACTTGATTTGAGGATTGGGTACCATCAATTGAAGATTCGATCGGAGGATATTCCGAAGACTACCTTTCGCACTCGTTATGGTCATTACGAGTTCTTGGTTATGCCGTTTGGGTTGACTAACGCGCCGGCCGTGTTTATGGATTTGATGAACCGGGTTTTCCATCCCTATCTTTATTCGTTCGTGGTGGTCTTCATCGACGACATTCTTGTCTACTCTAAATCTCGAGAGGAGCACGAGCAGCACTTGAGGACAGTTTTATCCATTCTTGCGAGGGAGCAGTTGTTTGCGAAGTTTAGTAAATGCGAATTTTAGCTCGAGAAGGTTTCATTTCTGGGTCATGTTATTTCTAAAGATGGGATTTCTGTGGATCCTTCAAAGATAGAAGCCATAGTGGATTGGAAGTTTTCTGGGTTTAGCCGGGTATTACAGAAGGTTTATAGAAGGGTTTTCGAGGATTGCTACTCCGATGACTCAGTTGACCCGGAAGGATGTACTGTTTGTGTGGAGTGAAAAATATCAAAGTAGCTTTGATGAATTAAAGAAGAGATTAACTACGGCTCCTATTCTTGCGTTACCAAATGGAAACGACGACTTGGTAATTTACAGTGATGCTTCGAAAGAGGGTTTGGGTTGTGTTTTGATGCAGAATGGGAAAGTGATTGCGTATGCTTCGAGGAAGTTGAGCCCGAGTGAACAGAATTATCCTACTCACGACATGGAGTTAGCGGCTATTGTATTTGCTCTTCATAAGTGGAAGCACTATATTTACGGGGCAAAGTTCGAGATTTTCATGGATCACAAGAGTTTGAAATACCTCTTCTTTCAAAAGGAATTGAATAACCGACAGCGTCGATGGATGGAACTTTTAAAGGACTATGATTGTATGATTTCTTATCACCCGGGGAAGGTGAATGTGGTAGCCGATGCGATTAGTAGGAAGTCTTATGTGGCCTCGATGATGGTTCGAGAGTGGAAAATGCTTGAGGATGTTCGAGATTGGTGTCCTCGTGAATCGAGACATGGGGCTATTTTTGCGAATATTAGGGTATCTCCGACCCTAATTCAAAGAATAAAGGAAGCTCAAAAAGAAGATCCCGAGTTAGTGAAAGTAATGGGTAAAATGAAGGAAAAGAACTTCGAGGATTTTTCTATGAGTTCGAATGGGGTATTGACTTTCCGTGGTCGTTTGTGCGTACCCGATGTTGGTGAACAAAGAGGCAAGTTTTAGATGAGGGTCACAAATCGAGATATACTATTCATCCGGGTAGTACGAAGATGTATCAAAATTTGAAACAACACTTTTGGTGGAATAACATGAAGAGGGAAATAGCCGAGTATGTTTCGAAATGTTTAACTTGTCAGCAGGTCAAAGCCGAGCATCAGAGACCCGCAGGACTGCTTCAGCCGTTAGAGATTCCGGAGTGGAAATGGGAGCATGTGACTATGGATTTCGTTACGGGACTACCTCGTACCCGTAGAAATTATGACAGTGTTTGGGTAATCGTGGATAGACTGACCAAGAGTGCACATTTCTTGCCTATTGACATTAGGTATTCGATGGAAAAGCTTGCGACCCTTTACATTGATGAGATTACGAGATTGCATGGGGTTCCGGTTAGCATTGTGTCAGATCGAGACCCGAGGTTTACTTCTAGATTCTGGAAGGCGTTTCAGGAAGCTTTGGGTACAGATTTGCGATTCAGCACAGCTTTTCACCCTCAGACCGACGGTCAATCCGAGAGGACCATTCAGATTTTGGAGGATATGTTGCGAGCTTGCTCGATAGACTTTCCCGATTCTTGGGATAGACATTTACCATTAGTGGAATTTTCTTACAACAACAGTTATCAGGCTAGTATCGAGATGGCACCTTATGAGGCCTTGTATGGGAGAAAATGTAGATCGCCTATCTGTTGGGATGAGGTCGGTGAAGCGAAGATCGTGGGTATTGATTTGCTTCAGGATTCAGTTGAGAAAGTTAGAGTTATCCGGGATCGATTGAAAACAGCCCAGAGTCGACAGAAGAGCTATGCAGATAACTGAAGGCGAGATCTTAGTTTTTTAGACCGGTGATTTTGTGCTCTTGAAAGTATCTCCGAAGGTGGGTATTCGAAGGTTCGGGAAGAAAGGTAAATTGGCTCCGAGGTTTATAAGTCCGTTTGAGATTTTGGGGAAAGTGGGACTTCTAGCATACCGTCTTGCGTTACCATCTTCTTTGGACCGGTTGCGTAATGTTTTTCACGTTTCGATGCTTCGGAAGTATGTTCATGATCCATCTCACGTTTTACCGAGGGTACCGGAGGATATAGAGCCCGACATGACTTACGAAGAACGACTGGTTCGGATTTTAGATACCAAAGTCCAAGAGTTGAGGAACAAAAGCATTCTGTTGGTTAGAGTTATTTGGAAGAATCACAATATTGAGGAATCGACTTGGGAGCTTCGAGATGAGATAGAGAAGAAATATCCGTGGCTTTTTAATTCGGGTAAGTCTCGTTAAAATTCGGGTCGAATTTTCTTTAAGGGGGAGTGAATGTCACGACCAGAGAACCCGTCTCTATTTTATTGATAAATAATTAATTATTTATTTATTTATTTGATTTAAATATTTATGTGTGCATTTTATGTTTCATAATAAATTATGTCTAGCATTTTATTTGGGTCATTTGTGCTAGTGTAGTATTATTTGGTCTTAGTTGTTAGTAGGAAGTATTAAAGTTGTGTGGTTAGTAGAGGAGGGGTCTAAGTGTAAGTTTTTCAAAATAATTCTCTCTACTCCCTCCCTTCTCCCTCACCTCTCCATCACCCTACTCCATTCCCAGTTCTTTCTCTCTCTCCAAGAAAGGTAAGTTTTCTTCTCTCCCTTCTCTCTTCATTTTCATCCCCTTCCTCTCATCTTTTCTTATTTCTCATTTTATGAAATGTGCTTAGATCGTCGATAGGATCGTAGGGAGCTAAAAATATTTGAATTTCGTCATCTTTGAGAAAATCCGGGTAAGTTGCTTTTCCCCCATTTTTATGCTAAAGTGTTCATTCCTGTGAATACGTGTGTTTGAATTTGGGATATTCATAGCAACATTAAAATTATGAGAGTCGCCACGCCGTTTTAATTATAGCCAAAACATTGAAAAAAGCATTTTTAGTGGGTTCGGGGGTCAAATTACAACAAGAGAAGAATATTGAACGTTATCACTCCTATTGCCCGAATTGATCGGTCTTTCTATCATGATGCGGTGTTAGTAGCGTGTTAGTGATTTAGACCGGATCCGAAGATTGCTAACGTTCCTCTCAAAGTGAGAAGCTCAGGTCAGCATAGTTCGCAGAGAATTTAGAATAGGCAGGAGAATCGGGATCATGCATAATGAGGGGGAATTACCTAAGGATTAGGGTTTAGAAGTAGTTCCTAGATCATCCTTGGGTCGATGAACCCTCGATCATCATCGGCTATGAAATAACATGTTATTATGAAGATTGCAACCCTAAATATAGCATAAACAAGGTTTTAATCTATGAACACGAAGAACATGCGAAGAACATATTATGAAAATATGAATGAACATGCAAAGCATATGAAGAAACTATGAATAAACATGCAAGAACATGAATATAAAAGATCTACATTAAAAATGATGCAAGAACATGAAGAAAAAGTTAGAAAACTTACCTATGTTGGCAAGAAATAAACCTTTGATCTCCTTGAGTGTTTGAATGCTTTATTATGGAGAAAATTGTGTTTAAGAACTCTAAAATTCGGACTTAAAGCTCTCAAACTCGGGATCCTAAACCAATGGGATGGAATTGGTTTATATAGTAAACTGATGGGAAGATCTGACGGTCAGGATTATCCGGAGCAAGGTTGGCCGCCTGGCCATAACTGAAGCCGGTGACAAGAGTGGCCGTGTGGCCAAGGTTGGGGCGTGGCAAGGTTGGCCGCGTGGACAAGGATGCAGGCTGACGTGATTTTCAAGCTAGGGTTTCTGTATGGTTTTAAGGAAACGATAAATTACCTATTTTGATAGATTTTGTCATAAATGAGGTATTTCGGGAATCCGGGACAAGTCTTTGCAAGGTTTCTAATTCCTATAAAGTCCTTGTATTTTTGGGAAAGTCCTAATAAACTCATTTTCAGATCGGGTACTAACAGTAGCCCCTCGGCGACGCTTCTTGCAAGGCAATGTGGGGTCGACGATAAAAGAAGGATCCGTCTGAAACATGAGTTTATAAACGGATGAAAGGTAAGGGAACGGCTGAACCTTGGCAGGCGACCTACGTATCCGTGGGGGAATCAAGCCAAACCTAGTTCGAATCTGATGGGAAATTGGGAATGACTATCCTCTGATGGGGAGCAACGTCTTCTGCTGGGGATGATAGATGACCGTGTCGGTCGGGTGGCTGAACCCTTTTCAGGTTTCCTACGTATCCTCAGAGGAATTAAGCCGGTCGTAGTTCAGAGCGACTGGGGATAAAACGAGACATCTGACTTCTGATAGGGATAATAAACCTACGGGCACTAACGAACATTCGTTAGGAAATGAAGTCATTTGAAGCAAGAGGGATAATGGGACAATAAAGACTACGTTGTCTAAATAATCCCGAGGTGGAGTAATAAACGCTGAGGTAAACGCAAACAGAAACGCCCGGGTTTCTGCCGATCGCGCTAAAATAATGGATGCTGGATCTCTCGCAACAGAAACGCCGAGGCTTCTGCCAATCAAGATCGATCTAGGATGCGTATCTCATAGAGGCGCCGAAGTCTCTACAACCATACGAATCCTAAGCAAATATTAGTAAATGCTAAAATAATAGATGCTGGATTTCTCGCAAACAGAAACGCCGAGGCTTCTGCCAATCGCGATCGATCTAAGATGCGTATGTCATAGAGGCGCCGAAGTCTCTACAACCATACGAATCCTAAGCAAATATTAGGAAATGCTAAAATAATAAATGCTGGATCTCTCGCAAACAGAAACGCCGAGGCTTCTACCAATCGCGATCGATCTAGGATGCGTATGTCATAGAGGCGCCGAAGTCTCTACAACCATACGAATCCTAAGCAAATATTAGGAAATGCTAAAATAATAGATGCTGGATCTCTCGCAAACAGAAACGCCGAGGCTTCTGCCAATCGCGATCGATCTAGGATGCGTATGTCATAGAGGTGCCGAAGTCTCTACAACCATACGAATCCTAAGCAAATATTAGGAAATGCTAAAATAATAAATGCTGGATCTCTCGCAAACAGAAACGCCGAGGCTTCTGCCAATCGCGATCGATCTAGGATGCGTATGTCATAGAGGCGCCAAAGTCTCTACAACCATACGAATCCTAAGCAAATATTAGGAAATGCTAAAATAATAGATGCTGGATCTCTCGCAAACAGAAACGCCGAGGCTTCTGCCAATCGCGATCGATCTAAGATGCGTATGTCATAGAGGCACCGAAGTCTCTACAACCATACGAATCCTAAGCAAATAATAGATGCTGGATCTCTCGCAAACAGAGACGCCGAGGCTTCTGCCAATAGCGATCGATCTAGGATGCGTATGTCATAGAGGCGCCGAAGTCTCTACAACTATAGGAATCCTAGGCAAATAATAGATGTCGGATCTCTCGCAAAAAGAAACGCCGAGGCTTCTGCCAATCGCGATCGATCTAGGATGCGTATGTTATAGAGGCGCCGAAGTCTCTACAACCATACGAATCCTAAGCAAATATTCGGTGAAGAATGGAAATTTTAAGAGGCTTCCCGTACCCAAAAATAACGAACATTAGTCAAAAATAGCATTTAAGGGCACCTACAATAGATGAAACAGGTTAGGGGTAAAAATGTGATTTTACATGCGGAGGCAAAGATGATGGATCGTTATTAAGTCGCAAACGGGATGAACTCTCAAGGAGTCATGAAAGTGATAGACTCTCAGGGAATCGCAGAAGTGATGGATTCTTGGGGAGTCGCAAAGGTGATGGACTCTCGGGGAGTCGCCAAGGTAAAGGACTCTTTGGTGAGCAAAGGACGACCACGGAAAGCGTAATGTTTGGGATCCGCTTACCCTAAATTGGAGAGAATGCAGATTCCTAGGTTTGGGGCTAGGGTTTGGAGAGGTTGAGGTTTGGGAAATTCCTAGATGTTAGGGTTTCGAACAAGGGTTTGGAAACTGGTGTTTAAGGACCATGACTCTCCTAGGTTTGGGACTAGGGTTTAGAAATATCCTAGGCTTCAAGGCTAGGGCTTAGAGTTGTGGTAGGTTCAGAGGTTGCAAAGGCGTTGGCTTTAGACCTAAGGCTGGGAGTTGAAAGGGTTGTGACTTCCTAGGCTTGAGACCATGGACCGTTTGTAAGAGGGATTGCTTTTGTGGAAGGTCCACTAAGCTTGATGTTAGGGTTCACCATTTTCCGGGATTGGTGACAATGGCTTGGAAAGGTTTATGGTAACCTAGGCTTTAGGCTAGGTTTTAAGGCTAAGGACTGTAAACTTCCTACGTTTTGAGACTAAGGTGAAGGAGTTTCCTAGGTCTAGGACTGGGGTTTGAAGGGAATGTTGAATCCTAGGCTTGATGATAGAGTTTAAAGAGGATAATTTCTACATAGGCTTGAGGCTAGGGCTTTATAAAGAGTGCGACTACCTAGGCTTGAGGCTAGGGTTTAGAGCGAATGCGACTACCTAGGCTCGAGGTTAGGGTTTATAGCAAATGCGACTACCTAGGCTCGAGGCTAGGGTTTAGAAAGAGTGCGACTATCTAAGCTCGAGGCTAGGGTTTAGAGCGAATGCGGCTTCCTAGACTTGAGGCTAGGGTTGATTGAGTTTTGGACAGGGCATTATATCCTAGGTTTTGGACTAGGGTTCAATAAAACAGAGAATTGAGATTGTAAATTTCCTAGGTTTCGAGACTAGGGTTTCGGGAATTTGGAAATGATGTTGCATACGGGGCTTTGGAAATTCCCTAGAATTTGGGCTAGGGTTAAAGGGGATGTTGTGGTTTCCTAGGCTTAAGGCTAGGGTTTAGAGAGGATATGTGACTACCTAGGATCAAGGATAGGGTTTAGGAAGGGTGTAGCTACCTAGGATCAAGGCTAGGGTTTAAGAAGGATGTAACTTCCTAGGCTTTAGGCTAGGGTTTGAAAGGATGTAATTACCTAGGCTTGAGGTTAGGGTTCAGAGAGAATGATATGACTACCTAGGCTTGAGGCTAGGGTTTAGAGAGGATACGTGACTACCTAGGATCAAGGCTAGGGTTTAGGAAGGGTGTAAATACCTAGGCTCTAAGCTAGGGTTTGGAAGGGATGTAACTACCTAGGCTCGGGGCTAGGGTTTAGGAAGGATGTAATTACCTAGGCTTGAGGCTAGGGTTCAGAGAGAATGATATGACTACCTAGGCTTGAGGCTAGGGTTTAGAGAATGTGTTTACCTAGGTTTAAGGCTAGGGTTTGGAGACCGAAAGCATTTGAAGGTTTGTCTTGATTTAGACCGAGCAAGTTTGAGGTCTAAGAGTGTTGCGTTTTGGGGCAAATGAGCTTGATACCTCGTGGCTGGATAGGCTCGATAGATTAGACCTAGAGAAACCGTGTTATGGATTAGGACCAAGCAGGCTTGAGGTCGGCCAAGGAGCAATGGATTGGGATTGGATGATCCTAGTACCTAATACGCATGTCGGGTTTGGGCTCTAAGGTGTGCTAGGTGTGAGCCATGTGCGAGAAATGGGTCTGGACATGTGACCATGTTGGCGCTTTAGGTAAAGGGATTGAGTGTCCAAGACTTTTCTCGAGTACAATAGGTGCCTAAGTTGGATTGGGTATGCTTAGGACCTAAGTTTGTCTTAGAGGTCATACGTGTGACTAAGCTCGTTTGGCAAGTTAGGGATGGGACCAGAGGTGCTAAGGACAAGAGTCTTGACCGGATGGGTCTTGAGATCCTTAAGGCATGTCGCGGTGCGCAGGAGATCCTATGTGTTTTGAGCAGGTTCAAGGTTTGGACTCGTCGGGGGAACGATGTTTGAGATCCATAGAGTTCAAGGGTGGACCTTGTAGGTGGCGAGGTTTGGACTCGGCTTGGATTAAGTAGGTTAGAGTCCTTAAGGGGTTGAAGGTCAGACTAGGAAGTCTTTTGAGGCTAATGGGTGACACTAGGTTGGTACTTGGTAGGTTTAAGAGTGGTAGTGTCATGGCTTGGACATGACGGGAGTCGGGAGACGTAGATGTGTCGCTTTTAGTCGGATCAAGTAGGCTTGGGAATTAAAGAGTCCAAAGGGTGGAGGTCTAAGGTTATAGACCTAGAGAGTGGACAGTTTTGTGATCTAAAGGGTTTAGGAGTTGAGACCTAATGTGTGGATCGGATATGCTAGAGACTTAAAAGATAGACGATTGGTAGACTCGAGTGGTCTTGGGATCTAAAGGATCGCTCAACAGGTTAGACTGAGTAGACCTAAGAGGTTGGACCTAGGAGGATAAGAGAGCTATTGCTTAGACAAGGTAAGGATGAGTATGTGTTGGTAGGTTTGAGATCTAGGAGATCGGGTAGGCTCGGGACCGGTAGGTTCGGGACCTAATGGGTCACCCTAAGGATTTGGCTTTGGTTAACTGGTTTAAGGTCTGAAGTTTTTGGTAGAACCGGTTTGAGGCCGAAGGGGTCATGCTATGAACTTGCGGAAGGTCGAGCTAAGAGGTTATGATGTAACCTAGGTAAGACTCACCGGGTAGGTTTGGGACCTAGGTAAGACTGATCGGGTAGGCTCGGGACCTAGAGAGTTTATGGTGTAACTTAGGCAAGACTGATCGGGTAGGCTTGGGACCTAAGATTTTGAACCAGGTAGGTTGGGACCTAAGGGTATCCTATTGTGTAGGAAATAGGGTGAAGGACCGAGTCGGTTCAAGAATCACAAAGATAGGTCTCAGAGTGGACCGAGGAGGTTTATACAAATTTTGTGGAGACCGAGAGTGCGGGTTTATAAACAAAGTGTCGTGGAAGAGAAAACTTTTGAAAGTGTTATGACTTTATAAAGATGCTATATAATTAATTATGATTCTAACCAATTCAAAGAGTTTGTCACGTGCCGAGTTTGACGATGAGGGGTGTCCATCTTCCAAGTACATCCTTGTTGAAGCCTCGGTATTCTCTGAGAAAACCCTATAGTCGACCCATTCTGTTGGGGAAACCCCAGTTCGATAAGGGTGTAGAGTGGGGTATCCTACCTCTTTTGAGACGCACCCTTTTTTCTGCCTAGACCGCCCTTGCGGGTTTTCAATCTAGCGGGCATCTCTTTTGCGTCATCATTCATTTTTTTTTTATTTTTTTTTTTAAATCATTCAGTCGACTCAAAAAAGGAAAAAATAATTGTTTGAAAACATGCGGGGGCATTTTGGGGAGAGTAAGAGAGAGAGAAATAGTACTCACATTTTGACTCTTTGGGCAACTGAGTGTATATATGTACAAAAGGGAGGAAGCCCCTGCTTGACAGAAAGTAAGTGTTTAGCTCTTTCCTAGATTGTAGAACGGAAGACTTGTCGAGACATTTGAAAATTGTTTTATTCAAGATTCTCATTTGATTGCTCGAGAATGGACGTCGTTGATTAGTTATGCATCTTATGATTATGTTTTTAGACAAGTAGTCTCAAAATAATAAATGTTTTTTGATCAATTGTGAGTGAAGAACTCAGGAGTAGAAATATGGGGGAAGAGAGAAGAGAAAGAAAATTGGCTCGAGGTGGGTTGTGTATATTTTGGACCGAACCGGGAGGTTGCCTACGTTCTCCTCAAGGTGAGGAGCTCAGGTCCGCGTAGTTCGGGGGAGGCCCGGATGATGATGAAGTTGGGGTTGAGTTTAGAGGTGTGACGTTCGTTTAACTGAGGTAAGTTGTTCCTTGTCGAGGCAGGATGCTTCATTGTAGCTCATTGCGGTGGCTTGCTCCATTCTAGATGTCATGGGCTGCTGGTGCTGTGTTAATCTTCTTTGTGGGGAAAGAAAGAAAAATAGAACATTTGAAGTAAAAAGAAAATGAGACTTTTACTTTTCTATGGTGATAGCCCCTTCTATTTTTTTATTTCTTTGTGCACACCCTCTTTTTTTTTTTTTGCCTAGGCCGCCCTTTCGGGTTTTCAACCTAGCGGACTTCTTTTGTGCAATGCTCTAACTTTGCCTAGGTCTCCCTTTTGGGTTTCAACCTAGCGAGCCATATTTTTTTTTTTAATATTTGTACATGAAACATTGGGCAAGACAAGCCCCTAGTTTGCTTTCGCCTATCTCGATTGCGAGGTAGCTTCCGTATAGTTCAGGCGGCCTTTTGCTGGCGGCGGGCATCCTAGCCCCTTGATTTTCACCGGTAGAGCTCCATTGGATTATCACGTGCACCAATTAATGACATGAATGACTTCGTGCACTTGTCTTACATTTGCGATGGAATACGGACAGCCCCAGTGTAACGGCATGTAGTACTCATGAAGGGAACAAACCAACCCTTTAAATTGTGGCAGCATGGATGTCTATTTGATGATGAGCAACCGCAGTCCATTTCTTTGTCACGACCTTATAAAAAGGGGTCCAATGGTGGGATGAGAGGCGTATGAGGATAGTATATGGGAGAAGGTGTATATAGAGAGTGTACATGAAGTGTGTACAAGGGGTGAGTGTATAGAGAGAGTGTATGGGGGTAGAATGTAGAGAGAAGAGAAAGTGATTCGTTCATTCCAATTGATCGAAGCATTTGTCATTTTGAGATTAATCGTTTACTTAGTTATGTGAGTGGTTTGTGGGTCCATTTACCTTTTAATGAGTCATCATTAATGAGTAAGATTAAGACTAATTCATCATATAAAGATATAGCAATCAAGCGAAAATGGTGAATAAGACAATTTTCATGAAATTGATATATGGAAGCTTATGTCTCAAGTCTAGAGAGAAAAGAAAAGAAATAAAGACCCTTTTATTGGAACTAAAAGATTTAAACTGACTAGTCCGGGGTGGACTTTTACTTAAAGAAACAAAAATCGTCCAAGGTGGACTTTTGACTAAGGACACTCTAGAACCTACGAAGACTGAATGACCCTTTTCTTTTCTTTTATTTAAAGGAGGTAGGCCCAATTTCCTCTTTTGCCCATGCCCATGTATTCCGTTGACGAGTGATGGCTCCGCTGTCAATGAGGCTTTGAATCTTTCTCCTCAATTGGAGGCAATCTTCGGTGTCATGCCCCATGTACTGGTGGTATTGGCAGTGTTTGGAGGGATCCAAGCCTTGCTTCACCCTACTTGGTTCATAGTTGAACAAAGGAGACAACTTACCGGCTTGAATTAGACTTTTGAAGAGTTTGGCTAACGGCATACCCAAGTCATTGTGCTCGCGTTCGTCCTTCCGAACTGTCTTTGAGGGTGGTTTAGGTACTGGTACCTGTCGTTGATGAGTAGTCTTAGGAGGCATCCCAACGGGGGAAATATGTGATGGCCCATACATTTGAGGAGCGTACGGGTGTTGAAATTGAGCAAGAGGGAGAACTCAGCCGAGGTAATCATAAATGCAATAAATATCAGAGTGAAGACGCTTCTCGGTGTACTTTAGAGCCTTGCACATCTCTTTTTGAAAGCGGTTGACTTGCTTGAGGAGGACAGTCTCAAAGTAGGCTTCTTGTTCGTCGAGAGCGGTCCGGAAGAGGGTTGCTTGCTCGTTGAGGATGGTCTCGAAATGGAGCGCTTGCTCATTGAGATCAGTATTGGTGTGGAGAGTTGTCTCGAGACCTTGGGTAATAGCTTCATTTGCAACTTCGATGTTCCTTTCAACAGACATAATGCAGGATCTACAATAGTCGTAGGGAATTATGTCTTTGAATTGAGCTTAGATTTATAATTAATGACAAGGCATCGTAATAAAATCACTTTTGAAAAAGAGTCGGTCTCCACACTTTTGAAATGCATTTTGGTAAAAAATTGAAAGTTTGACCAGGCCGAAGTTGCCTACGTTCCCCTTACCATGAGAGAGTGGTCCCACACAATAAGAGGCTCAGGTCGCCGTAGTTCGAGTCAAGTTAGACTTTTAAAAAGAGGTGAGAGATGACCGTAGGGGTCAAAAAGAGGGAGATGACTCGGTCCTTGGTCAAGCATGGGTGAGGAAGACCTATAGGAGTTGGTTTTGATTGAGTCGGGTATGGTTTGACCTAAATTTGACCTAAGGTTTGACCTAAGGTTTGAGACAAGAAGTGGTTCAAGCTAGAATGCGACAATAATGGTGGGTTGACCTAGATGGGTGTAGGATAAGTCGACCTAAATGAGAAGGGTTGGATTGACCTATATGGTGAATGAATCAAGATAGCGGGTTGTAGCGGTTTGCCTATGGGATGATCTAAGAGGGATAGACATGGTTTGACCTAAGCGGGTATAAGGTTGACCTATTCCGGTTGGTGGACTAAGGAAGGTTGGAGATTGACTTAGATGGATCCAAGATAGGTAAGTCGACCTAAGCGGGTCGCGGGTTGCCCTAGATAGGTCAGGGATTGACCTAGTTGAAGGTCGGTAGATAGATTCAAGACGAGTAAGTTGACTTAAGCGGGCCAAGGATTGACCTAGATAGGTCAAAGGTGAAGGGGTAGTTTTAACCTAAGACGGACAAGTTGACCTAGATGTGTCGAGGATGGGATGTGGACCTAAACGGGTCGAGACGGGTTGACCTAGGTTGGTATGGACAATGGTGGGTCAAATAATGACCTAGGTGGGTCAGGATGACGGTTTGACCTAAGCGGGTTAAGGTCAAAGGTAATTGGGTTCTCCTGTGGAATCAAAGATTGACCTAAGAGGTCAAAAGCGGATAAAGTTGACCTAGGGAGTTAAAGGTTGACCTAAGAGGTCAAAGGCGGATAAATTTGACCTAGGGGTCAAGGGTTGACCTAAGAGGTCAAAGGTTGAAAAAGTTGACCTAGGGGGTCAAGGGTAGACCTAAGAGGTCAAAGGCGGATGAGGTTGACCTAAGGGGTCAAAGGTTGACCTAAGAGGTCGAGGGGTGATAAAGTTTACCGAAGGGGTCCAAGGTTTGACCTAAGAGGTCGAAGGTGGATAAGGTTGACCTAAGGTGTCAAAGGTTTACCTAAGTTGACATAGGGGGTCAAGGGTAGACCTAAGAGGTCAAAGGCAGATGAGGTTGACCTAAGGGGTCAAGGGTTGACCTAGGAGGTCGAAGGCGATAGGGTTGACCTAAGGGGTCAAAGGTTGACCTAAGAGGTCGAGGGGTGACCTAAGAGGTCGAAGGTGATAAGGTTGACCTAGGAGGTCAAGGGTTGACCTAAGAGGTCAGAGGTTGATAAAGTTGACCTAGGGGGTCAAAGGTAGACCTAAGAGATCAAAGGTTGATAAGGTTGACCTAGGGGGTCAAAGGTTGACTTAAACGGATAAGATTGACCTAGGGGGTCAAAGGTTGACTTAAACGGATAAGATTGACCTAGGGGGTCAAAGGTTGGCCTAAGAGGTCCAAGGGTGGTAAGGTTGACCTAGGAGGTCAAAGGTAGATAAGGTTGACCTAGGGGGTCAAAGGTTGGCTTAAGAGGTCAAAGGTAGACAAGGTTGACCTTGGAGGTCAAAGGTTGGGAAGGTTGACCCAGGGGGTCAAAGGTTGACCTAGGAGGTCAAAGGTTGATAAGGTTGTCCTAAGAGGCCAAAGGATGGTGGGATTTTGACCAAAGCGGGTCGAGATGAAGGGTAGACCCAAATGGGCCGCAATGATGGGTAGGTAACCTAGATAGGCCGAGATGAGGAATTTTGATAGATGGCCCAAGGGGTGAGCGATGGACCTTAGAGGTTGCCTAGATGCAATTCACATTTTATTTTGCGAAAAGTTTTGCATTTATTTACATCCTAAATGGTTGGTCTAAGGAGTGTCCTAATCTCTATGTGTGGGTTGACACAGGTAGGATAAAAGGTTCCCACCGCTCGCGGAACGTACACGGTGAGTGGAGTAGACGAATGACTCGAAAAGAGGGCGGCAGTAGCGCACAAATTCCCGCACATCGAATACTCCGGGTGATAGGGACATGTGCAGTGCTGACACGGACTAGTAGTAGTGTGAGGCAAGAAACTAATTCTTTTTAGGGAGAAAAGAGAGAAGCTTTGAATGTTTGAATGATGCGATGCAATGCATGAGAGAGAGAGAGAGAGAGAGAGAATAATGTACAAGGGAGCATAGCATAGTTTTGTTTGACCCTAATACTAAAGCGAAGATAACAAGGGTACATGGTACAAGGTACAAGTATTAACATGGCGGAGTGCGCGGGTGCATGTGTAAACATGGCTTAACTGTAGGGGGCAAGTGAAAACATGGCAAGTGTGTATGTGAAAACATGGCAAGTGTGCATGTGTAAACATGGCAGGTGTGTGCATGTGTAAACATGGCAGGTGTGTGCATGTGTAAACATGGCAAGTGTGTGCATGTGTAAACATGGCAAGCATCATGATGTGACGAAAGTTAGACCCACTAAGTTTGAAAAAGTTTCAAAGCAGTCCCCAGCGGAGTCACCACTGTGAATACGTGTGTTTGAATTTGGGATATTCATAGCAACATTAAAATTATGAGAGTCGCCACGCCGTTTTAATTATAGCCAAAACATTGAAAAAAATATTTTTAGTGGGTTCGGGGGTCAAATTACAACAAGAGAAGAATATTGAACGTTATCACTCCTATTGCCCGAATTGATCGGTCTTTCTATCATGATGCGGTGTTAGTAGTGTGTTAGTGATTTAGACCGGATCCGAAGATTGCCTACGTTCCTCTCAAAGTGAGAAGCTCAGGTCAGCGTAGTTCGCAGAGAATTTAGAATAGGCAGGAGAATCGGGATCATGCATAATGAGGGGGAATTACCTAAGGATTAGGGTTTAGAAGCAGTTCCTAGATCATCCTCGGGTCGATGAACCCTCGATCATCATCGGCTATGAAATAACATGTTATTATGAAGATCGCAACCCTAAATATAGCATAAACAAGGTTTTAATCTATGAACACGAAGAACATGCGAAGAACATATTATGAACATATGAATGAACATGCAAAGCATATGAAGAAACTATGAATAAACATGCAAGAACATGAATATAAAAGATCTACATTAAAAATGATGCAAGAACATGAAGAAAAAGTTAGAAAACTTACCTATGTTGGCAAGAAATAAACCTTTGATCTCCTTGAGTGTTTGAATGCTTTATTAGGGAGAAAATTGTGTTTAAGAACTCTAAAATTCGGACTTAAAGCTCTCAAACTCGGGATCCTAAACCAATGGGATGGAATTGGTTTATATAGTAAACTGAGGGGAAGATCTGACGGTCAGGATTATCTGGAGCAAGGTTGGCCGCTTGGCCATGACTGAAGCCGGTGACAAGAGTGGCCGCGTGGCAAAGGTTGGGGCGTGGCAAGGTTGGCCGCGTGGCCAAGGATGCAGGCTGACGTGATTTTCAAGCAAGGGTTTCTGCATGGTTTTAAGGAAACCATAAATTACCTATTTTGATAGATTTTGTCATAAATAAGGTATTTCGGGAATCCGGGACAAGTCTTTGCAAGGTTTCTAATTCCTATAAAGTCCCTGTATTTTTGGGAAAGTCCTAATAAACTCATTTTCAGATCGGGTACTAACAATTCCATGTTTATATAATGCTTTAGTTGATACATTTGATGTTTGATTGAGTTTGGGATTTATTTGGAATTTATTTTGGTTTTGGTTAAAAATGGTGATTGTGATGAATGTGGGGATTGAAATCTTGTTTGGGGTTGTTAAATGATGTTATTTTGGTCCCTCTTAAGCTTATATGTTGTTTGGGTACCTTGTGAACTTGTTGAAAGTCTTGATTTTGGTTGATTTTTGGAATGGTAATTATTTTGGGTTGTTTTGGTATGAACATGGATGAACCCAGCTGTGAGTTCCGGCCCAGATTCATTCCGGGCGCCCGCCTGTAGTGTTCCGGGCGACCGCCCGTGAGGTCCCAAGCGCCCGCCTACATGGCCAGTTTGTTCGACCAACCTTCTGTCTTTAGTGAGCGCCCGCCTGACCCTTCCTGGGCTCCCGCCCGACCTTGGTTAGGCGCCCGCCCACCCTTGTTTAGGCGCCCGCCCGCCCTTGTCTCCTGGAAATCCCCTTTGTTTGGTTTAGGCTTGGGTGGTATAATAGGTATAGTCTTCGGGTGTCACTCTAACTAGCTTAAATAAACATTGTGGAAATGTTGAAACACTTTTATGATGTGTATTTGATCGGTTCATCTTTTTGGTGATTAATTGGAATGATTCCCTACTTTGGAATCAATGGTTGTTTATCGTGCTAGTATTTTATTACTTAGCCTTTACTTGAAAGTCTAGCTGGTATTTGTGTGTGTTTCGGGCGATGCGAAACATTATGGTGGCACAACCAAGTCCATTATGATGTTGACCATTGTTTTGCCCCATTATTTCCCTCCTCCAGATCGGCTTTGGATGTGAGATGAGCTAGCCCCTTTGTGAGCATTTTAGCTATTGGTTTCGGGCTTTGACTGTGTGTCACTGTCCCCTTATTATTATTGGTTCCGGTACCGGGGGTTTTCTCTTCAAGCTTTCATGCTACTATGAAGATGTTGATTGTTGATTGTTGAAGCTGCATAGCGACCTTTATTTGGTTATATCAGTTGGGAAACCTTGGCTAATATCCTTTGTTAATTGTTTATTTCCGCTGCTATCTGTTAATTGATAAATGCTATGTGCTAAGTGATATTTATTATTGTTTATTGCTTACAGCATCATAACATGTCATGTAGTTGCATTAGTAACTTATTGAGATTTATCTCACCCCTTTTCTTTTATCTTTGTTTTTCCTTAACCCCCCCCCCAGGAGGAAAGGATTAGACTCGCTGATCACGAGGAGGACGTCGCGAGGGTTGAGCTTTTGGGGCAAGTTGTTATCGGTGGGTTTACATTATATAAATGTGTAACCTTTTGGGAATAGTTGTACCAAACTTAACGTCATTAGAATTTGTATATTTTATTATTTTGGGTGTAAGCTTATGGAGCTTACACTAGTTTATATTTTGTTGTTCAAGTTGGATTTCAAAACTTTGTGTTATCATCTTTTGGTATAAAAGGAAATTTTTGTCTTCATTATTTTAGAGTTTATAAGTTTAAGTCGACGTCCAGCTCGCGTACTCCGGGCCCGCGGGGTCGGGGTCGAGACAGGTTTTGCCTCAGAAGCCTTGGCAACCTTTGCCTTGCTTATCTTGGGTTTGACAACTTTCTTACCTTTTCCTTTGGCACTAGCCTTCTTCCCATCATGAACCAAGAGCACGGGAGAACCTTTCTCCACAATCTTCATCTCCGCAGTTTTGAGCATCTCATGCAACTCAGAGAGATTCTTATCCATTCCATGCATGTTATAATTCATCACAAACTGATTATAACTTTTAGGTAATGAATTAAGAATGAGATCCGTGGCTAGCTCCAATGGGATTGGATAGCCCAGTTTCTCAAGATGCTCTACATAACCTTTCATTTTTAGCATATGAGGACTCACTTGTTGCCCTTCATTCACCTTGCAAGAAGTGAATGCAACAATGGTCTTGTACCTCTCTTGCCTAGCTTGCTCTGGAAACATGGCTCTTAACTCCACATCTATCTCATAGGCTTCCAAATGTTCCAAACTTTGTTGGAGTTTTGAGAACATGGTAGCAAGCATGAGACAGCTTACATCTCTAGAATCATTACGATGTTTCTTGTAACTGTCTCTTTCGGTCCTAGGGGCAGTAGGTTCTGGTTCAGCAGGAAGAGGCCCATCGAGAATGTACAACTTATCTTCTTGCCTTAGAACAATTCTTAGGCTACGGATCCAATCCATAAAGTTAGTACCATTCTCTTGGAGCTTATCCTTCTCAAGGATCGATCGCAACGAAACTGATTGAGTGTTGTTAGTCATTATCTACAATTATGCAAAATTTCCAAAATTTAATAAGTACCAATTTTTCATTAAAGAAATACACAATGTATTTTTCAAAAAAAATAAAAATACTCCCATTAAATTATATAACCTTCTCATACATCCAATGTATAATATAATTTAAATGGGTTAAGATCCCGCTTTGATTTAATTTTAAGTCCGCTAAGGCGGATTACACAAAATCAAATTAATTAGGTAGACAACTCTTGTCAATCATATCTCATATGACTCTTAGTTCCTTTTATGAGATTCTTTAAGAAATCCTATTTCAAAAAGCATGTTAAATCTCATCTTTGCCTAAGCTCAAAACTGTTTTGACGCCCAATTAAGTCCACCCATTTTAAACGTATAGTTAATGTGCCTCACTAGGGCGAGCCCACATTATCTATCTTGCTCATACATAAATAAAGTCAATGCATCTCGCTAGGGCAAGTCTACATTAAATTCACCCATGTATTAACAAGTGTTTTAAACATGGCATGGCAATAAAGGACTTAAAACTTTCTTTGAAGGTTCATCACATATAGCATACAACACATTTATGAGCACATAATATAAACATGTTACGCATCAAGTTTAGCCACTAAATTAATCTCCATTAATTTTAGCATAATATTTATGTGTCATTAGTTTCTCTATAATTATGAGGATGAGACTTTTTGAACTTTGGTTATCATCTTCCAAATTAAGACAACAAGAAGTGCGGCCGAAACTAAGCCATAAGGCATCCACAATTTCGCACTAATTCAAGAAACCAAGAAAGTTGTCCATGTGGCCGAAACTAAGCAATAGATGGTCTCGATGAACGTAGGCCAATTACATCCACAATTCCACATGGATCTCCAATCTTTGAATCAAGAACTTTGTTTCTCAATTTTAGCAATTATGAACTCTTCATAATTCTAACTTCGCTTTATCTTTGAAACTTTGATTGCGATCAAGTTTGGGAAACACAATCTCGATGAACATAGATTAGCCATCCAAACCTTGAACCGATCTTAGAATCACAAGATCAAAACAAATAGGAAAATCAAACCCCAAGATCCACACCAAAATCAACTGCCCAAAACCCGCTCCAGATCAGCAGGTCTGGCCGGTATTGTCACTGATTCGGTTGGATCCCATCAAAATTCCAGAATCTGATTCTGATTCTCTGACCAACTGTGCGGCCGCCCAAGAAAATATGTGCAGTCGCCCAAACATGTGCGGTCGCCCCATATTTTCTGTGCAGTCGCACAGTAGCATCAGACAGAATTTTTAAAGTTCGAAAATTTGTCTCAAAATTGTTTTCCCCGATTATTAAAACTTTGATCCAGTCAAAAATTAATAATCAAACAATTCAGAATCCAACATAATTTTTAATGCGATTCAATAGTGAGATTAAAGTTGTAAAACAATAAACCATATAAAATCATATAACACATAAACATCATATATCCAATATTCATATCATGTGAGGCACATAAACAATTTATATACACACAATCTAAGTATTGAAATAATCAACATGAACGGGGCTCTGATACCACTGTTGGGTTTCCAAGTAGCATGCGCAGCGGAAAATAGCATTTAAAATTTAATGAAACCCAAAAGCCCATAGATCCGTTCATATGATTGAATCAAATACTTGCAATATGAATACTAGAAAAAAACTAACCCTTGATGACTTTGACTTTGGTCTTTGATCTTGGTGGAGAAATTGAAGCTTTAATCACGAACAAGTAAGAACACGAACTTTGAAGATGATAAGCTTCACCCTCTAGCGGTATCCACACCTTGAACGAATATCAAGAACACTTGATCTTGGTTGCTAGACCAAAATTGTGAAACACGTTTTCACAATTAATATGAACTATATGGAATTTTATTTGTGTATTATTTTGTTCTTCAATCTAGGATATCCTAGAACAAAATAAAACTCTCTCAAACTCTTTGGAGACTTGCACAAAAGTTATGATATGTTCTGGCTCGAATTTGGCTGTTTATATACAAGTTAGACCTATTCCAAATAGGAAACTTGTGTCTAAACCGGTCCAAAATTCTTTTCCAAATCAAATTAGGAAACCAGTCCCGACATGGTGTGCGGCCGCCCAAAACACCTGTGCGGCCGCACATCTATCTGGAAGGTTTCTTGTACTTTCTGAGCCAAACTGTGCGGCCGCCCAAGCCCTTTTGTGCGGTCGTACACTTTCCCCAGATTTCCTTAATTTCCAAATTCTAATATAGTCCTTATTTAAGATTCGTTCTATTGTGTGTGACCCTCTAGGATTACACTAAGTTGGCAATGGGTTCAAACATGAAACCATAAGATATGATTAGGTTCTAGCAAACCGCCATACCTACCCAAATAGTATAACTAGATACAAGTTCGCATTCCTTTAGAACATGTCATAATCCCTTTGTCCACGATGTCATTGAACACAAGTCATGGTCAACAAGTCAACTTGTTTTGTTCAATACTTTCTCGATTCCGAATATGTTGATAATCCAAATGACATTGATCTAATCAATTCATTTGAGTCTGGCCGAACATTTTCATCAACATCATTCCTACGAGAGGCCTAAGCATGACATCTCTCTGAAGAGGGACAAATCCATTTAGCTTATTACTCTTCCCTACGTGAATCCGATTATGCCAATCATACCCTTTATAACTACTCGGTTAAAGGTATCGTTTGAATATGTCAAACATAATGTTCCTCAAGTGGAAGACTATAATAACTTCATGTCTAAGGATTCGAATGACAAAACTAATATGAGATATATGTACGACATACACCATGACATAAATCTCATACAGCGGGTCATGTCCAGTACCTTGTTGCAAACAAGTACCCATAAATCTAACATGATCATCTCATGATCATTTAGCCTTTATACTAGTGCTTAACAAGTACTAGGGACGGAGATTATTATAAGTAAACATGAACAACAATAATAATCAAAACATCTCTTTATTGATATGAAATAAATGATGACAATTACAACGTTTATTTAACGTGCCTAGGGCACCACTACCAACAAAATGATCCTTTTATAGGTCCTAGTCATTAACCCTTAATGACCTAGGATTCCTAAATCCAGTCACCTTAATTAAGGCAATTCCATATTCACTCAGGAAATCTGGCACGGTCGTGTCCCTTTATTTGGCACGGTCGTGCCAATGGGATCGAACCTGCCAACCTTTCCTCGAATATTGGCACGGTCGTGCTCAGTAATTGGCACGGTCGTGCCTAGCACGGTCGTGCTCAATAACCAGCACGGTCGTGCTGATTGGTTCGAGCCAATCACCCTTTTCCCGACTTTTAGCACGGTCGTGCGTTATGAGCGGCACGGTCGTGTTGAACCATTCAGCACGGTCGTGCCCTTTAAACAGCACGGTCGTGCCAGACCAGAAAACAAGATTTTTCCATAATTCCAATTTAGTCCTTTAGGATTCGTTCTATTCGTGTGTGACCCTCTAGGATTACACTAAGTTGGCAATGGATCCAAACATGATCCCATAAGATATGATTAGGTTCTAGCAAACCGTCATACATACCCAAATAGTGTAACTAGATACAAGTTCGCATTCCTTTTAGAACATGTCATAATCCCTTTTGTCTACGATATCATTGAACACAAGTAATGGTCAAACGGTCAACTTGTTTTGTTCAATACTTCCTCGATTCCGAATATGTTGATAATCCAAATGACATTGATCCAATCAATTCATTTGAGTCCGGCGGAACATTTGAATTCGATTTTGCCAATCATACCCTTTATAACTACCCGGTTAAAGGTAGCGTTTGAATATGTCAAACATAATGTTCATCAAGGGGAAGACTATAATAACTTCATGTCTAAGGATTCAAATGACATAACTAATATGAGATATATGTATAATATAGACCATGACATAAATCTCATACAGCGGGTCATGTCCAGTACCTTGTTCCAAACAAGTACCCATAAATCTAACATGATCATCCCATGATCATTTAGCTTTTATACTAGTGCTTAACAAGTACTAGGGATGGATATTATTATAAGTAAACATGTACAACAATAATAATCAAAACATTTCTTTATTAATATGAAATAAATGATAACAATTACAACGTTTATTACATGTGCCTAGGGCACCACTACCAACAATCTCCCACTTGCCCTAGGCTCAATCTCCCATGTATCTAATACCCATGGACCTAACATGACTATCATGTTTAGCTTGTGGAAGTCCCTTTGTTAGCGGGTCCGCAACATTTTCATCAGTAGGTACTCTGCATATGTTCACGTCTCCCCTATCAATGATTTCTCGAATGATATGAAAATGTCTAATATGTGTTTGGATTTCTGATGTGCCCTTGGTTCCTTTGCTTGAGCAATAGCACCATTATTATCGCAATAAAGGTCTGTTGGATTAGCAATACTAGGAACCACTTCAAGTTCAGTAATGAACTTCTTAATCCAAACAGCTTCCTTTGCAGCATCCGTTGCAGCAATATACTCGGCTTCAATTGTAGAATCAGCGGTTGTACTTTGCTTGGAACTTTTCCAGCGTACAGCTCCACCATTTAACATAAACACAAAACCCGATTGCGATCGACTGTCATCTTTGTCAGTTTTGGAAGCTTGCATCCGTGTAAGCACTTACAACGAGATCATCTTCCATTCCTCTATAGACCAAAAACGAATCTTTAGTCCTTCTCAAGTACTTAAGAATCACCTTAACAGCCATCCAGTGATTTTCACTAGGGTCGGATTGATATCTACTCGTCATGCTCAAAGCATAAGATACATCCGGTCTAGTACATATCTTGGCATACATGATGGACCCAATTACCGAGGCATATGGAACATCATTCATTTTCTTACGCTCATCGTTTATCTTAGGGCATTGAGTCTTGCTTAGAGAAACTCCATGTAATACTAGTAAGGTTCCTCTCTTAGAATTTTCCATGCAGAATCTTCTAATGACCTTGTCAATGTATGTACTTTGGCTTAAACCAATTAGCTTCCTTGATCTATCTCTATAGATCTTGATGCCAAGTATATATGTGGCTTCACCCATATCTTTCTTTACGAAGTACTTTTCTAACCAAGTCTTTACAAACTGAAGTGTAGGAATGTCTTTTCCAATGAGCAATATGTCATCCACAATAAGATAAGGTATAGCACTATGCTCCCACTAATCTTCTTGTATACACAAGGTTCATCTTCGTTCTTGATGAAGCCAAACTCTTTGACCGATTCATCAAAACGGAGATTCCAACTCCTATAAGCTTGCTTTAATCCATAGATGGATCTCTGCAGTTTACATACCTTAGATTTCTATTCAAAACCTTCTGGTTGTGTCATATATACATCCTCTTGTAGTTTTCCATTTAGGAAAGCGGTTTTGACATCCATTTGCCATATTTCATAGTCATGATATACGGCAATGGCAAGCAAAATTCTTATAGACTTCATCATTGCTACGGGTGAAAAGGTTTCATCATAGTCAATACCATGAACTTGCCTATAACCTTTCGCTACAAGTGTAGCTTTGTAAGTATGCACATTCCCATCCATGTCAGTCTTCTTCTTGAAGACACATTTGCATCATATGGTTTTAACAGGTGCATCAATCAAATTCCAAACTTGATTATCTTGCATGGATTGTAATTCGGATTCCATGGCTCCAAGCCACTTATCCGAATCAGGAGAAGACATCGCCTCTTGGTAGGTGGTCGGTTCATCATTCTCAACGATTTCCACCTCATTACTATCCGTTACGAGAAATCCATATCTCTCGGGCTCGGATTGTAACCTACCAGATCTGCGAGTTACTTGTGTATTTTGAACAGGTTCCACAATTCCTTGTGGTTCTTGTTCCCGTTCCACTATCGGTTCAATGTCATTTTCTGGGTCTTGAATTTCTTCAATATTTATTTTACTCCCACTGATTTCTTTGGAGAGAAACTGTTTTTCTAGAAAGACACCAGTTCGGGCAACAAACACTTTGTTGTCCTCTCGGTTGTAAAAGTAATATCCTTTAGTTTCCTTAGGATATCCCACGAAAATACATTTATCAGATTTGTGTGCTAGTTTCTCGGAGACAAGTCTTTTGACAAAAGCTTCGCAGCCCCAAATCCTCATGAAAGACAAACTAGGTTTCTTTCCGCTCCACATCTCATATGGAGTCTTTGGAACCGATTTAGTTGGAACTTGATTTAGTGTTAGAGCAGCGGTTTCTAGAGCGTAACCCCAAAAGGATAAAGAAAGATCAACTCGACTCATCATTGATCGAACCATGTCCAACAAGGTCCGATTCCTCCTCTCAGACACACCATTCCATTGTGGTGTTCCGTGTTGAGTCAATTGTGAAACTATTCCACAATTCTTTAGATGATCATCGAATTCACGACTCAAGTATTCTCCACCTCGATCCGATCGAAGTGCCTTAATACTTTTGCCAAGTTGTTTTTCTACTTCATTTTGAATTATTCTAAATATCTCAAATGCTTCACTTTTATGTTTCATTAGGTAAACATACTGAAATCTACTATAATCATCAGTGAAGGTTATGAAGTATTGAAATCCTCCCCTAGCATTGCTACTTAATAGTTCGCATACATCGGAATGTATCAGCCCCAATAAGTCGCTTGCCCTTTCACCTAGCTTTGTAAAAGGTGTCTTAGTCATTTTTCCAGGAAGACACGACTCACAGGTATCATATGACTCAAGATCACATGAGCCCAAAAGACCGTCTCCATGGAGTTTTGAGATACGCTTCTCATTAATATGACCAAGACGGCAATGCCACAAATAAGAATGATTTACATCATCAAGTTTAGATTACTTATTTATGTGATAAACATTTTCATTATTTTCATTCTTGACATCCAAGACATAAAGGCCATTAAATGAATTAGCAATACCATAAAGCACATCATTTAAATAAATAGAAAATCTCTTATTCTCAATAAGAAATTTAAAACCTTCATTATCCAAACAAGAAATTGAAATAATATTTCTACTTAAATCCGGTACATAATAGAAATTGTTCAAAACAAGTATTAAACTGGAAGATAAAGTGACTTCATAAGTCCTTACGGCTAATGCAGCAACTCTTGCTCCATTCCCCACGCGTAGGTCTACTTCACCCTCTTTAAGTAGTCTCCTATTATTTAGTCCCTGCACATTTAAACAAATGTGAGAACCACATCCGGTATCCAATACCCAAGAATCAGTGGTAGAAAGGAGAATATCTATCACATAGATACCTGAAGTCGACGCAGCCTTACTGCCCTTCTTCTTCTTTTGTTCTTCTAAAAAGGCCTTGCAATTACGTTTCCAATGACCAATTTCTTGACAATGGAAACAAATTGCATCCTTTTGTGTATCGGGTTTTGCCTCAGAAGCCTTGGCAACCTTTGCCTTGCTTATCTTGGGTTTGACAACCTTTGCCTTACCATTTCCTTTGGCACTAGCCTTCTTCCCATCATGAACCAAGAGCACAGGAGAACCTTTCTCCACAATCCTCATCTCCGCAGTTTTAAGCATCCCATGCAACTCGGAGAGATTCTTATCCATTCCATGCATGTTATAATTCATCACAAACTGATTATAACTTTTAGGCAATGAATTAAGAATGATATCCATGGCTAGCTCCAATGGGATTGGATAGCTAAGTTTCTCAAGATGCTCTACATAGCTGTTGGGTATGCTTATTATAAACCACTCCTATTACCTTAATTTGATTGATCCCATAACCTAATTTTACTCTTTGTGGACTTTAGGATATATTGTAAGAAGTGTTAAAACTTCATTTTTAGAATAGTCCACCTTGATAGTATAGGCTTTAGATTGATAGGCTGAAAATTTTCTAAGTCTGGAAAAATGAGGTAGGTCCATTGCCTACCGCATGTAACCTACCGCATGACCAAGATGCCGCATTCTCTATGCTTGCCGCAGATAACCTTGCCGCATGGTTTCATCCTACCGCGTGAATCTCTACCGCATGGAACCATGGTTGAAACTCAAGTTGGTTCAAACTTAACCATGGTCACACTTATGTCTTTACCTTGGTTAGTTTTGAACGTTGCAAATTCAAATTTCTAATTTGAATACAACTGTCATCATAGTACAGTTGGACCACCATGACTCTGCAACAAAAGGACAACTCAGACTGAGCTCCAATTAGACTTCAACAGCTCATTGTCCTTCAACTTGGACCCCAAGTATTTCTAACGGCTAGTTTCTCCATCAAGGCTATAAATAAACCTTGAATTCTTCATTGAAGATAAGCTGAGATTCTAAGAGAGAAATTGCTGTTGAAATTCTTGGTGATTGAAGATCATACTCAAGATTTCCAGAATCCTTTGAATCTTCAAGCACTCAACCTTCAAGTCTTCAACAAATCTCCAGCAACCTTCAAGATCAAATCTCAAGCCTCTCAACACAAGATTCATCAGGCTCTAAAATCATATAGATTTCAAAGAGCTCTTGATTCTTACACACACACTTACCCCGATTGATCAATCACATAGATTGAATCATTAGGGATACACTGGTCTAAGTCTAGGATTGTTCTTCATAGAAAATAGGAGTTAATTCAGTTCTTCATCTTTGTAATCTGTACTCGAGAATTAATACATCCTCCATTCAAAATCCAAGACTGACCATCTTGGTAAAGGACGTAGATCTTTTAACAGATCGAACCTTTCCAAATCATCGTGTCATTTACTTACTGCACTTTACCTTTCTGCAAATTTACTTATTGTTCATCTTGTTCATATTGCTCTTCACTTGTTCATATTAATTTTGTTTGTCTTTCAGTGTTTGATCTTTCAGATTTAAGAACAAGTGTGAATTGTGTTTGTTTGTCTACCTCATTGCCTAAGTTAAAATCTGACTAACTTATCATTTGCCAAAAATCTCTAAGACACAAATTTTCAATCTTTCAACCTACCTCACCTTAACCTACCGCAATACTACCTACCGCATATACATCTACCGCACTACCTACCGCAAAAACAAACCTACCGCATTAAACTTATCAAAACCAACTCTTAACTTGTTTCAACGAAAACTTCCGCTGTGCATTTTATACTTGACCGTGTGGTTTTTATCTACCGCAAAATTCAAGTGTAAGCATAAAGGTTGAATTTTGAAAAAGGGTTGAAATTTTAAATAGGCTATTCACCCCCCCCCTCTAGCCTCTTTTCATACCCTTGTTGTGTCTCTGGGACCAACAATAGCCTTTCATTTTAAGCATGTGAGGACTCACTTGTAGCTCTTCATTCATTTTGCAAGAAGTGAATGCAACAATGGTCTTGTACCTCTCTTGCCTAGCTTGCTCTTGAAACATGGCTCTTAACTCCACGTCTATCTCATAGGCTTCCAAATGTTCCAAACTTTATTGGAGTTTTGAGCACATAGTAGCAAGCATGAGACAACTTACATCTCTAGAATCATTACGATGTTTCTTATAACTGTCTCTTTCTGCCCTAGGGGCAGTGGGTTCTGGTTCAACATGAAGAGGCCCATCGAGAATGTACAACTTATCTTCTTGCCTAAGAACAATTCTTAGGCTACGGATCCAATCCATTAAGTTCCTACCATTCTCTTGGAGCTTATCCTTCTCAAGGATCGATCGCAGCGAAATTGATTGAGTGTTGTTAGTCATTATCTACAATTATGCAAAATTTTCAAAATTTAATAAGTACCAGTTTCATTAAAGAAATAAACAATGTATTTTTCCAAAAAATACTCCCACTAAATTATATAACCTTCTTATACATCCAATGTATAATATAATTTTAATGGGTTAAGATCCAACTTTAATTTAATTTCAAGTCCGCTAAGGCGGATTACACAAAATCAAATTAATTAGGTAGATAACTCTTGTCAATCATATCTCATATGACTCTTAGTTCCTTTTATGAGATTCTTTAAGAAATTCAATTTCAAAAAGCATGTTAAATCTCATCTTTTCCTAGGCCCAAAACTGTTTTGACGCCTAATTAAGTCCAACCATTTTAAACGTATAGTTAATGTGCCTCGCTAGGGCGTACCTACATTATCTATCTTGATCATACATAAATAAAGTCAATGCATCTCGCTAGGGCGAATCTACATTAAAATCACCCATGTACTAACAAGTGTTTTAATCATTGCATGGCAATTAAGGACTTAAAACTTTCTTTGAAGGTTCATTACATATAGAATACAACACATTTATGAGCACATAATATAAACATGTTACGCATCAAGTTTAGCCACTAAATTAATCTCCATTAATTTAAGCATAATATTTATGTGTCATTTAGTTCTCTATAATTATAAGGATAAGACTTATTTGAACTTTGGTTATCATCTCCAAATCAAGATAACAAGAAGTGCGGCCGAAACTAAGCCATAAGGCATCCACAATTCCGCACTAATTCAAGAAACCAAGAAACTAGTCCATGTGGCCGAAACTAAGCAATAGATGGTCTCGATGAACGTAGGCCAATTGCATCCACAATTCCACATGTCTCCAATCTTTGAATCAAGAACTTTGTTTCTTAATTTTAGCAATTATGAACTCTTCATAATTCTAACTTCGTTTTATATTTGAAACTTTGATTGCGATCAAATTTGGGAAACACAATCTCGATGAACGTAGATTAGCCATCCAAACTTTGATCCAATCTTAGAATCACAAGACTAAACAAATAGGAAAATTAAACCCAAGATCCACACCCAAAACCCAAACCCCACCCCCGCGCCAAACCCTAGGTCCGGGCGGGTCAAGGCATGGGTCCGGTCGGACCCCTTGCGAAAAATCAAAATTTTTAAAGTTCCAAAATTTATCTCAAAATTGTTTTCCCGATTCAATTAGGATTTGGTATTCTTGGTGATCCAATCACTATGATCATCAAAACATTGAATAAACTATTTATTCTTGAATCCTTTGAATATCAAAACTTTGATCCAATAAAAAATTGATAATCCAAACAATTTTAAATCCACCATAATTTTTATTGCGATTGAACAGTGCGATTAAAGTTTATAAAACAATAAACCACTTAAAATCATATAACACATAAACATCATAATCCAATATTCATATCATGCTAGGCACATAAACAATTTATATACACACAACATGATCTTAGTATTGAAATAATCAACATGAACGGGGCTCTGATACCACTGTTGGGTTTCGTAGTAACATGCGCAGCGAAATAAGCATTTAAAATTTTAATGAAACCCAAAGCCCATAGATCCATTCATATGATTATATCAAATACTTGCAATATGAATACTAGAATACTAACCCTTGGTGACTTTGAATTTTAGCCTTTGATCTTGGTGGAAACTTGAAGCTTGATCACGAAAGCAAGAACACGAACTTTGAAGATGATAAGCTTCACCCTCTAGCGGTATCCACACCACGAACGAATATCAAGGAACTTCTTGATCTTGGTTGCTAGACCAAAATTATGAAACACACTTTCACAATTATTTTTGACTATATGGAATTATGAATTTCTTGATCTAATCAAGAATATTCTTCTCTCAATGAACCAGGAACTACTTGCTTAATGGCTGGTGAAAAGATCTTTTATAGGTCCTAGTCATTAACCCTTAATGACCTAGGATTCTTAAATCCCGACACCTTAATTAAGGCAATTCCATATTCACTCAGGAAATCTGGCACGGTCGTGTCCCTTTATTTGGCACGGTCATGCCAATGGGATCGAACCTGCCAACCTTTCCTCAGATATTGGCACGGTCGTGCTCAGTAATTGGCACGGTCGTGCTCAATAACCAGCACTGTCGTGCTGATTGGTTCGAGCCAATCACCCTTTTCCCGACTTTTGGCACGGTTGTGCGTTATGAGCAGCACGGTCGTGCTGAACCATTCAGCACGGTCGTGCCAGACCAGAAAACAAGATTTTTTCATAATTCAAATTTAGTCCTTTAGGATTCGTTCTATTCGTGTCTGACCCTCTAGGATTACACTAAGTTGGCAATGGGTCCAAACATGATCCCATAAGATATGATTAGGTTCTACCAAACTGTCATACCTACCCAAATAGTGTAACTAGATACAAGTTCGCATTCCTTTTAGAACATGTCACAATCCCTTTGTCTACGATGTCATTGAACACAAGTCATGGTCAAACGGTCAACTTGTTTTGTTCATTTCTTTCTCGATTCCGAATATGTTGATAATACAAATGACATTGATCCAATCAATTCATTTGAGTCTGGCCGAACATTTTCATCAACATCATTCCTACGAGAGGCCTAAGCTTGACATCTCTCCGAAAAGGGACAAATCCATTTAGCTTATTATTCTTCCCTACGTGAATTCGATTATGCTAATCATACCCTTTATAACTACCCGGTTAAAGGTAGCGTTTGAATATGTCAAACATAATGTTCATCAAGTAGATGGCTATAATAACTTCATGTCTAAGGATTCAAATGACATAACTAATATGAGATATATGTACGACACAGACCATGACATAAATCTCATACAGCGGGTCATGTCCAGTACCCTGTTCCAAACAAGTACCCATAAATCTAACATGATCATCCCATGATAATTTAGCTTTTATACTAGTGCTTAACAAGTACTAGGGATGGAGATTATTATAAGTAAACATGAACAACAATAATAATAAAAACATTTTTTTATTAATATGAAATAAATGATAACAATTACAATGTTTATTAAACGTGCCTAGGGAACCACTACCAACACGATGGACAACACTTCGTCGACCTTAAAAAGTTCTTTGAAAGGTTGAGACACTACAAGATGATACTTAATCCGGCCAAGTGCACATTTGGGGTAGTGAAAGGAAAAGTCCTAGGGTACATGGTCACCGAGCGTGGTATAGAAGCGGATCCCGCTAAGATCAAAGCCATCATTGACATGTCTCCACCTAAGACGCAAAAATAAGTCAAGGGATTTATGGGTCGCCTTCAGTACATTAGTCGTTTCATTAATCAACTCACAACGATGTGCGAGCCCATTTTTAAGCTCCTCAAGAAGAACGCATCCCTAGAATGGACCGAAGAATGCCAAGAGCCTTCGAAAAAGTCAAAGAGTACTTAGTGAATCCCCCAGTGTTGGTCCCACCACATAAAGAGAAACCATTGACATTGTACCTCACAGTCAATGATACTGCATTAGGGGCTATGCTAGCACAAGAGCAACCCGATTCAAAGAAAGAAAATTCCGTATACTTTGTCAGCCGTCACTTCCAAGGGGCTGAATTGAATTACTTTGCATTAGAAAAGTCGTGTGCTGCACTGGTATTGTTGGCTGAGAGATTAAAGCCATACATGGAAGCGTTTCCTGTACAACTGATTGCCCGAATGGACCCAATGAAATACATCTTCGAGAAGTCGCATGTCTCCTCTAGAATAGCCAAGTGGTACTTTATGCTCGCGGGGTACGATATCACTTACATCACACAAACATCCGTGAGAGGAAGAGTCTTCGCGGATCATTTAGCCGAATTTCCATCTGATGAAGTGAAGGGGGAAGACCCGCGATTCCTTGACGAGGACATTATGGCAATAGCAAAAAATAAGTGGCAATTATTTTTCAATGGCGCAGCCAATAAATGGGGAGATGGCATTAGCATGTTACTAGTAGATCCCTCAGATTTCTACACTCCACTCGCAATCCGCCCTGACTTTGAGGCCACTAACAATATTGCCGAGTATGAAGCTTGCATAGTGGGGCTTGAAGAAGCTTTAGAAAGAAATGTGACCGACTAAAGGTGTACGAGGATTCACAACTCATAATCTATCAGTCACTCTAGAAGTGGAAGGTAAAAGATTCTACACTCCAGAAATATAACGACCATCTCCAAGACTTGGTCAAACAGTTCAAAGAGGTAACTTTATACTCTCTTCCTAGAGATAAGAACCGTTTAGCAGACTCGCTAGCCATGCTAGCATCACTTGTAGAGATTCCCGAATGGACTGAGGTTAAAACCTTCAAAGTCACAAGACGAACGACTCCTGCTTATTACTCAATCATAGACCTGCACGACTGCAAAGAAGAGTGTGGCTCTGTCTCCGTAAATACCTTGGACGATAAACCTTGGTATTATGATGTATGGAGTTTCCTCCTAGACGGAACATTTCCATCAGACGTATCACCTAAAGCGAAGATAGCCCTCAAATGGTTTGCCGCCCAATTCATTATTATAGGTGATCGCCTTTATAAGAAACACCACAAGCAGTGTCTACTCTGTGCCGATGAGCACGAAGCCGTAGAAGTCATGGACCAAGTCCATCAAGGAGTATGTGGAACCCACATGAATGGCAATATGCTAGCAAAGAAAGTCATCCGACTAGGGTACTATTGGGCTACAATGGAAGCTGACTGCACCGACATGGTTAAGAAATGCCATAAGTTCCAGGTACATGCCAACTTGCAACACGCACCACCGTCCGTGTTATACCCCATGATATCCCCTTGGCCCTTTTCTACATGGGGAATAGACGTCATTGGCAAAGTCTCACCGACATGTCATAATGGGCACTCATTCGTATTGGTCGCCATCGATTACTTCACTAAATGGATCGAGGCTCAATCCTACAATGTCTTAAATGCCAGAAAGGTGGCTGAGTTCATTAAGACCAACCTCATATGCCGATATGGGGTACCTCATGAGATGATATCTGATAATGGCTCACACTTTGAGAAAGAATGCGACCAACTATTTGCAGATTACAAGATAGAGAGACATCAGTCGTCACCATACCGACCACATACCAATGGAGCAGTCGAAGCTGCTAACAAGAGCGTTGAGACCATCGTTAGAAAAATGTCTAAGACTGGCAGAGACTGGCCCGACAAGCTACCTTTTGCACTCTGGGGCTACCGCACTTCAATCCGTACTGCCACCGGTGAAACTCCCTACGCCCTAGCCTATGGGATGGAAGCAGTGCTACCAATCGAATTAGAAGTACCATCACTAAGGGTTCTCCTAGAAAACCAAGTGAATGAAGTCGCATGGTTAGATGGACGTTATGAACAACTAGCCCTGCTAGATGAACGATGACTTCGAGCCGCCGAGCATATCCAAGCGTATCAACGGAGAATGGCCCGAGCATTCAATAAGAAAGTCAAGTTCAGAAACATCAAAGAAGGGGACCTTGTCCTACGTGAACATCGTCCTGGACCATTCAATCCCATGGGAAAGTGGGGACCAAGATGGATAGGCCCTTACATAGTCAAGAAGGTATTCTCCGGAGGAGCGGTACAACTCGCAGACCTTGATGGAGATCAACTGTCGAAGCCCATCAACATGGACAAGCTGAAGAAGTACTATTCATAGATCCATCCCCTATTTCAAAAAAAAAAAAAAAGAGAAAGCTCGCTAGGTTGAAAACCCGCAAAGGGAGGCCTAGGCAAAAATTAGAGCAGAGAGCACGAGAAAAGAAGCCCGCTAGATTGAAAACCTGAAAAGGCGGTCTAGGCAAAAATCAGGGTATGTTTAAAAAAAATATATATATATATATAGGGGACAGTCACATATTTCTCTCTTTCTTAAACAAGAACTACGATGACCTGAGCTCCTTATTTAATTGATGTAAAAGGAGAACGTAGGCAGCCTTTTGGTCCGGTCTATTCAATATATAAAATCAAAATCTTGTCTTCTTATTAATTGAATGCATTTCAAGAAAGCAATAAGAAAATTTCTAACATGAATACCAACTTGTAAAAGAAAAATAAATAAAATACTAAAAATCTAAACATTGACCTATCTATGGCAATCCCTCGATACTCCTAAGGATCTATTTCTTCCTTGACTTAGTAGGAGCTTGACCACAATCCGCCTTGTCATTCCTCTTCCTCTTGTGCAAAGGTATCTCGAAACCGGGAGGAACATCAAGTCGACTGAACACCGAGGGAGTCAGTCTCGCAAACACATGAGGCCTATCAAGAGCATGTGTTAGGCCCAACTGGTAGGAAAATAGGCTAGAGGGGGGGGTGAATAGCCTTTTTAAAACTTTTTCAGAAGAAACACTTTATAAAAGCAAAGTCACTTATCAGTTTGCAAACTATTATCCGTAAGCGCAGCGGAGAAGATATGACTTAGTTTGACTCACACAAAACAGTTTATAAAAAGGTTTTGAGAGCTTGATTTAACACAAAGTGATTTCACAAAGTTCAATGCAGTTTCAAGAGATTGGTAAATAGAAATTACAATGAATCAGTAAGAACAAGTACGATCTGCCGGTGATAGAGTTCCAACTGGCAAAGACAAAATAAGTAACAGGGGACACAAGTATTTGGAGAGGTTCACAGTGTAAATACTGCTGCGTCCTCTACCAAGTTTGGTCAGATCTTGGATTTAGGTTAAGAGCACTGTTAGATATCCCTAGTCTATTACAAGAGCGGCTTTGCCAAAAACAAAGACTAAATTCTAGAGATCACTAATGGATCATAATACAAATCTGACCAAGTGGTTTTGAGCGGCAAGTCCAAGAGAACTTATCTCACTCAGGTGGGTGTGTGAGTAACTCAAGCAACGTATTCCTTAGAATAATCTAGTTTGGGAATACTTACAATGTTGATGAGTTTGTGCACAAGTGTATATCCCAATAAATGATCTAATGATTATCTGGACATAATGTTTGAGCTTCAATGAATGCTCTAAACAATCAACTCTCTTCAATGCACTAAAATCACCAAACTTCTTCAATGCACTAAGTCTTCTATTTATAAGAGGAGTGAATGTCTTGAGTCTTGTAGAAGAAGGCTTGCAATTTGAATATCCAGCTGGGTGGTTGAGGAGCATTAAATGCGGTATCTTCAGCATTAATGGCGAAGATATGGTGTACACGCATGCTTGGAAAAGTCTGATGGGTAAAGACCCCTTTGTCTCAACCAGTTACCTGCAAAAAGCAAGTAGAGACAGAGTAAAGCTAAAAGGTAGCTCGGTGTCAGACGGCGCAGTGATCATGACAGAGTAGATAAACTACTTTTAGATAAGACAGTACAAAAAGAACAAAGACAATCGGTAAGGTTGTTTTTTAAGGTAGAACGATGAAACCTGACAACCGGTAAAGTACAGACTGTCCTTGCTGATTGATGAGTCAAACTGAGAAGTAAGTTTATCGGCAATTTGAATGCTGGCGTTAATCAGCAACTTAGTGTTGGCTTGCCGATTTGCTTCCTCTAGCTGGTTTGCCTTGTTTGAAGAGTTGTTATACACCTGTGCTGGTCACAAAGAATCCTAAGGATACCTTACAAAGGTTCTAATAGAATTGGGGGATCCTACGTGACGGGATTAAGCAATTCTATGTCCTAAACATATGTTTGAACAACAATCTCCTCCTAATTGCTTAAGTCCAATCACCCTATCCAAGAACATCTATCTTAGCTTAGTAAAAGAATGTATAAGGAATGTCTATTTATTATCATTCCCTAAGACAAGTCACACTCTAGATGTTTTAAACAAAAAAATTACAATAACATAGATAGAGAAAAAGAAAATGGATTGCTGATTCAATGATCAGCAGAGGAATAATGATCTGCAAAACAAAGTTAGTATGAAGAGCAGTACAAATAATATAAGAACATAACAAAATATAAGCATACACAAAAATAGAATGTTAGCAAAGAGTTTGTTGGATATATCTTTAAAGATCTTCAGGATATCTATATCATTGGCTACATTGACTCAAGACACGGGAGGGTCTTCTTGCTGGTCAGCAGCCTTTGATGTAGATCCAGTACACTTGGACTTCTTCTTTGCTCTGGCAGCCTCTTTGTCAGCTTTCCTCTTTTGTCTTCTCTGTACACTTTCCCAAAGATTCATAAAGCGTCATCAGTCGGTCCTCTCTATCAGCAAGAAGCTCCTTTAAGTCTTTGATTCTTCGATTTTCCTCCTCCTGATTGGACTTAAGGATCTTTTTAGGAAGGTCTTCATGGATGCGGTTTAACTTGTCCCTTAGGAAGAGGCCAGTATCGCCCAGATTAGAACGAGTAACAGGCACTTATAGATCCTCAGTATCCCTTCAAGATGACTGAAGTATTCATACATACTATTCAGTACCACGGGCTTCGTAAGACCAAGAGAAGAATGCACCAGAAAGGAAGGAATAAAATCCTCATTGATTAGGTCGGCATCTTCAATAAGACCATCAGGATTAAGCACAGACAACTCATCATCGGAAGATAGAACAATCAGTAATGGAGAAGCTGGCATTGGAACATGAGTAGAAGGTAGAGGCAAGGGCGGAGCTTGTTGAAGAAAATTATCATAAGAAGCATCGGCATCAGCATGAAGAAATGCATCCGGAACAGAGGTGGAAGCAATAAGGTCGGCAGTAAATACATCGTCACGGGGAATCAGCATTGGAAAATCAGGATGAATAACAATAGCACGATCCTCCGGCAAAAAGAACCATTGTCTTCCATTGACAGAAAGATAGCCATAAGCAAATTAAGGCAAGCGCGACCTTGAAGGATCATAATCATTAACATGGCATTCATCAGCCTAGAGGTATAGACTAAATGATCAGCACGCTGGCGAGGATGAAACAACGGCAAAGTCAGTGCAACAGCGGCAGATTTGACCAAGAATAGTAGACCATGAGAATCAGTAGCCCTGAATTCAAGTATATCATGAAGTTCGTCGTTGATCATCAAGCATCTTCTTATCGACCCATTCGTGACGATGCAAACCTCCTTAGGAGAGGGACCAGGCAAGTGGATTTTGCCTCCAACCTTTATCTTCCCAGGCAAGCAGTGAAGAGGATCATAGACAGGTTTATTCACTTTGAGCTTTGACACCCGGGGAGACTTCCCTTTCTTCCTTCTGAAATCTGGTTTAATCCAGGGCATAAAAACCAAGCCTTCATTAGCTGATGAACCATCAAGGAAATTAAGTTTGGTGTAATGGGGATGTTCTTTATCGAAGGGAGAAGTAATTCTCTGAAGTGTAGATCAGAAAGACAAGATTGGTTGATGAAGAGGAAACAACTGTTGGCCAAAACTGTTTGAATGAATAGAGATGCTGGTTGTGTACCAGTTAGAACTCATTATCTCCTTGGCATGAAGCTCACAGTTGTACTCAGGAGGTGGAGCAGAATCAGCTTCAACAGCAACAGGTTGCACTTCATTCATAAGAACTGGTAACTCCACATATCAGCAGGATCTATCTCATCTGCACTTTATTCATCAGCAGCAGCAGCATGGTCAGCAACTGGTTGTACTTCATCAGCAACAACCGGTTGTGCCTCAGGAGCAGTTAAAAATAAAGGTTCCTCAGGAGCAAATAAAGCACCCTGAAGTTCCTCAAGCTGCAGATCAGCAGCAATCATTGCATCAAGAGCAGTAGTGTTGTCAGTAGCTCCTCCTCCCAACTCAACAACCTCTCTCAAACCAGTAGACTCAACCAGAATCACATCAGCAGAAGAGATAGGAGTTTGAACAATCTGAGTGTCTAAAATTTTCTCAGAGACTTTATCAGTAGAGGCAAGAATAATTTGAGTGTCAGCAGTTGGCTCAGTATTATGAGTGTCTGAAGTTGGCTCATCAGCAAGGTTTTCATCAGCACTTGCTCCTCCTAAAATTGGCAACTCTTCATCAGCAACTTCATCAGTAACATGAGTGTCTGTAGTTTGCTCAAGTGATGCAAGCTGGTCTTCTTCCCTTAAAACTTTTGTAGTCAGAGGTTGAGTTTCCATAGTTTCCTCAACAACTTCATCAGCAGTACTGGTTCCATCAGTAGGTTGAGTGTCTGAAGTTTTCTCAACAATCTGTTCAATAGATTTATCAGCAGAGCCACGCTCAGAGCCATCACTAGCTAGTACTGAGTCGGCAAATGCTTCAGCAGATGACACAGAGGTAGGAGCAGCAGCTATTTGAACTTAATCAGAAGAGGGATTTTTAAAGACTATGCTTATCGGCATTTTGTCCAATTCATTGATTGAGTCAGAAGAAGTGAGAGTGTCACCAGCAGCCTTGTGAGCGTAAACAAAGTCAGCAACATCAACAGAGCTACTGGGAGAAGGAATTGGAGTGACTGCTGGTTGCTCGGTGGGAGTTCTGGAAAGAAATGCTGCAGATTCTTGATCAAATCAATGGTGGCTTTCTTTACTTTCTGCAAGAACTGATCAGCAAGATGACCAGCAGAGATGGTTTCACTATCATTGTAGATCAGTAAATCATCATTATCTTTTGGTCTTGTAGATACCTCGGGGGAAGCCACGGCTGTAGGCTATGAGCGCGTGAGTTGTCCTAGGATGTCTAACTTGATTTTAGATTGTTTAGAGTCGCCACCTATGTTTTGAGGAACATAAGAAAAACCTATTGATAATAGGTTAAATTTGATTACGAAAACAGAGATTCTTTGTTTTGAGGTTCGGGGTTTAGATTACGAGATGGGAAGTACCAAAACACCCATCTCGCCCAAATAAAGTTGGTCTTGCTTGATCAAAATCTACATGAATGAAAATGTTCTTCTTCTTCTTCTTTAAATGATAAAAAGGGGGTTTAAAATAGAGTTTGGAATGTAGGAGATAACTCCTTAACCAACCTCAATGAGATGAGGTGATTAGAGTCATGTCCCAAAATGATTTGGGTGATTGCACATTTGATTAGAGTAAAAGAGAGAGAGGAGATGAAGTAGAAAAGAAAGGAAAAGTTGGACTTTTACCTACAATTTGAAGAACTTCAAATATTGCTTGATGAGATCCTTGGAGAACCTTTAGAAAGTGGTTTTGGTATAGTTTTTGTAAGTTCAATCTTCGGTCCTTGAAAATGGAGGTAAAGGGAGGTTTTTATAGGTGAAAGAGAGGTGTTTTTGGTGCCAAAACTCAGTCACCAAGAAATCCTTCCCGAGCAAAATCCTGTAAATTGAGCAAGGGAGAGAATCCTGGCCAAAAATCTGTAACTGACGCCCAGAGGCGCGCGCTTCCTGCCTTGGGGGCAGGAGGCGCGCGCGCCTGGCTCCTCCTGTCGGAGGCGCGCGACTCAGAGAAGGCAATTTTGACAGAATGGACTAGAAAGTCAGCCCTGTTATTCAGTTTAGTCCCTGGACTTAACGAAGTCAGTCAGGAACTTAATGGAAGTGACAGAAACTAACGAGAAACACTTAAAATGGGGAGAAACACAAGATCAAATGTGCAATCGGGGTGAGCGGTCCAAGGCGGGGTGTCTACAGAGTCCTTTGGCGACGTGGATTGCAAAGCAAAACGCGTCGACGAAAGTTAAAAAACACCCGCCGAGGACATCACCAAGAAAAAGCAAAGACTCGATGAAAGCAGGAATTTGAAATTGCGAGAGGTAGTGGTGCGCTCCCTGTGTGAGCAGCTTTTGTTGATAGAGGGGGTGGCATGATTTGTTAGGTGAACCTGCCGGCTGAATATGTTGAATGAGGCCGTTAGTGAACCTTTAAGGAGGCCGTTAGTGAACCCTTGAGGAGGCCGTTAGTGAACCTTTGAGGACGAATCCGTTAGTAAAATCTGTTGATGAGGCCGTTGGTGAACCTTTAGAGAGGCCGTTAGTGAACCTTTGGAGAGGCCGTTAGTGAACCTTTGAAGAGGCCGTTAGTGAACCTTTGAGGACGAATCCGTTAGTGAAATCCGTTGATGAGGCCGTTAGTGAACCTTTGGAGAGGCCGTTAGTGAACCTTTGAGGAGGCCGTTAGTGAACCTTTGGAGAGGCCGTTAGTGAACCTTTGAAGAGGCCGTTAGTGAACCTTTGAGGACGAATCCGTTAGTGAAATCCGTTGATGAGGCCGTTAGTGAACCTTTGAAGAGGCCGTTAGTGAACCTTTGGAGAGGCCGTTCGTGAACCTTTGAGGAGGCCATTAGTGAACCTTTGAGGAGGTCGTTAGTGAACCTTTGAGGACGAATCCGTTAGTGAAATCCGTTGATGAGGCCGTTAGTGAACCTTTGAAGAGGTCGTTAGTGAACCTTTGAGGACGAATCCATTGGTGAAATCCGTTGATGAGGCCGTTAGTGAACCTTTGAGGAGGCCGTTAGTGAACCTTTGAAGAGGCCGTTAGTGAACCTTTGAGGACGAATCCGTTAGTGAAATCCGTTGATGAGGCCGTTAGTGAACCTTTGGAGAGGCCGTTAGTGAACCTTTTAAGAGGCCGTTAGTGAACCTTTGAGGAGGCCGTTAGTGAACCTTTTAAGAGGCCGTTAGTGAACCTTTGAGGACGAATCCGTTAGTGAAATTCGTTGATGAGGTATCGCTTTGAAGTCTCGTGCTACTTGGAGTTACACCTGACTTTTTGAATTGTGGGGTGCGGGCACAGTTGACCGCGACCAGAAAATGTTCCTGCTGGGGATGAAATGTTGAGATTGACCCTTGAGGGGGGTATGTCACCCGTGACAGAACTTAGGGAGTTTGGAATCCGTGGGAGGACAGCCTACTTTTGAGTGGGAGTTTCTATCCTACTTTCAATTTTTGACATGCCTTAAGGGTGGACCAGAAGAATGTGTGCCCAACTGGGTGTCCGAGGATAGGGGATGTGCCTTGATTTGAGCTGGAGATCTCTGACAAGACCTTTTCTTGAAGTGATTTAGACTTGAGAGGCACGCGCTTTCCTCTGTAGGTTTGGGACGCGCGTGCATTCCAGACCGCTGGCGGGTGGCGCGCGCGTCTGGGAGGCGGAATTCCGGGCTTGACATTTGCTGGCCAAAAGAATCCCCAACAGCTATAATATCATCTTCTGTTCGACCACTTGATTCTCACAGCTCCTTTCTGCCATTTTTGAACATCATATTATTGCTCAACTTTGTTTGTGATCAACATTTTCCATGGCTTCCAATTCTTTTGTTCTTGATGCCAAGGTTGTTAGTGGGTATGAAAAGGACTTGGGCACTTTTGTGTATTCTTTCAAGACCCATCCCAAGAAGGCCTTCATTAAAGACTTCGGGTTCCGAGTTCTTTTCACTTTGCGGACGTTGAAGCTGGATTGGGATTTGTTGAGAGCTGCCGCGGCTTTCTGGGATTGCGACAGCCATACTTTCAACTTTTCAGCTAATGAAATGGTGCCGACTGTTGATGATTTCGGGGCCATCCTTGGTATGCCTTTGGCCGGTCGGATTGCCGTCCCTAAATATCACCGTGGTGCCATTGACTCTTGGGTTGAGTCACTGAATCTCCCTGTTGAGGACGTGAGGAGGATGTTGCATGGTACTGTGATTGACATAACTGAGCTGCCGATTTTCTTTAGTTTACACTCGGAGGATCCGGTGGTTCAATCTTTCAAAAGGAATGCCATGGCCGCTTGTCTCTTTAGTGAAGTACTATTTGTTACACCTTTCGGGACTGCGGATGTGCAGTTGGCTGAGATTATTTTGCAAGCCAAGGAGAAACAATTTAGTATAATCCCTCTTATTGTAGGGGAGACGTTGCACGGCCTTGATGAGTTACATAGGACGGGCAAGATGTGTCGGGGAAGCCCTTTGCTCTTGACCATATGGCTCCGAGAACACTTCAATATTTATTCCCCGGATGGTGATTTGTCTCCTTTTGCTGTTCATAGGAGGAAGTTGTTGATCCGGGATTTATCTGAAGATGGTTGGAAGAAATTCTTTGCCTCTCGGATAACCGTCGACATTGAGTGGTGCCCTCCTTCTTGGGGTCTTCGTTCTTTTGTGGAATGGACTCTTGGTTTTCAGCACGTGGTTGTACCCGGCTTAAGAGATTCTTCATTTTACCAGCCAGAGCGGGTTCTGCGGCAGTTCGGTCGCCAACAGACAATTCCTTTTCCGAGGGACGGAATGCTTCGTCCAGTTGCTTACATGGGTCCTGACTTCTCGAGTGAGCTTCAGTCGGCTTGGGGAGATGATCGCGACCGCTGGGCTTTTGCTCCTCTGCATCGGGGGAGTGTCTTCCTTCCCGAGATCTACTTGGATTATTTGTTTGGCACCCTTTATCGTGGCATCACTTGGGTCGACGTGCTTCGTGCCGAGTTGTTGGGAAAGGGTTTTGAGCCTAGCAGCGCTTTGAGATATAGGGAGGCTGCTGCTGATTCGAGTAACATTCTTGCTGACCCTTTCGGTACTCCTTTGGATGACTTTTATGCTAGGAGACGTGCCGCAACACAGAAGGTTTCGGTGCGTATTAGTGCTCATCCATTATTCAAGAAGAAAATGATTGAAAGACGATCGGGTGGTCCTTTGAAGGCTAAGAGAAAATTGGATTTTTCTTAGTACCCTAAGAGATTGCAATTAGACCACTTTGTTTTAGGATTTAATATTTTGATGTCTTTTGTTGCTCAATAAATCCGTTGTAATGGTTTGAATAATTCATTGAATGAACAAGAATTGCATTATGTTATTTGAAGTGAATTGGGTATTTTTTGATATGTTTTAGACCGCACCCGAAGGTTGCCTACGTTCCTCCAGTTGGAAGGCTCAGGTCTCCGTAGTTCAAACAAAGACCATTTTTTTTTGTGTGTGCACCCTGTTTTTTGCCTAGACCGCCCTTTCGGGTTTTTAATCTAGCGTGCTTCTTTTTTGCACGTGCTCTTATTTTTGCCTAGGCCGCCCTTGCGGGTTTTCAACCTAGCGAGCGATTTTTTTTTTTTTTTTTTTTTTTATGGTCTTTGTTTATTAAGTGTAGAACCTCTTGAGCTTGTCGAGGTTGACCTCCTTTGGCAGTTGGTCACCATCCAAATCCATGAGCTGGACTGCACCGCCGCTTAGTATCTTCTTGACCACGTACGGACCGATCCATCGGGGTCCCCATTTCCCCAGGGGATTCATGGCGTTAGGAGGATGTTGTCTTAAGACCAAATCTCCCACATTGATGTTTCGAGGCTTCACCTTTTTGTTGAAAGCTCTTGCCATCCTTTGCTGATAAGCCCTCGTGCGTTCGAGTGCTCTTAACCTTTTCTCGTCGAGTAAGGCTAGCTGTTCGTATCGACTTTGTATCCAGTTGACCTCGTTGACTTGATTCTCGAGGAGGACCCGTAGAGATGGGACTTCAAGTTCGATAGGGAGTACGGCTTCAGAACCATAGACTAATGCATAAGGAGTTTCACATGTTGCGGACCGTATTGATGTGCGGTAGCCCCACAATGCTAATGGTAGCTTCTCGGGCCAATCCCTTCCTGTTGAGGCCATTTTCTTGACGATGGTCTCGATGGTTTTATTTGCTGCTTCAACCGCGCCATTTGCTTGGGGACGGTAAGGAGATGACTTGTGCTTGGTGATCTTGTATTCTACCAAAAGTGCATCCATTTCCTTCTCAAAGTGAGAGCCGTTGTCGGAAATGATTTCATGAGGCACGCCGTATCGGCACATGATATTAATCTTTACAAATTCGGCCACTTTCTTGGCGTTGAGGGTCCGATAAGCTTGTGCTTCGACCCACTTTGTGAAGTAGTCGACTGCCATTAGGACGAATGACTGCCCATTGCTCCCGGCAGGATGAACTTTACCGATGATGTCTATCCCCCAACAAGAGAAAGGCCAAGGTGTGACCATGTTGTAAAGTTGCGATGGTGGAGCATGTTGCAGATTAGCGTGGAATTGGAACTTGGCACACCTTTTGACTTTCTCGATACAGTCTCGTTCCATAGTGCTCCAATAGTAACCAATGCGAAGTATCTTCTTGACAAGCATAAACCCATTCATGTGGGGTCCACATTCTCCTTCGTGCACTTCACACATTATCTCTTGAGCTTCGGCCTCATTGGCGCATAAGAGATTGATCCCGTCGTGGTGCTTTTTATAGACTCGGTCCCCAATCAGTACGTACCGAGAGGCTAGCCTTTGCAGAGCCGCTTGAGACTTCTTATTGCTATTCTCGAGATAAGTGTCATCTTTGAGGAAATTCATGATGTCCGAATACCAAGGAGAGTTTGTTTGGACCTCGTTGAAAGGCTTCACCATTTTCCCTTTGGGCATTTCGACTAATGAAACTATGGTGGCCAGTGCATCGGCGAAGTGATTTCTTGGAATTGTTCAACCAATTCTTCAAGGTGCTGACCATACTGTTTGAGAGTTGGGTCTTGGGTTCGCCATTTACCCGATTGCTGATTGATAAGGAGCAAAGAGTCGCCGAATACTTCTAGTTCTGTGATGTTTCTTTCGAGAGCTGCTTCGAGCCCTGCTATGCATGCTTCGTACTCGGCAATGTTGTTGGTAGCCTCGAATTCCAGGCGGATGGCAATGGGAGTGTAGATGTATTTTGGATCGACAAGCAATACCCCTATACCAAAACCGTGTTTATTGGCGGAGCCATCGAAAAAAAAGTTGCCACTTAATTTCCTCAGTTCCAGTACAAATTAAATTCTCGTCGGGGAACTGTACATCTTCCCCCTTCACTTCGTCACACGGGAATTCGGCAAGCTGGTCACTGAACACTTTCCCCCTGATGGATTTTAGTGTGACGTAAGTGATATCATAGCCGGCGAGCATGAAGTACCATTTGGCTATTCTTGTTGACATGAAAGGCTTCTCGAAGACGTAGCGGAGCGGGTCCACCTTTGCTTCTAGCTTGATTGGAAAAGCTTCCATATAGTGTTTGAGCTTTTGAGTGACCCAAACCAGTGCTGCACATGACTTCTCTAAGACAGAGTAGTTCTTTTCGCCTCCTTGGAATCGGCGACTGACAAAATAAATGGCGTTCTCCTTTGTGGACTCTCGTTGCTCTTGTACTAACATAGCCCCTAGGGCTTCATCATTGACAGTGAGATAAAGCAAAAGAGGTTTCTCCTTGTGCGACGGAACTAGAACAGGGGGGCACGTCAAGTAATGCTTCACTTGATCGAAGGCTTCTTGGCACGCGTTGGTCCATTCTAGAGCCACATTCTTCTTGAGTAGCTTGAAGATTGGCTCGCACGTGGAAGTGAGTTGGTGCACAAACCGACTGATGTACTGTAGCCTGCCCATGAAACCTTTGATCTCTTTCTGCGTCTTTGGAGGAGGTATGTCAATGATTGCCTTGATTTTGGAAGGATCTACTTCAATTCCCCTTTCAGTGACCATATAACCAAGGACTTTGCCTTGGATAACCCCGAACGTGCACTTTGCAGGGTTGAGCCTCATCTTGTGTTGACGAAGCCTTTCGAAGAACTTGCGGAGATCTATTAAATGTTGACCATCAGTCCCTTTGGAGTGAATGATCATGTCGTCCACATAGACCTCGATTTCTTTGTGACTCATATCGTGGAACAAGTCTGTCACGGCTCTTTAGTAGGAAGCCCCAGCGTTTCTTAACCCAAATGGCATGACTATGTAGCAAAAGGTACCCCACGGTGTTGTGAAGGCTGTCTTATGTTGATCTTCTTCGGCCATGAGAATCTGATTGTATCCGGTGAACCCATCCACGAAGGAGCGAACCTCGTAGGCAGCAGTGGAGTCGACTAGCATGTCGATATTAGGGAGTGGAAAATCATCCTTTGGGGAAGCTCTGTTCAAATCCCGGAAGTCCACACAAACTCGAACCTTGCCGTTTGCCTTTCTGACTGTCACGATGTTGGCTAACCATGTCGGATACTCGATAATCTTGATGAAACCCACACTGAGGAGCTTCTCAATCTCTTCTTTGACTTGCAGAGACCATTCTGGCTTGATCTTTCTGAGCTTCTGCTTTACCGGCTTGGCATCTTCTCTGATCGGAATCCTGTGCTCCGCTACCTTTCTGTCCAAACCCGGCATGTCTTTGTATGACTATGCGAACACATCCACGAACTCCCGTAGTAGTGCAGTCAATCTGTCTCTGTCGTCCCCCTTGAAGAAGCTTCCGATCTTAGTTTCTCTTGGCTCTTCTTCGGTACCCAGATTAACAACATACAATTCTTCGTCAGCCTTTGGACCATTTTCACCACGACTACGGACTTGTTGAGCAAGTTCATTTAAGTATGTTGTGTTTTTGTGGTCTATTTCATCATAATTTGAATCGTAATTAACTTGTGTTAAGTTCATTATTAGTTAATTCATCATTTATGATGTTTGCAATCTCAGGGTGCTCAGAAATATCAAATTTTTCATTAGCAAAGAAAGGAAACACACGCTCGGCTATGGCCTCCAAATCCTCTTGGGTAAGGGTATTAGAGACACTCTCGGACTCGAAAGTAAGTGTGAGCCGCTCTTCCTTTGTTGCTGTGCGGGGTATGCAACCCATTTCTTGGACTAAGAATTCTTCAGATACCACGGGCCCTTTCGTAGAATACCAATTGTTTATCGGCTTGGAGCTTGGCGGGATCTCACTGATAGTCTCGTTCATGATGACGGTATCATGGATGGCGTTGACTTGGCATTCATTCATTATGGCAAGCTCTTCGAACATGGAGGCTAAATCTGTTAGTTCTTCCCCCACGGTGATTTCTGTCTCGGATTCTATAGTCACCTTCCTTCCCCACCATTCACGAGGCGACATGGGAGTTGGTTCCCTTTCTGATTTCTGGATGTCACAATCAGAGAAAATTTCGAGACCGGGCTTTTTGACACCTTTATTGTTAACCCATGGCTCGGGAAAGATCATGTATGGAACGTCTTCCCCTTGGCGGACAAAATAGCCATTCAACGTCTTGCGGTAAGGCCTTAGATTAGGGACCTCATAACGACGGCCTTCTTTACGAGCTTGGGCCTTTTCGTTCTTGATTTCTTGCTCTTGTTTCAAGTCTTCTTTGGAAGGCTCGTACCCCAAACCGAAGGTGTCTTTGACGAATGGGACTTGCACAGGATGTAGGATTCCTTGTTGATATTTCCCTAGGCCTAAACCAGGGAAGTAGTCCATATTCCTCATCATGCGGAGGACTTTGTGGTTGCTGGGGGTCCATGATCCGTTTCCCCCTTCTTTGTCAATGGCGTTGATTGAGACGCCAGAGAGAGTGGAGTCTGGTAAACCATGCTGAATTTGGTGGACGGGCTCACCTTTTCTGTGGATAGTGACGTTTTCAGCCATGACGGTCACTATTTCATCACCATTTCGGATCTTTACACATTGGTGGAGAGTTGACGGTACGGCATTAGCACTGTGAATCCATGGTCGACCCAAAAGTAAGTTGAACGAGGCCGGGATATCAAGCACTTGGAATGGAACGGACATGACCATGCTCCCAAACTCAATGTCTATTTCAATCATACCCATGACTGTACGGGCGGTGCTGTCATAACCTCGGATTACTTGAGTAGAAGGCTTCAAATCGGAATCCTTAAGCCCCAGTATGCCCATGATTCTGCCAGGCATGAGATTGAGTGCGGAACCACCGTCCACTAAGACTCTTGAGACGGGCCTCCCCCTTGCTCGTACCTTGAGGTAAATAGCTTCGTTGTAGTCGGAAACAAATGGTGGAAGGTCCATATCGGCAAAGGTGACGACGTTGCCAAAATGAATGTGACCGATCATTGCCGTGAGGTCCTCGGGAGTAGTATTGGGAGAAACTGATGTATCATTGAGATTGCGGATGACAAGATCTCGGTGTTTCTTTGAAGACGCAATGAGGTCTCAAATAGAGATGTTGGCTTGAGTTTTCTTGAGTTGGACAAGTAGAGGATCTTCGGGAGTGTCGCAAGCTTGCGGCCTTTGAGAAGATGAGCTCGGTGCGGAAGTGGAAGGGTTGCTTGCTATGACTCGACCGGATCGAGTTAGCATGTTGACGTTCCCATCTTGCTTCCTTTTCCTATTCTCTAGTACTTCCCTCATTACCTCATCGTAAGTTACAACATAACAAGAATTGTCAAGTTTATTCATAACATTGGGGCCCCCATTCATAATTGGGATTGAATGGGTGGTCCCCTCGAGTTCTCCTATCTCTATTACATTGACATGTTCGTCATTAGTCACTACAAATTCTTTCTTGTCTATGAGATCTTGAATGACATTGCGAAGAACGAAGCAATCCTCGGTGGTGTGGCCACTATATTGGTGGTAGCCAGAATATTTGTGGTGAGCATGATTGGGGTGGACCGTCTTAGGTTGGTACCCTTGCACGGGTGTGACTTGACCCTTTGATTTGAGGACCTCGAACACTTCGGTTTGAGTCATGCCTTGGAGAGGCGTGTAGACACGGTCATTTCGAGACTTCTTCCCTTGGGGTGGAGGAACCTTTTTGTAATTCCCCTTATCGATAGTGACGGCGTTGACCGAGGCCTCTTTTGTGGAGTTGGAAGCGGCCTTGTAGCGGTAGCTAGGAGTGGCCTTCTTAATCTCCTTGAGCAAGTCATCCATGCGTACCCCCGCCTCATACATTTGGGAGAAGTCGGAGTAGCAAGCCCCACTTAGGTGGGTGCGGAGATCAATTTTGAGACATTTGAGAAAGATGTCCATTTGCTCTTTTGTGTTCGGCCTCTCAACAATTTCAGAGAGTTTGTCATTCCATCTCCTTGTGAAGTCAATGAAGGACTCGTTGTCTCTTTCAGTGGTATTCTCGAGCTCTTTCCTTGTGGGCCGGTGAGTGGTGTTGCCTGGTATTGGTTCTTGAAGGCAAGCATGGCGGAGTCCCAAACAAGACGGACAGTGAGCGGGAGAGTAGCATACCAATCTTTTGCCGCCCCCTCGAGAGTGAGAGGAAAGCATTGAGCCATCACCTTAGGGGAGACCTTCTTCGGAACCATTGCCCAAATATAAGTCTCAATGTGAGCCATGGGACAAGAGTTGCCCTTGAATTTTCTTATGTCGGGCATCTTGAACTTATCGGGAAGAGCGGCCATAGTACTCATGAGGATGGATGATTGATAAAGGCTTGTGTTGGAGCCTTTCCCCATGTTGAGCCCATTGAATTTTTGGTCGATGTAGGCCATGATAGAATCCACCATTTTGGGCTCATTGTTCTCGGAACTTGGCTCTCCCATTTTCTTGGTGCGGGTGTTGACATAAGGACTTTTGAACAAACCTTCGATCCATTCGGATTCATCATCATTATTCTTGTTCTTTCCCTTGGCAAGGTTAGTGAGCTTTTCTTTCATTAGCTTCATCTCGGCCTCGTGGGCCTCCCTTTGGCTGTCGAGGTGGGATTGCCAAATGTCGTCTTTGCTTTGTGCCTCCTTATTAAGGGTGGAGACTTGCTCTTGGAGGAGTTGGACCATGGTTGAGAGCTGTTCGAGAGACATGGTGTTGCTGCTGCCGGTCATGGTTGATGTTGGGGATGTTGGAGTGATCTCTTCACGGACTAACCGATTTGCCGAATCCCGGTAGACTCTGTAAGTACCAATTGAACCTACATTGCAGAAGAGGCCCTTGTCAGTCTTGAGTAACACTTGCGGTCCATGAAGAGGCTTAGAACACACAGTTGGGCACATGACTCGAACCACATAAGAAAAGACTCTTTTTTTTTTTTTTTATAAGTCGGAGGGAATGGATCCCTTTTGGGGTTTCTAAGAAAATAATGGAATCGTCACACTAGTATATAGACCATCTCGCGGTCCCATATACTCATCGGATTCCATCACGCTTGTGAATCCTACATGTATCGGGATTAAACTAAATTAATGTAGTAAAGCATACATGCGGGGACGGATTTTTATTTTCGTCCAAAATAACCACTTTTGGGGACGGATTTTTATTGCGTCCGTTTCAACAAGTTGGCATGTATGATTTGAAGACATTAGTTTAGGGAAATCTCGGTACATGGAAACCGACTTGAGTCACGGAGTGTTAGACCCTAACTAGAATTGTGTGGCTTGTGCTCGGCTTGAATATGAGGCTCAAAGGTCACCCCCGGCATGTAGTCTTGAACTACGCCACGGGCTGAGGTTTACCGCTTCGAAAGAGCCAAGGTCTGGTGGAGCTTGAAACTTTCTAGGACGGGCCTCGACGGGTTTGGGGTTGGACTTGTGCGACTCGATAGTGAGCAGTTCATAGGAATATGTGCATGTAGTGTGAGGTCTAACAAGTGACAATTTTTTTTATTTTTTTATTTTTTTTTTTGAAAAGAAGAAAAACACACAAAACACATAAGCACATAAATTACAACTCCCGAATCACCCGTGTGACCGGTAAATAAAACACAAAATTAAAACAGTCTGAGGGTTCAATTCTGTTCTGATGCAGGCAACTGTGCCCACACCCCACTGTTCTGCTCAGTCACTGAAACCTATTTCTGTTCTGGGAACCAACCCAGAAGCGTGCGCCTCTGAGTGTTGATGTGAGACGCGCGCGCATGGCGCAATGCTATTAGGAGGCGCGCGCTTCTGGGCACACCTATCAGAATGTCAGATTTTGGACTCAAGGGATTGCCCTGGTCCTATGTGCATATTGTAACCCCTGCAGAAATGGTTAGTGCAGAATAGCAGAAGAAGAAGATGAAGAACATGAAGAAGTGGGCGATTCTGGTCTTTGATGCGGGATGCGCGCGCCTTAGGATGAAGAGGCCAGAAGCGCGCGCCTCCCCCATCAGGAATCAGAATGCCCAAAAAAGATGTAGATTTTGATCAGATGCAAGTTTAACCCTTATATCTCCCCAGCGGAGTCGCCACTGTAGATACCCCGGGGGAAGCCACGGCTTTAGGCTATGAGCGCGTGAGTTGTCCTAGGATGTCTAACTTGATTTTAGATTGTTTAGAGTCTCCACCTATGTTTTGAGGAACATAAGAAAAACCTATTGATAATAGGTTAAATTTGATTACGAAAACAGAGATTCGTTGTTTTGAGGTTCGGGGGTTAGATTACGAGATGGGAAGTACCGAAACACCCATCTCGCCCAACTAAAGTTGGTCTTGCTTGATCAAAATCTACATGAATGAAAATGTTCTTCTTCTTCTTCTTTAAATGATAAAAGGGGGGTTTAAAATAGAGTTTGGAATGTAGGAGATAACTCCTTAACCAACCTCAATGAGATGAGGTGATCATTAGAGTCATGTCCCAAAATGATTTGGGTGATTGCACATTTGATTAGAGTAAAAGAGAGAGAGGAGATGAAGTAGAAAAGAAAGGAAAAGTTGGACTTTTACCTACAATTTGAAGACCTTCAAATATTGCTTGATGAGATCCTTGGAGAACCTTTAGAAAGTGGTTTTGGTATAGTTTTTGTAAGTTCAATCTTCGGTCCTTGAAAATGGAGGTAAAGGGAGGTTTTTATAGGTGAAAGAGAGGTGTTTTTGGTGCCAAACCTCAGTCACCAAGAAATCCTTCCCGGGCAAAATCCTGTAAATTGAGCAAGGGAGAGAATCCTGGCCAGAAATCTGTAACTGACGCCCAGAGGCGCGCGCTTCCTGCCTTGGGGGCGGGAGGCGCGCGCGCCTGGCTCCTCCTGTCGGAGGCGCGCGACTCAGAGAAGGCAATTTTGACAGAATGGACTAGAAAGTCAGCCCTGTTATTCAGTTTAGTCCCTGGACTTAATGAAGTCAGTCAGGAACTTAACGGAAGTGACAGAAACTAACGAGAAACACATAAAATGGGGAGAAACACAAGATCAAATGTGCAATCGGGGTGAGCGGTCCAAGGCGGGGTGTCTACAGGTCTTCCCATTTGATAGGGATTAGATTCCAAGAAGTTTGACTGCTGATTAAATACCTCAGCATAGGCGACCCAGACACTTTGAACCATCAAGTCTTGACGAATTCTATCTTGGAAGAGGTAGACTTGATTCCAGGGAGGCGGCAACAGATCAAAGAAGCGCTCAAAGTTTAATCTGAGCTCAGTTTCTGATAACCTTATAAATTTTCGAAGAGGGACAAACTTCTCTTTGAACAGATCAGTAAGATTGTTTAGGCTTGAATAATCCACATATTCAGCAACCCTGCCAGAAGGTACTGACTCCTTTCGTTCCTCATGAAACTGGAGCAGTCGGCAAATAAAGGGATGGAGATGATCAATGGGAAACACCCAATTCATTGGTAGGACCTTGTTAGTGAAGGACCAATGGTTGCGATAAAAAGAATGGAATGTAGGGTTTCGAACGGCAGATGGTTTACCGGCAGATATGACTTTTGACTTTTTGGATGGCTCTTTATCAGCAGCCTTGACTAACTTCCTTTTTCTAGGAGCAGCAGGAGTTTAGTCAGCAAGAATCCTGTCGGTAGAAAGAGCAGGAGTAGAAACGTCGGTAGGAGCAACAGTAGCAACCTTAACCACTTTCTTTGACTTTTTCTTCTTCGGAGAACCAGCAGCTTGAATAACTACTGTGCTGGTAGAAGCCTTCTTGGTGATCCTATTCCAATCGGAAAGCTTGAAAGATTTGAGTTTGTCAAAGTCAAAACTTGGAGGTTCTGGGGAAGCTCTAACGATTGCTGAGTTGCGCCTCAGGATAGTGCTAATCAGCATATAATGGCATCCCTTACCAGGGTGAGCCTTGTTCTTTCTTCTATCCTCCTTCCATTTAACAGCAATAATAGCAATGACCCTGAACAGGTAGGCACACCAGTTGAATTCCTCTTGCAACACAATGGCTGCCATCGCCTCGAACTGTATATCAGTTACATAGCTGTGAGAGCCAGACCTGCAGACTAAGCATCTTTCAACAATCTCAGCAAGAGCAAAGAATCTCCTTCCGTAATGGGCTTTCAGATGGTTATCTCCACTAAGCCTAGGACCGGCTCCCCTCATAAGGGTCCATGCCTTGTCCAAGGTTTTGTCATCATCAATGGCATCATAACCCACTTTTCCAAGTAAAGGAAATACTTCAGAAATAGACGATGGAGATACTGAGATAGGAACGCCTGCGACGGTGGAGTTAATAGAGACGAAAGTAGAAGGGTCATTTGGAGCAGTGATGACTGAGGCATTTGAGAAGAACTCTTGTACTTGATTCAGAAAGATGAATTCAATCCCTGTCAGAGTGATGAAGGAATCGAGTAGAGAGCCAATCAATAAATTCTTCATGAAATCCCCATCGGTTGAGTCGTCGAAGAATAGAGAGTCAACGTAGCCTCCATAGATATCCTTCTCGTTGCTAGACATTTTCTGCAAAAACACTCAAGAAATCTCACAAGTTAAAATCAGATAAATCAAAATAAGTTGGAAAGCAAGTGTAAAATCATCAAGTAGTTACCAGAGATTAGAGTAAGATCAGTTGAAAACTGGTAGGAAATACGAGATGATGAAGGTGAACACAAGCAATAGGGAGAGTTCAGGAGAGTGAAAGCGAAAAGAATAAGAAGAGTTTTAAGTGAAGCTTTTATATGTTATGGAAGAAAGAGAGAATAAGAAAGGTTTGCATGGGGAGAAGAGATATAATGAGGAGTTTAACTGTAGTGAATAACTTGGAGAACGTGCGCACACAATGCAATAAATGCACGAACCGGACTGTTTAATTTAGATGATTAAACTTTAGGAGAGAGAAAGGATAAAAGCGGCAATAATAAAATTAATGGTTACCTTTCTGATTTATCACAAGGATTTAGGATAAATCTTTGACACTATTTGGGGAAGGGGTGCACACACGTGTCATAGAGGTGGTGTGACCGATTGTACCTTTGATTTGACATAGCTTACGTCATGTGTCAGAGAATACTTATCAGTTAAGAATGAGATCTACCGATGAATTTGAATTTTGAATTTTTGTAGATCGGCAAGACATAATTTGTCAAGATGTTGATCGGCAAGATATTGTCGGCATAATGTTCGTTGGCAAGATATAGTTGCTTTGCTGATTTGATCGGCATACTAACAAAAGTAGCAAAGTCAGCACAATTTTAACCATTGTAATCAATCATACTTAGTTCACCTCTGAGGAATTCAAATATTTTCTGATCTAAGAGCTTTGTCAGTATGTCTGCTCTTTGGAAATCTGTATGAACCTTGAGCAGCACAACATTTCCCTTTTCTACATGTTCCTTCAGAAAGTGGTATTTGATGTCTATGTGCTTGGTTTTGGAATACATGACCGGATTGTTTGATACTGAGATAGCAGATTGATTGTCACAGTAAATGGGACAAACTTGAGATGGAACTTCATAGTCAACCAGCTGCTGCTTCATCCAAAGGATCTGTGAACAGCAACTGCCGGTAGCTGTGTACTCAGCTTCAGTAGTTGAAGTGGAAATTGATGCCTGCTTTTTACAAGACCAAGACACCAACCGATCACCAAGAAATTAGCATACTCCACTTGTACTTTTTCTGGTTACCCTACAACCTGCAAAGTCTGCATCTGAATAACCTATTAGATTAAAAGATGAATCTCTAGCATACCATAATCCAAGCTAAGCAGAACCACATACGTATTTAATAATGCGTTTTACAGCTTGTAGATGGGATTCCCTAGGGTCAGCTTGAAACCTGGCACATACACAAACAGCAAACATGATATCTGGCCTACTGGAAGTTAAATAGAGGAGTGAGCCAATCATACCTCGGTAGACAGTCATATCTACCTTCTTATCGGACTCATCCTTATCTAAATGAATGTTAGTGCCCATTGGTGTGCTTTGAGAATGAGCATTGTCGAAGCCAAACTTCTTGATTAATTCTTTTGCATACTTAGCTTGACTGATGAATATTCCCTCATTGGTTTGCTTGACTTGAAGTCCAAGGAAATATGTTAGTTCACCCATCATGCTCATCTCGAACTTGCTCTGCATTAGCTTCTCAAATCTCTTGCAAAGTGATTCATTAGTAGAACCAAAAATAATATCATCGACATATATTTGAACAAACAATGAATGACCCTTTTGCTTGGTAACAAATAAAGTATTATCAATTTTACCTCGAGTAAAACCTAAGCCATCACTAAGTAAGAACTTAGAAAGGGTTTCATACCATTGTAGACACCCCGCCTTGGACCGCTCACCCCGATTGCACATTTGATCTAGTGTTTCTCCCCATTTTAAGTGTTTCTCGTTAGTTTCTGTCACTTCCGTTAAGTTCTTGACTGACTTCGTTAAGTCCAGAGACTAAACTGAATAACAGGGCTAACTTTCTAGTCCATTCTGTCAAAATTGCCTTCTCTGAGTCGCGCGCCTCCGACAGGAGGAGCCAGACGCGCGCCCACCCCGCCCCCAAAGCAGGAAGCGCGCGCCTCTGGGCGTCAGTTACAGATTTCTGGCCAGGATTCTCTCCCTTGCTCAATTACAGGATTTTGCCCGGGAAGGACTTCTTGGTGACTGAGTTTTGGCACCAAAAACACCTCTCTTTCACCTATAAAAACCTCCCTTTACATCCATTTTCAAGGACCTTGGACCCTTGGCTCTCAATCTCACATTTCAATAAGAAACCAAATTTCCTACTTTCAAAGCATTTTCCAAAGGATTTCTCCAAGTAATTCAACAAGAAGTGTTTTGAAGTTTCTTGAAGTCTAGGTAAAGTCATTTCTTTCCCCTTCTCAACTTCATCTCTTTTCTCTTTCTCTTATATTATCAAAGTGCAATCACCCAAATCATTTTGGGACATGACTTTAATGATCACCTCATCTCATTGAGGTTGGTTAAAGAGTTATCTCCTACATTCCAAACTCCATTTTAAACCCCTTTTTATGATTTAAAGAAGAAGAAGAAGAACGTTTATCATTCATGTAGATTTTGATCAAGCAAGACCAACTTTAGTTTGGCGAGATGGGTGTTTCGGTACTTCCCATCTCGTAATCTAACCCCCGAACCTCAAAACAAAGAATCTCTGTTTTCATAATCAAACTTAGGCTATTATCAATAGGTTTTTCTTATGTTCCTCAAAACATAGGTGGCGACTCTAAACAATCTAAAAACAAGTTAGACATCCTAGGACAATTCACGCGCTCTAGCCAAGCCGTGGCTCCCCGGGGTATCTACAACCATGCCCTTGGAGCATGCTTCAAGCCATAGAGATCTTTCTTCAATCGGTAGACATGATTAGGCTTCTTGGAGTCCTCAAAACCAGGTGGTTGTTCAACATAAACAAGTTCTTGGAGTTCTCCATTCAAGAAGGTACTTTTCATGTCCATTTGATATAGCTTGAATTCTTTGAAGGCAGCATAGGCTAAGAAAATTCTTATAGCTTCCAATCTTGCAACAGTAGCAAATGTCTCGTCGTAGTCAATCCCTTGTTCTTGTCAGTAGCCTTTTGCAACTAACCTTGCTTTGTTTTTAGTGATATTCCCAGCTTCATCCAACTTGTTCTTGTAGACCCAATTTGTACCAATAACGTGCTGAAAAGTTGGTCTTGGCACAAGTTCCCATACTTTGCATCTTTCAAACTGATTCAGTTCCTCTTGTATGGCTTCAACCCAACTAGGATCGATAAGAGCTTCTTCAGTCTTCTTTGGTTCTATGTTGGAGACCATAGCGGATGAGAAGAGACTTTCATCAAATGCTTTGCAGAGGTTCCTTGTCCATCTGGGACCAAAGACATCACCAACCACATTTTCTAATGGATGATCACGAACAGCTCTAACTTTTCTCGGCATATCGTTTCTTACTGATTCTTGTTGTAAAGATTCTAGAGGAGGATCATGATCAGCAGATGGTGGAAGAGAAGAGCTTTGAGTGAGAGGTGGATGAAAACTTGGAGGATTAGGTCTTATAACAGAAATTGGTTGAGGGTTGGATCTATCTTCGGGATGATCAGCAGAGTGTGTATCGGCAGATGGGTTATGAAAGTTATCGGAATGATCATGTTCTGCCGATGATGGGAAATACTGAGTATCTGCTGGTTCTTCTACTGAAATGACTGGATCAGCAGCTGGTACTTGACCTGCAGGGTTAGAATTACTGGATTCACCTGTCTCATGAGCACTAGAAGCATCAGTACTATTTGGATCCTTGTCAGACTCTAACAAATCAAATTCATCAAAGGTTATATGAACAGATTCAACAATTTTCAAAAGTTTCTTATTAAAGACTCGAAAAGCCTTACTATGTTTAGCGTATCCAACAAAGATTCCTTCATCAGATTTCTCATCAAATTTACCTCTGTGCTCCTTACCGTTGTAAATCACGTAACATTTGCAGCCGAATATTTTGAAGAATCTAATGTTAGGAATTCTGCCTTCATAAGGAGTCTTTTATGGAATTTGTTGATAAGAGATCTGTTCTGAGTGAAGCAGGCGGTGTTGATGGCTTCAACCCAAAAGTATTTTGGCAACCTGGCTTCAGCAATCATGGTCTTACCGGCTTCTATAAGAGTTCTGTTCTTTCTCTCAACGACACCATTTTGTTGTGGTGTACCGGCAGCTGAGAAGTTGTGGTCTATACCACGATCATCACAATACTGAGCAATACCATTGTTCTTGAATTCAGTGCCGTTGTCTGATCTCATACTGATAATATTACTTTTTTCTGGGTTTGTAGTAGTCTGAATAACATGGTAGCAACGGCATATGTGTCATCTTTATGACTGAAAGTTTCCACCCAAGTATATCTAGAGAAATCATCTACTAAAACCAAGGTGTATCTACTTCCCCCAATACTTGTTGTAGTTGTGGGGATAAATAGATCCATATGTAGCAATTGGAGGCACTTAGAGGTTGACATGCAGGGCTTGCTCCGGAAGGATGACTTGTGTTGTTTTCCAAGCTGGCAGGCCCTGCACTTCTTTGCTTGATCAGCAGACACTTGAGGCAGACCGGTAACTAGATTTGAACCGTCAAGCTTAGATATATATTTGAAGTTCAAGTGACTGAGTCTCTTGTGCCATAGCCATGAGTTCTCACTGATGCTCTTAGCTACAAAACAAACATTAGCAACACCAGTAATAGCACTTAAGTCTACTGCATAAATGTTACCTTTACGTTTGGCAGTGAGAAGAGTTTCGTTGGAAGCAATGTCTTTCACATAGTAACTGAAAGTAGTAAATACACATTGCATTCCTTTATCACAGAATTGTGATATTGATAGAAGGTTATGTTTTAGACCATCCACTAGAGAGACCTTCTGTACAGTAACTGCACCTCTCTTGATGGTACCAATACCGATGATTTTTCCTTTGGCATTATCACCGAAAACTACTGGGGGACCTGATGCTTTTGAAATATCGGCTAGTAGATCTGCGAATCCTGGCATGTGCCTTGAACAGCCACTATCTAGAATCCACAAATCCTTGCTTGCACCAGTTGAGGCCATGAAGCATTCCTGAAATAAACAGTATGCTTATGGTCCCCCTTATTCTTGGGTCCGAGGGTTAGTTCCTCTTTGGCAACCACATCTGGCCACCACTAGAGGATGCAACCTCAGTGGGTCCATATAGGTGCTTCAAGAGGCAATCATGAGCCTTGTGACCATAATCAGAACAATTAGAACATCTCACTTGACTGATAGGCTGTGGAGTCGGTAGAACATCATTCTGTTTAGTCAGTGCATTGGTAGAACTAGAGAATTGAGCAGGCACAAACTTAGTAGGTTTAAAGGTTCTAGTGTTTCCTTTCTTCCCATTCTGTTTACCTTTGGCAGTTACCTTTTTAGGTACTTGACCATCGGCAGCAGAGGTGGTTAGACCGGCAGCACTTGCTCTGCTGATGTATTCACCAAGAATACCATTATCAGCAGACTCAGTATCAGCAACCTTAACATATCTTTGTTTGTGCTTATCATTCCTTTTGTTCTGGTTCTTAGGATACTTCATAGCCACATCACTGTATACTGGCTTAGCATCCACATGTACTGAGTTAATAGAATTATATTCAACTTTCTCACCCCTTTTCTCGGTCGCACAAGTTTCAGTAGAGCTACTGCTGCTGGAATCGAATCCTAACCCAGATTGGTCCTTATATGATATTTGGGTCTGTAGGATTGTTTCAACAGCAACTCTAGATTTTGTGTAAGAATCAACAATCCTTGAGAGATGATTGTTTATTTTCACAAGATCTTCGATCTGAGCTATCAATACTACCACATGACTTTTGAGATCTAGGTTTTCTTTCTTTAGAAGAACAGACTCAAGCTCATGTCCTTTGAGAACTTTAAGTTCAGACATAAGCAAGTCATTCTCTGCAGAAATTCTATTGAAATCAGCAGCCATTACTTTATGAACGCTACTCAGCTTCTCATGATCAATAAAAAGTTCATCCATTGCCTCTACCATTTCAGCTTTAGATATTCCAGGAAAGGGATCTGCTAAAATATTGGTGGTAGAAGGAATAGGTTTGGGAGAAAAGTCAAGTAATGAAGAGATGGGTTTAGATAAGCTTTTGGCAATGCTTGGATGTTCAGTAAATGAGAATTTTCTGGTCATCGGTAAGGGTTTAGGTTTGATGGCAGTGAATTGAATAGAGTTACACTGACCATAGAGTGAGGTTCCCACTTGATGAACTTTGTATCCATTTGGGTTTTCTGCTTTGACACTAATATCTTTGAAGTGTTGTTGGGGTCTTCCAGTAGCTTCTTCTTTGACTGGAGTTCTTGGAGGAGATGGATCTCGGTAGACTGGAGTCGGTAATGATGATGTATCGGCATCTTCCAAGTCTAGGGCAACAAAACTTACATCGGCATCCTCATCTTCATCGGCATCTTCGTCTGAGTCAGTTTCACACCAAACCGGCAAGGCCTTTTCTGTGCTTTCATCGGCAACAAAGCTTCGAGACTTAGGATGTGTCATTCTTAATGACTTCCTCACATACTCATATTTTGGTTGAGGACATTTGGAAGCAAAGTGACCAGGTTTTCTGCAGTTGAAGTAGACAAGATCACATTTGTTGTTCTTTCCGTCGGTAGCACTCGTTGAGGGTTTGTGATAACTTGCTGGTTTTTGAAATGCTGGTGTGAATGGTATTGGTTGTTGGTAGCTTCCTTTCTGCATCCTTTTGAAGTCTTTAAACCTTTTGTAGTTCCTAGCGAAGGCGGCAAATTCGTCTTCTTCCATAGGTTGTTCTGAGGTTGTTTCTGGGGTTTTGGAACTGCAGGGTGTTGGATGGGGATCTATAGGAGGGAATTTGTTTGAAGGGAAGGATATCTGTGACTGAGCTGATAGAGACAAGTTTTTGAAATTTTTATCGAGAACGTTAAGTTTTTGCAGTTCTCTCTCATACAGGAATAGACTAGACACAAGATTCTGAATAGAAGTCTTGTTTAAGTCTCTCACTTCTCTAACGGCAGTGACCTTGGTATGATACTCATTTCCCAAAGAACTTAGAAAATGAATATTTAGGCCTTTCATAGTATAAACCTTACCTAATGAAGCACATAAATTACTTACCTCGCAGAATTTGTCGTAGGCTCCTTAGTGATTCACCATCTTGTTTCTTGAAGGATTCAAACTCTGCAATGCAATCGTAGAGTCTGTTGTCCTTCACCTGCTCATCACCTTCAAAGTATGCCAGGAGCTTGTTCCAGCATTCTTGAGCCGTGGAGCACAAGTCAATTAGTTTGTATTGCTTGTCATCCAAACTACAAGAGATAATGTGGCATGCTTTTCCATCTAGGGCGGCTGAAAGTTTGTCGTCCTCAGTCCATTCCTCTCTTGGTTTCTCAACCAAAGTTTCTTCAATCTGAACATGGGTTTCTTGTTCAATGTCACGATCAGCATGTTGTGTTAGCGGAGTGGAGGGAATAGGTCTATAGGTGGTTGAGACTTTTAAAGGAATTATATGACCTTCATCAACCGATCATCGATTGAGTTCATATACTTTATCATACGAGATTTCCAGACACCAAACTCGTTGACATTCAACAACGGAATGGTAGTGATGTTGAATGACTGCATGATTTTTCCTTCCATAGTATCAGCAAACAAGCTGCAAAGCGTGGAAATTTCTTTCAAAATTCCAAGCTCTGATACCAATTGTTAGGCCCAATTGGTAGGAAAATAGGCTAGAGGGGGGGTGAATAGCCTTTTTAAAACTTTTTCGGAAGAAACACTTTATAAAAGAAAAGTCACTTATCAGTTTGCAAACTATTATCAGTAAGCGCAGCGGAGAAGATATGACTTAGTTTGACTCACACAAAACAGTTTATAAAAAGGTTTTGGGAGCTTGATTTAACACAAAGTGATTTCACAAAGTTCAATGCAGTTTCAAGAGATTAGTAAATAGAAATTACAATGAATCAGTAAGAACAAGTACGATTTGCCGGTGATAGAGTTACAACCGACAAAGACAAAATAAGTATTAGGGGACATAAGTATTTGGAGAGGTTCACAGTGTAAATACTGCTACGTCCTCTACCAAGTTTGGTCAGAACTTGGATTTGGGTTAAGTGCACTATTAGATATCCCTAGTCTATTACAAGAGCGTCTTTGCCGGAAACAAAGACTAAATTCTAGAGATCACTAATGGATCATAATACAAATCTGACCAAGTGTTTTTGAGCGGCAAGTCCAAGAGAACTTATCTCACTCAGGTGGGTGTGTGAGTAACTCAAGCAACGTATTCCTTAGAATAATCTAGTTTGGGAATACTTACAATGTTGATGAGTTTGTGCACAAGTGTATGTCCCAATAAATGATCTAATGATTATCTGGACAGAATGTTTGAGCTTCAATGAATGCTCTAAACAATCAACTCTCTTCAATGCAATAAAATCACCAACCTTCTTCAATGCACTAAGTCTTCTATTTATAAGAGGAGTGAATGTCTTGAGTCTTGTAGAAGAAGGCTTGCAATTTGAATATCCAGCTGGGTGGTTGAGGATCATTAAATGTGGTATCTTCAGCATTAATGGCGAAGATATGGTGTACACGCATGCTTGGAAAAGTCTGATGGGTAAAGACCCCTTTGTCTCAACCGGTTACCTGCAAAAAGCAAGTAGAGACAGAGTAGAGCTAAAAGTAGCTCGGTGTCAGACGGCGTAGTGATCATGACAAAGTAGATAAACTACTTTTAGATAAGACAGTACAAAAAGGACAAAGACAATCGGTAAGGTTGTTTTTTTAAGGTAGAACGATGAAACCTGACAACCGGTGAAGTACAGACTGTCCTTGCTGATTGATGAGTCAAACTGAGAAGTAAGTTTATCGGCCACTTGAATGCTGTCGTTAATCAGTAACTTAGTGTTGGCTTGCCGATTTGCTTCCTCTAGCTGGTTTGCCTTGTTTGAAGTGTTGTTATACACCTGTGCTGGTCACAAAGAATCCTAAGGATACCTTACAAAGGTTCTAATAGAATTGGGGGATCCTAAGTATTAACTATGATTGGGATTAAGCAATTTACCGGGAAGTCCGTTTGCTCTCTTCTCGTAAAAGTCACTGTCCAGAAAGTCTTGAGTGGCATCTACACTGACATTAGAAGGATCCTCTTAGCTTCCTTCTTCCTCAAATTCAAGCTAGGCTCAAATTGGTCCCCCAACAGAGAGCGGCGGATCTCATCAATACCTTCGAAACTAGGACAGAGTTCTTTCAGAAACCGATCCAAATATTTATCGGACAAATAGATGCTCCCTCCATCATGACAAAGATTGGTCCAACGATCCATAGTGGTGACTTGCCCCCAAGCGCGAGCCAAGCTCGAAGAGAACTCTGAGTCCATAAAAGAAAGGTCTTGAGGCCACCCCCCTAACACGAAAGTGTCCTGCTGTTGACCGAATTGTCGCATTACCCTCCGAGCAAAATAGATAGAGGAGTCCCTCAAACCCGGAAGGACGACCCTGTCGTACTCAAGGGTATTTGCTACGAACCTCCTTACCTTCCAAAAGGATGGGCACCAAGCAATGTTATTAGTCTATGCTTTAGCAAAAAGATGGGCCCACTCCTCAATGCTGAGACCTTTCACCAACAGTCTCCGCCTGTGGAAAGTATAAGGAGAATACTTGATCGGAGAGTCCAAAAATTTGAAATGTTCTCTGAGCCAAATGGTCAATAATAATGGACTTCCCCGAGTCATAGAGCCGGTTTGATGTAGCTCATCAAGGCCATGAAGGGTCTCCCCCAAGATGAGAGGAATTATGTTGAAGGCCCATCCTCTAGCTTGCAGAACGATGTCCATGAGCTCTGTGTTCTCCATGCCACACTTCCTCATGAAAAGCACGCTTCGAAATAAGCACAATGCTAAGAGACAGCATTGGGAATCCATACCGTGACCACGAGTCACCTGACCTTTAAATCTCCTAGGCAAAGAGTGGAGATCGATATAGCGTTTGTGAATATAACTCTGCGCCTCGGGAAGGCCTATACTCAATAGATCCCTAAGAGACTCCGCCGATACCTTGTCACAATTAGGAACCGCAACCACCCTTTCAATGGCATATCCCAGATAGCCGCCATCTCCTCTACAGTGGGGACCATCTCATTAAGTGAAAAGTTGAAAAGATGAGTCGATAGATCCCAAAAGCGTGCAACTCCCTTTAGAAGGTCCCACTCCGGTTTTAGATTCATAAAGGTAAAAAGAATCTTAAACCCGAACATCTCCACGAATCTCTCTTGGCGAGGTTTATTGAATGAACGAAAGAACGTTGCTAAGTCATTCTTGTAGCGTTCCACTAATTCCAAATCCAAGGATAACTCATATACGATTATTGATGAGGGGACGGACTTACTTAGGGCCATTGGGAGCAAAAGGTTGAGAATTTCACTCCAAAAGAAAAGTTCCCAGAACTGATTTAAGGATGCATGGTATTCTAGGATGGACTAGAGGTGTTTATATACAAGTTTGGACACCAAATCCTCGAGGAAAAAGGAGAAACAGCCGTAGATTCAGAGGATGACTCGTACGAGACATCGATGTCTCGTACGAGTCATCTCCCAGTTCAGAACAGCAACAACTTTGCTCAAATCCCAGGTTGCCCCTCAAGTCAAAACATGTCTCAATCACCTAAAAAACTCACCCGAAACAGTTCATACATCACATACGAATGACCCAACATGAATCCATCCCATAAAATTACCCCTCGATTGACCAAATGGATGTGAATCAATCCATTTACAACAGTCAGAAATAAAAGATAAAATTAACAAACGTATTATATGTTAGAGTTAGGAGTTAACGGTTGCATAGGTACAAACCAAAGAAAGAAAAAGTTGTCTTCGCCTACGCCGAGGCATTAAGTACATCATCAGCAAAAAAAAAGGGAATGGAGGATCCTATCTACTCGGCATCAAAAGAAAGAAGACGTCGCCATTGCCATGTGATCAATCGTCCTTCCGAGGTCTCTTCCCGTAAGAAGCCGACTCTGCTGTCTGGCGAGCCAATCGACCTAAGAGATCCGCAGTCTCTCTCTTCACCCTCATGGCATAGGCCATGAATTGGGCAAGTCGTCCCATTACCTCTCTATACTCAGCAATGGGCACCTGTTGAGAAGAAACAAATAGAGATTTCAGAATCTTTAGATAAATGATAAACAAAGAGATGAAATGGTAGAATGACAGAAATGACGGAAGAAGGGTCATAAATCATACCATGGTCGCGTCAGCAGGAGGTATGAGTCCCTCAGGCATATCGTACTGGGCGGGAAGGTCCTCGGTACTTTCTATTCTCTCAGCCATGCTGCAGGTAAAAAGAAGCTGGTCCAAGCTGTGGATGGAAAGGGACGTGGACAACTCCCTGGGCCTGAGCCTGAACACCCTCCAGAATCAACCGAGGCATGAGACGAGCAAGGAAGTCCTGATAATCAGCCTCCAAGGACATATGGTCAAAAGCATCCTGACCAATAACAAGGTCCTCTCTCTCCTCCTCTGCGATGGCATAAGAGTTAAGCATATGGGCCGACGGGTCCAAGGGGACGATAACATCGAGTCTGCCACCACCCTGCTGGCGAGAGACTCTCTCTCCTAAGTAGAAGCATCCACTACCGAGGCCAATCATCAGTAGCCTCATACCAGCAAACCCGTAGGCATGGTCAATTCCCAGACTCCGCCAAGGAAAGAAAGCGACAACAGACTCAGGGACGGCCTCCCATCTATCAAAATACAGCCGCATACGCTCCACCTTCATATCATCCCCCTCTGCATGCTCATCACGGGTATCCCTGTTACCCCGATGCCACCTCAGAGTATCTGGGAACATAACGGTGTTGTCTCGAAGATTGAAAGTGAAGAGACCAAACATGGTGTAAACTTGGGCTGAAATAAAGGAGGAATATAGAAGAAGATGAGTATTATACCTCCCAAGCATGACTGTATCCGCCTAAGCCAGCGTTCGTATGATCCCGCGAACTCTCATCCATAGCCACATAGCAGTGAGCCAAGCCTGCCAATCCCCAACAGGCATCAGTCACATGCTGCATATCCCTCAGGTAGCTCAACAGAGTAAACAAGGAGGTCAACGCATGATTTGCAAATAGCGTCTCAGAAAAGGCCCACCACAAAAAGCCACGGACGGCTGCGATACGGGTGTCAGTAAGGTGCATCTGACCGGCATTAACGGTAACGTAGTGTTGGGTTTCGGAGTAACATGCGAACAAAATTAAGCATTTAAAATTTAATGAAACCCAAAGCCCATAGATCCATTCATATGATTAAGTCAAATACAACATAATGAATACTAGAATACTAACCCTTGATGCCTTTGATTTTGCAACCTTGAATTCGATGGAGGCTTGAAATCTTGATCACGAACAAAGCAAGAATCATGAACTATGAAGATGATAAGTTTTACCCTCTAGCGGTATCCACACCACGAACGAATATCAAGAACACTTGATCTTGGTTGCTAGACCAAATCATGAAATACGCTTTCATGATGTATAGAACTATATGGAATTATTATGTATATGATATTCTTGTTCTTCAATCTAGGGATATCTTAGAACAAGAAATAAACCCTCTCAAACCCTTCGAGGCACTCACAAACATAACATAATGCATAGCATTGATTAGGGCAACTAGAGGGGAGTTTTATACTTATTTAACTTATTCCAAATAGGTAACAAGTGATCAAACCCGCAAGAAAACAGAATAGGAAAGTTTTGGGGAGAAACCCTAGAGGTCCGCCCGGGTCTTATAGGAAGTCCGCTCGGACCCTCCCAAAGGTCCGCCCGGGTCCTTTAGGAGGTCCGCCCGGACCACCCCTTTTTCTGGTTTTCTCCTCTAAATTCGTAAAATCCTCAAAAGGTCCTTCGACCCAAATTCCAATTAAGTCCTTTTAAGATTCGTTGTATTGTGTGTGACCCTCTAGGATTACACTAAGTTGGCAATGGACCCAAACATGAATCCATAAGATATGATTAGGTTCTAGCAAACTATCATACCTACCCAAATAGTGTAACTAGATACAAGTTTGCATTCCTTTAAAACATGTCACAATCCCTTTGTCCACGATGTCTTTGAACACAAGTCATGGTCAACCAGTCAACTTGTATTGTTCAATACTTTCTCGATTCTGAATATGTTGATAATCCAAATGACATTGATCCAATCAATCCATTTGAGTTTGGCCAAACATTTCATCAACATCATTCCTTCGAGGGGCCCAAGATTGACATCTTTCCGAAGAGGGACAAATCCATTTAGCTTATTATCCTTCCCTACGTGAATCCGATTATGCCAATCATACCCTTTATAACTACCTGATTAAAGGCAGCGTTTGAATATATCAAACATAATCTTCATCAAGTGGAAGGCTATAATAACATCATGTCTAAGGATTCAAATGACATAAGTAATATAAGATATATGTACGACATAGACCATGACATAAATCTCATACAGCGGGTCATGTCCAGTACCTTGTTCCAAATAAGTACCCATAAATCTAACATGATCATCCCATGATCATTTAGCCTTTATAATAGCGCTTAACAAGCTTTAGGGGCAGAGATTATTATAAACAAACACGAGCAATAATAATAATCTTATCATCTATTTATCATCATGAATAAAATGATAACTTATACAACGTTTAACAAACGTGCCTAGGGAACCAACACCAACAATCTCCCATTTGCCCTAGGCCCAATTTCCTAGGTATCTAATACCCATGGACCTAACATGACCATCATGTTTAGCTTGTGGAAGTCCCTTTGTTAGCGTGTCCGCAACGTTATCATTTACTAGGTACTTTGCATATATATACGTCTCTCTTATCAACGATTTCTCGAACGTTAAGAAAACGCCTAAGTATGTGTTTGGATTTAGGATGTGCCCTTGGTTCATTTTCTTGATCAATAGCACCACTATTATTACTAATAAGATCTATTGGATTAGCAATGCTAGGAACCATCTCAAGTTCACCAATGAACTTCTTAATCCAAACCACTTCCTTTGCAGCATCTAATGCAGCAATATACTTAGATTTAGTATGTAGAATTTAGTGACTGTACTCTGCTTGGAACTATTCCAACTTACAGCTTCACTATTCGACATAAACACAAAACCAGATTGCGATCTACAATCATCTTTGTCGGTTGGAAAGCTTGCATCCGAGATCATCTTCCATACCTCCATAGATCAAAAACGAATCTTTAGTCCTTCTCAAGTACTTAAGAATCGCTTTCACAGCCATCCAGTGATTCTCACTGGGGTCGGATTGATATCTACTCGTCATGCTCCAAGCATTAGATATATCTGGCTTAGTACTTATCATGGCATGGTGGATCCAATTGCCGAAGCAAATGGAATCTCACACATTTTCTCATGCTCATCTTTTGTCTTAGGACATTGAGTCTTGCTTAGAGAAACTCCATGTATCATTGGCAACTGTCCTCTCTTAGAATTTTCCATACGGAATCTTCTAATGACTTTGTCAATGTATGTACTTTGGCTTAAACCAATTAGCTTCTTTGATCTATCTATGTAGATCTTAATGCCAAGGACGTATGTGGTTTCACCCATATCTTTCATTGCGAAGCACTTTCCCAACAAAATCTTTACAGACTGACGTGTAGGAATGTAGTTTCCAATGAGCAATATGTCATTCACATATATAAACAAGGAGTAGCACTATGCTCCCACTATTCTTCTTGTGTATACAAGGTTTGTCGCGACCCGAAATATAGGCTCTATTTTATTAGTAATTAAATGATTTTTATTTAATTATTTGCTTATTTATTTATTTAAATTATTATTGATCTAAATAATTATGTGTGCAATTTATGTGTTATAATAATTATGCCTAGCATTTTATTCGAGTTATTTGGGCTAGTGTGGGAGTGTTGAGTCTTAATTGTTAGTAGGGAGTGTGGTATTGTGTGTAGTGTGAGAGAGGGGGCCTAAGTGTAAGTTTTCAAATCATTTTCTAACTACTCCCTCCCTACTCCTCATCTTCTCCCTCACTCCACTCCATTTCCCTGCACTCTCTCTCTCCCTCCTTCCATAGAAAGGTAAGTTTCCTCATCCTCTTCATCTCTCTTCATTTACTTCCTCTTCCTCTCATAATCTCTCATTTCTTAAATCATGAACCTTGTTTAGATCGTCGATAGGATCGCGTAGAGCCAAAAAGAACTGAATTCCGTCAACTTTCATTATTTTCAAGTAAGTTACTTTTCCCCCATTTTAATGCTAAAATATTCATAGCATGTTCATATAATGCTTTTGTTGTTATATTGGAAGTTTGGATGAGTTTGCAATTTATTTGGAATTTATTTGGGTTTTTGGTCAAAAATGGTGATTTTGGAATGTTGGGTTTGATTCTTTGTTTTGTGTTGATGAATGGTGTATTGGAGTCCCCACCCTAGTTATAAATTGTTTTGGTACATTAGTACATGAGTTGGAAGTTGGGATTTTGGTTAAATGTATTTTGGGTTGAAAATGGAAGAACCCAAGTTGTTCTTCCCGATTTCTGGCAATTCCGGCATATTGGGCGACCGCACAAAACTTCCTGGGCGACCGCGCATCTTTCTGAAAGCTTTTGTTCTTGTTTTGAGGCTTTTTGGGCGACCGCACAACCCACTTTGGGCGGCCGCACAGAACCCCTGAAACATTACATTTTGTTAATTCGTGTGATTGAAGAACGTGTTTTGGTCTAAGTCTTGGGTGTCCTTCTAGTTGACCTTAGTGATCATTGTAGTACACTTTAGTGATAGAATTGGGTCCTTTGTGATCAAGTTTGTGTTTGAAATTCATTAATGGTTAATCGGGACTTTGAAGCACCTTTATTGTGTACTGTTGGTTCATTTCATCTTCTTGGTGATTACTTGGCATGATTCCCTACTTTGGAATCCTTTGTTGCTTATTGTGCTAGTATTTTATTACTTAGCCTTTACGTGAAAGTCCAGCTGGTATTTTGTGTGTGTTTGGGCGATGCGAAACATTATGATGGCACGGCCAAGTCCATTGTGATGTTGACCATTGTTTTGCCCCATTATTACCCTCCTCCAGATTGGCCTTGGATGTGAGAAGAGCTAGCTCCTTTGTGTGCATTTTAGCTTCTTGGAGCATGACTTTGTGGCATGTCTCCCGTCCCTTGTGACACTTCTTTGGTTATTGGTTCCGGTACCGGGGTTTTCTCTTCGGCTTTTATGCTATTATGAAGATGATGATTGGTTGATTATTGAAGCTGCGCAGCGATCCTTTATTTGGATGTTCCGGTTTGGAAAACCTTGGCTATATCCTTTGTTGTGTGTTTATTTCCGCTGCTATCTGTTATGTGATAAACGCTGTGTGCTATGTGATATTTATTATTGTTTATAGTATATTGCATCATAGCATGTCATGTAGTTGCATTAGTAACTTATTGAGATTTATCTCACCCCCTTTTCTTTTATCTTTGTTTTTCCTTAACCCCCCCCCAGGTGCTAAGGATTAGTCTCGCTGATCACGAGAAAGAGGACGTCGAGTGTGGATCCATTCTTTTGGGGAAGGTTATTATAGGTTGGTTTACATTATGTAAATGTTAACCATTTTGGGATAGTTGTACCAATCAATGACGTCACTAAGATTTGTATATTTGTATTTTTGTTGTGCATAAACTTGTGGAAGTTTATGATAGCTGTAATTGGTTTTTTTTTTATCAAACATGGTTTTGTAAAACTTTGGATCATTACCTTTTGGTATTAAATGGAATTTTTAACTTCAGTATTTCTGAGTTTTGGTTTTAGAGTCGACGTCCAGATCGCGGTCTCGGGCCCGCGGGGTCCGGGGTCGCGACAGTTGGTATCAGAGCCATGGCATTAGCTCTAAGTATAAGTCTAGGTGGATTAGTATGACCTAGGTGGGTAGTAGTGTGCGGAGTGATTAACGGTTGATGTTTTATATAGGTAATTGTTCTCAATGTCTGGAAGAAGAAACAGAGGAGGTACTAGCGGGGCACAAAATCAGAATGATACAAGGGAAGAAGCACGTGCCATGTTTCAAGGCATGTTCGAGGCGGCCATGAAGGCCATACATGATCAAGGTCCGAGGGTAGATCAAGCACCACCCCGTTATGGATTGGAGCAATTTCTGAAGTTGAAACCGGTTGAATTCAATGGGGAACCCGATGTTCGGAAAGCTGAGTTGTGGATTGAGTCTATGGAGAAGATTTATGATGTATTTGGGTGTTCGGATGAGGACAAGGTCCGGTTTGCGGCTTACAAGCTTGTGGGAGCCGCCGAGCATTGGTGGAAAGGTATTAAAGCTACTTGGGATGATACTCGCACGGTGTATGCATGGGAGTTTTTTATGCGCAAATTCAAGGAGCATTTCATTCCGGTTGTTGATCAAAACCGAAAGGAGATCGAGCTACTCAACCTGGAGCAAGGTGTGTTGTCTATAGCACAATACTCGGCTAAGTTCATAGAATTAGCCCGGTATTGCGACTATTTGGTGAGAACCGAGGAACAAAAGGCTATGAGATTTATTCAGGGATTGAAGACCTCCATCCGTACTCAACTGATTGCTCAACGGATTGTGACTTTTCAAGATGCGGTGGACCGAGCCTATTTGATAGAGCAAGATATTGGGGAGCATAAAAGGAAGACCGGGGTGGCTAACCTGAGTAAGCAAGGAGCGCAGAGCAAGCCACAACCAAGGATTGATAGTCGAGGTAACTTCGGGGGACAATCTCAGTCCCGAGGGCAACCGATCCCAAGGAACCCGGGTACCGCTTTCATGAACCAAGGGAGCCAAATTAGGAGGCTTTGTTCGTATTGTCAAAAGGAAGGTCATTCTGAAGACCGTTGTTGAAAGAAGCAAGGAAGGTGCACAAATTGTGGTCAAATGGGTCACTTTGTAAAAGATTGCCCAAGAGGTAGAGGACAAGCATCCGGGTCAGGAGTTGGTAATAATCAGGGTCAGAAAAGGGATGCCGCTGGGAAGCCCAGAGTTCAAGAGAAGGTTTATGCCATGAATCAACAACAAGCTACCGATGATCCATCCGTTATTGGAGGTATTATTTCTGTGTCTAATGTGAGCGCACGAGCGTTAGTAGATCCAGGATCATCTCATTCATACATTTTTGTGCAATTTGCTTCTCTATTAAATGCTGCATTCGAGTCTTTACCGTACGTGCTAGAGGTGTCGACCCCTATAGGAGAATGCTTGATTGCTGATCGAGTCTTTCGTGCTTGTGATGTGGTTATTTGTGGTCGAGTCCTTTGTGCGGATTTGGTAGTTCTTCCTATCCAAGACTTTGATGTCATTTTGGGTATGGATTGGTTGAGCAAGTTTCATGCGTCCGTTGATTGCCGTAAGAAAACTGTTACTTTTTCTATTCCCGATGTGCCTAAGTTTGTTTTTGAGGCTAGTCCTCTGAGTAGAAGGGTTCGCTTAATTTCTTATTTGAAAGCGAGAAAATTATTGCATAGTGGTTGTGAGGGGTATTTGGCTAGTGTTCTTGATACTAGGAAAGAATCCCCTAGTTTGGATAGTGTTCGGGTAGTTCGGGAATTTCCCGATGTTTTCTCTACCGAGTATGATATGCCTCCCGATCGTGAGATAGAGTTTTGTATAGATCTTCTACCGGGTACGGCTCCAATTTCGAAAGCACCTTATAGGTTAGCTCCCGCAGAGTTGAAGGAATTAAAGGTTCAGTTGCAAGAGTTGCTTGATCGAGGGTTTATCCGCCCTAGTGTTTCCCCGTGGGGAGCACCGGTTTTATTTGTGCGGAAGAAAGATGGTTCGTTGAGATTGTGTATAGATTACCGGAAGTTGAATCAGGTTACGGTGAAGAACAAGTATCCTCTACCTCACATCGATGATTTGTTTGATCAGCTTCAAGGGTCCGTGGTTTTCTCTAAACTTGATTTGAGGAGTGGGTACCATCTGTTGAAGGTTCGATCGGAAGATATTCCGAAGACTGCTTTTCGCACTCGTTATGGTCATTATGAGTTCTTGGTTATGCCGTTTGGGTTGACTAACGCGCCGGCCGTGTTTATGGATTTGATGAACCGGATTTTCCATCCCTATCTTGATTCGTTCGTGGTAGTCTTCATCGACGACATTCTAGTTTATTCGAAATCTCGAGAGGAGCATGAACAGCATTTGAGGACAGTTTTATCCGTTCTTGCGAGGGAGAAATTATTTGCGAAGTTCAGTAAATGCGAATTTTGGCTCGAGAAGGTGTCATTTCTGGGTCATGTGATTTCGAAAGACTGGATTTCCGTGGACCCGTCAAAGATTGAGGCCATAGTGGATTGGAAGAGACCCGAGTCAGTGACAGAGATTAGAAGCTTTCTTAGTTTAGCCGGGTATTACCGAAGGTTTATTGAAGGGTTTTCGAGGATTGCTACTCCGATGACTCAGTTAACCCGGAAGAATGTTCCGTTTGTGTGGACCGAGAAATGTGACAAGAGTTTCGAGGAATTGAAGAAGAGGTTGACTACCGCACCGATCTTGACTTTGCCTAATGGGAGCGATGGCCTAGTGATGTACAGTGATGCTTCGAAAGAGGGTTTGGGTTGGGTGTTGATGCAGAATGGGAAAGTAATTGCTTATGCTTCGAGGAAGTTGACCCCGAGTGAACAGAATTACCCGACTCATGATATGGAGTTAGCGGCTATTGTATTTGCGTTGCACAAATGGAAGCACTACCTTTATGGGGCGAAGTTTGAAATTTTTACCGATCACAAGAGTTTGAAGTACCTATTCTCTCAGAAGGAATTGAATAATAGGCAGCGCCGATGGATGGAATTGTTGAAGGATTATGATTGTGCGATTTCTTATCATCCGGGGAAGGCGAATGTGGTAGCCGATGCGATTAGTAGAAAGTCTTATGTGGCTTCGATGATGGTTCGAGAATGGAAAATGCTTGAGGATGTTCGAGATTGGTCTCCTCGTGAATCGAGACATGGGGCTATTTTTGCGAATATTAGGGTGTCTCCGACCCTAATTCAGAGACTAAAGGAAGCTCAGAATGAGGATCCCGAGTTGGTGAAAATAATGGGTAAATTGAAGGAAAAGAATTTCAAAGATTTTTCAGTGAGTTCGAGTGGAGTTTTGACTTTCCGTGGTCGTTTGTGTGTTCCGGATGTTGATGGAATTAAACAGAGAGTTCTTGATGAGGGTCACAAATCGAGATATACTATTCATCCGGGTAGTACGAAGATGTATCAGGATTTGAAGCAGCAATTTTGGTGGATTAATATGAAAAGGGAAATAGCCGAGTATGTATCGAAGTGTTTAACTTGTCAGCAGGTCAAAGCCGAGCATCAGAGACCCGCGGGATTACTTCAGCCGTTAGAGATTCCCGAGTGGAAATGGGAGCATGTGACTATGGATTTCGTTACGGGACTGCCTCGTACCCGTAGGAAGTATGACAGTGTTTGGGTAATAGTGGATAGATTGACCAAGAGTGCCCATTTCTTGCCTATTGACATCAGATATTCGATAGAGAAGCTTGCGACCCTTTATATTGATGAGATTGTTAGATTGCATGGAGTTCCGGTTAGCATTGTGTCAGATCGAGACCCGAGGTTCACTTCTAGATTCTGGCAGGTGTTTCAAGAAGCTTTGGGTAGAGATTTGCGGTTCAGTACGGCTTTTCATCCTCAAACCGACGGTCAATCCGAGAGGACTATTCAGATTTTGGAGGATATGTTGCGAGCTTGTTCGATAGACTTCTCTAATTCTTGGGATTCACACCTACCGTTAGTGGAATTCTCTTACAACAACAGTTATCAGGCTAGTATCGAGATGGCGCCGTTTGAGGCCTTGTATGGAAGAAAGTGTAGATCACCTATTTGTTGGGATGAGGTTGGTGAAGCGAAGATCGTGGGTATTGATTCGCTTCAGGATTCGGTTGAGAAAGTTAAAGTTATCCGGGATAGATTGAAGACAGCTTAGAGTCGACATAAGAGCTACGCAGACAACCGAAGGCGAGACCTTAGTTTTCAGACTGGGGATTTGGTGTTCTTGAAAGTGTCTCCAAAGGTGGGTATCCGAAGGTTCGGGAAGAAAGGCAAACTGGCTCCGAGGTTTATTGGCCCGTTTGAGATTTTGGGAAAGGTTGGACTTCTAGCGTATCGTCTTGCGTTACCGCCATCTTTAGACCGGTTGCACAATGTTTTTCACGTTTCTATGCTTCGGAAGTATGTCCATGATCCATCTCACGTGTTACCAAGGGTACCGGAGGATATTGAGCCCGATATGACTTATGAGGAACGACCGGTTCGGATCTTAGATTCTAAAGTCCAAGAGTTGAGGAGCAAGAGCATTGCGTTGGTTCGAGTCCTTTGGAGAAATCATAACATCGAGGAATCGACGTGGGAGCTTCGTGATGAGATCGAGAGGAAATTTCCGTGGCTTTTTGTTTAAGGTGAGTCTCGTTAAAATTCGGGTCGAATTTTCTTTAAGGGGGAGTGAATGTCGCGACCCGAAATATAGGCTCTATTTTATTAGTAATTAAATGATTTTTATTTAATTATTTGCTTATTTATTTATTTAAATTATTATTTATCTAAATAATTATGTGTGCAATTTATGTGTTATAATAATTATGCCTAGCATTTTATTCGAGTTATTTGGGCTAGTGTGGGAGTGTTGAGTCTTAATTGTTAGTAGGGAGTGTGGTATTGTGTGTAGTGTGAGAGAGGGGGCCTAAGTGTAAGTTTTCAAATCATTTTCTAACTACTCCCTCCCTACTCCTCATCTTCTCCCTCACTCCACTCCATTTCCCTGCACTCTCTCTCTCCCTCCTTCCATAGAAAGGTAAGTTTCCTCATCCTCTTCATCTCTCTTCATTTACTTCCTCTTCCTCTCATAATCTCTCATTTCTTAAATCATGAACCTTGTTTAGATCGTCGATAGGATCGCGTAGAGCCAAAAAGAACTGAATTCCGTCAACTTTCATTATTTTCAAGTAAGTTACTTTTCCCCCATTTTAATTCTAAAATGTTCATATCATGTTCATATAATGCTTTTATTGTTATATTGGAAGTTTGGATGAGTTTGCAATTTATTTGGAAATTATTTGGGTTTTTGGTCAAAAATGGTGATTTTGGAATGTTGGGTTTGATTCTTTGTTTTGGGTTGATGAATGGTGTATTGGAGTCCCCACCCTAGTTATAAATTGTTTTGGTACATTAGTACATGAGTTGGAAGTTAGGATTTTGGTTAAATGTATTTTGGGTTGAAAATGGAAGAACCCAAGTTGTTCTTCCCGATTTCTGGCAATTCCGGCATATTGGGCGACCGCACAAAACTTCCTGGGCGACCGCGCATCTTTCTGAAAGCTTTTGTTCTTGTTTTGAGGCTTTTTGGGCGACCGCACAACCCACTTTGGGCGGCCGCACAGAACCCCTGAAACTTTACATTTTGTTAATTCGTGTGATTGAAGAACGTATTTTGGTCTAAGTCTTGGGTGTCCTTCTAGTTGACCTTAGTGATCATTGTAGTACACTTTAGTGATAGAATTGGGTCCTTTGTGATCAAGTTTGTGTTTGAAATTCATTAATGGTTAATCGGGACTTTGAAGCACCTTTATTGTGTATTGTTGGTTCATTTCATCTTCTTGGTGATTACTTGGCATGATTCCCTACTTTGGAATCCTTTGTTGCTTATTGTGCTAGTATTTTATTACTTAGCCTTTACGTGAAAGTCCAGCTGGTATTTTGTGTGTGTTTGGGCGATGCGAAACATTATGATGGCACGGCCAAGTCCATTGTGATGTTGACCATTGTTTTGCCCCATTATTACCCTCCTCCAGATTGGCCTTGGATTTGAGAAGAGCTAGCTCCTTTGTGTTCATTTTTGCTTCTTGGAGCATGACTTTGTGGCATGTCTCCCGTCCCTTGTGACACTTCTTTGGTTATTGGTTCCGGTACCGGGGTTTTCTCTTCGGCTTTTATGCTATTATGAAGATGATGATTGGTTGATTATTGAAGCTGCGCAGCGATCCTTTATTTGGATGTTCCGGTTTGGAAAACCTTGGCTATATCCTTTGATGTGTGTTTATTTCCGCTGCTATCTGTTATGTGATAAACGCTATGTGCTATGTGATATTTATTATTGTTTATAGTATATTGCATCATAGCATGTCATGTAGTTGCATTAGTAACTTATTGAGATTTATCTCACCCCCTTTTCTTTTATCTTTGTTTTTCCTTAACCCCCCCCCCCCCAGGTGCTAAGGATTAGTCTCGCTGATCACGAGAAAGAGGACGTCGAGTGTGGATCCATTCTTTTGGGGAAGGTTATTATAGGTTGGTTTACATTATGTAAATGTGTAACCATTTTGGGATAGTTGTACCAATCAATGACGTCACTAAGATTTGTATATTTGTATTTTTGTTGTGCATAAACTTGTGGAAGTTTATGATAGCTGTAATTGGTTTTTTTTTATCAAACATGGTTTTGTAAAACTTTGGATCATTACCTTTTGGTATTAAATGGAATTTTTAACTTCAGTATTTCTGAGTTTTGGTTTTAGAGTCGACGTCCAGATCGCGGTCTCGGGCCCGCGGGGTCCGGGGTCGCGACAAGGTTCATCTTCGTTCTTGATAAAACAAAATTCTATGATTCATCAAAACGGAGATTCCAACTCCCAAAAGCTTGCTTCAATCCATCCAATGGATTTCCGCAACTTACATACTTTATTAGAATTTTCTTTGACTATCAAAACCTTTAGGTTGTATCCAATACATCCTTAAGTGAGTTCCAGTTAAGGAACGCTGTTTTGACATCATTTGACAAAATTCGTATTCCAAATATGAAGATGTGACTATGTGAATTCTAGTAATTTTCTTTCTACCCATGTAAGTTTTCTCCAAGAAAACTCATTCCTCTCCTTTGGTTTTTACACCTTAGGTTAGAATTATCAAGTTCCAAACTTGATTATTATACATGGATTTCCTTTTAGATATTATGACTCTAAGTCATTGATCTAAATGTGGAGCAGACATTGCATCTTTGATAGGTGGTTAATACTTCATTCTCAATGAACTTTACCTCAATATTTTCTATTTCGAAATATCCAATATTTCTTGTTATAGATTGTATCCTATCATGTACGCAAGTACTTTGTATAACTTTGAACGGACTTTTCACGACTCCTTGTGAAAACTTGTTCAACTTCCATCTTAGGTTAAATTATATTTTCTAGGTCTCGAACTATTCGAGATATATTTTACTCCCACTGATTCTTTTAGAGATAAGCCATTTATCTAGAAAAGTACCATCATAAGCAACAAACCATTTATTTCTTACGAGTAAAATATTATCCTCAAGTTTCTTTAGGATTTCCCATGAAAATATATTTATTAGATTTAAATGTGAGTGTGTCCCAGACAGCTCCTTTTCAAAAGGTCTCACATCTTAAATCTTCTTGAAAGACAAACCCAGTTTTCTTTCATCTTTTAACCTTTTTTGATGGAACTCAAATTAGTGTAATTATAGCGGTTTCCAATACATAACCTCAAAAAAAATAATGGAAGATCATTTTGACTTTATCATCTAATGAACCATATCCAATAAGGTTCTATACCTCCACATAGACACATCATTCTAAATGGTGTTCTTAGTGGAGTTAATTGTGAAACTATTTCACAACCTTAATGATAATTGTCAAAGTCCTTGGTTTAATTATTCATCATCATGATTGAATCAGAGTCTTTGAATAGTTTTACCAAGTATAACAAAATTCTCTTTTAGCATTGATACTTAATGCACCATATACATCAAAATGTATTAGGTCAAATAAGATATTAGCCTTTTACTATTCATAGTAAAAGATGTCTTGGTCCAAGTAAATAAGATTTGCATAAATCATATGATTCCAAATCATATGACTTTAAAACTCCGTCCCATGGAATTTTAGATATGCATTTCTCATTTATTTGATCAAAACAATAATGCATAAGGAATTTTAATTACTTATGTTATAGCCTCATTTATTATTTTGTCCTTCAAGATTTAGGATATAAGATTTATTTACATGATAACACAATAAAGTAAATCATAATAAATGAATCACTTTCTTATTCCAAATAAGAAATATATATCCTTCATTATCTTTTAACAAAATAATTTTTTTTACTTCATGAGTAAAGTCACTTTACAAGTGTTCTACGAACAATGGTGCAACCATTGCATCATTACCATTCGTAGGTCTAACTTTAATGTAAGTAGTCTTTCAATTTACTAATTATTACACATTTATACAAATGTGGGATTCACATCCGGTATCCAATACCTAATAATTAAATTTAGAAAGATTAATTTTATAACATAAATATCCCAAGTAGTAGTCCCACTACCATTCCTTTTGTTGATCGTCCAAAATTTTGACTACAATTCTAAATGGTCAATCCAATTGCCATTTTACCAAATTGCATCAATTAGAGTTATAATTTTAACCACAATTATTTCGTTTAGGTTTGACAAGTCTGTCTTACCTTTCCTTTGGCACTTGGCCCTTTTCCATCATGAACCATGAGTACTGGAGAACCATTCTCCACTATCTTCTTTCCACAGTTCTAGCATGTTAATGCAACTTGGAGAGATTCTTATTCATTCCATATATGTCATAGTTTATCATAAAGTGATTATAACTCTTAGGCAATGAATTAGGAATAAGATCCATGGCTAGCTCCAATCCAATTGGACATCCAAGTTTCTCAAGATGCTCTACGTAGCCTTTCATCTTAAGCATGTGTTGTTCCACTTGTTGCCCTTTACTCCTTTTACAAGAGTGAATGCAACAATGGTTTTATACCTCTCTTGCTTAGATTTCTCTTTGAAACATGTAACTCAACTCTACGCCTATCCAATAGGCTTCCACAAGTTCCAAACTTTGTTGGAGTTTTTGAGCACATAGTCACGAGTATGAGACAACTCACATCCCTAGAAAGATACTCATGTCTCTTGTGATTGTCTTTCTCTGGCAATGGGTCTTTTAGGAATAGGCCCATCAAAAATGTACAACACATCTTCTTGCCTTAGAACGATTCTTAGGCTCAGGATCCAATCCATGAAGTTTGTACCATTCTCTTGAAGCATTATCCTTATCAAGGATTGATCGCAACGGTTTTAGCTGTCATTTACAACTTATGAAAAATTTCCAAAATTTTATAAGTACCAATCTCATTAAAGAGATAAATAATGTATTTTTCCAAAAATACTCCCACTAAATTATATAACCTTCTTATACATCTAATGTATGATATAATTTAAATGGGATAAGATCCAGCTTTAATTTAATTTCAAGTCCGCGGAAGCGGATTACACAAAATTAAATTAATTAGGTTGACGATCATGTCAATCATATCCCACATGACTCTTAGATCCTTTTCTGAGATTCTTTAAGAAATCCAATTTCAAAAAGCATGTTTAATCTCATCTTTGCCTAGGCCCAAAACTGTTTTGATGCCTAATTAAGTTCAACAGTTTTAAACGCATAGTTAATTTGCCTCGCGTGGGCGTGCCCACATTATCTATCTTGCGCATACATAAATAAAGTCAATGTACCTCGCGGAGGCGATCCACATTGAAATTACTCATATACTAACAAGTGTTTTAATCATGGCATGGCAAAATGAACTTAAAACATTCTTTGAAGGTTTATTACATATAGCATATAACACATTTATGAGCACATAATATAAACATGTTACACATCAAGTTTAGCCCCTAAATTAATAGTCATTAATTTAAGCATAATATTTATGTGCCATTAGTTTCTCTATAATTATGAGGATGAGACTATTTGAACTTTGGTTATCATCTCCAAATCAAGATAACAAGAAGTGCGGCTGAACTAAGCCATTGGCAACTACAATTCCGCACTAATTCAAGAAACCAAGAATGTAGTCCATGTGGCTGAAACTAAGCAATAGATGGTCTCGATGAACGTAGGCAAATTGCATCCACAATTCCACATGGATCTCAAAACTTGAATCAAGAACTTTGTTTCTCAATTTTAGCAATTATGAACTCTTCATAATTCTAACTTCGTTTTATCTTTGAAACTTTGATTGCGATCAAGTTGGGAAACAAAATCTTGATGAACGTAGATTAGCCATCCAAACCTTGATCCAATCTCAGAATCACAAGATCAAAACAAATAGGAAAATTAAACCTCGAGATCCGCACCCAAACCACATGCCCGAGCCCCCAACCAGACAGAAGGTCCGGCCGGGTCTCTACATTGGTCCGGTCGGACCCCGCTCGAAAAACCCAGATATTGTTTTCTAGTTCGAACCCAAAACCAAATGCCTGGCCCCCGCTCCAGACCATAGGGTCCGTCCGGGTCCTTGCTCTGGTCCGGTCGGACCTACGCCGAAAAATCCAGAATTTTTAAAGTCCCAAATTTTTTTTCCTCAAAATTGTTTTCCCCGATTCAATTAAGATTTGGTGTTCTTGATGATCCAATCATCATGAACATCAGAGCCTTGAATGAACAATTCATGAATCCTTAGATTATCAAACTTTGATCCAATCAAAATTGATGACCCTAACAATTTTAAATCCACCATAATTTTAATTGCGATTGAATAGTGCGATTAAAGTTTATGAAAAAATAAACCACATAAACGCATATAACACATGAACATCATAATCCCAATATTCATATCATGCTAGGCACATAAACAAGCAATTTATATACACACAACATGATCATGTATTGAAATAATCAACATGAACTGGGCGTGGCTCTGATACCACTGTTGGGTTTTGGAGTAACATGCGCAGCGGAATTAAGCATTTAAAATTTAATGAAACCCAAAGCCCATAGATCCATTCATATGATTAAGTCAAATACAACATAATGAATACTAGAATACTAACCCTTGATGCCTTTGATTTTGCAACCTTAAATTCGATGGAGGCTTGAAATCTTGATCACGAACAAAGCAAGAATCATGAACTATGAAGATGATAAGTTTCACCCTCTAGCGGTATCCACACCACGAACGAATATCAAGAACACTTGATCTTGGTTGCTAGACCAAATCATGAAACACGCTTTCATGATGTATAGAACTATATGGAATTATTATGTATATGATATTCTTGTTCTTAAATCTAGGGATATCTTAAAACAAGAAATAAACCCTCTCAAGCCCTTGGAGGCACTCACAAACATAACATAATGCATATCATTGATTAGGGCAACTAGAGGGGAGTTTTATACTTATTTAACCTATTCCAAATAGGTAACAAGTGACCAAACCCGCAAGAAAACGGAACAGGAAAGTTCTTGGAAAAAACCCTAGAGGTCCGCCAGGGTCTTATAGGAGGTCCGCCCGGACCCTCCCAAAGGTCCGCCCGGGTCCTTTAGGAGGTCAGCCCGGACCACCCCTTTTTCTGGTTTTCTTCTCTAAATTCCTAAAATCCTCAAAAGGTCCTTCGACCCAAATTCCAATTAAGTCCTTTTAAGATTCGTTCTATTGTGTGTGACCCTCTAGGATTACACTAAGTTGGCAATTGACCCAAATTCCTAGCAAACCGTCATACCTACCCAAATAGTGTAACTAGATACAAGTTCGCATTCCTTTAGAACATGTCACAATCCCTTTGTCCACGATGTCTTTGAACACAAGTCATGGTCAACAAGTCAACTTGTATTGTTCAATACTTTCTCGATTCCGAATATGTTGATAATCCAAATAACATTGATCCAATCAATCCATTTGAGTTTGGCCAAACATTTCATCAACATCATTCCTTTGAGGGGCCCAAGCTTGACATCTCTCCGAAGAGGGACAAATCCATTTAGCTTATTATCCTTCCCTACGTGAATCCGATTATGCCAATCATACCCTTTATAACTACCTGATTAAAGGTAGCGTTTGAATATATCAAACATAATCTTCATCAAGTGGAAGGCTATAATAACTTCATGTCTAAGATTCAAATGACATAACTAATATGAGATATATGTACGACATAGACCATGACATAAATCTCATACAGCGGGTCATGTCCAGTACCTTATTCCAAATAAGTACCCATAAATCTAACATGATCATCCCATGATCATTTAGCCTTTATACTAGCGCTTAACAAGCTCTAGGGACGGAGATTATTATAAGCAAACACGAGAAATAATAATAATCTTATCATCTCTTTATCATCATGAATAAAATGATAACTTATACAACGTTTAACAAACGTGCCTAGGGCACCAACACCAACACGTAGGCATCAACCTTATCCCTCAAAGCCTTCAGAGGGACACCCTTACCTAGGGTAGGCACAAAGAAGCTTAGAAAGTGCCTCATATCATCCCCACTGTGAGAGAAATTAGTATCAACCTCAAGTGGCTCACCGGCGATAGCAAGCCCAGTAATGGCATGAAAGTCAGTAGGGGTCATGGTAACCTCCCCCACCGCATATGCATAGTATGAGTGCTGTCCCACCAATGCTCTCGAATAGCCTGGAGCAAGTGAACGTTCCTCCTCTCACCAACTAAGCCGTCAAAGAAGGGTTTCAGCCCGAGATTCTCGATCTCTTCCTTCATCTCGCCATTAAAAGTTGCCCACCTCTCGGCAATAGCTCGTTCACTACCCCTATAGTTATCAATGACCCTGAATGGCTGCAAACAACAAAAGGCAAAAGAGACGAATGTCAGAAAATCGGTAAAACCCTCATTTATGCATTTTACTTGAAAAGTCGCAGAATTGCCTAGAACGACAGTCAAAATCATGTACTACCATACTACAATGATTTTCAACACCAATAAGGGTGAAATTCCATCAAAAGATCAGCCTTGCATGATAAACCCTAGCATCAATTATTTTAGGCAAAGGTCGATAAAAATCAAATTGCGAAGGCACCAAATTAAGACATGCAACGACGAAATTGACATGGAAACTCAATCAAAGGAAGAGATCCTTACCCGCCTCATCCAAACGGCGTGAGAAATATGGTCATCAGGAAACGGGCACAACTCGTCGTTCGCCCACACTTTACCCCTCATATGTCAACCGAAGAGGTGTTCCCTATGAGAACTGTTTGCACCGGCCATTTGAAAGGGTTAAGAATTACCAAAACTTGGTGGAAATAAATATTTTTGGATAAAAAATCGCCTAGGGTTTAGAATTCCCGAAATGAAATAAGAAAAGTGATTTGAAAATCACTTTCAGCGCCTGATATCGCCTCTGATATGCGCAAAAACAGAGAAGTCTCGTACGAGACATCGCTATCTCGTACGAGATATCTCCAGAAAAATCTCAAAAAACTATGTTTTCTTGAGAAATTCTAGAAAAGCCCTGCTTTTAACAGAAAGGTCAGAAAAAGCCCTGCTTTTGTCTGAAAGGTCGAATCTGAACCTGGTTCAAGATGGAACATTGAGTCGTCAACAAATGGATATTTTCAGAATTGGAACAAGCAAAGTTGTTTCTCAGTACGAATTTATCCTCACCGCACATCTAAGATCATGGGTGAGCAACGAAATCTACATCAGCAATCTTTAAATCCCATGACTGTCATCAAGACATATGTTAATGGCACAGGATTTACAACCGGGTATATCCCACAACTGTTATCAAGACGTAAGTTAATAACACAGGATCCCACCATTCAGTCCCATAATTGTCATCAAGGTGTAAGCTAATGGCATAGGATTCACATTTTTCAACGGAAAGGCAGTCTCGTTGAAAGGGGAAGCAAGGTCCAAGTAATTGGCGTCTCCAAATCTAGGTATCCCACAACTTTCATCAAGGCGTAAGTTAATGACACAGGATTCCACCATTTAGAATCCCACAATTGCCATCGAGACGTATGTTAATGGCATAGGATTCACTTTTCCGGCAAATAACGCAACCTCGTTAGAAGGAGAAGCAAGGATCCAAGTAATTGGCGTCTCCAAACCCAGAGTCCGATAATTGTTATCAAGACGTATGTTAATAGTATAGGATTCACATTTTCCGGCGAATAAGGCAACCTCGTTGGAAGGAGAAGCAAGGTCTGGGTAACTGGCGTCTCCAAAATCAAAGACGGTTCGTCATCAACAACAGGGCATGTTCAGAATTGGAGTCAAAGAGATTGATTCCTCAGTATGGATTGCAACTGGAGACAGTTCGTCATCAACAAAAAGGAGTATATTCAGAATTGGGTCAAGGCCATTGATTCCTCAGTATGGGTACTCTAAAAACTCTAAACTTTACTTACCGCAAGTGTTGTTTTCAAAAAAATGATTTTCGAAATACCTTAAACCTCAATTTTTGCGTGTTTTTAGAGTCGAACTACGTTTGGTCTGATTTCCTTTCGAGGAATACGTAGGCAGCTTTTTAGCACGACCATACCCCTAGTTCAAAATGGTGTCTTTTCTATCGACGACGGTACTTCATCCATAAGTATCGTCGCCGAGGGGCTCTGTAGGCCCCCCATTTTGGACATTCATTCATAATCACACTAATTCTGTGTCTCGCCTTTGATTTGGGTTGAAACTCGTTAAGTTGGACATGTTTCGTTAAGTTTCTGACTGACTCTGTTTGTCAGGGGCCAAAATGAAAATTAAAACTACTGCAGAGGGCAAAGAGTGAATTCCAGCACTGAGATGCCTCGTACGAGACATTGATGTCTCGTACGAGACATCCCCCTTGACAGTCGGGTTTTTGGTCAGTTTCCTTGTTGATCTTAACCCCTTTTCTTGGCAAACACTTAAGCAATCCGGGAAAACCTAATGGACGATCCTAGAGTCTAAAAATAACTTTTTGAGAATCAAGTCTTGGATTCCCATCACAACTTACCCTCTTGGCCAAAACCCTAGGTCCAAAACCCCTATAATAATAGAGCTCCTTGAACCAGAAAAAGGCTAGAATCCTCATTCACCCAAAAACCACTCCAAATCTGATCAAAGAGGTCCCCATAATCAGTCCCTCTTCCTCACCCATGAAATCCAAGCCTCCATAACACCATTCAATCCAAGTTCATTGGATCATTAATGCCTTTAGTCAAGGCCATCCATAGGATTCTTGAAGAACACTTAGGTAAAACTCTTTGTTTTCTATCTTCTCATCTCCTTCTTTGTCTTTGAAGTAGTGTGATTCCATTAAGGGATCAGCCTAGAGCCTCTCCGATCCATGGATATGGTCTCGAAGCACATGATCCGACATCCCAAATAAATAAGCAATTATTTATTTGTTTGTTTTCTTTTTACATACGTTTTTTGCATGATTTTGAAACAATGCTGATGATTTTTTAGCAAGACCAATCCTAGATTGGGTGAATTGGGTGCTCCTTGACCTTCCCAATTCATAACTTAACCCCCGAATCCATATATCTCGGTCCGTGTTCCGACAACAACATGGTGGCGACTCTCAAACAATCAAAAAGGCTAAATCGAAGGTTGAAAAGGCACCTCAAGTGAAACAAAAAACCCGCGCGCAAACAGATTCACGCCTGATGTAAGATGGCTTCTTTAAACCGTGTGTCTCATGTTTTGGCGTAACCCGTGCGAGCTCGAGGCACCTGTGTCCTGATGTACCGTCTGTGTTCCCAGTTACCGGATTCTGCGAAGCTGAGGACTATACCTAGGCACCGTAGTTTACCGAGAAATTTATGTGATTCACGTGCGATGTAAGATGGCTTCTTCAAACCGTGTGTCTCATGTTTGGCGTAACCTGTGAGAGCTCGAGGCACCTGTGTCCCGATGTACCGTCTGTGTTCCCAGTTACCGGACTCTACGATACTGAGGACTATACCTAAGTACCGTAGTTTGCCGAGAAATTATTCGATTACTCGCGCTCTATAGGAAGTTAGAATTCATCCCTAATTAGGTTCTCGATTCTTTAAACTTCTTGTCAAACCGTGTGTATGGCCTCACCTCCTTCCCCAATAGAGTCCATCTGTAACGACTTTATTGCTTACGAATGTTCGGTCTTCATACAGGATAGTATCCGTAGGATTGTTATCCCCAGCAGGAGGCTGATGTCTCGTTTCTTTTTGGTTTCCTCCTTTTTACCCCCTTCCCCAATAGAGTCCATTTTCAATGACTTTAGTGCTTACGAATGTTCGGTCTTCATACAGGATAGTATCCGTAGGATCGTTATCCCCAGCCGGAGTCTGATGTCTCATTTCTTCTAACGAATGTCTGGTGTTCATACAGGATAGTGCCCGTAGGATTGTTATCCCCAGCAGTAGGCTGATGTCTCTTTTCTTTTTTATTTTTTCCCCAGTAGGGTCCACGCGACTTTATTGCTTTACGAATGTTTGTCTATCCCTAGCAGAAGACAATGTCTCATTTCTTTCTCCCCCATTGTTCGAACTACGACCGGCTTGATTCCATTTGGATACGTAGGTAGCCTGACTTAGGTCCAGCCGTTCGACTAACCCGCTCACCGTTTATTTTCCCCCGATTTGGAACACTTGTTTCAGATCGGTTCCTTTCTTAATCGACGACCCTCCATGCCTTGCAAGAAGTGTCGCCGAGGGGCTACTTTTAGTACCCGATTTGAAGATTTAGGACTTCCTAGACTATTAGATATATTTCTAAGGACCTTTTAGGAAATTATAACCTGACAGGGACCTATTCAAAAAATTCCTAAAGTTCCTGATAGACGAAATCGCTTCTATGTCGAAATCCATCAGGATAATGGACAAATCCCGTGAACAAACTGATAAGGATTCGAGGAGATCTTGATAAGCACGGAATTCGAGATTTGCCACCGTACGGCTCTCTAGCCTCCGTACGGCTTGCTCATAGCCGTGCGGCCAGTGTTCCAAACTCCATGAATTTTCCTATAAATACGCCCCTCCTCTCAGCCTATTGATCACACCTCTCACCTACAGGAAAACCCTCACAGAAGCTCTTCCCAGCCTCTCTCTCTCCCTCTCAAAACCCTCTCTTTGATCTTGCTTTGATCATCAAAGAGATTCATTTCCGCCATCAACTAAAGGAGTGAAGATTCAACCTTCGAAGCCTCTTTCACCGGTTTGGTAACGCGTTCTTACTACTTAACTGCTTAGATATATTATATTATATTCATTCATATATTGTTAGATCTAGGGTTTTTATTCATCGTTCGTGTTCTTGACCAATGATGATCTAGGGTTTCCACGAAACCCGCACTATATCTAGGTCACATATTACTTACATAATGCTATAACTAGGGTAGCGATCTTCATGTTTATGTGTTCATTCATATGTATTCGTGATGTTCTTATTATAATGCTAGATTTACGACTTATCATTCATAATATCTTAGATCTAGGATTGTAATCCCTATTTATGTGCACATGCCATAGCCAAGGATGATCCTAAGGTTTCATCAAACTCTAATATGATCTAGGAACTACTTCTAACCCTAATCTTCCCCCCTCTATATGCATGATCCCGCTTCATCTCTCCCCATTCTAATTTATCAATGAACTACACCGACCTGAGCTTCTCATGATGAGAAGAATGTAGGCAATCTTTGGATCCGGCCTCAAACGCTAACACACACACACACACACACACATTGATCATAATAGAAAGACCAATTCGTCGGGCAATAGGAGTGATCACATTAATATTCTTCTTTTATTGTAATTTGACCCCTGAACCCTATTATTCTCATAAATATTTTTCTCAATGTTTTAACAACAAATAAAACAACGTGGCGACTCTCGATTTTTGGCCATGGGTATTCACAGGGAGCCAAGCACCGACAACAAGGATCACAAGATGGTTGATTCAATTATGGCTTACATAGATCAATGTTTCAACGGTCTCAACTTGGGGAAAGGCTCCGACACAAGCCTTTATCAGTCATCCATCCTCATGAGCACAATGGCTGCTCTCCCCGACAAGTTTAAGATGCCCGACATTAGCAAGTTCAAGGGAAACTCTTGCCCCATGGCACACATCGAGACTTACATATGGGCTATGGTTCCGAAAAAGGTCTCTACCAAGGGGATGGCATAATGGTTCCCTCTTACTCTCGAGGGGGCCGCCAAGGATTGGTATACAACTCTCCCGCTCACAGTCTGTCTTAATTGGGACGCCGCCATGCTAGCTTTCAAAACTCAATACCAAGGCAACACCACTCATCGCCCGACCAAGAAAGAGCTCGAGAACACCACCCAAAAGGACAATGAGTCCTTTATTGACTTCACAAGGAGGTGGAATGACAAACTTGCTGAAATTGTCGAGAGGCCTAACACCAAGGAGCAAATGGAAATCTTCCTCAAGTGTCTATAGATTGATCTCCGCACCCATATAAGTAGGTCTTGCTATGCATATTTTTATCAAATGTATGAGGCAGGGGTCCGAATGGATGACTTGCTCAAGGAGATCAAAAAAAATTTCCTAGCTTCCGATACAAGGCTGCCTCTAACTCCACAAAAGAGACTTCAGTCAATGCTGTCACAACCGACAAGGGCACCACAAGGCAAGAGACCTCAAAATGATCGTGTCTACACTCCTCTTCAAGGCATGATTCACACCGAGGCCTTCGAAGTTCTCAAAGCAAAGGGGCAAATCATACCTCTACAAGGGTACCAACCCAAGGCGATCAACGCCAACCATGCCCATCACAAGTATTGTGGCTACCACCAACATAGTGGCCATCTTACCGAGGAATGCTTTGTCCCCCGTAACATCATCTAAGACCTCATAGAAAAAAAGGAATTCATAGTTCCCAATGAGTGTGATGTCAATGTAATAGAGATAGGAGAGTTTGAGGAGACCACTCATTCAATTCCCATTGTGAATGAGGGCTCCAATGTCATGAATGAAATTAATAATTCTTGCTACATTGTGACTTATGATGAGGTAATGAGGGAAGTACTAGAGAATAGGGAAAAAAGGCAAAATGGGAACGTCAACATGCTAACTCGATCCGGACGAGTCATAGCAAGAAATCCCACTACTTCTGAACCAAGCACCTCTTCTCCAAGATCGCAAGCTCGCGACACTCCCGAAGATCCTTTACTAGTTCAACTCAGGAAGACTCAAGCAAACATATCCATTTGGGACCACATCGCATCTTCAAAGAAGCATCGAGACCTTATTATCAGCAATCTCGACGACACATCAATCTCTCCAGACACAACTCCCTCACCTTACTGCTATGATAGGCCACATACATTTTGGCAATGTCACCACTTTTGCCGATATGGACCTTCCACCATTTGGGTCCGATCACAATGAGGTCATCTATCTCAAAGTAAGGGCAAGAGGAGACCTATTTCAAGAGTCTTGGTCGATGGTGGCTCCACACTCAACTTAATGCCTGGCTGAATCATGGGCATAATGGGGCTTAAGAGTTCAGATCTAAAGCGTTCTACTCAAGTAATCTGAGGTTACAACAGCACTGCCTGCACAGTCATGGGTATGGTGGAAGTAGACATTGAATTTGGGAGCATGGTTATGTCTGTCCCATTTCAAGTGCTCGATGTCCCCTCTTCGTTCAATCTGCTTTTGGGTCGACCATGGATACACAGTTCTAATGATGTCCCTTCAACTCTCCATCAATGTGTCAAATTCTGAAATGGGGATGAAATAGTGACCGTCATGGCAGAAAATGTCACTATCCACAGAAATGGGGAACCCGTACACCAAGTTCAGCATGGGTTAGAAGACTCCACCCTCTCCGGCGTCTCAATCAACGCCATCGACAAAGAAGGGGGAAACGGATCATGGACCCTCGGCAATCACAAAGTCCTTCGCATGATGAGGAATATGAACTACTTTCCCGATTTAGGCCTAGGGAAGCACCAATAAGGGAGAATGCAACCCGTTGAGGTCTTTTTTTTAGGTCCCTTTTGTCAAGAACAAGTTTGGATTGGGATATGAACCGTCTGAGGATAACTTGAAATATGAACAAGCCATCAAGAATGAGAAAACCCGAGCTCGCTGGGAAGGCCGTCACTATGAAATTCCCAACTTGAGGCCTTATCACAAGATGTTTAATGGCTACTTTGTCCGCTAAGGGGAAGATGTCCCGTACATAATCTTTTCCGAGCCATGGGTCAACAGTTAGGGCATCAGAAAGCTCGGTCATGAAATCTTGTCCGATTATAAGATTCAGAAGCATTAAGAGGAACCAACTCCTATATCACCCCGAGAATGGTGGGGGAAGAAAGTGACCATAGAGTCTAAGACAGATATTACCGTGGGGGAGGAGTTAACTGATCTAGCCTCCATGTTTGAGGAACTTGACATCATGGATGAGTGCCAAGTCAATGCCATCTCTGAAGACACCGACACAAGAAGTGGGCCTATCAGTGAGATTAAGCCGAGCTCCGAGCCGATCAACAACTGGTATTCAACAAAGGGACCCGTGGTATCTGAAGAATTCTTGATCGAGAAAATGGGTTGCATACCGCGCAAGGTTGCAAAGGAAGACTTGTTTACATTCACTTTCGAGTCCGAGAGTGTTTCTGATACCCTCACCCAAGAGGATATGGAGGCAATATCCGATCGTGTGTTCCCTTTCTTTGCTAATGAAAAATTTGATCTTTCTGAGTACCCCGAGATTGCAAACATCATAAATGATGAATTAACTAATAATGAATTTAATGAACCAGTTAATAACGATTCAAACTATGATGAAATAGAGCACGAAATGAAACATATTTAAATAAACTTGCTCAAAAGGTCTGTAGTCGTGGTGAAAATGGTCCAGGGGCTGACGAAGAATTACATGTTGTTAATCTGGGTACCGATGAGGAGCCGAAAGAAACCAAGATCGGAAGCTTCTTCAAGGGGGAAGAGAAAGACAGATTGACTGCACTGCTCAGAGAGTTCGTAGATGTATTTGCATGGTCATACAAAGACATGCCGGGTTTAGACAGAAAGGTCGCTGAGCATAGGATTCCGATCAGAGACAACGCTAAGCTGACAAAACAGAAACTCAGAAAAATCAAGCCAGAATGGTCTTTACAAGTCAAAGAAGAAATAGAGAAGCTTCTCAGTGTGGGCTTCATCAAAGTTATAGAGTATCCGACATGGCTAGCAAATGTTGTGACAGTCAGAAAGGCTAACGGGAAGGTCCGTGTTTATGTGGACTTTCGGGATTTGAACAAAGCTTCTCCAAAGGATGACTTTCCACTACCCAACATCGACCTGCTAGTCGACTCCACTGCCGCCCATGAGGTCCGCTCATTTGGGGATGGTTTTGCCGGGTATAATCAGATTCTCATGGCCGAAAAGGATCAACACAAGACTGATTTTACAACACCGTGGGGCACCTTTTGCTACACAGTCATGCCATTTGGGTTGGGGAACGCTGGGGCTACTTATCAAAGGGCTGTGACAGACTTGTTCCACGACATGATTCACCAGGAAATTGAAGTCTACATGGATGACATGATCATCCATTCAAAGGGGACCGACGGTCAACATTTGATCAATCTCCACAAGTTCTTTAAAAAACTTAGACAACACAAGATGAGACTCAATCCCGAAAAATGCACTTTTGGGGTTATCCGAGGCAAAGTTCTTGGCTACATGGTCACCGAGAGGGGAATTGAGGCAGATCCCTCAAAAATCAATGCAATCATTGACATGCCTTTTCCAAAGACACAGAAAGAAATCAAAGGTTTCATGGGCCGACTTCAGTACATCAGTCGGTTTGTGCACCAACTCACTTCTATGTGTGAGCCAATCTTCAAGTTACTCAAGAAGAATGTGGCCCTTATGGACCGATGCTTGCCAAGAAGCTTTTGATCAAGTGAAGCGCTACTTGACATGCCCTCCAGTTCTGGTTCCACCGCACAAAGAGAAGCCTCTCTTGCTCTACCTCACAGTGAATGATGAAGCTCTAGGGGTTATGCTAGCACAAGAGCAACGAGACTCCACAAAGGAGAATTCCATTTACTTTGTCAGTCGCCGATTTCAAGGAGGCGAAAAGAACTACTCCATCTTGGAGAAGTCATGTGCAGCACTGGTTTGGGTCACTCAAAAGCTCAAACACTACATGGAATCCTTTCCAATCAAGCTAGTAGCAAAAGTGGACCCGCTCCGCTACATCTTTGAGAAGCCTTTCATGTTAACAAGGATAGCCAAGTGGTATTTCATGCTCGCCGGCTATGATATCACTTACGGCACACTCAAATCCATCAGGGGGAAAGTGTTCAGTGATCAGCTTGCTGAATTTTTGTGTGACGAAGTGAAGAGGGAAGACTTACAATTTCCCGACGAGGACTAGATTTGCACTATAACCGAGGAAAATAAGTGGCAACTGTTTTTTGATGGCGCAGCCAATAAGCACGGTTATGGGATAGGAATGTTGCTTGTCGATCCAAAGGACATCTACACTCCAATTGCAATCTGTCTTGAATTCGAAGCTACCAATAACATTGCTGAGTATGAAGCATGTATAGCAGGGCTAGAAGCAGCTTTAGAAAGAAATGTCATATATCTAGAAGTATTTGGTGACTCCCTGCTTCTTATCGATCAGACATCGGGTAAATGGTGAATCTAAGACCCGACCCTCCAACAGTATGGTAAACACCCCGAGGAGTTAGTTGAACAATTCCAAGACATCACGTTCAATTATTTGCCGAGAGATAAAAACTGCTTTGCCGATGCTTTAGCCACCATAGCCTCACTGGTTGAGATGCCCAAGGGAAAAATGGTGAAGCCCTTCAAAATTACAAGAAGGACTTGTCTGGCATATTGCATGAGTATTGAGATCAATAAAGTCCAAACAAACCCCCCGTGGTACATAGACATCATGAACTTTCTCAACAATGGCACTTTCCCCGAGAACAGCAATGGGAAATCTCGAGTAGTATTAGAAAAGCTAGCCACAAGATATGTGTTAATTGGGAACCGAGTCTACAAAAGACATCATGAAAGGATCAATCTTTTGTGTGCAAATGAGACCGAAGCCCAATAGATAATGCACGAAGTCCACGAAGGCGAGTGTGGACACCACATGAATGGGATCATGTTAGCCAAGAAGATACTCTGTATTGGCTACTATTGGACTACAATGGAAATAGACTGCATCGAGAAAGTCAAGAAATGCGCCAAGTGCCAGTTCCATGCTAATTTGCAACATGCTCCACCTTCACAACTATACAACATGACCACACCTTGGCCATTCTCTTGTTGAGGCATAGACATCATCGGGAAAGTCCTTCCTACGGGAAGCAACGGACAGTCATTCATCCTAGTGGCTGTGGATTATTTCACAAAGTGGGTCGAAGCACAAGCTTATCGAGTTCTCAACACCAAGAAAGAGGCCGAATTCATGAAGAACAACATCATGTGCCGATACGGTATTCCTCATGAGATCATCTTTGACAATGGCTCACACTTTGAGAAGGAAATGGATGCGCTTTTGGTTGATTACAAAATTACCAAGCACAAGTCATCCCCGTACCACCCCCAAGCTAATGGAGCGGTTGAAGCAGAAAACAAAATGATTGAGGTCATCATACGGAAAATGGCATCAACAGGAAGGGATTGGCCCGAAAAGTTACCACTAGCATTATGGGGCTACCGCACATCAATCCGGTCAGCACGGGAGAAACCCCATATTCATTGGTCTATGGTTCTGAAGCCGTACTCTCAGTCGAACTTAAAGTTCCCTCTTTACGAGTCTTACTCGAGAACCAAGTCAACGAGGTTGATTGGATGCAAAGTCGATACGAGCAACTAGCCCTTCTCGATGAAAAGAGGTTAAGAGCGTTCAAACGCACAAGAGCCTATCAACAGAGAATGGCAAGGTCTTTCAATAAAAGGGTGAATCCCCGAAACATCAAAGTGGGAGACTTGGTCCTAAGACAACATCCTCCCAATGCCATGAATCCCCTTAGGAAACGGGGACCCCGATGGATCGGTCCTTATGTGGTCAAGAAGATACTAAGCGGTGGTGCAGTCCGACTCGTAGACTTGGATGGCAAACAACTGCCAAAGAAGCTCAACCTTGATAAGCTCAAGAAGTTCTACGCTTAACAAATGAGGACCATAAAAAAATGCTCGCTAGGTTGAAAACCCGCAAGGGCGGCCTAGGCAAAAATTAGAGCAAGTAAAAAAAAGAAGCCCGCTAGATTGAAAACCCGAAAAGGCAGTCTAGGCAAAAAACAGGGTGCACACAAAAAAAATGGTCTTAATTTGTTTGAACTACGGAGACCTGAGCCTCTCTACGGGAGGAACGTAGGCAACCTTTGGGTGCGGTCTAAAACAATAATTTTTACCCAATCATGTCATAACAAGATGCAAGTCTTTATTCAATTCTTAAATTATTTTGATCGTTACAACGGATAATGTTGAGCTTAAAAGACAATAAAACATTAAAATCCTAACAAGTGGTCTATTTAATTGTAATCTTGGGGTACTAGGAAAAATCTAATTTCTTCTTAGCTTTCGAAGGGATACCCGAACGGCTCTCAATCCTGTTCCTCTTTGGCGGCCTAGGAGCACTGAGACGGACAACCACCTTTTGCGCAGCGAGGCGCCGCTGAGCATAAAAGTTATCCAGATGATTGCCGAAAGGGTCAGCCAGAATATTGTTTGAATCAGCGGCAGCTTCCTTATACCTCATAGCACTGCTAGGCTCAAAGTCTTTTCCTAACAACTCAGCCCGAAGTGTGTCAACCCAAGTGATGCCGCGGTAAAGAGTGCCAAATAGATAATCCAGGTAGCTCTATGGATGGAAAATACTACCCCGATAAATAGGGACGGAAGCCCACCGATGGCGGTCATCTCCCCAAGTTGACTGAAGCTCCCTCGAAAAGTCCAGACCCATGTATGAGACTGGATGAAGTACCTCGTTCCTCGGGAAAGGAACAATCTGTTGGCGACTGAACTGCCTCCGAACTCGCTCATGTTGATAAAATGAAGAATCTCTGAGACCGGGAAGGACCACATGCCCGAAACCCAAAGTCCATTCCACGAAAGGACAAAGCCCCCAAGAGGGAGGGCACCACTCAATGTCAGCCGATCCTCGAGATGCAAATAATTTCTTCCAACCATCTTCAGAAAAATCCCGAGTCATCAGCTTCCTCCTATGAACAGCAAAAGGAGAAAGATCACCATCCAGAGAATAAATTCTGATATACTCTCGAAGCCATATAGTCAAGAGCTAGAGGCTTCCCCGGCACATCTCGCCTATCCGATTCAACTCATCCAAGCCGTGCAAGGTTTACCCCCACTATAAGAGGGATTATGCTAAACTGCTACTCTTTCGCCTGAAAGACAATCTCAGCCAGTTGAGCATCCACAGTACCAAAGGGTGTAACAAACAAGACTTCACTGAAAAGACATGCTGCCAAGGCATTCCTCTTGAAGGACTGAACCACGGGATCCTCCGAATGCAGACTGAAGAACATCGGCTACTCGGTTATGTCAACAATGGTACCATGCAACATCTTCTTCACATCCCTAACAAGAAGGTTCAACAAATAGGACCACGAATCAATCTCACCTTGATGGTATTTGGGTACTGCAATCTGACCTGCCAATGGCATGCCAAGAATGGCACCAAAGTCATCAACAGTCGGCACCATTTCATTCGCCGAAAAATTAAATATGTGACTGTCACAATCCCAAAATGCTACAGTGGCCTTCACAAAATCCCAATCCGGCTTCAACGTCCATAGCGTGAAAAGAATGCGGAATCCAAAGTCTTTGTAAAAGGCCTTCTTAGGATGAGTCTTGAAAGAATACACAAAGGTCGACAAGTCCTTCTCATAGTTACTAACAACCTTGGCATCAAGAACGAAAGAAATGGAAGCCATGGAAAATGTAGATTACAAGCAAAATCGAGCAAGGAAAAGGTGTTCAAGGATGGTAGAAAAGAGTTGTTGGAAGATTTGTCTCGAACAGAGGCTGATATTATAGCAGTTGGGGATGTTTTGGTCAGCAAATGTCAAAGCCCCAGAATTCGCTTCCCAAAAGCGCGCGCCTCCCGCCACCTATTTGGGAAGCGCGCGCATCCCGCAACTGCACGCCGAGGCGCCCGCATTCCATTCCAGAGATACCTCAACTGGCCCTTGTCAAAGAAGGAAATCACAAGGAAACAAAGTTCAGACTTTTCCAAAATCAGCAGGATCAAGACAACAACTCTGCCCTTGAATACACAGTTGGGCACACATTAATTTGGTCCGCCCCTAAGGCATGTCTAAATTAAAATAAGATAGAAACTCCCACTAAACCAAAAATTAGGGTGTGTCTCTTGCTTTTCAGTCAAGGTCAATGTCGACATTTTCCCCTCTAAAGCGAAAGCATTTTTTCGGTCCGCAGTCAACTGTACCCGCACCCCATAAAAGTCATGAAGTTGTTAGTACCCGATCCAAAAATGAGTTTGTAACGACCCGAAAACCCACCTCTATTTTTCTTAGTGATAATTATTTAATTATTTATTTATGGTTTATTTATTCATTTAAATTATTTATTTATTTAAATATTTATGTGTACATTTTATGTTTCATAATAATTTATGCCTAGCATTTTATTTGAGTTATTTGTACTAGTGTAGAAGTGTTGGGACTTGATTGTAGTAGGGAGTTTAATTGTAATGGTAAGTAGTAGGGGAGGGGCCCTAAGTGTAACATTTTAAAAACATAATCATCCTACTCCCTCCATTTCACCTCCCTCCCTCACCTTTTCTCCTCACACACTCCATCTCTCCCAGTCATTTCTCTCTCTCTCTACCATTGTTGGGTAAGTTTTCTCTCCCTCCTTCTTCCCTCATTTTAGTCATCATCCCTTGGTTATTTCTCAATTCTCATATCACGAAAAATGTTTAGATCGTCGATGGGATCGTAAAGAACAAAGAAATTTCGAGTTCCGTCACCTTTGAGAAATCCGGGTAAGTTACTTTTCCCCATTTATATGCTAAAATTGTTCATCCCCATTTTGTATGATGATATATGAAGCTTTGAAGTGGTTATTTGATGATTTGTGAAGGTTTAGAATTTATTTGGAATTTATTGTTATTTTGGGTGATTTTTGTGATAAATCAAATGTGGGGATTTAAATCTTGTTTGGGGTTAATAGATGGTGTTGTTTAGTTCCCTTACAAGCTGGTATGGCGTTTTGGTACATTACTACACTCATTGGAAGTGTTGATTTCGATAATGCTTGAAATGGTTTGGAAAAATGGAAGAACCCAGCTGATTCCCTGCCCAGCCCGTCGACCAGGCACCCGCCCGGGCTTATCCAGGCGCCCGCCTACCTGGCTTTTCCTGCGCCGACCTCTACCGCGCTCTACGCGCGCCCGCCCGCCCCTGTTCTGGAAAATCTACCTTTTGCTTGTTTAAGACTAGGTGGCTTCCTAGTTTAGGTTTTATTCTTCTAATTAACCTATGTTAATAGCGTGGAACACTTTATTAATTGGAATTGGTTCCTTTGTGAATAAATATGTTATGAAATTTGTTTAAGTACCGTTTTGGGAATGTTAGACATCTTTGATGTGTTGTTTGGATTGGTTTACCTTTGTGGTGATTTATTTGGAATGGTTCCCTACTTTGGAATCATTAGTTGTTTATCGTGGTAGTATTTTATTACTTAGCCTTTACTTGAAAGTCCAGCTGGTATTTGTGTGTTTCGGGCGATGCGAAAGATTATAATGGCAATGAGCTAAGTTCATTATAATTCTTGACCATTGTTTTTCCCCATTATTCCCCTCCTCCAGATTGGCCTTGGATGTGAGATGAGCTAGCCCCTTTGTGAGCATTTTAGCTATTGGTTTTGGGCTTTGACTGTGTGTCACTGTCCACTTATTATTATTGGTTCCGGTACCGGGGGTTTTCTCTTCAGCTTTTATGCGACTATGAAGATGTTGATTGGGTTGATTGTTGTAGCTGCGCAGCGACCTTTATTTGGTTCTATCAGTTGGGAAACCTTGGCTCAGTATCCATGTGAATTGTTTATTTCCGCTGCTATTTTTTATCTGTTGTGTGCTATGTGCTATATGAGATTTTCTATTGTTAGAAGTTATTATTATTGCCTGTTGCATAATAGCATGTCATGTAGTTGCATTAGTAACTTACTGAGATTTTATCTCACCCCGTTTCCTTTCAATGTTGTTTTCCTTAACCCCCCCCCCCTCAGGAGGAAAGGATTAGGATTTGCGGATCGAGGAGGACGTCGAGAGGTTTGAGATATTTGGGCAGGTTATTATTGATCGGTTTGCATTATATAAATGTGTAACCTTCTTGGGGATAGTTGTACCAACAATGATGTCATTAAGATTTGTAATATTTTGTATTTTGGGTGTGAGCTTGTGGAGCTTACACTAGTTGTTTTATAATGTTGTTAAACTTGGATTTTCCAAACCTTGTGTTAAAATCTTTTGGGTATAAAATTGAATTTTTATCTTCAGTATTTTAGAGTTTATGGTTGTAAGTCGACGTCCAGCTCGCGAGCTCCCGGCCCGAGGGGTTGGGGTCGCGACAGTTGGTATTAGAGCTATGGTTTAGCTCTATGTATAAAGATAGGTGGACTAGAATGACCTAGGAGGGTGGATGGGTTCGGAGTGAGTAACGATGAGTATTTTATGCAGGTATTTGTTTGTAATGGCTAGAAGAAGAGCTGGTGAAGGCATCAGTGGGACTCAGAATCTTAATGGTCTACGGGAAGAAAACCGTGCAATGTTTCAGGGCAGGTTTGAAGCGGCCGTGAAAGCAATTCATGACCAAGCGTCGAGAGAGCGAGCGCGTGCATTTTAGGATCATCGCATTCTCATGTTTATGTGCATTTAGTTGCATTTATTTCTCCTGAGTCTTTGACTTATGTGTTGTCAGTGTCTACTCCTATGGAGGAGTGTAGGATATCTGATGGAGTCTTTTGTGCTCATGTTGTGCTTAAAGGTAGATATAACTTACCTACTAAATTTTTCATATTGCTATTATAATATTTTTGATGTTATTTTGAGAAGGGAAATGTCATGCTTTAGTCGATTGTTGTAGGAAAATTGTTACATCCTCTCTTCCCTTTTGCCTAAAATTGTTTTGAGACCGTTCATTTGTGTAGAGTTAAGCATATCTTTTCTTATTTGGAATCTGGCTATTTCGCTTCGATGGGTGACAATGGATGTCTATACCAAGTTGTTGGATGTATTTATCATTTGTAAGATTTCTATTTTTCTTTTGAACAGTACCTAGTATTTGGGAAAAGCTGGGGTTAAATTGTGTTGTTATGGTACAAGGTTGTAGTACTGATAATTAGATCAATATCCATATTGTATCGATTGGGTTGTAAGAATTGAGGATTCAATTGAGGATTTCTTGGTAGGAGATTTTTGTTTACTTCTAGCACATTTACGTGATTGCATCGGAATTGGTTGTTATGAGGGAATACATGATTTGTATGAGTGATGAGTAGATTGTGGAAGTTATAATCATTAATGGTAGTAAGCGCGTTAAGTTCGAGAGGACTAAGCACATTTTGGGAGAGTAATAATTTCCCGATCTATATTAAAGGCATTTTGAATTTTGAGTTTGGTTAAATGGTTGTTCTATGGTTCTAAATCCTTCTTGATGACGTTCCTCGATTTGGATTAAGAGTATGTGAAGAAAATTGGGTATCAATACTTGGGCATATTAAAGAATACTATGATTTGGTATTGGGTTAGTTAGAATGTGGCTAGCCAATTGGTTTGTTATGATGGTAGTACTATTGAGCCTAAGTATCATTGAGATTATAAATGTATACATGAAAGACTAAGGTGGGTTAGCCATTGAAGATTTAGGATTTGCTAAATTTCTTTGGAGTGTATAAGCAGATCATCAATTTAAAGAGGGAGTTAGAGGAAAGCCTTGGAGATAAAATGTGCATTGTTTTACGGATTACTGAGTATTTGTAATTGTTTTAGGCTTTCAAAGAGTTGGAGTAATGTGATGATGAAATTATAGCGTGGATTTAAGTAAAAATTTTGTATAAAATTTTGAGCTTACGTTGTACCTCTAGTTTAAGGTGCCATCTAAGGTGAAAGCACTATAATAGAAATCCTTGGAGATATAGCCACTTTGGTGAATACTATGGGGATGAAAAATTTCTTAGCTTGTCATATTTTAAGAAGCTGATTAAGCTCGGGATGGTTTAATGTTTGGAATTTCTGGGAAGTAATACTCAGTATACGGCTTACAAATGGAAGTATCTTGACAGTGTAATTAAGGTTATGAATAAGGCAAACTTGTAGTATCTCAAGAATTATGTTTAGGAGAAATTGGGGTTCTTCGATTTTGAGGATGGATTTTAATTAGTAGTGGAGATAATGATTCAAGGAAGTTAAGTGCGAGAGGTTGTTATGTTGTAAACATTATTTAAGGTTACCATATGATGGTTTATAATGGACAATTGAGAATTCGGGAAGTGGCAGAACTATCGTATCCGTGGCTAATTGATCCTTCGGGTAAGTATTTCTAAAATTCGGGTTAATAAATAGAGCTATCTATGACTAAGGATTGATTGCAATTTTAGTGATATCGCCTTCAAATTATAGTTTGTTGTTATGGGACCAAGTTTAGAAATGATGAAAATGGGTTACCAATGTTGGATAGTTTATGTTCTTCCAAAGGATAAAAATGAGTTAGTGCAAGTGGGTTAAGAAATACCAAGACTACGATTGTATTATGTTTTATTACCTAAGGAAGATAAATTTAGTAGTGGAGTTGATTCCAAATACTATTGGGATAATGAAAAATAAAACTTATGGATGTTGATGATTTAAGGGTTAATTGAATCATGGAGATTATGTCTGAATTATCTAATAGGTTCTTGATTGGGATTTTGAGTGCTAGATGAGAATCGATATTTTGTAGCCTCGATATGACTATGTGTTATGATTTTGATAAGTGAATTCGCGGGCGAATTCTTTTTAAGGAGGGTAGATTGTAACGACCCGAAAACCCGCCTCTATTTTTCTTAGTGATAATTATTTAATTATTTATTTATGGTTTATTTATTCATTTAAATTATTATTTATTTAAATATTTATGTGTACATTTTATGTTTCATAATAATTTATGCGTAGCATTTTATTTGAATTATTTGTGCTAGTGTAGAAGTGTTGGGACTTGATTGTAGTAGGGAGTTTAATTGTAATGGTAAGTAGTAGGGGAGGGGCCCAAAGTGTAACATTTTAAAAACATAATCATCCTACTCCCTCCATTTCACCTCCCTCCCTCACCTTTTCTCCTCACACACTCCATCTCTCCCAGTCATTTCTCTCTCTCTCTACCATTGTTGGGTAAGTTTTCTCTCCCTCCTTCTTCCCTCATTTTAGTCATCATCCCTTGGTTATTTCTCAATTCTCATATCACAAAAAATGTTTAGATCGTCGATGGGATCGTAAAGAACAAAGAAATTTCGAGTTCCGTCACCTTTGAGAAATCAGGGTAAGATGCTTTTCCCCATTTATATGCTAAAATTGTTCATCCCCATTTTGTATGATGATATATGAAGCTTTAAAGTGGTTATTTGATGATTTGTGAAGGTTTAGAATTTATTTGGAATTCATTGTTATTTTGGGTGATTTTTGTGATAAATCAAATGTGGGGATTGAAATCTTGTTTGGGGTTAATAGATGGTGTTGTTTAGTTCCCTTACAAGCCTGTATGGCGTTTTGGTACATTACTACACTCATTGTAAGTGTTGATTTCGATAATGCTTGAAATGGTTTGGATAAATGGAAGAACCCAGCTGATTCCCTGCCCAGCCCGTCGACCAGGCGCCCGCCCGGGCTTATCCAGGCGCCGGACTACCTGGCTTTTCCTGCGGCCAAACCTTCTGGGCAAATGAGCACCCGCCCAACCTCTACCGCGCGCCCGCCCGCCCCCCTGTTCTGGAAAATCTACCTTTTGCTTGTTTAAGACTAGGTGGCTTCCTAGTTAAGGTTTTATTCTTCTAATTAACCTAAGTTAATAGCGTGGAACACTTTATTAATTGGAATTGGTTACTTTGTGAATAAATATGTTATGAAATTTGTTTAAGTACCGTTTTGGGAATGTTAGACATCTTTGATGTGTTGTTTGCATTGATTTACCTTTGTGGTGATTTATTTGGAATGGTTCCCTACTTTTGAATCATTAGTTGTTTATCGTGCTAGTATTTTATTACTTAGCCTTTACTTGAAAGTCCAGCTCGTATTTGTGTGTTTCGGGCGATGCGAAAGATTATAATGGCAATGAGCTAAGTTCATTATAATTCTTGACCATTGTTTTGCCCCATTATTCCCCTCCTCCAGATTGGCCTTGGATGTGAGATGAGCTAGCCCCTTTGTGAGCATTTTAGCTATTGGTTTTGGGCTTTGACTGTGTGTCACTGTCCCCTTATTATTATTGGTTCCGGTACCGAGGATTTTCTCTTCAGCTTTTATGCGACTATGAAGATGTTGATTGGGTTGATTGTTGTAGCTGCGCAGCGACCTTTATTTGGTTCTATCAGTTGGGAAACCTTGGCTCAGTATCCATGTGAATTGTTTATTTCCGCTGCTATTTGTTATCTGTTGTGTGCTATGTGCTATATGAGATTTTCTATTGTTAGAAGTTATTATTATTGCCTGTTGCATAATAGCATGTCATGTAGTTGCATTAGTAACTTACTGAGATTTTATCTCACCCCGTTTCCTTTCAATGTTGTTTTCCTTAACCCCCCCCAGGAGGAAAGGATTAGGATTTGCAGATCGAGGAGGACGTCGAGAGGTTTGAGATATTTGGGCAGGTTATTATTGATCGGTTTGCATTATATAAATGTGTAACCTTCTTGGGGATAGTTGTACCAACAATGACGTCATTAAGATTTGTAATATTTTGTATTTTGGGTGTGAGCTTGTGGAGCTTACACTAGTTGTTTTATGATGTTGTTAAACTTGGATTTTCCAAACCTTGTGTTAAAATCTTTTGGGTATAAAATGGAATTTTTATCTTCAGTATTTTAGAGTTTATGGTTGTAAGTCGACGTCCAGCTCGCGAGCTCCCGGCCCGAGGGGTCGGGGTCGCGACAGAGTTTATTAGGGCTTTCCCTAATATAAAAGGACTTTATATGTATTCGAAACCTTGCAAAATACTTGTCCCGGATTCTCAAAATATAGCTCATTATTTTAGGAAATTCTAGAATGACTTAAATTACAGTCGTCACGAAAACAGTCATAACTTCTGACTCCGGATGAATTACGGAATGCACCGCATATCAAATCGAACGGGAGAGAAAGAAAAACAAGAAAACAATGAACTTGGCCGCGCGGCCACATCCCCCCATGGCCGGGCGGCCATGTTTTCCCTTGGCCACGCGGCCACTTTCGACCTTGCCCATGCGGCCATCTTTGCCTCGGGTGATCTGGACCGTCAGATATCTCCACTAGTTTGCAATAAAAAGTGCCGCTTGCCTCTTGGTTTAAGGGAGGGGATTTTGAGAGCTCACTATAGACACCCCGCCTTGGACCGCTCACCCCGATTGCACACTTGATTTTGCGTTTCTCCCTCTTTTAAGTGTTTTCTGTTAGTTTCTATTACTTTGGTTAAGTTCCAAGCGGGCTCCGTTAAGTCCAGGGACTAAACTGAATAACAGTTCTAACTTTCTAGTCCATTCTGTCAAAAACCACTTTTCAAAGTCGCGCGCCTCCGACCATTGAGGCCAGACGCGCGCGCCTCCCGCCGACTACGTGGGATGCGCGCGCTTCTGTGAGTGTCAGTGGCTGATTTCTATCCTAGAATCTCTCCCTTGCTCATCTTACATGATTTTGCCCGGGAAAGATTTCTTGGTGATTGATTTTGGCTCCAAAAACTCCCCTTTTTCAACTATAAAAACCCCTCCAATCCATCATTGGAGGGGACTTTGGACCTTGAACCTTGAATTCTAAAATCTTTCATTAAGCTTTGGCATCACAACAAGATATTCTTTCACAAGTGTTCTACACCTTCTCAAGGAGTTGTCTTTGAAGATTATTATAGGTACAATTCTCTTCTACTTTATGTCTTAATATTCTTCTTCTTCTTCTTCTTCTTCTTCTTCTTCTTTTTTTTTTTTCAATCAATGTGCAATCACCCAAAACCACTTGGGACATGACACCAATGGCTCTTTCATTACATTGAAATTGGCATAGGAGTTATCTCCCTACATTCTAAACAATAAAACCCCTTTCCAAACCCCCTCTTTTATCGTTATTCAAATAGGAAGAACACATATATCTTTAAAGTGAATTATGAACAAACAAGACCGACTTTTCTCGGGCGAAATGGGTGTTTAAGTACTTCCCATTTCGTAACCAAATCCCCGAACCCCTAATCCTTAGAATCTCTGTTTTCGTAAATCAAACTTAGGCTCAAAAACATTAAGTTTTCCTACATTCCTCAAAAACATGTGTGGCGACTCAAAAACACAATTAGATATCCTAGGATGACCCACGCGCTCTAGCCAAACCGTGGGCCCCGCCTCGGGGTATCTACAGTGGCGACTCTGCTGGGGACCGCTTGAGGGTTAAACTTGTGTTTCTGTTCATAATTCACTTTTCTGGGCATTCTGGAAATTGATATGGGAAGCGCGCGCCTCGGACCTTCATGGTCCAAAGCGCGTGAGTCCCACATCACATTCCAGAATCGCCCCGCCTTCCATGTGTTCTTCCTATTATTTCATGCTAACAAACACTGTAGGGGTTTTATTACACAATCAGGACCAGGGCAATCCCCTGAGTCCAAAAGTTTTTGACAATTTGACAGGTCAGCCCAGAAGCGGGCGCCTCCCATGTACAATGCGCCAGGCGCGCGCTTCCCACAACACCAGTCCGAGGCGCGCGCTTCTGGGCCAATTTCCAGCACAAGAACAGGTTTCGGGGAGTGAATAGAATAGTGGGGTGTAGGCACAGTTGCCTGCATCAGAACAGAATTGGACCATTGGACTGTCTTAATTTTGTAATTATTTACCGGTCGCACGGGTGATTCGGGAGTTGTAATTTACGTACTTATGTGTTTTTATCTTTTCTTTTCAAAAAAAAATAAAAAAAATAAAAATAAATTGTCACGTGATAGACCTCACACTACACGCACTTTATTCCTATGAATTGCTCACTATCGAGTCGCACAAGTCCATAACCCCAAACCCGTCGAGGCCCGTCCTAGAAAGTTTCAAGCTCCAACCGACCTTGACTCTTTGGAAGTGGTCAACCTCAGCCCATGGTGTAGTTAAAGACTACATGCTGGGGGTGACCTTTAAGCCTCTCTTTAGCTGAGCACAAACCACACAATTCTAGTTAGGGTCTAACACTCCGTGACCAAGTCGGTTTTCATGTACTGAGATTTCCCTAAACTAATGTTTTCAAATCATACATGCGTTGATACGGACGCAATATAAATCCGTCCCCAAAAGTGGTTATTTTGGACGAAAATAAAAAATTCCTCCCCGCATGTATGCTTTACTACATTGATTTAGTTTAATCCCGATACATGTAGGATTCACAAACGTGATGGAATCCGATGAGTATATGGGACCGCGAGATGGTCTATATACTAGTGTGACGATTCCATTATCTTCTTAGTAACCCCAAAAGGGACCCCGTCCCTCCGACTTATGAAAAAAAAGAAAAAAAAAGAGTCTTTTTCTTATGTGCTTCGAGTCGTGTGCCCAACTGTGTGTTCTCAACCTCTTCATGGACCGAAAGTGTGAACCAAGACTGACAAATGCTACTTCTCCAATTATAGGTCCAATTGATACTCTCCGCATCTACAGGGACTCATCCAAAACTTGTGGCAAACTCATGTTGACAACCAACAAGCGGCCCACGAGGCCGGGGTCGAACAATTGAAAGCCAAGCTCCACAAGCTCTCCAAGAATAAGGGGGTGAACGACAATGAGGAATCCGAAGGAGTTTATTGCAAAACGGATATGCGTACTTTCATTTATTTTCAATTTGACTCGCGAACTTTGGAAACATCAAATGTGGTTTGCGTACTATCATTTTCAAAAAATTTGATGTTTCCAAAGTTCGCAAGTCAAATTGAAAATAAATGAAAGTACGCATGTCAGTTTTGTAATAAACTCGAATCCGAATGGACCAAAGGTTTATTTGAAAGCCCATATGTTAGTGCCCGTACCAAAAAAGTAGGGGAGCCAAGCACCGACAACAACGACCACAAAAAGGTCGATTCCATCATGGCCTACATTGATCAGAAATTTGACGGCCTCAACATGGGAAAAGGCTCCAACACAAGCCTTTATCAGTCATCCATTCTCATGAGCACGATGGCCACTCTCCCCGACAAGTTCAAAATGCTCGACATCAGCAAGTTTAAGGGCAACTCATGCCCGATGGCTCACATCGAGACTTACATTTGGGCCACGGTTCTAAAGAAGGTCTCCCCCAAGTTGATGGCTCAATGGTTTCCTCTCACTCTAGAGGGGGCGGCAAAATATTGGTATGCAACTCTTCCGCTCACTGTCCGCCTTGATTGGGATGCTGCTATGCGTGCCTTCAAATGTCAATACCAAGGCAACACAACTCACTGGCCCACCAGGAAAGAGCTCGAGAACACCACTCAAAGAGACAACAAGTCCTTCATTGACTTCACAAGGAGATGGAATGACAAGATCTCTGAAATTGTTGAGAGGCCAAACACGAAAGAGCAAATGAACATCTTCCTCAAGTGTCTCAAGATTGATCTCCTCACCCACATAAGTGGGGCTTGCTACTCCGAATTCTCCCAAATGTATGAGGCGGGGGTACGCATGGATGACTTGCTCAAGGATATAAAGAAAGCCACTCCTACTTTCCGTTACAAGGCCGCCTCTAGTTCAAACAAAGAGGCTTCTGTCAATGCCGTTACTACTGACAAGGGGAATTACAAAAGGGTCCCTCCACCACAAGGCAAGCGGTTCCAAAACGACTGCGTCTACACTCCTCTCAATGGCATGACCATCACTGAGGCCTATGAAGCTCTAAAGGCCAAGGGACAAATCACTCCTCTCCAAGGGTACAAGCAACCACAACCGCTCCGTCCCAACCATGCCCACCACAAGTGGTGTGACTACCATCGATGCACCGGCCACCTCACCGAGGAATGCTTCTCCATCCGAAACACCATCCAAGACCTTATAGACAAGAAGGAATTCATAATCCCTAATGAGGGTGGTGTCAATGTAATATAGGTAGGAGAATTTGGGGAGACCGCTCATTCGATTCCAATTGCGAATGAGGGCTCCGATGATATGACAATTCTTATTACATTGTGACTTATGATGAGATTATGAGGGAAGTCTTAGAGAATAAGAAGAAGAAGCTCCATGGGTCCGTAAATGTGCTCACCCGCAGTGGCCGGGTAATAGAGAGCGCCTCGGTTCCCACAAATATAGCGATCAACACCTCTTCTCTAAGATCGCAAGCAAGCGACATACCCGAAGATCCTTTGTTAATCCAACTCAAGAAGACTCAAGCCAACATATCCATCTGGGACCTTATTGCATCATCAAAGAAGCACCGAGACCTCGTCATCAAGAACTTGGATGACACATTAGTCTCTCCCGACACAACTCACGAAGACCTCACAGCAATGATAGGCCACATTCACTTCGGCAATATCATCACTTTTGCCGGCATGGACCTCCCGCCATTTGGGACCGATCACAATGAAGCCATCTACCTAAAAGTAAAGGCAAGGGGGAGACCCATTTCAAGAGTCTTAGTAGACGGTGGTTCCGCACTCAACTTAATGCCTAGCCGAGTCATGGGCATATTGGGGCTCAAAAGCTCCGATTTACAACCTTCTACCCAAGTCATTAGAGGGTACGACAACACTACCCGTACAGTCATGGGAATGCTAGAAGTTGATATCGAATTTGGAAGCATGATCATATTCATCCCATTTCAAGTACTTGATGTCCCATCTTCGTTCAACTTACTTTTGGGCCGACCATGGATCCACAGTTCCAATGTTGTCCCTTCAACTCTCCATCAGTGTTTCAAGATCAGAAATGGGGACGAGATAGTCACTGTCATGGCCGAGAATGTCACCATCCACAAAAATGGTGGACAACCCGTCCACCAAGTTCAACACGGGATAGAAGATTCCACTCTCTTCGGCGTCAACGCCATTGACAAAGAAGGGGGAAACGGACAATGGACCCTCGACAATCCTAAGATCCTCCGCATGATGAGGAACATGAATCACTTTCCCGGTCTAGGCCTAGGGAAGCATCAATAAGGAACATTGCACCCCGTAGAGGTTCCTTTTGTCAGAAACATGTTTGGTTTGGGATACAAGCATACCGAAGATGACTTAAAATACGAGCAAGTGGTCAAGAATCAAAAGACCCGAGCTCGCAAAGAAGGTCGACAATATGAAATCCCCAACTTGAGGCCTTACCGCAACACACTGAACGGTTATTTTGTTCGCCAAGGGGAAGAGGTTCCGTACATGATCTTTCCCGAGCCATGGGTTAACAACAAGGGCGTCAGAAAACCCGGTCTCGAGATCTTCACTGATTGTGAAATTCCGACACAAGAAAGGGAGCCTCTATTCCAATGTCACCCCGAGAGTGGTGGGGCAAGAAAGTGACTATAGAGTCCGAGGTAGAGATTACCATGGGGGAAGGACTGTCCGATCTAGCCTCCATGTTCGAAGAATTTGCCATCATGGACGATTATCAAGTCAACGCCATCTCCGATAACAAAAAGAAATGGAAAGTCCATCTATCAGCGAGATCCAGCCAAGCTCCGATCCAATCAACAACTGGTATTCTACGAAGGGGCCCATGGTATCCGAGGAATTTTTAGTCCGAGAAATAGGTTGCATACCCCGCACAGCAACAAAGGAAGAGCGGCTCACACTTGCTTTCGAGTCCGAGAGTGTTTCTAATACCCTCACCCAAGAGGATATGGAGGCCATAGCCGAGCGTGTGTTTCCTTTCTTTGCTAATGAAAAATTCGATATTTCTGAGTACCCCGAGATTGAAAACATCATAAATGATGAATTAACTAATAACGAACTTAATGAACAAGTTAATAACGATTCAAATTATGATGAATTAGACCACGAAAACATAACATACCTAAATGAACTAGCTCAACAGGTTCGTTGTCGTGGAGAAAATGGTCCAGGGGCTGATGAGGAATTACATGTTGTTAATCTGGGTACCGACGAAGAGCCGAAAGAAACGAAGATAGGCAGCTTCTTCAAGGGGGAAGACAGAGACATATTGACTGCACTGCTCAAAGAATTTGTGGATGTATTCGCATGGTCGTACAAAGACATGCCGGGTTTGGATAAATAGGTCGTAGAGCACAGAATTCCGATCAGAGAGGACGCCAAGCCAGTAAAGCAAAAGCTCAGAAAGATCAAACCAGAATGGTCCCTACAAGTCAAAGAAGAGATTGAAAAGCTGCTCAGTGTGGGTTTCATCAAAGTCATTGAGTATCCGACTTGGCTAGCCAACATTGTGACAGTCAGAAAGGCAAACGGCAAGGTCCGAGTTTGTGTGGACTTCTGGGATTTGAACAAAGCTTCCCTGAAAGATGATTTTCCACTACTAAACATCGACATGCTCGTCGATTCGACTGCCAACTATGAATTCCGCTCATTTGTGGATGGTTTTGCCGGTTACAATCAGATTCTCATGTCCAAAGAGGACCAACACAAGACAGCTTTCACAACATAATGGGGCACTTTCTGCTACACAGTCATGCCGTTCGGGTTAAGGAACGCTGGAGCTACCTACCAAAGGGCTGTTATGGATCTATTCCATGACATGATTCATAAAGAGATCGAGGTCTATGTAGACGACATGATCATCCATTCAAAGGGAACCAACGATCAATATTTGATCGATCTTCGCAAGTTCTTTGAACGACTCCGACAACACAACATGAGACTCAATCCCGCAAAGTGCACTTTTGGGGTCATCAGAGAAAAGGTTCTCGGTTACATGGTCATTGAGAGGGGAATTCAATCTGATCCCTCCAAGATCAAGGCAATCATTGACATGCCTCCTCCAAAGACGCAGAAAGAAATCAAAGGTTTCATGGACAGACTTCAATGCATCAGTCGGTTTGTGCACCAACTCACTTCCATGTGTGAGCCGATCTTCAAGCTACTCAAGAAGAATGTGGCTCTAGAATGGAACGATGCTTGCCAAGAAGCCTTTGACCAAGTGAAGCATTACTTGGCATGCACACCAATTTTGGTTCCACCGTACAAGGAGAAGCCTCTCTTGCTCTATCTCACTATCAATGATGAAGCCCTAGGGGCTATGTTAGCACAAGAACAATGAGACTCCACAAAAGAGAATGCTCTCTACTTTGTCAGCCGCCGGTTTCAAGGAGCTGAGAACAACTACTCTGTCTTAGAGAAGTCTTGTGCGGCATTGGTTTGGGTTACTCAAAAGCTCAAGCATTACATGGAGGCCTTCCCAATCAAGTTGGTAGCAAAAGTGGACCCGCTCCGCTACATCTCCGAGAAGCCTTTCATGTCAACAAGAATAGCCAAATGGTATTTCATGCTCTCCGGCTACTACATCACTTATGTCACACTCAAATCCATCAGGGGAAAGTGTTCAGAGATCAGCTTGCTGAATTTCCGTGTAACGAAGTGAAGGGGGAAGATGTATAGTTCCCCGACGAGCATTTAATTTGTGCAACAACAGAGGAAAATAAGTGGCAACTTTTTTCCGATGGCGCGACCAATAAGCATGGATATGGCACAGGGATGTTACTTGTCGATCCAAAAGACATCTATACTCCAATTGCTATCCGCCTCGAATTTGAGGCCACCAACAACATCACCGAGTACGAAGCATGCATAGCAGGGCTCGAAGCGGCCTTCGAGAGAAATGTCATGAGTTTAGAGGTATTTGGTGATTCCTTACTCATCGTCAATCAGACATCTGGAAAATAGAAGATTCAAGACTCAACTCTACAACGGTATGGTTAACATCTCGAGGAGTTGGTTGAATAGTTTCAAGAAATCACCTTCAACTACCTGCCAAGGGACAAGAACCGTTTCGCTGATGCACTAGCCACCATCGCTACACTGGTCGAAATGCCCGAGGGTAAAATGGTGAAGCCCTTTAAAATTTCCCGAAGGAACAGTCCGGCATACTGCATGAGTATCGACATCAATGCGGTCCAGGCAAACTCCCCGTGGTATTCAGATATCATGAAGTTTCTCAAGAATGGTACTTATCCCGAGAATAGCAATAAGAAGTCTCAGATGGCGTTGCAAAGGCTATCCTCTCGATATGTACTAATTGGAGACCGAGTCTACAAAAGGCACCACGAAGGGATCAATCTCCTATGGGAAAATGAGACTGAAGCTCAATAAATAATGCATGAGATCCGCGAAGGTGGATGTGGGCCCCACATGAACGGGTTTATGTTGACCAAGAAGATACTCCGCATGGGTTATTATTGGAGTACCATGGAAAGAGACTGCATCGAGAAAGTCAAAAGGTGCACCAAATGCCAATTCCATGCCAACCTACAGCACGCTCCACCCTCACAACTTTACAACATGACCACGCCATGGCCTTTCTCTTGTTGGGGCATAGACATCATCGGCAAAGTTCACCCTACTGGCAGCAATGGACAATCTTTCATCCTAGTAGCCATGGACTATTTTACAAAATGGGTCGAAGCACAGGCTTACCGGGTTCTCAACGCTAAGTAAGTGGCCGAATTCGTGAAGACCCACATCATGTGCCGGTACGGCGTTCCTCATGAAATCATCTCAGACAACGGTTCTCACTTTGAGAAAGAGATGGACGTACTCCTGGTAGAATACAAGATTACTAAGCACAAGTCATCTCCATACCGCCCTCAAGCAAACGGCGCGGTTGAAGCAGCTAATAAGACAATCAAGACCATTGTGAAGAAAATGGCCTCCACCGGAAGGGATTGGCCCGAAAAGCTACCTCTAGCATTGTGGGGCTACCGCACGTTAATACGGACAGCAACTGGAGCAACTCCTTATGCACTGGTATATGGTTCCGAAGCTGTACTCCCAATAGAGCTCAAAGTCCCATCCCTACGGGTCCTCCTCAAGAACCAAGTCAATGAAATCGATTGGATGCAAAGTTGATATGAACAGCTAGCTCTACTCGATGAGAAAAGGCTAAAGGCACTCGAACGTACGAGAGCCTATCAACAAAGAATGGCAAGGGCTTTAAACAAAAAGGTGAAGCCTCGAAACATCAATGTGGGAGATTTGGTCATAAGACAACATCCACCTAATGCCATGAACCCCCTTGGAAAATGGGGACCCCGATGGATCGGTCCGTACGTGGTCAAGAAGATACTAAGCGGCGGTGCAGTCCGACTCGTGGATTTAGATGGAGATCAGCTGCCGAAGGAAGTCAACCTCGACAAGCTGAAGAGATTCTACGCTTAATAAACGAAGACCATTAAAAAAAAAAAAAAAAAAAAACTCGCTAGGTTGAAAACCCGCAAGGGCGGCCTAGGCAAAAATTAGAGCACGTGCAAAAAAGAAGCCCGCTAGATTGAAAACCCGAAAAGGCGGTCTAGGAAAAAAACAGGGTGCACACAAAAAAAAATGGTCTTCGTTTGTTTGAACTACGGAGACCTGAGCCTCTACACAGGAGGAACGTAGGCAACCTTCGGGTGCGGTCTAAAATATAAACAACTACACAAATCATTTCAATTAACGAGATGCAATTTTATTCAAATCCTTAAATAATTTTTGCCATTACAACAGATATTTTGAGCTATTGAAAGACATCAAAACATTAAATCCTAAACAAGTGGTCTATTCTAATTGCAATCTCGGTGGTACAAAAGAAATATATAATTTTTCTTTTGTTTAGGGACCCATTGCTTCTGGGGACGGCCTTTGATCTTCTTGAGTGGGGACGGAGCACCCTCGGAATCACCAAGGCGAGAAAAGACACTTGGGCGAGACGGAGCTTCATCAACAACTTTCTCCTTGCCCTTGCTAGAAGGAGCTTTGACCGGAACACTCAAAGGACGCTTCCACACATGAGCGGAATGACCTTTACCCCTCTTCTTCTTGGGCACGAAACGGGGCCTATAGTCCTTAACTTGAACCACCGGCTTCTTGGAAACGGAGACAACATCCTCATTGGGTCTCCCCAAACGGTCAAAGACACTAGGGCGTGCCTTCATAATGGAGATGGGTTTATCACCCTCGGGGACGGACACTTTAACTTCAAAGGTGAAGGTCATGGGAGCCATTTCATGACAAGAATTTGAAGAATAAGAGAAGAGAGATGTTGCAGAAAGTTGCTGTGTGAAGAAAATGGTCGAATTTGGTTGAAATTTATAGCTGTTGGAAAGCCTGTTCAGAAAAAGAAAGGGGCTGCAATTCAGCAGTTCAGACAGAAATAGCCTTTGTCAGTTCAGTACAGAACCCAGGCATTTCATCGCCTTCAACCTACAGAAGAGATCAATCCCAACAACAAAAGGAGCTCAACAGACAACAACCAAACACACATTGGGCATACATTTATTAGTAAAGGTCGACATCTAGGATCGAGTCATTAATAAAACATAAAAAAATGTGTAGTAACTTAACTAGGACTGTAAATGCTGCTAAATATTTATTACATGTAAATAAAAGTGTTTTCAGTCTCTCATCCTCCCCAGAATACTACTCAGAATCATCATCATCGGCAGCACCGTGCCCACCTATTAGTACCCAACCTGAAAATGAGTTATTAGGCATTCTAGAATTCACAGGGACCTCCCAGGTATTTACGAGCTGCGCAGGACTTATCCAGGATTTCCCGAAAAACCAAGATAAGAAGATATCAACGACTGATCGAATGAGGTATCGAAGATAGGCTTATCTGATCATCCTCCAGACTCCAGATAGGCATACCTCGAAAATCGTGCCAATCTACTGGACCGGCCGGGCGGCCACTTCCCCGGGTCAGGTTTTCTTATAAATAGCTGACCTCAGTTCATTATTTCGATACACAATTCTCTCCCCCGAGTTCTACAAGCCAAACTGACGGAAGAACTCTCTCTTCAAGCCTTTCTAGCAATCCCGAAGGTCCGGTGAATCCACGCGAGAGATTCGACTTCGTTCTTGTCAAGATTGGTGAGAATTTATCATGTTTTCTTAGTTTAGATCTGATTTATTCTTGTTTCATCATGTTTATACATCTATATTCATATGATTCATAATGTGTTCTTCATGTTCTTGCTAGAATTCATAATATTCTCTATGACTAGGGTAGCGATCTTCATGTTTATGTGTTCATTCATACATGTTCTTGATGTTCTTATTATCATGCTAGATCTAAGATTTATTCTACATAATATGATAGATCTAATGTTTTAATCCCTGTTTATATTGTCTAGCCGATGATGATCTCCAAGATCTAGGAACTACTTCTAAACCCTAAACTTTAGGTAAATATTCCCATGATCGATAACTCTCCAAGGATGAATATGAGGACTACATATTGATCTTATCAATGGTATAATCATTATTCTAGGATGTGATCATCTCGCATGATTCTTTCTCCTCCCCCTTTATTATGCATGATCCCGCTTCCTCTCTCTATTCCAAATATGTGCGAACTACGCTGACCTGAGCTTCTCAAACGAGAGGAACGTAGGCAATCTTCGGATCCGATCTCAATCACTAACACACTACTAACACATTCATAATGATAGAAAGTCCGATCTATCGGGCGATAGGAGTGATAACGTAATATTCTTCTCTTGTCGTAACTTGACCCCCGAACCCTCTTGTTAGCTTTTTCTCAATGTTTTAGCTCAATAAAACAATGTGGCGACTCTTAATATGTTAAATGCCAACTTGAATATCCTAATCCCATAGAAAAGATAAATAAAGATAAATAAAAGAAAGACTTCCCGTGCGTCGCCCGCATCGTCAGAAAGGGGTATTCACGCCACCCCCACTGCCGCTCTCAGTCTCCTCGTCATAATCATCATCATCATTAGCAGATTCTTCCTCCTCAGATGTCTCTACCATAACATCATGCCGGGTCCTCTTGGCAGCTCTCCCTGATAAACTAGCACCGCCCTTGCTCTGACTGGCATCGCCCCTACTCTGGCTACCTCCTCGGCTCAGACTCCTGCTTAGTGACTGCCTCGCCGAAGAGACAGCCTCAGAAATATCCAGTGTGGCTTCCCTGCAGCCTCGTCCCATACCCCGAGCACCTCGGGCAGCTCCTCTCGCAGCACCAGAAACAGCACCAGCAGCATCTCTAGTCATAGCAGCAATGTCCCTGCAGAGCCCTAGCACCCTCTCCTCCAGCTGACGCAGTCTCCTCCTCATCCCTTTGTTCTATCTGCCCAAGTGCCTATAAGCAGCTACAGGTACCTGTTACAACGGAGGACAGAAAAGAAAATTGCATCAATACAAGGAACAAAAAGCAAGGCTGGAACTGAGAAATGGAAAGACAGTCAGAAAAGTATACCATAGCAGCCAGAGTAGGAGGCTCTCTCTCCGGTGACATGTCCTCAGGAACAAGCGTAGAATCTCTTCAGCTTTTCAAGGTTGACTTCCTTCGGCAGCTGATCTCCATCTAAATCCACAAGTCAGACTGCACCGCCGCTTAGTATCTTCTTGACCACGTACGGACCGATCCATCGGGGTCCCCATTTTCCAAGGGGGTTCATGGCATTAGGAGGATGTTGTCTTAAGACCAAATCTCCCACATTGATGTTTCGAGGCTTCACCTTTTAGTTGAAAGCCCTTGCCATTCTTTGTTGATAGGCTCTCATACGTTCGAGTGCCCTTAGCCTTTTATCGTCGAGTAGAGCTAGCTGTTCATATCGAATTTGCATCCAATCGATTTCATTGACTTGGTTCTCGAGGAGGACCCGTAAGGATGGGACTTCGAGCTCTATTGGGAGTACAGCTTCAGAACCATACACCAGTGCATAAGGAGTTTCTTCAGTTGCTGTCCGTATTGATGTGCCGTAGCCCCACAATGCTAGAGGTAGCTTTTTGGGCCAATCCCTTCCGGTGGAGGCCATTTTCTTCACAATGGTCTCGATTGTCTTATTAGCTTCTTTAACCGCGCCGTTTGCTTAAGGGCGGACTAGGTTGAAAACCCGCAAGGGCGGCATAGGCAAAAATTAGAGAACGTGCAAAAAAGAAGCCCGCTAGATTTAAACCCGAAAGGGCGGTCTAGGCAAAGAACTGGGTGCACACAAAAAAAAAAGGTCCTCGTTTGTTTGAACTACGGAGACCTGAGCCTCTACACTGGAGGAACGTAGGCAACCTTCGGGTGCAGTCTAAAATATAAACAAATACCCAAATCATTTCAATTAACGAGATGCAATTTTATTCAAATCCTTAAATCATTTTTGCCATTACAACGGAAATTTTGAGCTATTAAACGACATCAAAACATCAAATCCTAAACAAGTGGTCTATTCTAATTGCAATCTCGGTGGTACAAAAGAAATATCTAATTTTTCTTTAGTTTAGCGACCCATTGCTTATGGGGACGGCCTTTGACCTTCTTAAGTGGGAACAGAGCACCCTCGGAATCACCAAGGCGAGAAAAGACACTCGGGCGAGACGGAGCTTCATCAACAGCCTTCTCCTTGCCCTTGCTAGAAGGAGATTTGACCGGAACACTCAAAGGACGCTTCCACACATGAGCGGAATAACCTTTACCCCTCTTCTTCTTGGGCACGAAACGGGGCCTATAGTACTTAACTTTAACCACCTGCGTCTTGGAACGGCGACAACATCCTCATTGGGTCTCCCCAAACGGTCAAAGACACTAGGGAGTGCCTTCATAATGGAGATGGGTTTATCACCCTCGGGGACGGACACTTTAACTTCAAAGGTGAAGGTCATGGGAGCCATTTCTTGACAAGAATTTGAAGAATAAGAGAAGAGAGATGTTGCAGAAAGTTGCTGTGTGAAGAAAATGGTCAAATTTGGTTCAAATTTATAACTGTTGGAAAGCATGTTCAGAAAAAGAAAGGGGCTGCAATTCAGCAGGCTAGAAGCGCGCGCCTCCGACTAAGGCTGCGCAACGCCCGCGCTTCCCATACCAAAGGCCCAACGCGTACGCCTTTGACAGTAGTTCAGACAGAAATAGCCATTGTCAGTTCAGTACAGAACCCAGGCATTTCAACACCTTCAACCTGCAGAAGAGATCAATCCCAACAACAAAAGGAGCTCAACAGACAACAACCAAACACACATTGGGCATACATTTATTTGTAAAGGTCGACATCAAGGATCGAGTCATTAATAAAACATAAAAAATGTGTAGTAACTTAACTAGGACTGTAAATGCGTGCTAAATATTTATTACATGTAAATAAAAGTGTTTTCAGTCTCTCATCCTCCCCAGAATACTACTCAGAATCATCATCATCGGCAGCACCGTGCCCACCCCCACTGCCGCTCTCAGTCTCCTCGTCATCATCATCATCATCAGCAGATTTTTCCTCCTCAGATGTCTCCACCACAACATCATGCCGGGTCCTCTTGGCAGCTCTCCCTGATGAACTAGCACCGTCCCTGCTCTGACTGGCACCGCCCCTACTCTGGCTACCTCCTCGGCTCAGACTCCTGCTCAGTTACTGCCTCGCCGAAGAGACAGCCTCATCAATATCCAGTTTGGCGTCCCTTCAGCCTCGTCCCATGCCCCGAGCACCTCGGGCAGCTCCTCTCGCGGCACCAGAGACAGCACCAGCAGCATCTCTAGTCATAGCAGTAATGTCCCTATACAGCCCTAGCACCCTCTCCTCCAGCTGACGCAATCTCCTCCTCATCTCTTGGTTCTGTCTGCTCAAGTTCCTATAAGCAGCTACAGGTACCTGTTGGAGGAAACAGAAAGCAAGCTGGAACTGATAAATGCAAAGACAGTCAGAAAAGTATACCACAGCAGCCTGAGCAGGAGGCTCTCTCTCCGGCGACATGTCCTCAGGAACAATCTCCCTCTGCTCCTCGAAAACCCCAAAGTTTGAATAACTATAGTACGGAGGAGGCAAAAGAGGATCAAAGTAATACCCGACACCGGTGGCATAAATCCGAGCGGAGGTCGTGGGAGCAACATGTGCTCTCCTCAGGTCAGCAAACATAAAACCCTGCATCAGATTGTTCTCCCTAAAAAGTCCATAATCCAGATCCAGGTGAATGTAGGGGACAGCATCAATCCCTGCCATGTATCCCGCACGGTCTGCCTCTAAAAGTGACCTCCAATTTACGAGGATAGAAGGGAGGAACATCTGGAACTGCAGGATAAGGGGGGTTGTAAAAATCTGTCACCTGGATGCCATGCTGCCAGAAGACTCTGTCTCCACAATACAGAGCCATGCACTCCACCGAACTCATCAAAAGTCGGGTACGGGTAGGAATCAGAGTATGCTCAAACCAGTGCCGAACCAACCTCCACGGGTACAGGGAAAGACAACAGACTCAGGCCTCAAGGTGTCCAAATGCCACCGGGCCGAGGTAAGACTAATGGGGTTCATACCTGTCTTCACATTCCTTTTCTTGTACGACCACCGTGCATAGTCAGGATACTGGGGTTGGCCTTCCTTATCAATCTTGAAGTCCCTCAGATTCAGGACAGCAAAGGCCCAGAGCTGTAGACAAAAAGCAGAACCATAGTTAAGAAAGTCAACAAAATCAGTTATAACCAAGACAAGAAAAGTGTAAAAGGTACAGAAAGTGGTATACCTCCCACAACAAGCTAAAGCCCATAACCGAGCTGCCAATCGAACGGCTGGTCAAGTCCATGCCATAATAACAAGCGGCCAGACCCACAGCACCCCTAGTTATACCGTCTAATATCATCCAGGTCCAACAAAAGATTCAATAAAGCCAGAGAGGCTGAAGACCCTCCATTGGCAAAGAAAGTATGGGACAACAAATACCAGATAAAGCAACGGGCCACATCATCGAACCTATCAGCAGTCACACCCCGAGTCTCGGCCAAGAGGATGTTAAAATAAATGCGGATGCTTCCCCAAGTGACCCGATAGTTCTTCGCAACAAACGGTAATCAACCAGAGCCAACAGCTCATCAGGAGTCCGATGAGCCACTCTCTGAGCATAAGGGACCGGTTCTCCCCATGAACGGTATACCCGTCAAAGCTGTGAAGTCAGTGGGCGTCATAGTCACCTGCCCATGGGTAAATGAAAAGTGTGGGTGGTGTCCTACCATCTTTCCCTTAATGTCTGGACCACATCGGGATCATTCTTTAAAGCTGGAAGGTTGGTGACAAAAGACCAAAATGGGTCTCTATAACTCGGGCCCGAACGTTCTCAGGAAGCTTCTTCATATGAGATGGGCCCATGAGCCCCACCTCGAATCTCTGTCAGACGGCTCCACTCCTAAAAGAGACAAGAAACAGAGAAAATTTCGTCAGCATAACTGCTACAAAACGGATGAATCCGACATGAAGATTTCGATAGCATGGCAATGTCACAATGTTCAAGCAAGTGTGTGAACATGAAAATGGGTGTCCCAACATGTTTCTTACAATAAATCAGCAGCAATAAACAACATGCAATGAACGATCAATAAAGTTGCTGCAACAATATTTTGGTAAAATGGAACATCATGAAATCCGAAATCGACAAAGAAGACGAAGCATTCTTACCAAACCCGAAGTCACAAAGTGAGAAATGTGGGTATGAGACCGGAAAGTAAGCAAGCTTGGCTCCATAGCTTCAACCCCAATTTTGGGCTCCTCACCCTCGGCATCTCTAACGGCGGAGATTGACGCGGACTTGACATGTTTTCGCAATGAAATCACTCCTAATCAACAAAGGATGTTTTGGGACGATTCCTCTGCAAAATTTTGACACAGAATTGGGAGGGTTTTGAGAATTTTGAACTCGCCGAACAGAATGAGCAGTTTCTGTATATATGCTGAACTTAAATGAGATGGGCAAGCCTCCCGCCTACTCCTCAGCCGGCGCGCCTCCCATATGAGCCAGAGGAAGCGCGCGCCTCTACTCTCTGATAGTTTTAATGGAACTTCCCATGCATGGATCAATGTACTACATTAATGTCCCCTCGCGAGTTCCAAGCTCACAGAACTTTGTAAGGACACCACCAAAGATCAGTTTTGACAATTCATCCCCAGCAGAATGCACTCCGCAGTCAGCTGTGCCCGCACCCCACCAAAAGTCAAAGTCAAATAGTCAACATCAAAATGCGACTCACGGCAACAACGTGGTCCTGGGTGAGTCACAAAATCACCCCTCCTTATCAAGCAAGATCTACATCCATTCAAGCAACGGTCCTCTGGGTCCGGCACTCAAGCAAACGGTCCTCTGGGTCCCGCATTCAAGCAAACGGTCCTCTGTCCCGCATTCAAACAAATTCCTCTGGGTCCCACACTCAAGCAAACGGTCCTCTGGGTCCCGCATTCAAGCAAACGGTCCTCTGGGTAACGCACTCAAGAAAATGGTCCTCTGGGTCCCGCACTCAAGCAAACGGTCCTCTGGGTCCCGTATTCAATCAAACGGTCCTCTGGGTCTCGCATTCAAGCAAACGGTCCCCTGGGTCCCACACTCAGCAAACGGTCCTCTGGATCCCGCATTCTGGCAAACGGATCTCGCCACCAGCAAACAGGTCCCGCAGTCTGGTAAACAGATCTCGCCACCAGCAAACAGGTCCCACATTCTGGCAAACGGATCTCACACCAGCAAACAGGTCCCGCTTCCAGCAAACGGATCTCGCTACCAGCAGACAGGTCCCGCTCCCAGCAAACGGACCCCCAGGTCTCGCTGTTGGCCACGGTGGGCCACATCATGCCACCGAACCTTTTTTATCAACCAAGCCGCTCACAGGGAGCGCACCTTATCTCTTGCAATTTCAAATTCCTGCTTTTATCGAGTCTTTTCTTTTTCTTGTGATGTCCTAGGCGGATGTCTTTCTTCGTCGGCGTGTTGCTTCGCAATCCACGCCGCCGAGGGGCTCTGTAGACACCACGCCTTGGACCGCTCACGTCGATTGCACACTTGATTTTGTGTTTCTCCTCTTTTAAGTGTTTTCTGTTAGTTTCTATTACTTTGGTTAAGTTCCAAGCGGGCTCCGTTAAATCCAAGGACCAAACTAAACAATAGTTCTAACTTTCTAGTCCATTCTGTCAAAAACCACTTTTCAAAGTCGCGCGCCTCCGACCATTGAGGCCAGACGCGCGCGCCTCCCACCGATTACGTGGTATGCGTGCGCTTCTGGGAGTGTCAGTGGCTGATTTCTATCCTAGAATCTCTCCCCTTGCTCATCTTAGATGATTTTGCCCGGGAAAGATTTCTTGGTGACTGATTTTGGCTCCAAAAACTCCCCTTTTTCAACTATAAAAACCCCTCCAATCCATCATTGGAGGGAACTTTGGACCTTGAACCTTGAATTCTAAAATATTTCATTAAGCTTTGGAATCACAACAAGACATTCTTTCACAAGTGTTCTACACCTTCTCAAGGAGTTGTCTTTGAAGATTATTATAGGTACAATTCGGTTCTACTTTATGTATTCTTCTTCTTCTTGTTCTTCTTCTTCTTCTTCTTCTTCTTCTTCTTCTTCTTCTTCAATCAATATGCAATCACCCAAAACCACTTGGGACATGACGCCAATGGCTCTTTCATTACATTGAAATTGGCCTAGGAGTTATCTCCCTACATTCTAAACAATAAAACCCCTTTTCAAACCCCCTCTTTTATCGTTATTCAAATAGGAAGAACACATCTATCTTTAAAGTGAATTATGAACAAACAAGACCGACTTTACTCGGGCGAAATGGGTGTTTAAGTACTTCCCATTTCGTAACCTAACCCCCGAACCCCTAATCCTTAGAATATCTATTTTCGTAAATCAAACTTAGGCTCATAAACATTAGGTTTTCTTACGTTCCTCAAAAACGTGGGTGGCGACTCTAAAACACAATTAGACATCCTAGGATGACCCACACGCTCTAGCCAAGCCGTGGGCCCCGCCCCGGGGTATCTACACTCACAAGTGACGAAAATACTCCCAAATTAAGTCATTCAAGCATCCAAGAATATCCTCAAGAATCCCAAGAAGATCAAGGTTTATTTCTTGCCAACCTAGGTAAGTTTTCTAACTTTTTCATCATGTTCTTGCCATATTATTAATGTAGATCCATAATATTCATATTCTTAATATGTTTATTCATATGTTCTTCATAATATTCATATTCTTAATATGTTTATTTATGTGTTCATATTCTTAATATGTTTATTCATGTGTTCTTCATAATATTCATATTCTTAATATGTTTATTCATGTGTTCTTCATAATATTCATATTCTTAATATGTTTATTCATGTGTTCTTCATGATATTCATATTCTTAATATGTTTATTCATGTGTTCTTCATAATATTCATGTTCCTAACATCTTTATTAATATTTTCTTGATGACATTCATATGTTCATAATATGTTCTTCGCATGTTCTTCATGTTCTTAGATTGAAACCTTATTTATGCTATATTTAAGGTTGCGATCTTCATGTTTGCATATTATTTCATAGCCTATGATGATCTAGGGTTCATCAACCCGAACACGATCTAGGAACTACTTCTAAACCCTAATCTTTAGGTAATTTCCCCCTCATTATGCATGGTCCCGATTCTTCTGCCTATTCTAAATTCTTCTCGAACTACGCTGACCTGAGCTTCTCACATTGAGAGGAACGTAGGCAATCTTCGGATCCGGTCTCAAACACATCGTACACTACATACACCGCATCATGATAGAAAGACCGATCATTCGGGCAATAGGAGTGATAACGCTTAATATTCTTCTCTTGTTGTAATTTGACCCCCGAACCCATTAACATGTTTTTCTCAATGTTTTGGCTATAATTAAAATGGCGTGGCGACTCTCATATTTTAATATTGCTATGAATATCTCAATTTTAAACACATGTATTCATAGTGGCGACTCTGCTGGGGACTGCTTTAAAACTTTTTCAAACTTAGTGGGTCTAACTTTTTCCATGTTCTTAGATGTACCTCTTACTTTTTCCATGTTCTTACATGTACCCCTACACGTTAGTCGTGTTCTTGCATGCACCGCAAATTTTTCCATGTTCACACATGCACCTCATATTTTGCTATGCTTCCATATGCTCCTTGTACTGTACTACTTCGTCACATGCACCCTATTCTTTCACCATGTTTTCACATGCACCCTATACCTTTGCATGTTGTCACATGCACCTTATACTTTTGCCATGGTACCACATGGACCCTATGCTTTTGCCATATTGTCACATGCACCGTATACTTTTTCCATGTTACCACATGCACCCTATGCTTTTGCCATGCTATCACATGCACCTTGTACTTTTGCCATGTTACCATATGCACCCTATACTTTTGCCATGTCGTCACATTCACCTTGTACCTTTACTATGCGCGCCCTAGTACTAAGGACAAACGCAAAAACTTTGATATGCTCCCTTGTACATTCTTATCTTTTCTTATCTCTTACACTGCATTGCATCATAACAATATCGAAAACTTCTCTTTTTCCCCCTAAAAAGAATTAGTTCCTTGCCACACACTACCACTAGTCCGTGTCAGCACTGCACATATCCCTTATTACCCCCGGAGTGCGCGATGTGCAGGAATTAGTGGCGCTACTGCCGCCCTTTTTTTTGAGTAACTCGTTCACTCCACTCACCGTGTACGCTCCGCGAGTGGTGGGAACCTTTATCCTACCCGTGTCAACCCACACGTAGAGATTAGGACACTCCTTGGACAAACCAATTAGGATGTAAAAAATGCAAAGATTTTCGTAAAATAAAATGTGCATTGCATTTAGGCGACCTCTAAGGTCCATCGTTCATCCATTGGTCCATCTGTCAAAAATCGTCAACTTGACCTGTCTAGGTTACCTACCTATTACGTTTGACCCGTCTGGGTCTACCCGTCATTGTAATCCATTTGGGTCTACCCTTCATCTCGACCTGCTTTGGTCAAAACCTTATCACCTTTGACCTCTTAGGTCAACCTTATCACCCTTGACCTCTTAGGTTAACCTTCGACCCCCTAGGTCAACCTTTTGACCCCCTAGGTCAACCTTCTCAACCTTTGATCCCTTAGGTCAACCTTATCACCTTTGACCTCTTAGGTCAACCTTTGACCCCTAGGTCAACCTTATCACTTTTGACCTCTTAGGTCAACCTTTGACCCCCTTAGGTTAACCTTATCACCTTTGACCTCTTAGGTCTACCTTTGACCTCCTAGGTCTATCTTTGACCCCTTAGGTCAACCCTATCCGACTTTGACCTCTTAGGTCTACCTTTGACCTCCTAGGTCTATCTTTGACCCCCTAGGTCAACCCTATCCGCCTTTGATCTCTTAGGTCTACCTCTATCACCTTCGACCCCCTAGGTCAACCTTTGACCACCTAGGTCAACCTTTGACCCCCTAGGTCAATCTTATCCGTTTAAGTCAAACCTTCGACCTCCTAGGTCAACCTTTGACCCCCTAGGTCAACCCTTGACCCCCTAGGTCAACCTTATCACCCTTTTAACCTCTTAGGTCAACCTCTCGACCCATCACCCTTTGACCTCTTAGGTCAACCTCTCGACCCCTTGGGTCAACCTTATCACCTTCGACCTCTTAGGTCAACCTTTGACCCCCTCGGTCAACCTCATCCGCCTTTGACCTCTTAGGTCAACCTTTGACCCCCTAGGTCAGCCTTCTAAACCCTTAACCCCCTAGGTAAATCCTTATCAACCTTTGACCCCATAAGTCGACCTTATCTGCTTTTGACCTCTTAGGTCAATCTTTGATTCCTTAGGTTAACCCGATTACCTTTGACCAACCTAGGTCAACCCGTCTCGACCCGTCTAGGTCCGCACACCATCCTTGACCCATCTAGGTCAACTTGTCCGTCCTAGGTTTCACCTTTGACCCATCTAGGTCAATCTTTGACCCGCTTAGGTCGAATTACCTACCTTAGATCCATCTAGGTCAATCCTTGACCCGTCTAGGTCAACCAACCTACATTTGACCCGCCTGGGTCAAACCATATCTATCCCGCTTAGGTTATCCCCTGCGCAACCCGCTACAACCCGCTATCTTGATCCATCCACCATATAGGTCAATCCAACCTTTTCCCAATTAGGTCGACCTATCTAAGACAACCCACCATTATCGACGCGTTCTAGCTTGAACCACCTCTCGGCCTATTTAGCTCAAACCTTAGGTCAAAACCTATCCGACCCGATTAAGTCAAAACGAACTTCTATAGGTCTTCCTCACCTATGCTTGACCAAGGACCGAGTCATCTCCCTCTTTTTGATTGACCCCTGTGGTCATGTCTCATCTTCTTTTAAATGTCTAACTTGACTCGAACTACGGTGACCTGAGCCTCTTATTGTGTCGGACCTCTCCCTCATGATAAGGGGAATGTAGGCAACTTCGGCCCGGCCAAACTTTCAAATTTTTACCAAAATGCATTTAAAAAAAGTGGAGATCGAGTCTTTTCATAAAAATGATTTTATAACGATGCCTTGTCATTAATTATAAATCTAAGCTCAATTCAAAGACATAATCCCCCCACAACTATTGTAGATTCCCGCATCATATCTGCCGAAAGGAACATCGAAGTTGCAAATGAAGCTGTTACCCAAGGTCTCGAGACAACTCTCCACACCAACACTGCTCTCAGTAAGCAAGCATCCTACTTCGAAGCCATCCTCGATGAACAAGCAATTCACTTTAAGGCCATTCTCAACGAGCAAGCAACACACTTTCAAAAAGAGATGCATAAGACCCTAAGAGATATCCAGAGGCGCCATTTTTCTGACATTCTTGGCGTTTATGAATACCTCGGCCGAGTTCTCCCTCATGCTCAATTTCAACACCCGTACGCTCCTCAAATGTATGGGCCACCACAGACTTTCCCAGTTGAGATACCTCCTATGACTACTCATTAATAAGGGGTACCGGTACCTAAACCACCCTAAAAAATGGTTCATGAAAAGAAGGACGAACGCGAGTACGATGACTTGGGTATGCCATTAGCCAAACTCTTCAAAAGTCTAGTTCGAGCCGGCAAGTTGTCGCCTTTATTCAACTATAAACCAAGTAGGGTGAAGCAAGGTTTGGATCCTTCCAAACACTGCAAATACCACCAGTACATTGGGCATGACACTGAAGATTGCCTCCAATTGAGGAAGAAGATTCAAAGCCTTATTGATAGCGGATCCATCACCCGCCAAAGGAATACATGGGCGTGGGCAAAAGAGAAAATTGGGGCTACCTCCTCTAAATGAGAATAATAATAAAAAAAAGGTCATTCAGTCTTCGTAGGTTCTAGAGTGCCTTTAGTCAAAAGTCCACCTTTGACGATTTTTGTTTCTTTAGTAAAAGTCCACCCCGGAGTAGTCATTTTAAATCTTTTAGTTCAAATAAAAGAGTCTTTATTTCTTTTCTCTCTAGATTTGAGACATAATCTTGCATAAATCAATTCCATGAAAATTGTCTTATTCACCATTTTCACTTGATTGCTATATCTTTATATGATGAATTAATCTTAAACTTTCTCATTAATGATGACTCATTAAAAGGTAAATGGACCCACAAACCATTCATATAACTAAGTAAACGGCTAGTCTCAAGATAACAAATGCTTTGATCAATTGGGATGAACGAATCACTTTCTCTTCTCTCTACATTCTATCCCCGTACACTCTCTATACACTCACCTTGTGTACATCCTTCATGTACACTCTCTCCATACGCCTTCTCCCATATACTATTCTCATACACCTCCCATCTCTCCATTGGACCCCTTTTCCATACGATCATGACGAAGACGTGGACTGCGGTTTCTCATCATCAAATGGGAATCCATGCGTCCACAATTCAAGAGGTTGTTTATTCCCTTCATGAGTAATACATACCGATACACCGGGGCTGTCCGTATTCCATCACAAATGTAAAAGAAATGCACAGAGTTTTTCATGCCATTCATGGGTGCCACGTGACAATCCGATGGAGCTCTGCCGGTGAAAATCAAGGGGCTACGGATCCCCCTCGCCAGCAAAAGGTCGCTTGAACTATAAGGAGGTTACCTTGCAATCGGCAAAGGCAAAAACAAATTAGGGGCTCGTCTTGCCCAATGTTTCATGTACAAATAAATAAAAAAGGGGCTCGCTAGGTTGAAACCCAAAAGGGCTACCTAGGCAAAAATTAGAGCATTGCACAAAAAAGAAGCCCGCTAGGTTAAAAACCCGAAAGGGCGGCCTAGGCAAAAAAAAGAGTGTGCACAAAGAGATAAAATAAAAAATAGAAGGGGCTATCACATAGAAAAGTAAAAGTCCCATTTTATTTTCACTTCAAATGTTCTATTTTTCTTTCTTTCCCTACAAAGAAGTTTAACACGGCAGCAGCAGCCCATGACAACTACACTGAAGCAGTCCAAAGCAACAAGCAACAATAGAGCAACTCACACCTCTAAACTCAAACCCAACTTCATTATCAGCCGAGCCTCCCCCGAACTACGCGGACCTGAGCTTCTCACCCTGAGGAGAACGTAGGCAACATTCGGGTCCGGTCCAAAATATACACAACTCACCTCATAGCCAATTTTCCTTCTCTTCTCTCTTGCCCCATATTTCTACTTCTGGTTTCTTCACTCACAATTGATCAAAACATTTATTAACCAGAACACATTAATTAATCAACGCGGTCCATTCTCGAGCAATCAAATGAGAATCTTGAATAAAATAATTTTCAAATGTCTCGACAAGTCGTCTGTTCTACAATCTAGGAAAAGCCAAACACTTACTTTCTGTCAAGCAGGGGCATCCTTCCATTGGTACATACACCTCTTATAAATTGTCCAAAGAGTCAAAATGCGAGCACTCTCGCTCTCTCTCTTTCTCTCTCTAAAATTCCCCTGCATGTTTTCAAACAATTCTTTTTTCTTTTTTTGAGTCGACTGGATGATTTCAAAAAACAAAAAAATGACGCAAAAGAGATGCCCGCTAGATTGAAAACCCGCAAGGGCGGTCTAGGAAAAAAAAAGGGGTGTGCCTTAAAGGAGGTAGGATACCCCGCTCTACGCCCTCGTCAAACTGGGGCTTCCCTAACAAAGAAGGACTTACTACGTGGTTTCTCAAAGAATACCGAGGCTTCAATAAAGCACATGCTTAGAAGAAGGGCATCCCTCATCATCAAGCTCGACGTAGAATTTCTCAAAGGAGGGAGGATACCCGGTCACCAAACTAGAGAATCCCCAACAGGATGGGTCGACTATGTGGTTTCTCAGAGAATACCGGGGCTTCAACAAGGATATACTTAGCGGAAGGGCACCCCTCATCGTCAAACTCGGCGCGTGACGAGTTCTTTGAATTTGTTAGAATCATAATTAATTATAAGGCATTTTTATAAAATCATAACACTTTCAAATGTTTTCTCTTCCCTGACACTTTGTTTATAAACCCACACTCTCGGTCTCCACAAAATTGTGAAAACATCCTCGGTCCATCTCAGACCCATCTCTATGATTTTTGAACCGACTCGGTCCTTTACCCTATCTCCTACTCTTTAGGAGACCTCTAGGCCTAAACCCTCAACTCTCTAGGTCCCGAACCTACCTGATTCAAAACCTTAGGTCCCGAGCCTACCCAGTCAATCTTACCTAGGTTACACCATAACCCCTTAGGTCCAACCCTCTTAGGTCTACCCAATCTAATAACCTATTGAGCGATTCCTTAGATCCCAAGTCCATCTGAGTCTACCAAACACCTACCTTTTAGGTCTCTAGCATATCCGATCTACACCTTAGGTCTCAACTCCTAACCCTTTAGATCACAAGACTGTCTACCCTTTAACTCTATAACCTTAGATGTCGACCCTTAGAACTCTTTAGTTCCCAAGCCTACTCGGTCCAACCAAAACAATGCCATCTACGCCTACCGTCATATCCAAACCATGGCCCTTCGACTCTTAAACCTACCAACTACCAACCTAGTGTTACCCATTAGCCTCGAGAGACTACCTAGTCTGACCTTCAACCCCTTAGGTCTAACCTACTTAATCCGAGCTGAGTCCAAACCTCGAACCTACACGATCCATCCTTGAACTCTTTAGATCTCGAACCTTGCTCCCCCAATGAGTCCAAACCTCTAACTCATAGTATCTCGCACATACCGTGCCATGCCATAGAGATCTCAAAACCCATCCAGTCAAAACCTATGTCCTTAACACCTTTGGTCCCATACCAAACCTACCTCCACCATTGCCAAACGAGCTTGTTCACGCGCATGAACTGTAAGACAAACTTAGGACCTAAGCATACCTAATACTATTAGGTACCTATTGTACTCGAGCAAGTCTTTGAGACTCAATTCTTGTCCTAAGCGCCAACATGGTCACATCTCCAAACCCATTTCCCACACCTATGGCTTGCACCTAGCCTAAACTCTTAACACCTTAGGGTCCAAACCCGTCATGCCCGCTCTAAACCCTTAAACCGTTAGGTACTAGGATCATCCAATCCCAATTCATCGCTCTTTGGACCGACCTCAAGCCTGCCTGGTTCTAACCCATAATGTGATTCCTTTAGGACAAAAGACTTACCCACTTGAAAGCCTTACATCCCAAGGCTACCCTATCTAGCCATCGAAAGATTCTGAATCTCACGCCTACCGTTCCATTAGGTCCCGATCTCCTTAGCAGCCATCCGAGTCTTACTCTAGCTAAACCCTAACACTCTAGCCTAGGTCTAACCTATCGAGCACACCTGTAGACACCCTATTTTGAACTCACATTTATGATTACACTACTCTCATGTCTCGCCTTTGTGTTTGGATGAAAACTCGTTAGTTTCATCATGTTTCGTTAAGTTTCTAAATGACTCCGTTAATCAGGGGCTAAACTGAACAACAGAATTATAGACAAGAGCAAAACAGTACTTCTGTACTGGATGCCTCGTACAAGACATTGGATGTCTCGTACGAGACATCTCCCCTGTCTGCGGGTTTAATCAGTTTCCTCCTCCGTTTCGATCTCTTTCTTGGCCAAATCTCTTCTAATCCGGGTGATATCAATTAGGAGACTTCTTGGAGGTTTCCTATTGATCTCCTTACCTAATTCAACCTCCTACTTGCTCCCCAATCCTCCTTACCTCAATCCTCCAAATACTCTCCCTAAGCTCACAAAAAACCAAAAAGAAGAAGCTTCTCAAGAATCCGACATTCCAATAATTAATTAAATTAATTAGACTTTAATTGTTTATTTACAAGATAAACCAACTAACCCCCGAACTTACAACAACAGACTCTCAAATCAAAAAGGTAAAGCGGGAACCTTCTCTACAAATAACTGGGGACTATTTAAGTGGGTTATCCTCTCTGTGAATCTTCGGACTGTTTTTGTTTTGAATTTGTTATGTTCTATTATGAAATTAAGAGTTGTCCCGTATGAGGCATCGGATACCTCGTACCTTTTTTTTAAGCCGCCAAACCTTCTCCCTCAGAAATAGAACTAATACTTAGGTTCAAACCATTTTAGAACAGTCCCAATTTTCAAAAACTTAAATTCCAGATAGTATGGAATTTTTTCTCATCTAGAAGACTCTCACACACGTGTACGCATGTAGTCGTCCCTGTCATTCTAACGAATTCCATCTCCCTCCGTAAGACTTGCATTCTCTGTTTGTGTCTTGTGAAATATCGAGAACCTCTCTACGGAAATTGAATTCTACTTATTAATAAGGTTTGGTTAATTTCATTCTTATTCTATACACTACTCTAAGGTTGTTAAAAACTACCTTTGGATTCGTACGAACATTATGAGGCATCCCTTTCTGTCCGTGTTAGTTTCTGTGCTGTGCTCGTTTTGTTAACCTCCTAATTCATGGGAAATGGGTTAATGATACCTGAATCGCAACTAGATCGTTCCAAATCCGACACCATAAAGTCTTGACATTAATCAAAATCTTCAATTGAATGAAGCCTCAAGAAGAGACCTATAGAAATGTCTAAAGTTTGTGTCAAGTGAAAGAAGCAATTGCTAGTGGGCTATACATCATCACCAAGTTCATGTCAAAGTCGAAGGACCACAATAAGAAAGTGGCACGTTCATGTCAAAGTCGAAGGACCACAATTGAAAAGTGGGGCTATTTAATCGAAGCTTTGAGAGTCAAAAAAAATAAAATAAATTCTCAAGCTTCCATAACCCCACAAAGAAGGAGTTTCAACCACACATAATGAAGTCAAAAAAAGGAGGATTCTCATCTCCTCCTACAACGAAGATTAAATCCAAATAAAGAAAAAGTGGGACTCCTAACTTGAAGGCCGTCTCCACCATCCGAAGATATCACTCACGAAGAAATCCGAAGGGCGCACTAATGATTAGGCCTTCTCCTCAAAACTTGTCAAGACATTTCTAGATGATTCACTTGCAAAATAATTGAACAAACACTTAAGACATCAAAAATAAATACTAGGGTCCATTAAAGGTAGAACTATCTTTCTAGTACTTCGAGCTAAGTAACGTTCATTGTTGAGTCTAGGGGGCTTCCTCTCTCATACACTTCTCTTTGAAATCCAAGCATCAAGGCTAGGGGCTTTTTATTCTTTCCGTCCCCTTCCAATTCCTGTTCAAGATATACGAACTCGTCAAAGTAAGTTCGCACTAGGGGATATCCTCTTTGCCTTTAACTCTTATTACAAAGTGCGTTATCCTCACTGAGTCGATGCTTGGAACAACTTCCCCAAAAGCCAAGTCGATAGCTAAAATGCCTAACACATTCAAACCCAAAAATCTTGCATGTCTCTCCCCCAATAAGAGACAAAAATACTCTCCTCTTTGAGTCATCTTCGAGTACATACTTTGTCAAAAAAAAGGGGACGCAAAAGAGATGCTCGCTAGATTGAAAACCCGAAAGGGCGGTCTAGGAAAAAATCAGGGTGAGTCACAAAAAAATAAAAATAGGGAGAACATTCTTCAAATCATTTCTTCTTCAACCTCTTTCCTTAAATCAATCAAGCGGGAGATCACTCTTTTTCAAGTCAAAATAGCCTCATAAGCCTGTTCACGAAGTCATCTACAACATACAAGATTCTTGGGGTTTGACTTAGACCAAAGCATGAGATAAACTTGGGGGAATAGATAACGTCTCTCATAACCATTCATCGAACACTTTCAGACATGGAATTCTAGAGTGATTCAAAAGTACGCCTAGCCTACTTAGAGCTTGCGCATCATTGGTTGTCAAACAAATAGTTGTCTCCCTTGACACAACATGACTAAAGGAACGATCTGGACAGATCATCTTGCACAAGGCAAACGAGTCTCACACGATATAACCATCAAACGATCCCCGCAGAGAATTCAGTCATAAAAAATTTAGCATCCAGTACTTTCATTGTAGGAGCATTGAGAGAGGATAATATCCAGTACCTTCAATCAGCTCCATGAACTGATTGATCGAGGATATTCAGAAGTCTACAAGTCTACACCAAATCAAAGAGATTCTGCATCCAGGACTTTCAATGAGGAATTGGAAGAGGATAATGTCCAGTACGTTCGATAAACCATTGACGAGGACATTCAGAAGTCTACAAATCAACATCAAATTCAGAGTTTCTGCATCCAGGACTTTCAATGAGGAATTGGAAGAGGAAAATGTCCAGTACGTTCGATCAACCATTGACGAGGACATTCAGAAGTCTACAAATCAACATCAAATTCTGAGTTTCTGCATCCAGGACTTTCAATGAAGAATTGGAAGAGGATAATGTCCAGTACGTTCGATCAAACATTGACGAGGACATTCAGAAGTCTACATCTACATCAAACCATCCAGTACTTTCAATAAGGAATTGGAAGAGGACATGTCAGCACTTTCGATCAGCCATTGAAAGAGAACATCCAGGGATCCAGTACTTTCAATCAAATATTGAAAGAGGATAATATCCAGTACTCTCAATGTAGGAGCATTGATTGAGGATATTCCCCGACAACTTCAATACAGAACACAGTCTGTACCAGCAACACCGTCAACTGCGATGCTCCATCAACAACAGAGGGCATATTCAGAATTGGGTCAAGGACATTGATTTCTCAGTATGGGTTACTCTCTAAACTCTAAACTTTTACTTACCGCAATATTGCTTTCAGAATGATTTCCAAAATACCTAAAACCACCGTTTTTTCGTGTTTTCAGAGTCGAACTACGTTTGGTCTGATTTTCTTCTAGGAATACGTAGGCAGCTTTTCAGCGCGACCATACCCAAAGTTCTAAATGGTGTTTTTTCTATCGACGACGCTACTTCTTCCATAAGTATCATCGCCGAGGAGCTCTGTAGAATCCCCATTTTGAACTCACATTTATGATTACACTACTCTCATTTCTCGCCTTTGTGTTTGGATGAAAACTCGTTAGTTTCATCATGTTTCGTTAAGTTTCTAACTGACTCCGTTAATCAGAGGCTAAACTGAACAACAGAACTATAAACAAGGGCAAAACAGTACTTCTGTACTGGATGCCTCGTACGAGACATTGGATGTCTCATACGAGACATCTCCCCTGTATGCGGGTTTAATCAGTTTCCTCCTCCGTTTCGATCTCTTTCTTGGCCAAATCTCTTCTAATCTAGGTGATATCAATTAGGAGACTTCCTAGAGGTTTCCTATTGATCTCCTTACCTAATTCAACCTCTCTACTTGCTCCCTAAGTCTCCTAACCCCATAAATACAAGGGTTCTCACCCTTGTATTCCCTAATCGCCATTTAATCACTAATCACCTCCAAATCAACCTCTAATCAGTCCTTCTCTCTATAATCCCATTTTTACTCCTCCCTCACACAAAAACACCACCAAAAACTCATATTTTCTAGCCAAAGTCATCACAAAAACTCTTGGATCTTCAAGGCCTTAGTCAAGGCCATCAATTGGAGTCTCAAGAACGCTTTAGGTAAACTCCTACGCTTTTAATCTCTACTTCCCATCTCATTCTTTGTTTTAGAGTAGTGTAATCCCATCAAAAGGATCAGCCTAGAGCCTCTCCAATCCATGGAGATGGTCTCGAAGCACATGATTCGACATTCCAATAATTAATTAAATTAATTATTGGCTTTATTTGCTTTAATAGTTTATTTACTATTTGATTGAAAACACCTAAACAAGACCAATCCTAGATTGGGTACTCCTTGACCTTCCCAATCCATAACTTAACCCCTGAACTCAAGAATCTCACGGTCCGTGTTCCGTACAACAACATGGTAGCGACTCTCAAATCAAAAAGGTAAAGCAGGAACCTTCTCGGGTGCAAACACTACCCAACCATGAGGTATCAAGCTCACCTGCCCCAAACCATAACACTCTTAGACCTCAAACTTGCCTACCGTCAAATGCTTCCGGTCTCCAAACCCTAGCCTCAAGCTTAGGAAGTTACATTCCTCTCTAAACCCTAGCCTCAAGCCTAGGTAGTCGCATTCTCTCCAAACCCTAGCCTCAAGCCTAAGAAGTCTCATTCTCTCAAAACCCTAGCCTCAAGCCTAGGAAGTATCATTCTCTCCAAACCCTAGCCTCAAGCCTAGGTAGTCATATTCACTCCAAACCCTAGCCTCAAGCCTAGGTAGTCACATTCTCTCTAAACCCTAGCCTCAAGCCTAGGAATTCGTATACTCTCCAAACCCTAGCCTCAAGCCTAAAAAGCCTCCAAAGTGTCACGACCCGAAAACCCGTCTCTATTTTCTTAATAGTAAATATTTATTTATGTGTGCATTTTGTGTTTTATAATATTTCATGCCTAGATTTTTAATTGATCAATTGTGCTAAGTGTGAAGTTAGTGGCTTTAGTTGAAAGAGGGTTATAAGGGTTTATGTGTTCAAGGTAGAAGTAGAGGGGTTAATTGTGAAACTATTTTTAAATATCTCCCCTTTATTCCTCCCTCACTCCCCTCACCTCCTGCACACACACACCAAACACACACACACTCATCTTTTTTCTCTCTCTCTCCTCCATTGTTGAAGGTAAGAAAGCTCCATCCCATTTCTTTTCTTTTGGTCTTCTTTTATTCATCTTTTCTTAATACTCCTTTTATATAAAATGTTTAGATCGTCGCTGGGATCGTTTGTAGCTAAGAAATATCAAATTCCGTCACCTTTCATAAATTTTCAAGTAAGTTACTTTCCCCCTTTTTATGCTAAAATGTTCATGCTAAGCTTATATGATGCTATGTTTACTATATATTGCTTCTTGGTTTGATTTGGAGTGGATTGACATTTTATTCATTTTTGTGAGAATTTGATGTCTGAATCATTCTTTGATTTGGGTTGTTTAGATGTGATTATATGAGTCATTTTAGGCTTATAAGTTGTTTTAGTACCTTAGTATACTAGTTAGAAGTGTTAGATTTTGGTTGATTGTGAATGGGTAAGAAATTTTAGAAGAACCCAGTTCATCTTGCCGATTTCTGGCAGAACAGGGGCGTGGGCGACCGCCCAAAATGGGGCGTGCGGCCGCACACCTTGCTGGAAGCTTTTTGTCTTGGTTGTAGGAATATTGGGCGACCGTACAACCATTTATGGGCGGCCGCACAGTGGTTCTGAAAGTTTATACTTGTTCTTTTTGTGTGATTTAAGAATGTGCTTTAGTATAGGTTTTGTTCATGATCCTTGTTGACCTTATTGAACATTTGGTACACTCTAGTGTTGGAATTGGGTCTTTTGTGATAAAAAATGTGATGAAATGTGATTTAGTGTTAATTGGGAGTTTGGAACATCTTCTTGATGCATTTGTGGTTTGACTTATTTTTATGATGACTATTTGGCATGGTTCCCTACTTTGGAATCATTAATTGTTTATTTAAGCTAGTATTTATTACTTGGCATTTATTTGAAAGTCCAGCTGGTACTTGTGTTTTCTTTAGACAATGGATAATATCATAATGGCACACGAGCCAAGTCCAGTATAGTATCTGTCGCGCCCCAGACCCGTGGTCCTACTTGGCCCCACGCTCGGGACACGATTGGAAGACGTTATAAAACACCTTTAGAAAATTTTTCGAAATATACTTTCATAAAGTTTAACAAATCCACACTTGAAGTTCAAAGACTTCCACTGACTTTCAAACAAACTTTCATGAACGAAACTATTTAGCCCGAAGGCTTACAAACCTTTATACAAATATACTCACACCAACATTATCCAAAATATAAGTGTTACAAGACGATGAAGTCAAGGAAACTCTACCCAAAAGGTTATACATTTATGTAATGTAACCTTGACAAAACAAAACCCAACTCTTACCACTTTCAACGTCCTCCCGTGCCAAAGTGTCCTATCCCCTGGACTTGCTTTTATCTAAAACAGTAAACAAATAAGGGGTGAGAATGAATCTCAGTAAACTACTAAAATGCAACTACGTTACATGCTGATATGATAATCATAAAGAAACAATATCAACACATATAGCAAATATATGACCATTTTACTATTTAAGGGGAATTAGTAACTTACCTATTTCCGGAAAAAGTATCGCAGAAATATGTTTTGATCGGGTAGAAATGACCTACTCAACGCCCTGATCATTTTTATATAATTAGTTTTTAAAACGGGTAAGTAAATAAAAAGAATTAAATCGAAATGGGTTGAACTTACCTTTTCTCTTCGTGGATACAGAGAGAGTAATTGAGAAAGTATGTGTTTGTGTGGGTAAAGTTCTACGCAGAGGAAGAAAGAAAAGATAAGAAGGAAACTGATATTTTCCAATTTTTCACTTTGGTCCTTCAACTTTCATTTCTAACAACTAAACCCCCAAACTTTAAAGTTACACTTTCAACCCTAAAGTTTCCACTTATTCATTTAACTCATTTAACCATTATTACTACTAACTAAATAAATAACACAATTAAGCAAATAATATAAGCAAGTCATAAAAATATTTTCTAACACATAAAATGCACATAAAAGTTCAAATTAAAATTCCCAAAAATATAAAATAAATAGGGACGGGTTTTGGGGTCGTTACAATCACTCGCCCTTAAAGAAAATTCGTCCCGAATTTTTAGGGTAACTTACCAACACTGTCAAATAACCAAGGGTATTTCCTCTCAATCTCTTCCCGAAGCCCCCAAGTTGATTCTTCCACATTATGGTTCCTCCACACAACTCTAACAAGAGGAATACTCTTAGTTCTCAATTCTCGAACTCTAAAATCAATCACTTGAACTGAATGCTTCTCATAAGACATACTCGGTTCAATATCCTCATGAACCTCAGATAACACATGAGATGAATCATACATATACTTTCGAAGCATCGAAACATGGAACACATTATAAACCTTGTCAAAAGAAGGAATACAAGCCCGATCTCTAACTCTTCCCCATAATCTCAAAAGAACTGATATATTAAGCAAACTCCACGAGAAGTAAAGGTATATCCCACGAATTCTAAGAATCAACTGAACAAGTTCTCAACATATCCTCGAGAATCTGAATGGTTCTTCCTAACTGACCATCTGACTGAGGATGAAAACCCGTACTAAATCCCAATCCTGAATTCAACGCCTTCTGAAATGCTTGCCAAAATCAAGATGTAAATAAGAAACCCATATTTAATACCATGCTCGTACACATCCCATGAAATCGAACTATCTTCTGAACAAATAAGTAACAACTGGAATTAACATTTATACTCTCAAAATAAATAAGGTGAGAAAACTTGGTAATCAATCCGCTATTAATCAACATCATTGATCTCATCTATTCAGTGTAACTCCTTCAGTAAAACTTTTCACAATAGATTCATATCTACTCAGAAATCTCAAAGGTTTGTGACAAGCCAACTGATCACTGATATTTTACTTCCAGATTATTCGCAACCCAAAGACTTAGTTGAATGCTTAGAATTTCTCGTGTCAACAAATAAAATGTAACTCTTCAAGTAACTGTAGTTGAATTCCATTATGCATATTGGTTCCACTAAGTGTTGACTACATACTCTGTTATCAAAAGATAAAATTCCATTGATAATATTCTATGGTTGAAATCATTCAATAGTGTAGGAACTTAAAGCTTCCACAATCGCAAAATTACACCATGTATCAACTCACAAAAACTCCAATATGTCAAATCCTCTACTACACTTGCCTTTCCCGGATGATATAACATGTATTCTACATGCATTGTCTCATGTATAACTCTTCTTGAGGAAACAAATACGTCAACTCTCATGGTCGGTAAGCACTTCAAATATAGCTCCACAAAAATCATTCGCTAATGCAATGGATGTATAATCGCAATCAATCTCAAGTTATGGGTAGGATAATTTTGGTTCATAATGAATCAATCTTCTTGAAGTATACATAACTACCATACCATTCTGAAGCGATGAACATCTCAATCACTTTTTAAAGCATCTCCAAGAATAATGAATATATTAAATCCACTGTAATGGTAAAACTCGATATATCCACTAGAAAATAGTAACACTGATCATATCTTCTAGATAACTATAATACTAGTCAAATCCACTAAGCAATATCAATACTGAAGTTGTCATCAACTCTCGTTTCAACAATTAAAACTCGTTCCATTCTTACCAATCTATCGAGAAAGTGTATATTTCTGTGCATATAGTTAACAGTGTAGCTACCTTAGAAATCCATCAATGATTCTCTAACCATATACCAATCTCAACAAGTTACATACCACTGCTACTGAAGTAGGATTTTTCCAATTACTGTTGCCTCCATTGAAGGATCAAAATCTATGCCTGAATTGAACTCCCTCAAAATAATATATCCTCTAACAAGAAGACATAATGCCTTGATTTCACAACTGTTGCCTCCCACGCAGATATATTAAACAAAATGAATCCCTTGTCAAGCAATATCTCAAGCTAAAGCTTCTATTCCTGTAACTCAACCGATGTTATAAGCATATTGGACTAGATATCAACACTGCACCATAACAACTCAAGATAACCCAAGCTTCTCATCAAGTAACATATACCACTCAATAGAAAATTTATCTGAGATTTCTCAAAGAAATGGTACATTCTCAATTTTAGATGCAAACACTCTGCCGCTAACCCCCTAAACCAAATACCAGGCACAACCTTGTGCTAAAAAAATTTAAACTTTAATGCATAAATAGCATGAATGCCAAACACATATATCTACCATGCTTAATTAAAGCACACTAGCATATAAAACTCCACCACAATAACATCAACATCTTGCTATGGCAAAATAACTAAACCAGCAAGTAAAACATGCTCACAAATTTTGCACATCACAAGTGTACAACACTCTATCAATCACCAAACACTCCCCCTTAGGATAGACACCTCTAATACCTAAGGTAGATACTCAGGAGACACATGCAATCGAGAAGCAAAATGCACAGACACATAAGAATGCGAAGATCCAGGGTCTATAAGTGTATGTGCCCTCAAACTAGACATAGAAATTATACCTCCAATCACATTAGAAGGATCCGAAATCTGTTTTTGATTGATGGCAGAAACACTATCCTGCACCTTAACTTTCCCTGAAGCATCTCTCTTTTGGCCCTGAGAAGACCCAACTGCACTTCCTGATGCCTGTACCCTAAATCTAGGGCAATCCTTCTGAAAATGACCCAACTGACCACATCTCATACATTTGCCTTGTTTCTTCCAACATCTCTCTTCTGAGTGTCCTGTCCTTCGACAATAGCTACATACTCGTTTACCTTGAGTTCTTCTATTATGTGGCCCTTGAAAAGATTCCCTAGCTTGCGAAGATGTCCCTTGGTATTCTCTACTATCACCACGCTGGGGGTGAGGTTTTAACTGTTCTCCTTGTTTTGTCACATCTGAGGCTTCAACCTTGCTTTTATGCTCCACTATATCGTCAATTATTTTCATTACAGTTTCAAACATACCTTGGAACATCATTCGAATTTCTTCTCTAGCATTACCCGACCCTGAAGGCCCATACTGATCTCCTTCTGTCCCAACCATTTCAATAAGTACTTGCATAAAACGCTCAACGTTACTCACTCTCTACCCAACTACCCTCCTAGGTCACTAAGTCATTCTAGACCATCTACAACCTAGCTCTGATACCAACTGTCGCGCCCCAGACCCGTGGTCCTACTTGGCCCCACGCTCGAGACACGATTGGAAGACGTTATAAAACACCTTTAGAAAATTTTTCGAAATATACTTTCATAAAGTTTAACAAATCCACACTTGAAGTTCAAAGACTTCCACTGACTTTCAAACAAACTTTCATGAACGAAACTATTTAGCCTGAAGGCTTACAAACCTTTATACAAATGTACTCACACCAACATTATCCAAAATATAAGTGTTACAAGACGATGAAGTCAAGGAAACTCTACCCAAAAGGTTATACATTTATGTAATGTAACCTTGACAAAACAAAACCCAACTCTTACCACTTTCAACGTCCTCCCGTGCCAAAGTGTCCTATCCCCTGGACTTGCTTTTATCTAAAACAGTAAACAAATAAGGGGTGAGAATGAATCTCAGTAAACTACTAAAATGCAACTACGTTACATGCTGATATGATAATCATAAAGAAACAATATCAACACATATAGCAAATATATGACCATTTTACTATTTAAGGGGAATTAGTAACTTACCTATTTCCGGAAAAAGTATCGCAGAAATATGTTTTGATCGGGTAGAAATGACCTACTCAACGCCCTGATCATTTTTATATAATTATTTTTTAAAACGGGTAAGTAAATAAAAAGAATTAAATCGAAATGGGTTGAACTTACCTTTTCTCTTCGTGGATACAGAGAGAGTAATTGAGAAAGTATGTGTTTGTGTGGGTAAAGTTCTACGCAGAGAAGAAAGAAAAGATAAGAAGGAAACTGATATTTTCCAATTTTTCACTTTGGTCCTTCAACTTTCATTTCTAACAACTAAACCCCCAAACTTTAAAGTTACACTTTCAACCCTAAAGTTTCCACTTATTCATTTAACTCATTTAACCATTATTACTACTAACTAAATAAATAACACAATTAAGCAAATAATATAAGCAAGTCATAAAAATATTTTCTAACACATAAAATGCACATAAAAGTTCAAATTAAAATTCCCAAAAATATAAAATAAATAGGGACGGGTTTTGGGGTCGTTACAGTATCGTCCATTGGTTCCTCTTTTTCCCCTTCCAGATTGGCCTTGGTTGGGATGAGCTAGCTGTCACGACCCGAAATCTAGGCTCTATTTTATTAGTAACTAAATGATTTTTAATTATTTATTTGCTTGTTTATTTATTTAAATTATTATTTATTTAAATATTTATGTGTGCAATTTATGTGTCATAATATTTATGCCTAGCATTTTAATTGAGTCATTTGGGTTAGTGTGGTATTGTTGGGTCTTAATCGTTAGTAGGGAGTGTAGTATTTGTGTGTAGTGTGAGAGAGGGGGCCTAAGTGTAACATTTTGAATTGTTTCCCCCTACCCCCCCCTCACCTCCCTCACTTTTTCCCTCACCCTCACCATTCTCCCTGGAAACCTCTCTCTCTCTCTCCATTGATTTTGGTAAGTTTTCTTTCTCTCCCTTCTCTCTTCATTTTCTCCATTTTCTTCTTGTTATTATTCATTTCTTAAAACGTGAACATTGTTTAGATCGTCGATAGGATCGCGTAGAATCAAAAAGATTTGAAATCCATCAACTTTGAGAATTTGCAAGTAAGTTACTTTTCCCCCATTTTGATGCTAAAATGTTCATATCATGTTTAGATAATGCTTTATGTGTTATAATTGAAGTTTGGTTGGGTTTTGAATTTATTTGGAATTTTATTTGAGTTTTGGGTAAAAATGGTGAAACTTGAATGTTGGTTTTGATTCTTGGTTTTGGTTTGTAAATGGTGTATTTGGACTCCCATATTAGTCATAAATGATGTTTGGGTACCTTAGAAATCTTGTAGGGAGTGTTGATTTTGAGTGTTTATGAATTTGATATGAAATGGTAAGGAAATTTGGGAAACCCAGCTGCTGAATTCTTCCCAGTCCGTAGACCAGGCGCCCGCCCAACCCCCCTACAGGTACCCGCCTACATACCCTTTCTGAAAACCTGACCTTCTGTTGATTCAAGCGCCCGCCTGCCCCATTCCAGGCGCCCGCCCGCCCCTGTTCCAGGAATTTCGCCCTTTTGCTTGGTTTAAGACTTAAGGCTTAACTAGTTTAGGTTTAATCCTTCTAATTAACTTAAGATAACACCGTGGAACACTTTATTGATTGGATTTGATTCTTTTGTGAATAAATATGATATGGAATTTGATTAAGTACCATTTTGGGAATGTGGTTCATCTTTGATGTGCGGTTTATATTAGTATTACCTTTGTGGTGATTTATTTGGATTGGTTCCCTACTTTGGAACCCTAAGTTGTTTATTTAAGCTAGTATTTATTACTTAGCATTTACTTGAAAGTCCAGCTGGTATTTTGTGTGTGTTTGGGCGATGCGAAACATTATGATGGCACGGCCAAGTCGATTGTGATGTTGACCATTGTTTTGCCCCATTATTACCCTCCTCCAGATTGGCCTTGGATGTGAGAAGAGCTAGCTCCTTTGTGTGCACTTTAGCCTTACTTGGAGCATGACTTTGTGGCATGTCTCCCGTCCCTTGGGACACTTCATTGGTTATTGGTTCCGGTACCGGGGTTTTCTCTTCGGCTTTCATGCTATTATGAAGATGATGATTTGTTGATTATTGAAGCTGCGCAGCGATCCTTTATTTGGATGTGCCGGTTTGGAAAACCTTGGCTATATCCTTTGTTATCTGTTTATTTTCGCTGCTATCTGTTATGTGATAAATGCTACGTGCTATGTGATATTTATTATTGCTTATTGCTTCATGCATCATAGCATGTCATGTAGTTGCATTAGTAACTTATTGAGATTTATCTCACCCCCTTTTCTTTTATCTTGTTTTTCCTTAACCCCCCCCCCAGGTGCTAAGGATTAGTCTCGCTGATCACGAGAAAGAGGACGTCGAGTGTGGATCCGTTCTTTTGGGGAAGGTTGTTATAGGTTGGTTTACATTATGTAAATGTGTAACCATTTTGGGGATATTTGTACCAAACATTGACGTCATTAGGATTTGTATATTTATCTTTTGTTGGGCATAAAGTTGTGGAAGTTTTTGATAGTTGTAATTGGTTATTATCAAACTTGGTTTTGTAAAACTTTGGATCATCACCCTTTTTGGTATCAAATGAAATTTTTAACTTCAGTATTTCTATGTTTTGGTTTTAGAGTCGACGTCCAGATCGCGGTCTCGGGCCCGCGGGGTCCGGGGTCGCGATAATTGGTATCAGAGCTATGGCATTAGCTCTATGTATAAGTCTAGGTGGATTAGTATGACCTAGGTGGGTAGTAGTGTGCGGAGTGATTAACGGTTGATGTCTTATGCAGGTAATTGTTCTCAATGTCTGGAAGAAGAAACAGAGGAGGTGCTAGTGGGGCACAGAATCAGAATGATACAAGGGAAGAAGCCCGTGCCATGTTTCAAGGCATGTTTGAGGCGGCCATGAAGGCCATACATGATCAAGGTCCGAGGGTAGAGCAAGCACCACCCCGTTATGGATTGGAGCAATTTCTGAAGTTGAAACCGGTTGAATTCAATGGGGAACCCGATGTTCGGAAAGCTGAGTTGTGGATTGAGTCTATGGAGAAGATTTATGATGTATTTGGGTGTTCGGATGAGAACAAGGTCCGGTTCGCGGTTTACAAGCTTGTGGGAGCCGCCGAGCATTGGTGGAAAGGTGTTAAAGCTACTTGGGATGATACTCACACGGTGTATGCGTGGGAGTTATTTGTGCGCAAATTCAAGGAGCATTTCATTCCGGTTGTTGATCAAAACCGAAAGGAGATCGAGCTACTCAACTTGGAGCAAGGTGTGTTGTCTATAGCACAATACTCGGCTAAGTTCATAGAGTTAGCCCGGTATTGCGACTATTTGGTGAGGACCGAGGAACAAAAGGCTATGAGATTCATTCGGGGATTGAAGACCTCCATCCGCACTCAACTTATTGCTCAACGGATTGTAACATTTCAAGATGCGGTGGATCGAGCCTATCTTATAGAGCAAGATATTGGGGAGCATAAAAGGAAGACCGAGGTGGCTAACCCGAGTAAGCAAGGAGCTCAAGGCAAGCCACAACACCGTTCCGACACTCGAGGTAACTTTGGGGGACAATCTCAGTTCCGAGGGCAACCGATCCCAAGGAACCCGGGCACCACTTCTGGGAACCAAGGGAGCCAAATTAGGAGGCTTTGTTCGTATTGTCAAAAGGAAGGTCATTCTGAAGACCGTTGTTGGAAGAAGCAAGGAAGGTGCACCAATTGTGGTCAAATGGGTCACTTTGTAAAAGATTGCCCGAGAGGTAGAGGACAAGCATCCGGGTCAGGAGTTGGTAGTAATCAGGGTCAGAAAAGGGATGCCGCAGGGAAGCCCAAAGTTCAAGGGAAAGTTTATGCCATGAATCAACAACAAGCTACCGATGATCCATCCGTTATTGGAGGTATTGTTTCTGTGTCTAATGTGAGTGCACGAGCGTTAGTAGATCCAGGATCATCTCATTCATACATTTCTGTGCAATTTGCTTCCATGTTAAATGTTGCATTCGAGTCTTTACCGTATGTGCTAGAGGTGTCGACCCCTATAGGAGAATGCTTGATTTCTGATCGAGTCTTTCGTGCTTGTGATGTGGTTATTTGTGGTCGAGTCCTTTGCGCGGATTTGTTAGTTCTTCCTATCCAAGACTTTGATGTCATTTTGGGTATGGATTGGTTGAGCAAGTTTCATGCGTCTGTTGATTGCCGTAAGAAAACTATTACTTTTTCTATTCCCGATGTGCCTAAATTTGTGTTTGAGGCTAGTCCTCTGAGTAGAAGGGTTCGCTTAATTTCTTATTTGAAAGCGAGAAAATTATTGCATAGTGGTTGTGAAGGGTATTTGGCTAGTGTTCTTGATACTAGGAAAGAATCCCCTAGTTTTGATAGTGTTCGGGTAGTCCGGGAATTTCCCGATCTCTTCTCTACCGAGTATGATATGCCTCCCGATCGTGAGATTGAGTTTTGTATAGATCTTTTGCAGGGTACGGCTCCGATTTCGAAAGCACCTTATAGGTTAGCTCCCGCAGAATTGAAGGAACTGAAGGTTCAATTGCAAGAGTTGCTTGATCGAGGGTTTATCCGCCCTAGTGTTTCCCCGTGGGGAGCACCGGTTTTATTCGTGCGGAAGAAAGATGGTTCGTTGAGATTGTGTATAGATTACCGGAAGTTGAATCAGGTTACGGTGAAGAACAAGTATCCTCTACCGCACATTGATGATTTATTTGATCAGCTTCAAGGGTCCGTGGTTTTCTCTAAACTTGATTTGAGGAGTGGGTACCATCAGTTGAAGGTTCGATCGGAGGATATTCCGAAGACTGCTTTTCGCACTCGCTATGGTCATTATGAGTTCTTGGTGATGCCGTTTGGGTTGACTAACGCGCCGGCCGTATTTATGGATTTGATGAACCGAGTTTTCCATCCTTATCTTGATTCGTTCGTGGTGGTCTTTATTGATGATATTCTCGTCTATTCTAAGTCTCGAGAGGAGCACGAGCAGCACTTGAGGACAGTTTTATCCGTTCTTGCGAGGGAGAAATTATTTGCGAAGTTTAGTAAATGCGAATTTTGGCTCGAGAAGGTTTCGTTTCTGGGTCATGTTATTTCGAAAGACGGTATTTCGGTGGATCCTTCAAAGATTGAAGCTATAGTGGATTGGAAGAGACCCGAATCAGTGACAGAGATTAGAAGCTTTCTTGGTTTAGCCGGGTATTACCGAAGGTTTATTGAAGGGTTTTCGAGGATTGCTACTCCGATGACTCAGTTGACCCAGAAGAATGTTCCGTTTGTGTGGACCGAGAAATGTGACAAGAGTTTCGAGGAATTGAAGAAGAGGTTGACTACCGCACCGATCTTGACTTTGCCTAATGGGAGCGATGGCCTAGTGATTTATAGTGATGCTTCGAAAGAGGGTTTGGGTTGTGTGTTGATGCAGAATGGGAAAGTAATTGCGTATGCTTCGAGGAAGTTGACCCCTAGTGAACAGAATTACCCGACTCATGATATGGAGTTAGCGGCTATTGTATTTGCGTTGCACAAATGGAAGCATTACCTTTATGGAGCGAGGTTTGAGATTTTTACCGATCACAAGAGTTTGAAATACCTTTTCTCCCAGAAAGAGTTGAATAATAGGCAGCGCCGATGGATGGAATTATTGAAGGATTATGATTGTACGATTTCTTATCACCCGGGAAAGGCGAATGTGGTAGCCGATGTGATTAGTAGAAAATCTTATGTGGCTTCGATGATGGTTCGAGAATGGAAAATGCTTGAGGATGTTCGAGATTGGTCTCCTCGTGAATCGAGACATGGGGCTATATTTGCGAATATTAGGGTATCTCCGACCCTAATTCAGAGGATAAAGGAAGCTCAGAAAGATGATCCCGAGTTGGCAAAGATAATGGGTAAATTGAAGAAAAAGAATTTCGAGGATTTTCATTGAGCTCGAGTGGAGTGTTGACTTTCCGTGGTCGTTTGTGTGTTCCGGATGTTAATGGAATTAAACAGAGAGTTCTTGATGAGGGTCACAAATCGAGATATACTATTCATTCGGGTAGTACGAAGATGTATCAGGATTTGAAGCAACAATTTTGGTGGATTAATATGAAAAGGGAAATAGCCGAGTATGTTTCGAAGTGTTTAACTTGTCAGCAGGTCAAAGCCGAGCATCAGAGACCCGCGGGATTACTTCAGCCGTTAGATATTCCGGAATGGAAATGGGAGCATGTGACTATGGATTTCGTTACGGGACTGCCTCATACCCGTAGGAAGTATGACAGTGTTTAGGTAATCGTGGATAGATTGACCAAGAGTGCTCATTTCTTGCCTATTGATATCAGATATTCGATGGAGAAGCTTGCGACCCTTTACATTGATGAGATCGTTAGATTGTATGGGGTTCCGGTTAGCATTGTGTCAGATCGAGACCCGAGGTTTACTTCTAGATTCTGGAAGGCGTTTCAGGAAGCTTTGGGCACAAATTTGCAATTCTGTACGGCTTTTCATCCCCAGACCGATGGTCAATCCGAGAGGACTATTCAGATTCTTGAGGATATGTTGCGAGCGTGTTCGATAGACTTCTCCGATTCTTGGGATTCGCACCTACCGTTAGTGGAGTTCTCTTACAACAACAGTTATCAGGCTAGTATCGGGATGGCACCGTATGAGGCCTTGTATGGAAGAAAGTGTAGATCGCTTATTTGTTGGGATGAGGTTGGTGAAGCGAAGATCGTGGGCATCGATTTGCTTCGGGATTCAGTTGGAAAGGTTAGAGTTATCCGGGATCGATTGAAGACAGCCCAGAGTCGACATAAGAGCTACGCGGATAACCGAAGGTGAGATCATAGCTTTCAGACCGGTGATTGGCTATTCTTGAAGGTATCTCCGAAGGTGGGTATTCGTAGGTTTGGGAAGAAGGGCAAATTGGCTCCGAGGTTTATTGGCCCGTTTGAGATTTTGGGAAAGGTTGGACTTCTAGCGTATCACCTTGCGTTACCGTCATCTTTAGACCGGTTGCACAACGTCTTTCACGTTTCTATGCTTCAGAAGTATGTTCATGATCCGTCTCACGTGTTACCGAGGGTACCGGAGGATATTGAACCCGATATGACTTATGAGGAACGACCGGTTCGGATCCTAGATTCTAAAGTCCAAGAGTTGAGGAGCAAGAGCATCGCGTTGGTTAGAGTCCTTTGGAGGAATCATAACATCGAGGAGTCGACTTGGGAGCTCCGAGATGAGATCGAGAAGAAATTTCCGTGGCTTTTTGTTTAAGGTGAGTCTCGTTAAAATTCGGGTCGAATTTTCTTTAAGGGGGAGTGAATGTCACGACCCGAAATCTAGGCTCTATTTTATTAGTAACTAAATGATTTTTAATTATTTATTTGCTTGTTTATTTATTTAAATTATTATTTATTTAAATATTTATGTGTGCAATTTATGTGTCATAATATTTATGCCTAGCATTTTAATTGAGTCATTTGGGTTAGTGTGGTATTGTTGGGTCTTAATCGTTAGTAGGGAGTGTTGTATTTGTGTGTAGTGTGAGAGAGGGGGCCTAAGTGTAACATTTTGAATTATTTCCCCCCCTCCCCCTCACCTCCCTCACTTTTTCCCTCACCCTCACCATTCTCCCTGGAAACCTCTCTCTCTCTCCATTGATTTTGGTAAGTTTTCTTTCTCTCCCTTCTCTCTTCATTTTCTCCATTTTCTTCTTGTTATTATTCATTTCTTAAAACGTGAACATTGTTTAGATCGTCGATAGGATCGCGTAGAATCAAAAAGATTTGAAATCCATCAACTTTGAGAATTTGCAAGTAAGTTACTTTTCCCCCATTTTGATGCTAAAATGTTCATATCATGTTTAGATAATGCTTTATGTGTTATAATTGAAGTTTGGTTGGGTTTTGAATTTATTTGGAATTTTATTTGAGTTTTGGGTAAAAATGGTGAAACTTGAATGTTGGTTTTGATTCTTGGTTTTGGTTTGTAAATGGTGTATTTGGACTCCCATATTAGTCATAAATGATGTTTGGGTACCTTAGAAATCTTGTAGGGAGTGTTGATTTTGAGTGTTTATGAATTTGATATGAAATGGTAAGGAAATTTGGGAAACCCAGCTGCTGAATTCTTCCCAGTCCGTAGACCAGGCGCCCGCCCGACCCCCCTACAGGCGCCCGCCTACATACCCTTTCTGAAGACCTGACCTTCTGTTGATTCAAGCGCCCGCCTGCCCCATTCCAGGCGCCCGCCCGCCCCTGTTCCAGGAATTTCGCCCTTTTGCTTGGTTTAAGACTTAAGGCTTAACTTGTTTAGGTTTAATCCTTCTAATTAACTTAAGATAACACCGTGGAAAACTTTATTGATTGGATTTGATTCTTTTGTGAATAAATATGATATGGAATTTGATTAAGTACCATTTTGGGAATGTGGTTCATCTTTGATGTGCGGTTTATATTAGTATTACCTTTGTGGTGATTTATTTGGATTGGTTCCCTACTTTGGAACCCTAAGTTGTTTATTTAAGCTAGTATTTATTACTTAGCATTTATTTGAAAGTCCAGCTGGTATTTTGTGTGTGTTTGGGCGATGCGAAACATTATGATGGCACGGCCAAGTCCATTGTGATGTTGACCATTGTTTTGCCCCATTATTACCCTCCTTCAGATTGGCCTTGGATGTGAGAAGAGCTAGCTCCTTTGTGTGCACTTTAGCTTTACTTGGAGCATGACTTTGTGGCATGTCTCCCGTCCCTTGTGACACTTCATTGGTTATTGGTTCCGGTACCGGGGTTTTCTCTTCGGCTTTCATGCTATTATGAAGATGATGATTTGTTGATTATTGAAGCTGTGCAGCGATCCTTTATTTGGATGTACCGGTTTGGAAAACCTTGGCTATATCCTTTGTTATGTGTTTATTTCCGCTGCTATCTGTTATGTGATAAATGCTACGTGCTATGTGATATTTATTATTGCTTGATGCTTCTTGCATCATAGCATGTCATGTAGTTGCATTAGTAACTTATTGAGATTTATCTCACCCCCTTTTCTTTTATCTTGTTTTTCCTTAACCCCCCCCCCCCAGGTGCTAAGGATTAGTCTCGCTGATCACGAGAAAGAGGACGTCGAGTGTGGATCCGTTCTTTTGGGGAAGGTTGTTATAGGTTGGTTTACATTATGTAAATGTGTAACCATTTTGGGGATATTTGTACCAAACATTGACGTCATTAGGATTTGTATATTTATCTTTTTGTTGGGCATAAACTTGTGGAATTGTTTGATAGTTGTAATTGGTTATTATCAAACTTGGTTTTGTAAAACTTTGGATCATCACCCTTTTTGGTATCAAATGAAATTTTTAACTTCAGTATTTCTAAGTTTTGGTTTTAGAGTCGACGTCCAGATCGCGGTCTCGGGCCCGCGGGGTCCGGGGTCACGATACTAGCTCCCTTTGGTGAGTATTCTAGCTAGTCGTTTGGGTTATGACTTTGTGTCATATTCCCCTTGTTACTTTATCGTTGTTACATGGTTCCGGTACCGGGTTATTATCTTCCGCTGTTTATGCTTCTATGAAGATGGGTTGATTGGTCGATCGATTAAAGCTGCGCAAGGTTTTCTTATTATATCCGTTTGGTGGAAACCTTGGCTCAATATCCTTTGTTACTTGTTTATTTCCGCTGCTATCTGTTAACTGCTAATTGCTACGTGCTATGTGAGTTTTATTATTGTTTATTGCATCATAGCATGTCATGTAGTTGCATAAGTGGCTTATTGAGATTTATCTCACCCCCTTTCTTTTTATCTTGGTTTTTCCTTAACCCCTCCCCAGGAGGAAAGTAATAGGACTCGCTGATCACGAGAAGGACGTCGAGAGTGATCGTGACTTTTGGGCAGGTTGTTGTTCGGTTTGCATTACTTAAATGTATAACCTTTGGGATAGTATTACCAAACTATGACGTCATTAAGAAGTTGTAATATTTTGTATTTTGGTGTAAGCTTGTGGAGCTTATACTAGTGGTTTAGTAATGTTGTTAAGATTTGGATTTCTAAAACCGTGTATTATCTTTTGTATTAAAGTGGAATTTTTATCTTCTTTATTTTGGTGTTTATTGTTTTATGTCGACGTCCAGCTCGCGAGTTCCCAGCTAGCGGGGTCGGGGTCACGACAGTTGGTATCAGAGCTTGGTTTAGCTCTAAGTTTAAGTATAGGTGGACTAGAATGACCTAGGAGGGTAGTTGTGTTCGGAGTGAGTAACGATTGGTGTTTTATGCAGGTACTTGTTCAAAATGGCTAGAAGAATGGCTGGTGAAGGTCACATTGGGGCTTCGAATCATGAAGAGGTACGGGAAGAAAATCGTGTGATGTTTCAGGGTATGTTCGAAGCGGCTATGAAAGCCATTCATGATCAAGGGCCGAGAGAGGAACAAGCACCACCTCCATGGTATGGGTTGGAAGAATTCTTGAAATTGAAACCGATAGAGTATGATGGAGAGCCTGATGTGAAAAAGGCTGAAATGTGGATAGAAGCAATGGAAAAGATCTATGATGTCTTTGGTTGTATGGGTGAAGACAGAGTTCGGTTTGCGGCCTATAAGCTAGTGGGAGCTGCTGAACATTGGTGGAAGGCAATTAAGGCGAGTTGGGATGAGACTCACGTACCGTATACCTGGGAGCTGTTTGTAAGGAAATTCAAGGAGCACTTTATTCCTGTAGTTGATCAGAACAAGAAGGAGATCGAGTTCCTAAATTTGGAGCAGAGCTTGTTGACGGTAGCACAGTATTCGGCTAACTTCACAGAATTAGCTAGGTATTGTGGCTATCTTGTATCAACAGAAGAGAAGAAGGCGATGAGGTTCATTAGAGGTTTGAGGACAGCTATCAGAACTCAGCTAATAGCTCAGAGGATTCAAACTTTTAAGGATGCTGTAGACCGTGCCTACTTGGTAGAGCAAGACATTGGAGAGCACAAGAGGATAACAGAGGTAGTTAACACGGGTAAACAAGGAGGTCAGAACAGATCACAGCCACAACAACGTTTGGATAACTGAGGAAATTCAGGAGGACAGTCTTAGTTCAGAGGACAACCAATCCTAAGGAATCCTGGCACTACTCCGGGAAACCAAGGGAATCAGAATAGAAGACTTTGTTCTTATTGTCAGAGGGAAGGACATTCTGAGGATCGATGTTGAAAGAAGCAAGGGAAGTATATTAATTGCGGTCAGTTGGGGAACTTCGTGAAAGATTGTCCTAGATCCAAATATCAGCCATCGGGGACAGGAGCTGGTACTTCACAGGGCCAGAAGAGAGATACAACAGGGAAGCCTAAGGTTCAAGGAAGAGTTTTTGCTATGAACCAGCAGCAGGCTACTGATGATCCTTCAGTGATAGGAGTATTATTTCTGTGTCTAGTGTGAGCGCCCGTGCATTAGTAGATCCAGGATCATCGCATTCATATATATCTGTGCACTTTGATTCTTTGCTAAATGCTTCATCTGAGTCCTTACCTTATGTGTTAGAGATGTCAACTCCTATGGGAGAGTGTCTGGTAACTGATAAAGTGTTTCGTGCTTGTGATGTGCTTATTTGTGGTCATGTTTTGTGTGCGGATTTGGTAGTTCTTTCGATACAAGACTTTGACATCATTTTGGGTATAGATTGGCTGAGCAAATATCATGCTTCAGTTGATTGTCGTAAGTAGGTCGTTACTTTTTCTATTCCTAATGTGCCTAAGTTTGTGTTTGAGGCTATTCCTTTGGGTAGAAATATTCGTATAATTTCTTATGTGAAAGCTAGGAAATTGTTGCATCGTGGTTGTGAGGGTTATTTGGCGAGTGTGCTAGATACCAAGAAAGAATCACCTGGGTTAGAGAGTGTTCGGGTAGTTAGAGAATTTCCTGATGTTTTCTCTTCAGAGTACAGTATGCCGCCCGATCGAGAGATAGAGTTCTGTATAGATCTATTACCAGGTACAGCTCCGATCTCGAAAGCACCTTATAGAATGGCTCCAGCAAAGTTGAAAGAACTGAAGGTTCAGTTACAGGAGTTACTTGATAGAGGATTTATTCGACCTAGTGTTTCACCGTGGGGAGCACCGGTTTTGTTTGTAAGGAAGAAAGACGGTTCGTTGAGGTTGTGCATTGATTACAGAAAGTTGAATCAGGTAACGGTGAAGAACAAATATCCTCTACCGCATATTGATGATTTATTCGATCAACTTCAAGGGTCAGTGGTATTTTCTAAACTTGATTTGAGGAGTGGGTACCATCAATTGAAAATTCGATCGGAGGATATTTCGAAGACTGCTTTTCACACCTGATATGGTCATTATGAGTTCTTGGTTATGCCGTTTGGGTTGACTAAAGCACCAGCCGTGTTTATGGACTTGATGAACATAATTTTCCATCCTTATCTTGATACGTTCGTAGTAATCTTCATTGATGATATACTTGTCTATTCTAAATCTCGAGAGGAGCACGATCAATATCTGAGGACAATTTTATCAGTACTCGCAAAAGAACGGCTATTCGCGAAGTTTAGTAAGTGTGAATTTTGGCTCGAAAAAGTTTTATTTCTGGGTCATGTTATTTCTAAAGATGGGATTTCTGTGGATCCTTCGAAGATAGAAGCTATTGTTGATTGGAAGCGACCAGAAACAGTGATCGAGATCAAGAGTTTTCTGGGGTTAGCAGGGTATTACAGGAGGTTTATAGAAGGGCTTTTCATGGATTGCTACACCGATGACTCAGTTGACCCGAAAGAATGTTCCGTTTGAGTGGACCGAGAAGTGTAACAATAGTTTTGAAGAGTTGAAGAAGAGGTTGACTACTACACCGATATTAGCATTTCCTAATGGGAACGATGACTTAGTGATTTATAGTGATGCATCGAAGAAAGGCTTGGGTAGCATCTTAATGCAGAATGGGAAAGTTATCGCATATGCTTCGAGGAAGTTGAGTCCGAGTGAACAGAATTATCCTACTCACGACTTGGAATTGGCAGCTATTGTATTTGCTCTTCATAAGTGGAAGCACTACCTTTACGGGGCAAAATTTGAGATTTTCACGGATCACAAGAGTTTGAAGTATCTTTTCTCCCAGAAGAAAATTAATAACCGACAGCGCAGATGGATGGAACTTTTGAAGGACTATGATTGTAAGATATCTTATCATCCGGGAAAGGCGAATGTTGTAGCCGATGCTATTAGTAGAAAATCTTATGTGGCTTCGATGATGGTTCGAGAGTGGAAAATGCTTGAGGATGTTCGAGATTAGTGTCCTCATGAATCGAGACATGGGTCTATCTTTGCGAACATTAGGGTATCTCCAACCCTAATTCAGAAAATAAAGGAAGCTCAGAAAGAAGATCCAGAGTTAGTGAAAATAATGGGTAAAATGAAAGAGAAGAACTTCGAGGATTTTTCTATTAGCTCGAATGGAGTGTTAACTTTTCGTGGACGGTTGTGTATACCCGATGTTGATGGTATAAAGAGGCAAGTTTTAGATGAGGGTCATAAATCGAGATATACTATTCATCCCGGTAGTACGAAGATGTACCAAAATCTGAAACAACATTTCTGGTGGAACAACATGAAGAGGGAAATAGCTGAGTATGTATCAAAGTGTTTAACTTGTCAGCAGGTCAAAGCTGAGTATCAGAGACCCGCAGGACTACTTCAGCCATTAGAGATTCCGGAGTGGAAATGGGAACATGTGACTATGGATTTTGTTACGGGACTACCTCATACCCGTAGGAAGTATGATAGTGTTTGGGTAATCGTGGATAGACTGACCAAGTCTGCTCTTTTCTTACTGATTGATATTAGATACTCGATGGAAAAGCTTGCGACCCTTTATATTAATGAGATTGTGAAATTACATGGGGTTCCGGTTAGCATTGTATCAGATCATGATCCGAGAGTTACTTCTAGATTTTGGAAAGCGTTACAGGCAGCCTTGGGTACAGATTTGAGATTCAGTACAGCTTTTCACCCTCAGACTGACGGTCAATCCGAGAGGACTATTCAGATTTTAGAAGATATGTTACGAGCTTGTTCGGTAGACTTTTCTGATTCTTGGGATATGCATTTACCTTTAGTGGAATTTTCCTATAATAACAGTTATCAGGATAGCATCGAGATGGCTCCTTATGAGGCTTTGTATGGGAGAAAGTGTAGATCACCTATCTATTGGGATGAGATCGGGGAAGCGAAGATATGGGGTATTGATTTGATTCAGGATTCAGTTGAGAAAGTCAGAGTTATTCGGGATCGATTGAAGACAGCCCAGAGTAGACATAAGAGCTATGCCGATCACCGAAGATAGGATCTTAATTTTCAGACCGGGGACTTTGTATTCTTGAAGGTATCTCCGAAGGTGGGTATTCGAAGGTTTGGGAAGAAGGGTAAATTGGCTCCGAGGTTTATAGGACCGTTTGAGATTTTGAGATTTTGGGAAAAGTGGGACTTCTTGCTTATCGACTTGCGTTACCATCTTCTCTAGACCGGTTACATAACGTCTTCCATGTTTCTATGCTTCGGAAGTATTTGCACGATTCATCTCATGTGTTACCGAGGGTACCTGAGGATATAGAGCCTGACATGTCATACGAGGAGCGACCAGTTCAGATACTTGATACCAAAGTTCAACAGTTGAGGAATAAAAGCATAGCGTTGGTTAGAGTACTATGGAGGAATCACAATGTCGAAGAATCAACGTGGGAGCTTCGAGAAGAGATAGAGAGGAAGTATCCGTGGCTATTTAATTCGGGTAAGTATTTCTAAAATTCGGGACAAATTTTCTTTTAAGGTGGAGTGAATGTCACGACCCAAAAACCCGTCTCTATTTTCTTAATAGTAAATATTTATTTATGTGTGCATTTTGTGTTTTATAATATTTCATGCCTAGCTTTTTAATTGATCAATTGTGCTAAGTGTGAAGTTAGGGGCTTTAGTTGAAAGAGGGTTATAAGGGTTTATGTGTTCAAGGTAGAAGTAGAGGGGTTAATTGTGAAACTATTTTTAAATATCTCCCCCTTATTCCTCCCTCACTCCCCTTACCTCCTGCACACACACACCAAACACACACCAAACACACACACACACTCATCTTTTTTCTCTCTCTTTCCTCCATTGTTGAAGGTAAGAGATCTCAATCCCATTTCTTTTCTTTTGGTCTTCTTTTATTCATCTTTTCTTAATACTCCTTTTATATAAAATGTTTAGATCGTCGCTAGGATCGTTTGTAGCTAAGAAAGATCAAATTCCGTCACCTTTCATAAATTTTCAAGTAACTTACTTTCCCCCTTTTTATGCTAAAATGTTCATGCTAAGCTTATTCATTTTTGTGAGAATTTGATGTTTGAATCATTCTTTGATTTGGGTTGTTTAGATGTGATTATATGAGTCCTTTTAGGCTTATAAGTTGTTTTACTACCTTAGTATACTAGTTAGAAGTGTTAGATTTTGGTTGATTGTGAATGGGTAAGAAATTTTAGAAGAACCCAGTTCATCTTGCCGATTTCCGGTAGAACTAGGGCGTGGGCGACCGCCCAAAATGGGGCGTGCGGGCGCACACCTTGCTGGAAGGTTTTTGTCTTGGTTGTAGGAATATTGGGCGACCGCACAACCATTTATGGGCGGCCGTACAGTGGTTCTGAAAGTTTATACTTGTTCTTTTTGTGTGATTTAAGAATGTGCTTTGGTCTAGGTTTTGTGCACGATCCTTGTTGACCTTATTGAACATCTTGGTATACTCTAGTGTTGGAATTGGGTCCTTTGTGATAAAAAATGTGATGAAATGTGATTAAGTGTTAATTGGGAGTTTGGAACATCTTCTTGATGCATTTGTGGTTTGACTTATCTTTATGATGACTATTTGGCATGGTTCCCTACTTTGGAATCATTAATTGTTTATTTAAGCTAGTATTTTTTACTTGGCATTTATTTGAAAGTCCAGCTGGTACTTGTGTTTTCTTTAGGCAATGGATAATATTATAATGGCACACGAGCCAAGTCTAGTATAGTATCGTCCATTGGTTCCTCTTTTCCCCTTCCAGATTGGCCTTGGTTGGGATGAGATAGCTCCATTTGGTGAGTATTCTAGCTAGTCGTTTGGGTTATGACTTTGTGTCATATTCCCCTTGTTACTTTATCGTTGTTACATGGTTCTGGTACAGGGTTATTATCTTCCGCTGTTTATGCTTCTATGAAGATGGGTTGATTGGTCGATCGATTGAAGCTGCGCAGGGTTTTCTTATTATATCCGTTTGGTGGAAACCTTGGCTCAATAAATTGTTACTTGTTTATTTCCGCTGCTATCTGTTAACTGCTAATTGCTACGTGCTATGTGAGTTTTATTATTGTTTATTGCATCATAGCATGTCATGTAGTTGCATAAGTGGCTTATTGAGATTTATCTCACCCCCTTTCTTTTTATCTTGGTTTTTCCTTAACCCCCCAAGGAGGAAAGTAATAGGACTCGTTGATCACGAGAAGGACGTCGAGAGTGATCGTGACTTTTGGGCAGGTTGTTGTTTGGTTTGCATTACTTAAATGTATAACCTTTGGGATAGTATTACCAAACTATGACGTCATTAAGAAGTTGTAATATTTTGTATTTTGGTGTAAGCTTGTGGAGCTTATACTAGTGGTTTAGTAATGTTGTTAAGATTTGGATTTCTAAAACCGTGTATTATCTTTTGTATTAAAGTGGAATTTTTATCTTTTGTATTTTGATGTTTATTGTTTTATGTCGACGTCCAACTCGCGAGTTCCCAGCCCGCGGGGTCGGGGTCGCGACACAAAGCCCCATATACAACATCCTTTCCAAATTCCCAAAACCCTAGTCTCAAAACCTAGGAAATTTACAATTCCCCGTCTTATTGAACCCTATCCTTACGCCTAAGATACAATGCCCTTTCCAAAACTTAATCAACCCTAGCGTTAAGCCTAGGAAGTCGTATCCTCTCCAATCCCTAGTCTCAAGCCTAGGAAGTCACATCCTCTCCGATCCCTAGCCTCAAGCCTAGGAAGTCGCATTCGCCCCAATCCCTAGCCTCAAAACTAGGATGTCGCATCCTCTCCAAACCCTAGCCTGCAACCCTAGAAAACTGCATCATCCTTTCTAAACCCTAGCATCAAGCCTAGGATTCAACATTCCCTTAAAATCCTAGTCCTAGACCTAGGAAATTCCTACACCTTAGTCTCATAATATAAGAAGCTTACAATCCCTAGCCTAAACCCTAGGTTGGAACGTTCATTTCCAACCATAGTCACCAATCCCAGAAAACGGTGAACCCTAGCATCAATCTTAGTGAACCTTCAACAAAATCAAATCCCTAAGCATGAACCTAGCAAGCTACACTCTTCCCAACAATCCCTAGTCTCAATCCTATGAGGACACAACCTTTCTAACTCCAAGCCCTAGCCTCGAAGCCTAGGATATTTCTAAACCCTAGTCCCAAACCTAGGAAAGTCTTGGTCCTTCTCGCCAGTTTCTCTAAACCATGGCATCATACTTAGAATACAATTTTCTTTCCAAACCCTTGTTCGAAACCCTAGCATCTAGGAAATTCCCAAACCTCAACCTATCCAAACCCTAGCACTAAGCCTAGGATACAATACTCTCCTCATGCTTAATGAACTCCAATCCCTAGCCCGTAAGCCTAGGAAACCCATAATATCTCCAAGACGTAATCTAAAGCCTAAGACACCGTAACATCTTTTGCATCCTTATCTCAAGACTAAGAGGTTACCATATTTCTTATCCCCTTTCCTTAAAAGCCTTAGGTCCTACCCTAAGCAACCAAGCAAAATGTCCCTTACCTAATGCATTCGTCTCAATGGCTCGTAGCCTCATATTATGTATTCCCTCCTAATTTAGGGTAAGTGGATCCCAAACACTACGCTTTCCGTGGTCGTCCTTTACTCACCAAACATTCCTTTAACTTTGCGACTCCCCGAGAGTCTATCACCTTTTGTGACTCACCGAGAGTCTGTCACCTTTGTGACTCCCCGAGAGCTCATCCATTTTGTGACTCCCCGGGAGCTCATCCATTTTGTGACTCCCCGGGAGCTCATCCCTTTTGTGACTCCCCGAGAGTCTATAACCTTTGTGACTCCCTGAGAGTTCATCCCATTTACGACTTCATAACAATCCATCATCTTTACCTCCACATGCAGATTTTCCGTTTTACCCCTGGTTTATTTCTTGTTTGTTCAATTTAGGTATCCTTAACTATTTTAACCGAAATTCGTTACCTTTGGGTCCGGAAAGCCCCTCAAAATTTCTAACTCTCTTGAAATTCTTGCCGCAATTCACAAGAACGATATTTCTATATTGTGTGCGCCCTGAACACTTGCTTAGGACTATCATGATTCACAGAGGCCCGTCTACCTCTATATCATGTGTGTTCTAGATCTGTCGCGGTTGAGAGAAGCTCGTTTGTTTCTACATTGCGTAAGGTCCAGCATTGATCATCATGATTAACAGAGGCCCGTCTACCTCTATATCATGTACGTTCTAGATATGTCGCGGTTGAGAAAAGCTCGTTTGTTTCTACATTGCGTAAGGTCCAGCATTGATCATCATGATTAACAGAGGCCCGTCTACCTCTATATCATGTACGTTCTAGATATGTCGCGGTTGAGAGAAGCTCGTTTGTTTTTACATTGCGTAAGGTCCAGCATTGATCATCATGATTAACAGAGGCCCGTCTACCTCTATATCATGTACGTTCTAGATCTGTCGCGGTTGAGAGAAGCTTGTTTGTTTCTACATTGCGTAAGGTCCAGCATTTATCATCATGATTAACAGAGGCCCATCTACCTCTATATCATGTATGATTCTAGATCTGTCGCGGTTGAGAGAAGCTTGTTTGTTTCTACATTGCGTAAGCTCTGACTATTACCATTTTACTATCTTAGGATTATTTAGATCCTGCTGTCTATATGTCTTGCATGATTGTTGTCCTTACTTCCTTTCCCCAGTAGAGTCCAAAAATGACTTTATTGCTTGACGAATGTTCAGTCTTCATACAGGATAGTGTCCGTAGGATTGTTATCCCCAGCAGGATCCTGATGTCTCGTTTCCCTTATAAATGCTCAGTCTTCATACAGGATAGTGTCCGTAGGATTGTTATCCCCAGCAGGAGCCTGATGTCTCATTTCCCTTACGAATGTTCATTCTTCATACAGGATAGTGTCCGTAGGATTGTTATCCCCAGCAGGAGCCTGATGTCTCATTTCTGTTATGAATGTTCGGTTTTCATATAGGATAGTGTCCGTAGGATTGTTATCCCCAGCAGGAGTCTGATGTCTCGCTTCTTTCTTCCTTCTTTCCCCAGTATCTCCGAACTATGACCGGCTTGATTCCTCCGAGGATACGTAGGAAGCCTGAAAAGGTTCAACCACCCGACCGCCTTGGTCATTTCCTATCCCCTCCGAACTACGATCGGCTTGATTCCCCGAGGATATGTAGGAAGCCTGAAAAGGTTCAGCCACTCGACCGACTTGGTCATTTCTCATCCCCAGCGGACTTTTCCCCAGCAACTTGAAGTTATCACCAGCCGAAGGCGTAACTCTCCATCAGAGGACAATTGCACGCAATTCCCCAGTGGATTTGAACTACGTCCGGCTTAATTCCTCTGAGGATACGTAGGTCGCCTGCCAAGGTTCAGCCATCCCATCACCTTTCATCTATTTTGAAACTCATGTTTCAGAACGGATCCTTCTTTTATCGTCGACCCACCATTGCCTTGCAAGAAGCATCGCCGAGGGACTACTGTTAGTACCCGATCCAAAAATGAGTTTATTAGGGCTTTCCCAAATATACAAGGATTTTATAGGGATTAGAAACCTTGCAAAATACTTGTCCCGGATTCCCAAAATATAGCTAATTATTTTAGGAAAATCAAGAATGACTTAAATTACAGTCGGCACGAAAATAGTCATAACTTTTGACTCCGGATGAATTACGGAAGGCACCGCATATCAAATCGAACACGAGAGAAAGAAGAACAAGAAAACAAATACCTTTCCCGTGCGGCCACATCCCCCCATGGCCAGGCGGCGATGTTTTCCCTTGGCCACGCGGACACTTTCGACATTGGCCACGCGGCCATCTTTGCCTCGGGTGATCTGGACCGTCAGAGTTCTCCACCAGTTTGCTATAAAAAGTCTCCCTTGCCTCTTGGCTTAAGAGAGGGGATTTTGAGAGATCACAAGTGATGAAAATACTCCCAAATTAAGTTATTCAAGCATCTAAGAATATCCTCAAGAATCCGAAGAAGATCAAGGTTTATTTCTTGCCAACCTAGGTAAGTTTTCTATCTTTTTCATCATGTTCTTGCCATATTATTAATGTAGATCCATAATATTCATATTCTTAATATGTTTATTCATATTTTCTTCAAAATATTCATATTCTTAATATGTTTATTCATGTGTTCCTCATAATATTCATATTCTTAATATGTTTATTCATGTGTTCTTCATAATATTCATATTCTTAATATGTTTATTCATATGTTCTTCATAATATTCATGTTCCTAACATCTTTATTAATATTTTCTTCATGACATTCATATGTTCATAATATGTTCTTCGCATGTTCTTCATGTTCTTAGATTAAAACCTTATTTATGCTATATTTAAGGTTGCGATCTTCATGTTTGCATGTTATTTCATAGCCTATGATGATCTAGGGTTCATCAACCCGAACACGATCTAGGAACTACTTCTAAACCCTAATCTTTAGGTAATTTCCCCCTCATTATGCATGACCCCGATCATTCTGCCTATTCTAAATTCTTCTCGAACTACGCTGACCTAAGCTTCTCACATTAAGAGGAACGTAGGCAATCTTCAGATCCGCTCTCAAACACATCGCACACTACATACACCGCATCATGATAGAAAGACCGATCATTCGGGCAATAGGAGTGATAACGCTTAATATTCTTCTCTTGTTGTAATTTGACCCCCGAACCCATTAACATGCTTTTCTCAATGTTTTGGCTATAATTAAAACGGAGTGGCGACTCTCATATTTTAATATTGCTATGAATATCTCAATATTAAACACACGTATTCACAGAAGTCAACAGCAACTGCAGCTCCGAACAGCATACATTAGATATAGCTACAAATAGCAATTCAGTTCAAGGTGAACCACTGAAATCACCGCCTCTTCAGAAATATAATGGATTCACAAACGGATTCAGCCACCGGGTTCACAAACGGACTCAGCCATCGGATTTGACAAATGGACTCACAAACGGATTAAGCAAATGGATTCCCAAACGGATTCAGCCAACGGGTTCACAAACGAACTCATCCATCGGATTCACAAACGGATTCGACAAATGGACTCACAAACGGGTTCAGCAAATGGGTTCACAAACGGACTCAGCAATTGGATTCTGTAGACACCCCATTTTGGACGTTCATTTATAATCACACTACTTCTGTGTCTCGCCTTTGATTTGGGTCAAAACTCGTTAAGTTGGACATGTTTCGTTAAGTTTCTGACTGACTCCGTTAGTTAAGGGCCAAACTGAACATTAAAACTATCGCAGAGGGCAAATAAGTGATTCCAGCACTTAGATGCCTCATACGAGACATTGATGTCTCGTACGAGGTATCCCCCTCGACAGTCGAGTTTTTGGTCAGTTTCCTTGTTGATCTTAACCCCTCTTCTTGGCAAACACTCATGCAATACGGGGAAAATCCCTTGGCTGATCCTAGAGTCCTAAAATAACCTCTTGAGAATTAAGTCTTTGATTCCCAACCATAAACAACTCTCCAACTTGAACCCTAAGTCACCAAAAACCTATAAATAAAGGGTTTCTTTCACTCTAAAAGAGGAGGAAGAGAATTACTAGACAGCCCCAAGGCCGTTAAACCACCAAAAAGCTCTCATAATCAGTCTCTCTACCCTACCGACGAAATTTGGAGGATCAAAGGCCTTTAGTCAAGGCCATCCATAGGACTCTTGAAGAAAACGCTTAGGTAAAATCTTTGCTTTCTATCTTCTCATCTCCTTCTTTACTTTGAAGTAGTGTGATTCCATCAAAGGATAGCCTAGAGCCTCTCCAATCCATGGAGATGGTCTCGAAGCATATGATCCGACATCCCAAATAAATAAGTAATTATTTGTTTGTTTGTTTTTCTCTTTTGGTACACGAATGCATGATTTTGAAACGATGATGATGATTTCTTAGCAAGACCAATCCTAGATTGGGTGAATTGGGTGCTCCTTAACCTTCCCAATTCATAACTTAACCCCCGAATCCAGACATCTCGGTCCGTGTTCTGACAATAACATGGTGGCGACTCTCGAATCAACAAGAAGGTAAATCGAAGGATGAAAACGTTCCTCGAATGCAAAACCTCACGCGCAAACAGTGGCGACTATGCTGGGGAATCAGATCACAGTAAATGGGTTTGACTTGCGTCGAAAGAAATCATCGTTGTTTCAAAATTCTGCTTTCTGTACGATAATCTGTTCCCAGACTGGGATGCCTCGTATGAGTTATCACTTGTCTCGTATGAGACATCTCAGTTCTGCCTGGGGGATCTGACTCTCTGGTTTGAAAAGGGAATTTTATTCGGTTCAAACACGTACACAGAGTCTCAGACCTGCTCCCCCTTCTGTTTCTGAGTCTTGGGACCTTCCTAACGACGAAGAGACTCCCCATATATCATAAGGCTAACCTTTGTTTTATAGGAGTATGTGCTAAGTGCTTTATTCTCTGTTTTGCTTATGTTTGCCTTTATGTGTGAACTACGACGGCCTGAGTTCCTCCACAAGAGGGAAACGTAGGCAGCCACTTGGCCCGGCCATTGCTTGTTTTTGCTTTTTACTTTCAAAAAAACTTTCTATTTTATCCTTAACACCTAGATTTTGACTCTCACACACGTGCACGCATAAAGATTAATTTCACTACATACCCTCTAAACCCGGGTCCCAATCGGAGGACGAATGTCGGTCAGCACCCCCATTCTAACGAATGGCCCTCGCCGGTCTCTCCAAAGATGGTGTACCCACTCCGTGACACGCTCTTAGACTGTGTTCATGGGGAGCCTTAGCCGTAAGCCTTGCATCGACCTCATGCATACATACTAGTTAATAAGACACTCCTCGACACCGGTCGGTTCGATTCTTAGGGCTGTTTTAATCTTTGCCCAAGATAACGCATTTTTACAATCTATAATCCTCCCTTGTGAATATGACGAATGTCCCTTCGGTAAAATGTTGAACAAAGGATCTTGAAAGAATGGAGAACCTCTCTACGGGAATCCGAGTTTGTGTTTTCCTACTTTCATTATTCTGTGCGGGATTGTGGATGCCATTTTGGCTTAGTTTCGACCGCACCGTTCAACATGTCCCTTTTGGTTGTCCCTTAAAAATTCACAAGGTTTGATTGCATTAATGCGTTGTTTAACAAAGTGCAAAACAACTACGGAATCACTTAGGTTTCGCTTAATAGAATGGTGGATTCTGATGAGAATATGGGACCCTTGTGTAAGGATCCCGCCCCCCAGAAAGAACAAAGAAAGGATTTTCGTTTGTTTTAAAGTTGTTTTAGGGAGGAAATGCCAAACGCGGTTATCTCACAAAAACTTAACGGAGTCACCACTTTTGTTAATTATTTAACCCAACAAAAGAAAAGGTTAGAGATTGTATTAGTTCGGAGGTCAGGTTATGCCTTGGGAAGTGTTTTACGTCACCCAAGTCGCCTCGGATGAGTCCAAGTCTCCCTAATGTTGGTTAACAAAAGTGCATGTGTGTGTGTGTATTTAACGGAAAAGAGCCTGTTTTAACTTTTATTCAAAATTTAACTGAAAAGAGGGTCCTTTATTAAGAAAACAGGGATCAGAGGACAAAATGGACATTTTGCCCTCTGAGCCTAGAGTAGCCGTACGGCTAGAGTATACTCTTCCTGGAATTTTTACAATTTGTCCAAGAACAGTCCAGTTCCAGGTAGAAACAGAGCATTCTGCTGAAACTGGACTAAACTGTTTTGATTTCCAGTTTATGATTAACAACAAAACTTAGAAAAGATCATTCCTATGCACTTAGATCATCAAAAGAGCCCCCAAAAACCAAGACTTGGGTGTGATCAAAGGCAATCATTGGAGAAATTTATGAAAAAGTTGATGAACATGGCTTTTGAACCAAAATGACCATTTGATGACTAAAGATGGAAACTTTATCATCAAGATGGCGTTTTTACACATTATTAACCTTTTAGGGACCAAATTATTGCATAAAGATTCAATCTTTATGACCCAAAATGGGATTTCAAGGCTAAATCAAGGGGGGAAGTGATAAACACCAAGGTTTTATCATCCCACATGATTATCATGGCCAAATCAAAACAAAATTAACATAAAGATTTGAGCTTTCACCATAAGAGTGGATCCTTAAGCCAAAGGCAACCTTAGGGCAACATTATTTGTCATAAAGATTTGATCTTTGTGACCACAAAGGGGGTTTGAAGCTAGATCAAATTTTGGATGATAAAGATTGAAACTTTATCATCCAAGAGACCTGCTCCCCATTTTCCTGATGTCTGATTAATAAGAAGCAGAGAGTCACCGAATACTTCTAGATCTGTGACATTTCTTTCTAAGGCCGCTTCTAGCCCCGCTATGCATGCCTCGTATTCAGCAATGTTGTTGGTAGATTCGAATTTGAGACGGATTGCAATCGGAGTATAGATGTCTTTTGGATCGACAAGCAACATTTCTATCCCATAACCGTGCTTATTGGCTGCGCCATCGAAAAAAAGTTTCCACTTATTTTCCTCAGTCGTGGTACAAATCAAGTTCTCATCGGGAAATTGTTAGTCTTCCCACTTCACTTCGTCACACGGAAATTCAGCAAGCTGATCACTGAACACTTTCCCCCTGATAGATTTGAGTGTGACGTAAGTGATATCATAGCCGGCGAGCATGAAGTACCACTTGGCTATCTTTGTTGACATAAAAGGCTTCTCGAAGATGTAGCGGAGCGGGTCCACTTTTGCTACTAGCTTGATTGGAAAGGCTTCCATGTAATGTTTGAGCTTTTGAGTGACCCAAACCAATGCTGCACATGAATTCTCTAAGACAGAGTAGTTCTTTTTGCCTCCTTGAAATCGGCGACTGACAAAATAAATAGCATTCTCCTTGGTGGAGTCTCGTTGCTCTTGTGCTAGCATAGCCCCTAGGGCTTCATCATTCACTGTGAGATAGAGCAAAAGAGGCTTCTCCTTATGTGGTGGAACCAAGACTGGAGGGCATGTCAAGTAATGCTTCACTTGGTCGAAAGCTTCTAGGCAAGCGTCGGTCCATTCTAGAGCCACATTCTTCTTGAGTAGCTTGAAGATTGGCTCACACATAGAAGTAAGCTGATGCACGAACCGACTGATATACTGAAGTTTGCCCATGAAACCTTTGATTTCTTTCTGTGTCTTTGGAGGAGGCATGTCAATAATTGCCTTGATCTTTGAGGGATCTGCTTCAATTCCCCTTTCTGTGACCATGTAGCTAAGAACTTTTCCTCGGATAACCCCGAAAGTGAACCGGGGGTTAAGTTATGAATTGGACCGAGATGTCTGGATTCGGGGGTTAAGTTATGAATCGGACCGAGATGTCTGGATTCGGGGGTTAAGTTTCAAATACATACAATATGAATACTAGAATACTAACCCTTGATGCCTTTGAATTTCAACCTTTGATCTTGGTGGAGATAAGAAACTTGATCACGAATACAAAGCTTGAACACGAACTTTGAAGATGATGAGTTTCACCCTCTAGCGGTATCCACACCTCGAACGAATATCAAGAGCACTTGATCTTGGTTGCTAGACCAAAATTATGAAACACACTTTCACAATTATTTTTGACTATATGGAATTATGAATTCTTGATCTAATCAAGAATATTGTCTCTCTAAGAGGCTTGGAATAATACCCTTAATGGCTGGTGAAAAGATCCTTTTATAGGTCCCAGTCATTAACCCTTAATGACCTAGGATTCCTAAATCCCGTCACCCAAATTAAGGAAATAACTTTCTGTCCAAGCAGCACTGGCAAGGTCGTGCCCTAAAAACTGGCACGCCCGTGCCAATAGGTTCGAGCCTGGCGTCCGGTTTCTGAATATCTGCACGGTCGTGCTTTATTATCTGCACGGCCGTGCCGAGCACGGTCGTGCTTCATAACCAGCACGGTCGTGCTATCAGGTTCGAGCCATCCTTCCCTTTATATTCAGCACGGTCGTGCCAGTCCAGAAAAGCTGATTTCTCCATAATTCCAATTCAGTCCTTTATGATTCGTTCTATTCATGTGTGACCCTCTAGGATTACACTAAGTTGGCAATGGGTCTAAACATGATCCCATAAGATATGATTAGGTTCTAGCAAACCGTCATACCTACCCAAATAGTGTAACTAGATACAAGTTCGCATTCCATTTAGAACATGTCACAATCCTTTTATCCACGATGTCATTGAACACAAGTCATGGTCAACAAGTCTACTTGTCTTTGTTCAATACTTTCTCGATTCCGAATATGTTAATAATCCAAACGACATTGACTCAATCAATTCATTTGAGTCCGGCCGAACATTTTCATCAACATTATTCCTACGAGAGGCCTAAGCTTGACATCTCTCCGAAGAGGGACAAATCCATCATAGCTTATTATTCTTCCCTACATGAATCCGATTATGCCAATCATACCCTTTATAACTACCCGGTTAAAGGTAGTGTTTGATTATGTCAAACATAATGTTCATCAAGTGGAAGACTATAATAACTACATGTCTAAGGATTCAAATGACATAACGAATATGAGATATATATATGACATTGACCATGATATAGATCTCATAAGCGGGTCATGTCCGGTACTTAACAAGTACCCATAAATCTAACATGATCATCCCATGATCATTTAGCCTTTATAATAATACCAAACAAGTACTAGGGACGGAGATTATTATATGTAAACATGAACAACAATAATAATCAAAACATCTCTTTATTAATATGAAATAAATGATAACAATTAAAACATTTATTAAACGTGCCTAGGGCACCAACACCAACAGATTGCAATCCGTCTCGAATTCGAAGCTACCAACAACATTGCTGAATACGAGGCATGTATAGCGGGGCTAGAAGCGGCCTTAAAAATTGATCTCCGCACCCACCTAAGTGGGGCTTTCTATGCAGATTTTTCTCAAATGTATGAGGCAGGGGTCCGAATGGATGACTTGCTCAAGGAGATCAAGAAAACCGCTCCTAGCTTCTGATTCAAGGCCGCCTCTAACTACACAAAAGAGGCTTCAGTCAATGCCGTCACTACTGACAAGGGGAATTACAAAAGGGTTCCTCCACCACAAAGCAAGAAATTCTAAAATGATCGTGTCTACTCTCCTCTTCAAGGCATGACTATCACCGAGGCCTTTGAAGCCCTCAAGGCCAAAGGGAAAGTCACTCCTCTCCAAGGGTACAAGCCCAATGCGATCCGCGCCAACCATGCCCATCACAAGTATTGTGACTACCATCAACATAGTGGCCATCTTACCGAGGAATGTTTTGTCCTCCGTAACGTTATTCAAGACCTCATAGAAAAAAAGGAATTCATAGTTCCCAATGAGGGTGATGTCAATGTAATAGAGATAGGAGAGCTTGTGGGGACCACTCATTCAATTCCCATTGTGAATGAGGGCTCTAATGTTATGAATGAAATTGACAGTTCTTGTTACATTGTGACTTATGATGAGGTAATGAGGGAAGTACAAGAGAATAGGAAAAAGAGGCAAGATGGGAATGTCAATATTCTAACTCGATCTGGACGAGTCATAGCAAGAAATCCCGCTACTTCTGCAACAAGCCCCTATTCTCTAAGATCGCAAGCTCGCGACAATCCCGAAGACCCTTTACTAGTTTAACTCAAGAAGACTCAAGCAAATATATCCATTTGGGACCTCATTGCATCTTTAAAGAAGTATTGAGACCTTGTCATCAGCAATCTCGATGACACATAGGTCTCTCCCAACACAACTCCCGAGGACCTTACTGCAATGACATGCCACATACATTTTGGCAATGTCATCACTTTTGCCGATATGGACCTCCCACCATTTGGGTCCGATCACAATGAGGCCATCTATCTCAAAGTAAGGGCAAGGGGGAGACCTATTTCAAGAGTCTTGGTAGACGTTGGTTTCGCACTCAACTTAATGCCTGGCCGAATCATGGGCATACTGGGGCTTAAGAATTTAGATCTAAAGCCTTCTACTCAAGTAATCCGAAGTTACGACAGCACTGCCCGTACAGTCATGGGTATGGTGGAAGTAGACATTGAGTTTGGGAGCATGGTTATGTCCGTCCTGTTTCAAGTGCTCAATATACCTTCCTCATTCAATTTTCTCTTAGGCCGACCATGGATACACAGTTCCAATGTCGTCCCTTCAACTCTTCATCAATGTGTCAAGTTCCAAAATGGAGATGAAATAGTGACCGTTATGGCAGAAAATGTCACTATCTATAGAAATGGGGAACCCGTCTATCATGTTCAGCATGGGTTAGAAGACTCCACCCTCTCCGGCATCTCAATCAACGCCATTGACAAAGAAGGGGGAAATGGATCATGGACCCTGGGCAATCACAAAGTCCTCCGTATGATAAGGAATATGAATTACTTCCCCGGTTTAGGCCTAGGGAAATACCAACAAGGAAGAATGCAACCTGTGGAGGTTCCATTTGTTAAGAAAAAGTTTGGTTTGGGATACGATCCCTCCGAAGACGACATGACATATGAGCAAGCCATCAAGAATGAAAAGGTCCGAGCTCGCAGAGAAGGTCATTACTATGAGATCCCTAATTTGAGGCCTTACCGCAAGACACTAAATGGCTACTTTGTCTGCCAAGGGGAAGATGTCCCGTACATAATCATTCCCGAGCCATGGGTTAATAGCAAGGGCATTAGAAAGCCCGGTCTCAAAATCTATTCTGATTGTGAGATTCAGAAATCCGAAGGGGAACCAACTCCCATGTCACCCCGAGAATGGTGGGGAAGAAAGTGACCATAGAGTCCGAGATAGAGATTACCGTGGGGTAAGAATTGGCTGATTTAGCCTCCATGTTCGAGGAACTTTCCATCATGAATGAATGCCAAGTAAATGCCATCTCCAATGACACCGACAAGGGAAGCGAGTCTATCAGCGAGATCAAGCCGAGCTCCGAGCCAATCAACAATTGGTATTCAAAAAAGGGGCCCTTGGTATATGAGGAATTCCTTATCAAGAAAATAGGTTGCATACCGCGCAAGGTTACAAAGGAAGACTTGTTAACATTCACTTTCGAGTCCGAGAGTGTTTCTGATACCCTCGCCCAAGAGGATATGGAGGCAATAGCCGAGCGTGTGTTCCCTTTCTTTGCTAATGAAAAATTTGATCTTTCTGAGTACCCCGAGATTGCAAACATCCTGAATGATGAATTAACTAACAATGAATCTAATGAACTAGTTAATAACGATTCAAATAATGATGAAACAGACCACGAAAATGAAACATACTTAAATGAGCTAGCTCAACAGGTCCGTAGTCGTGGTGAAAATGGTCCAGGGACTGATAAATAATTGCATGTTGTTAATCTGGGTACTGACGAAGAGCTGAAAGAAACCAAGATTGGAAGCTTCTTCAAGGGGGAAGAGAAAGACAGAATGACTGCACTGCTCAGAGAATTCGTGGATGTATTTGCATGGTCATACAAAGACATGCCGGGTTTAGACAGAAAGGTCACCGAGCAAATAAATATGAACAAACAAGGAGATGAAATGGAGAGAAGGATGGGGGAGAAGGTGGCTTTACCTATGTTTGGTTAGGCCAATCTTCCTCTCTCTTTTCGCTCTAAACACTCTTCTGGAGTGATTTTAACAGAGTAACACTAGCAATAATCATTTCTCCCCCCTGGAATGATTAGCAAGGGGTTCAATTTATAGGGGCTGATAGTGCCCAAAGTAGCCGTACGGCTCATGTTGGCGACCTTCTGGATTTTTCAATCTTTTAATTCCAGAACAGTCCCTGTGTCCATATTTTGTCTTAGTGAGGTCTTGGCCTATCAGTTTATCCCTGAATGGTGCCTAGAATTCCTCTAAGTTGGTCAAATTCAGATTCGGGTACTTACAGAGTCCATCGGCAATGTCACTTTTGAAGAAAGCGGGGTTGTCGATAAACGCATCCCAATCTGATGGGAGGACGACAAAGGCCAATTTAATTCCAATGCCTGGACCTAGAGGTATAGGATTCCTACGTATCCCTTTTGTAGGGAATCAAGCCTATCGTAGTTCGAAAGAGGGGTGAGAGATTTTGAGGCTACTCAAACCTATAGACGACCGTCGAGGTCGGGTGGGGAACTCGGGCATGACACTCATTCGGTCAGAGGCAAAGGTTCGGGCGTGACACTCATTCGGTCAGAGGCGAAGGTTTAGGCGTGACACTCATTTGGTCAGAGGCAAGGTTCGGGCGTGACACTCATTTGGTCAGAGGCAAGGACTCGAGCATGACACTCATTCAGTCAGAGGCAAGGACTTGGGCATGACGCTCATTAGGTCAGAGGCAAGGACTCGGGTGTGACGCTCATTCGGTCAGAGGCAAGGACTCGGGCATGACGGTTATTCGGTCAGAGGAAGGGACGCGGGCATGACACTCATTCGGTCAGAGGCAAGGACTCGGGCATGACACTCATTCGGTCAGAGGTAGGGACTCGGGCAGGACACTCATTCGGTCAGAGGCAAGGACTCGGGCATGACACTCATTCGGTCAGAGGCAGGGACTCGGGCATGACTCTTATTCGGTCAGAGGAAAGGACTTAGGCATGACGCTCATTCGGTCAGAGGCAATGACTCGGGCATGACACTCATTCGGTCAGAGGCTGGGACGCGGGCATGACACTCATTCGGTCAGCCAAAGTCAACATGGGCTCACGTCAAGGACCGCCCTTCTCATTCTAAGTGTTTTCTAAAGATGGGCCATCCGGGTGACCTAGATTTTGCTTCACATAGGGCCACTCGGGGGGACCTAATTCTTATTTCAAAACGGTCACTCGGGGGACCTAATTTTCATCTCACAATGGTCGTTCGGGGGACCTAATACTTTTCTCAAGATGGTCACTCGGGGGACCTAATTTTCATCTCACAACGGTCGCTCGGGGGACCTAATACTTATCTCACAACGGTCGCTCGGGGGACCTAATACTTTTCTCAAGACAGTCGCTCGGGAGACCTAATTTTTGTTTCACAACAGTCGCTCGGGGGACCTTATACTTATTTCAAAACGGTCGCTCGGGGGACCTAATTTTCGTCTCACAACGGTCGCTCGGGGGACCTAATTTTCATCTCACAATGGTCGCTCGGGGGACCTAATACTTTTCTCAAGACGCTCGCTCGGGGGACCTAATTTTCGTCTCACAACTGTCGCTCGGGGGACCTAATACTTATCTCACAATGGTCGCTCGGGGGACCTAATACAATTCTCAAGACGCTCGCTCGGGGGACCTAATTTTCATCTCACAATGGTCGCTCAAGGGACCTAATACGTTTTTCAAGACAGTCGCTCGGGGGACCTAATTTTCGTCTCACAACGGTCGCTCAGGGGACCTAATACTTATCTCACAACGGTCGCTCGGGGGACCTAATACTTTTCTCAAGACGGTCGGTCGGGGGACCTAATTTTCGTTTCACAACGGTCGCTCGGGGGACCTAATACTTATCTCAAGACGGTCGCTCGGAGGACCTAATTTTCATCTCACAATGGTCGCTCGGGGGACCTAATACTTATTTCAAAATGGTCGCTCAGGGGACCTAACTCTTATTTCAATACGGTCGCTCGGGGGACCTAATTTTCATCTCACAATGGTCGCTCGGGGGACCTAATACTTTTCTCAAGACGGTCGCTCGGGGGATCTAATTTTCATCTCACAATGGTCGCTCGGGGGACCTAATACTTTTCTCAAGACGGTCGCTCGGGGGAACTAATTTTTGTCTCACAACGGTTGCTCGGGGGACCTAATACTTATCTCAAGACGGTCGCTCGGGGGACCTAATACTTTTCTCAAGACGGTCGCTCGGGGGACCTAATTTTCGTTTCACAACGGTCTCTCGGGGGACCTAATACTTATCTCAAGACGGTCGCTCGGGGGACCTAATTCTCATCTTTTCTGGGCTTACGTCAGGGACGGCCAATTTTCTTGGACATTCAATTTGACTCTCAATGAGTCAAAGTCAAGGCTTGACTCTCTTTTGGTCAACCGAAGGGATTTTCTCGACACTCACTTGGTCGAAGTCGGGATTTGACTCTCTTTTGGTCAATCAAATAATTTTTAACTGGGCTTACGTCAGGGACGGCCAATTTTCTTGGACATTCAATTTGACTCTCAATGAGTCAAAGTCGGGGTTTGACTCTCTTTTGGTCAACCAAAGGGATTTTCTCGACACTCGCTTGGTCGAAGTCGGGATTTGACTCTCTTTTTGTCAATCAAATAATTTTTAACTGGGCTTACGTCAGGGACGGCCAATTTTGGACAACAAATTTTTAACTCGGGAACCTAATTAATTTTCTAGATTCAAAGCAAATTGCATGAGCCCCAAAAGGGAGGGAAATTCTGGTGCATTTTTGGGACTGATTTAGATGGAGCTTTAAATGGGTGATGTCACAAAGCCATTCAATCAAGAAACCATTAATTTTTGTCAGGGACAAAGTAGCCGTACGGCTAGAGGAGTGATGTTACTTTTCCAATAAATTTTGTTCCAGGCCTGGTCATCTTCTTCATCATCACAGTCTGGAGCCCAACATCAGTCTTTCACCTTCCATTTTCGACATTTCCCTTCCATGGAGCCTTTTCTCATGGAAAGGCCACCAAAATTGTCCAAAGTTGACCAAGAATGTTTTGAAGGCAACCTTAGGCTTTGGATGAGGCATCAAATGGAGAGTCACAAGGACATATTCAAGTCCAAATTTGGTCTCCAGTCTCTCTGGTCTCTCAAAGAGTTCATCCCAGATCTCGAGCTTCTGAGGGCCGCCGCATCTTTTTGGGACGTGAGGAGGCACGTGTACTGTTTTTCTTATAATGAGATCACTCCGACTTACGAAGATTTCAGAGCTCTAGTGGGTAGCATAGACACGAAGGTCGTCGCTCTTCCCTCGGTTGATGATACCACTTGTGTTGAGAGGTTGGTCTCTCTCCTCGACATTCCTTTGGAAGAGGCTCAATGTATGGTCATTAATCCAACTTTCATTGATATCTCCGACCTTCCCGAGAAGTTCATGGAGCGTTCCGATGAGGCTTCTTGGAATGCCTTCGGGCTATGCATCCTTGCTTTCTTCTATATGGTGGGTTCCAAGGGTACTTGCCACCGGGTTTTGTTGAGTGTGCTCGAGGAGTGTTTGGCGGGCAAAGACATCGTTCCTTTGGTCTTAGGAGAGACTCTCCATGGTATGGACCATTTGGCTTTGGGAGACGGTTTTATGCACAGCGGTAGCCCTGCTTTGCTTACCTTATGGCTGAGGGAGAGGTTAGTGGCCGTCCCTGAGGCTCCTCTTTCTCACAAACCATGGTCGTATTCTTTGAGAGGGCTCATTCTGGATTTAGCTCAGAGCGATTGGGAGGCTCATATGGCTCGTCTCAAGACTGAAGAAATCAGTTGGTGGGTGCCACATTGGCACATCAACTCAGTGCGGGAGTGTCAGGATGGTTCCCCCTTTTTTCGGGTGCCGGGCCTTTTGGGATCGTCCTTTTACGTCCCTTCTTTGGTCCGCCGGCAGTTTGGCTTGCTACAGACTCCTGTGTTGGAGTGGTTAGATGTCAATCCGGAGCATTTGTGGCTTTCGCCTTTATCCATGTGGGACCCTTCCACCACTTTCCTCTTTTCCCAGTTGTGGACCCATTCCCTTTTTCCAGTTCGGGCACTCCTCAGGGGTGCAACTAGCACGATTCTGACCACTATTTACTTGGATTGGTACGAGCAGACCATGGGACAGACTTAAAGGCTCATTGAGGAGAGGCGTGGGGACATCCTTGGAGAAGACTGTGTCCCTAGTCGGGTTTTGAAGGAGGCCGAGGCCATGACGAGCGGTCATAACTTTACTGGAGACGCTATTGAAGACTATCAAGCTCTCGCTGAGAGGAGGAGGGCAGTGATACCTAGAATCAAGGCATGACACGAGGACTTTCGGGATCGCGTGGCGGTTGACACAGCTCTAAAAGCGGCCGGCCTAATTGAAGATGTCGGGCGGGCTCCCAATTTAGGGAGGAACGAGATCGAGCTTTTCAGTCCTAAGTATCCACTCAATGATGGCCTTACAGTCCTAAGTATCCACTCATTGTCATTGCAGACACATTAGTTTTCTTAAGTGTTTTATTAGTCTTTTAGCCTGTTGCCCGAGGTTAAGAGTAGACTGTCACGACCCGAAAACCCGTCTCTAAATTCTAGCATTAATTAATTATTATATTTGATTATTCGATTATTTATTTATGTGCGCATTTTAAATCTTATAATATTAAGTTGTGTCTAGCTTTATTTGGGCGAAATTGTGTTAAGTGTGAAATAGGGGAATGAAATGAACAGAGGGTTATTTGGGGTTTATTTGCGTTAGTTAGAAGCGAAGGGGCTGAAGTGTAACATTTCTTTTAATATCCTCCTTCTTCTTCCTCCTCCTCCCTCACTTTCTAATTTTCCCAGCTCATTTCTCTCTCTCTCCTCAAAAGAAAAAGAGGTAAGTTTTCCTCTTCCTTCTCTCTTCATTTTATCTATCTTCCTCTCATCTTTTCTTAAATCTCATTGAATGAAATGTGTTTAGATCGTCGATAGGATCATGGGGAAGTAAAAATATTCGAGTTCCGTCACCTTTGAGAAAATCCGAGTAAGTTACTTTCCCCCCCATTCATGTTAAAAATGTTCATCTTTAACTCCCTTGGTTCTCTAGTTGATATATATGTCCTCTTTGTTTGATTTGGAACTTATTTGCAAATTATCCATTTTTTTTGTGTAATTTGGGTGTTTGAATCACCTCTTGGATTGGGTGTTTTAGATGTGGTTTTATGAGCCATTTTAGGTTTATAAGGTGCTAGGGTACCTTGGTATTGCAATCTAGAAGTGTTATTCTTGGGGCATTTGAGTTTGGGTATAAAATTGGTGTTTTTGTGTTAATTTCGGATTGAAGAACCCAGGAAGAAGTTCTGGGTTTGCTGTTCTTCCTTGGAGGCGCGCGCATCCCCTGCGTATGAGGCGCGCGCACCCTCCTCTCCTCCAATCTTGAATTCCCCACTGTCGAATGGAGGCGCACGCATCATTTTCTTGGAGGCGCACGCACCCTTTCCATTTTAAATCTTCTATTTGTGACTGATTTCAGGAGGCGCGCGCATCCCCTTGTTTGAGGCGCGCGCACCCCCCCTCCCCTGTTGTGAAATTTATTCCTTCCTTGTCCAATCTTTCGAGGGCCATAACTTTCTCATCCGAACTCCGTTTTGGACGAGTAAACTATCATTTTAAAGCTCTTCTAGAGTACTTCGAGATGAGGTGGTTTATTTAGGTGAGTTTCAGGTTTATATTGTGTTGAGATTTCATTTAGTGTCTTATGACAAAGTGTTTAGAATCGGTCCGTTGTAATCAAGTTGGGAATATCGGTTTGTGTGGTTTCGCCTTGGTTCCTTTGTGAATAAATGGGTTATGGAATTTAGTTATGGATTATTGGAAAATGCGGGAACACTTTCATAATGAGCGGACGTTTGGGATAGTTTTAATGATAGTCATTGTGCTATTTGGGGAATGACCATTTGGGTAGTACTCTCTATGGGTAACTCGCGTGTATCATGTTAGGATGCGTTTGATATGGATCCTTGTCCTAGAATCATTTCCTTTTAATGATTTGTATTGTTGGGCTTTTATGAGCAATTCCATTCCTGTTATTGAACTCTTTTATGAGGAACTTCTTGCTATCAATGTTGTAAACTCTTAATGAGTAATCGTTGTATCTTTATGGTGATTTGTGTTATGGTTCCCTACTTTGGAACCCTTTTGATGTTTATAAAGCTAGTATTCATTACTTAGCATTATTGAAAGTCCAGCTGGTTAAATTGTGTATCGAGTCAGGCAATGGATAATGCTATAATGGCACGAGCCAAGTCCAGTATAGCATCGCCCATTGGTCCTTCTGTCCTCATCCAGATTGGCCTTGGTTGGGATGAGCTAGCTCCGTTGTGGGTATTCTAGCTAATCATTTTGGAGCATGACTTTGTGGCATGACTCCCGCCCCTTGTGGCACTTTACATTGTTATTGGTTCCGGTACCGGGTTTCTCTTCGGCTTTTATGCTACTATGGAGAGGGTTTGAGTGGTTGATTGTTCGGTTCTGACCGGGGCTATCGTCTATAGCTTTTATGCTACTATGAAGATGGTTTGTTTGATTGATGGGTTGATTGGTCGCTTCTGACCGGGGTTTTCTTTTCGGCTTTTATGCTACTGTGAACATATGGATTGGTTAATTGTTGAAGCTGCGCAGCGATCCTTTAATTGGTTCTATCAGTTGGAAACCTTGGCTAATATCCTTTGTTATGTGTTTACTTTCCGCTGCTATCTGTTGACTGTTATTTGTTACATGCTATGTGATATTTATCATTGCTTATTGCTTATTGCATTATAACATGTCATGTAGTTGCATTAGTAACTTACTGAGATTTTATCTCACCCCGTTTATTTCCATCTTTGTTTTCCTTAACGCCCCCTGGAGGAAAAGGATTAGGATTCGCGGATCGAGGAGGACGTCAAGAGGATTGAGATTTTGGGGCAGGTTGTTATGGATCGGTTTACATTATTTAAATGTATAACCTTTTGGGGATAGTTTTACCATTATTGACGTCATTAAGAATTGTATATTTTATTCTTTTGGGTATAAGCTGTGGAGCTTATGTTAGATGTACTTTGTTGATTTAAACTTGGATTTGTAAAACCTTGTGTTATCATCTTTTGGTTCAAAATGGAATTTTTAACTTATATTTTAGAGTTTTGGTTTTAAGTCGACGTCCAGCTCGCGTATTCCGGACCCGCGGGTTCGGGGTCGCGACATAGACCGTGCTTGAACTCATCAAAGAAGTGTTTTAAATCGTAATGAAAGTGGTTATCGAATGAGTTCCTTTGGAGAAACAAAATTTGAATTTTATTTATTTTTTAGACCGGACCAATAGTTGGCTGCCTACGTTCCCCTTTTACAAGTAAGACTAAGGGGCTCAGGTCATCGTAGTTCTTTTCCAACAATTTTTGATGCAAACCTTGCTTTTTTTCTCTAGACCGCCCCAATGGGTTTTCAATCTAGGTAGTTCTTTTTTTTTTTTTTAAACATAATATCGGTGAAGCTTATCACCATTGACCGGGTGCACGAAGGGATTCCCATCCAAATCTGCAAGTCTCATTGTGTTTCCTGAGAATATCTCTTGTACCACAAAAGGGCCAATCCATACGGGTTCCCATTTTCCATTAGGGTTAGACCTCCCTAGGGGTTTTTCTTTGAGCAACAAATCCCCGACCCGAATCTCTCGAGGCTTTACTGTTTTGTTGAAGGCTCGTGCCATCCTCCCTTGGTAGGCACGGGTGTGTTCCATTGCTCTTAAGCGGCATTCGTCTAAGAGGGCTAACTCATCATGTCGGCTCCGAAGCCAGTCCACTTCGTGGATTTGATTTTCCAACAGAATCCTTAATGATGGAATTTCTAGTTCAGCCGGGAGCATGGCTTCCATCCCATAAGTCAGAGAAAATGGGGTTTCCCCTGTGGCGGTTCTAACCGAGGTTCGGTATCCCCACAACGCTAGGTGTAGCTTATCAAGCCAATCCCTTACTCGCGTTGCCATCTTCTTAATGATCCTTTCGAGTGTTTTGTTGGCGGCTTCTACCGTTCCATTGGTTTGAGGCCTATATGGGGAAGACTTGTGGCGAGTGACCCAGAATTCTTGCAACAGTTGGTCGCACTCTCCTTCGAAGTGTGAGCCATTATCTGTGATGATTTCATTTTGGACATCATATCGGCACATGATGTTCTCCTTGATGAATAGTGCCACCTTCTTGGAGGTAAGGACTTTGTATGACTTGGCTTCAACCCACTTTGTGAAGTAATCCACGGCCACCAAGACGAATTTATGGCCGTTGCTTCCTGGGGGAGTGATTTTTACGATGATGTCAATGCCCCAAGTGGAGAAAGGCCAAGGGGTCGTCATGCAATACAAATGGTGGGGCGGCAGGTGATTAAGGTTGGAGAACTGCTGGCACTTGTCACATTTCTTCACAAATTGTATACAATCGGTTTCCATCGAGATCCAAAAGTATCCCATCCGCAGGATGACTTGCATTAACACCCTGGCATTCATGTGCGGGCCACATACCCCATTGTGGACCTCCCGCATGAGCTCCTTTGCTATTTCTGTGCTTATACATCTTAAGAGAAGCCCCTGATGGCGCTTCTTATACAGAATGTCTCCTAGAATGACGTAGTGAGAAGCGAGTCGTTTGAGGGCCGCCGCGCTCTTGGCTTTGATCCCATCTTCGTATTCCCCTTTCTCATTTAGGAGGGAGGCCTCCCCTTCTCTGAGGAACTGGTAGATCTGGGTATACCACGGCTCATCTACTTCCTCCGAGCCCTTTCCAATTTCACAGCAATACGCCGGGTTCTCCTTTCTCCCAACTCTGAAAGGCTTTATCGACTTTCCTTCCGGAATTTCTACTAACGAGGCTAAAGTGGCTAAAGCATCGGCGAAGCGATTCCGGTCCCTTGGCAAGTAATGGAAGCTAACCCTTTTGAACTGTGCCATGAGTTCTTCCATGTGGGCGTGGTACTTTTGCAGCCCCGGATCCAACGTTTTCCATTTGTTCGAAACTTGGTTGATGATCAAGGCTGAGTCCCCGTACACTTCCAATTCTTTCACATTCCTTTCCAAAGCAGCTTCCAGGCCGCTGTGCATGCCTCATACTCAGCTGCATTGTTGGTCACCTCAAAATTCAATTTAATGGCGATGGGCGTATGCTCGTCCTTGGGGCCAACCAGAAGCATACCGATGTCGTTTCCTCTTTTGTTTGCGGCTCCATCAAAGAACAATTGCCATTTGTTTTCCTCCTCAAGGGTAAAAATCCCTTCATCCGGGAACTGTGGTTCAGGCTCTCCCTCTTCATTACTGGGGAAATCAGCTAAGTGTTCGTCCATAACCCTTCCCTTGACTGCCTTTCTCGACATGTAACTGAAGTCGTATTCGGCTAGAAAGAAAGACCATTTGGCAAGCCTCATTGATAAGGACGGCTTTTCCAGCAAGCATTTGATGGGGTCAATCTTTGAGATCAACTGTATCGGGTGGGCGTGCATGTAGTGTTTCAACTTTCTCACAACCCATACCAGTCCGGCGCAAGTCTTTTCTATTGCGGAGTAGTTGAGCTCACTTCCTTGTAGCTTCCGGCACACAAAGTAAATGGCATTTTCCACCTTGGATTCTTTCTTCTCTTGGGCCAACATAGCTCCTATCGAAGTATCTGTTACCATTAAGTAAAGCAAGAGTGGCTTTTCCCTGTGCGGTGGGCGGAGAATCGGTGGATGGACAAGATAGGATTTGATCTTGTCGAACGCCTTTTGACATTCCTCATTCCATTCAACCTCGGCATTTTTCTTCAGTAATTTGAAGATGGGTTCACAGGTGGGAGTAAGCTGATTGATAAAGCGGCTGATGTATTGCAGTTGCCCCATGAACGCCTTCACTTCTGTCTAGGTGTGGGGAGGTTTCATTTCCATGATTGCTTTGACCTTTTGCGGATCGATCTCGATACCCTGTTCGGTAACTACGTACCCTAAAATCTTTCCTCGGGAGACTCCGAAGGTGCATTTTGCCGGATTAAGCCTCATGGAGTGTTTCCTCAATCGATCGAAGAACTTCCTCAAGTCAATCAAGTGCTGGCCATCAGTTCCTTTAGAGTGTATGATCATGTCGTCAGCGTACACCTCTATTTCTTTGTGAATCATGTCATGGAATAGTGCTGTTGCCGCTCTTTGGTAAGTAGCCCCGGCATTTCTTAGTCTAAAAGGCAAAACCGTGTAACAGAAAGTTCCCCATGGGGTGGTAAAGGCAGTCTTTTCTTGATCTTCCTCGGCCATTTTAATCTGATTGTATCCGGCGAAACCGTCCACAAAGGATTTTACCTCGAAACTAGAGGTCGTATCCACCAACATATCAATGTTTGGGAGGGGAAAATCGTCCTTGGGACTTGCCTTGTTGAGGTCTCTGAAATCGACACAGCATCGGACCTTCCCGTTGGCTTTTGTGACGGTGACTATGTTGGAGAGCCATGAGGGGTATTCTATAACCCGTATAAAGCCAACTCTAAGTAACTTTTCTATCTCCTCCTTTACTTGCAGGGACCACTCAGGTTTGATTCGTCGGAGCTTTTGCTTGACTAGTTTTACTTCCGGATCCAAGGGGATCTTATGCTCCACGATCGAGGCATCCAACCCCGGCATGTCTTTGTAAGACCAGGCGAACACATCCACATACTCTCTGAGTAATTCAATCAAGGCCTCCCTCTCATCCCCTTTGAAGTAGCCACCTACTTGTGTCTCTTTTGGTTCTTCATCGGTACCCAAATTCACTTTGGTCAAAACCTCTTCGGCAGCTTGGGCACGGTTTTCCTCTTGATCGGCGACCTGCTTTGTGAGTTTTTTAATGTATTGTTCGTTTAGTGCGTCTGCATTATTAGTTGATTCATTATTAACCGTTTTCAAGTTATTAGTTAATCTATCATCTAATAAGTTGGCAATGAGGGGATACTCAAAAAGGTCCATCATTTCATTCAATGCAAACGCAAATACAACATTGGCTACGAGTTCATAGTCTTCGGGCGTGAGGCCCTCGGACGAGAATGACTCAAATTCAAAGAGGAGGGACTGGGGAGACTCGATTATATTGGACCCTATAATACTAGACTCAAAGGATTGAGGACCCAATCCAAGCATTGTGGTCATTTCCTCCTTGCTAGCCACCGGTCCGGAAAGAGTTGCCCAATTCTCTAGGGGCATGTTATTGGGTACAACCAAGGTGCGAGGGTAGAAGCTTCCCATTGACCCGTCTCCTATTGCAGCGACCATTCCTTTTTCGTGATCAACTAGGCTGGGTAGAACCGTGTCTTCCTCAAACAGTTCTTGCATCACCGTCCCATCCCACTCGTTTTCTTCGACCTTTTCCTTTGCCTTCCCAGTAGGCGTCTTTTCGATCTCATATTTTTCATACCGGCCCCAAGTGGGTTCTTCCTCTCGGTTGCCTCCTTCCACATACAAAACCTCAAACTGTTTTATCACCTCGGGTACTCCTTTGGAAATATGCTCGTACCCTGAGGGTGCTCCGGGTGTGTCAAGGAATGCTCTCCTGATAGGGTTGGCGGCCTTTCCTCGGAACTTTTTGAGGTCTTCTTGCAGTCGGTCCCACTTGGTTACCATTGCCTCCTTTTCCTCCGAGGTCCCGGTTTGCGTTCCCCCCTTAATGAAGTAGTGGCTTATGTCAAAAGCGTAGGGACGGAGGTTGGGAGTTTTGTAAGGAATCCCTTGGGCCCTGGATCGGCTTTTCTCTCGGGCTATCTTCTTGTCCATCACAAGATCCTCGGGTCTCGGCTTGTACCCCAAACCGTGGAGCGTCTTTCGCTCCTTGATTTCAATAACCCTGTGGGTCCCTTGGAGCCTCCTTCCTAGACCAAGCCCCGGGAGATAGTGCATTAGGCGCATCATTTTTATGGCAGGAGGGATCTTGTCCTTGGTGAGTGTAAGGTCCACACAATAGACGTGGGTCTCAGATGGTATCCCTGTGAAGCCGGTCAAGACTATACCACTTTCTTCATGTTGGATTTCCAATACGGGGATCCCATTAGTGTTGGTCCCCTCTGTAGTGATGTTATCCCCGTAGATTACAGTCAAATTCCCTCCCTGTACAAATTTTACACATTGATGTAGGGTGGAGGCGACCCCATTGACGTTGTGGAGCCAAGGGCGCCCCAGCAAGGCGGTGAAGGAAATGGGGATGTCAAGCACTTGGAAGTCGGTCGCCATTTTTTGTTCCCCAAACCATAAATTCAAAGTCGCCACCCCAAGGACCGACCGGGCTGTGGAGTCGTAAGCTTTGACAGTTACCAAAGAGGGCCTCAGATCCGTCGTCTTGAGGCCGAGTAAATCCATCATTTTAGCTGGAAGGACGTTCATAGCTGAGCCATTATCAACCAATACTCGTGGGAGACGGCGCTCATCCAACTGCACTGTGATGTACAAGGCCTCGTCGTGGTTAGCCCCAGACTTGGGCAAGTCCAAGTCGATGAACGTGACTATATTCCCATATTGGATGCTTCCAATCATCTGTACGGCTTCTTCGGGGGTAGCCGTGGTGGGGACCATGGTCCGGGCCAAATGCTCCTCCAACTTGAGCTTGTGTGGGTATGATGAAGTGAGAAGGGACCACAGAGAGATGTTGGCCTGCGTATTTTTAAGTTGGGTGAGAACAGGATCCTCTCTTTCGAGATCCGGGGTGCTTGTTTCCTTAGCAAACGGTGGTGGCGAGCAGTGTTTCGGTGGTGGTGGTTTTTTGGGATTCTCGGTGTGTACCTGTCCGGAACGAGTTAGGACGTTTACTTCCGGGGGGTCAAAATCCTTTGCAAACTCTTCCATAGGCATGGGTAGGTTCTTGGTTGAGTAAGGCCACGCCTCTTTCCTTAGCTCATTCACAGTAACCATTCCTTGCGTGGTTCAGACAGACTCACGGAGTTTTTCAAATGAAACCAGGTAGTCGCATTGTTCTTTCCCCATCCCTACAGTTTCGCGGAGTTTTTCCAGTGTTAACATACAGCAATAATGATCCGGGAGCATCGACCCATCCTCAAATGGAGGTGAGGGTGAGAGTGGCGGTAGTGACAGGAAGGCATCTAAGGTAGGGAAATTTTCTCCTCCTCCCACAGACGGGTTTAATGAGAGTATGGGGGAAGACACTTCGTCCTCACTTTCACACAAAGCTCGGAGCTCTTCACGGGATAGGGAATGGACCGCCTCTCTCATCTGGGCAAGGTGCTTTCCGTAGTCATATTCCCCCGGGGTTCTTGCAGCCCCCATACCCTCGGTTACATGATGACAACACACCCTTCTTATTACTCTTTCACCGCTTGACGAGTCACCAACTTCCATAACATGATAGTGCTTATCGTGGGGAATGCAACATCTGTTCGGGTCGTGGTCAACGCTTCCCAAAGCTCGTTTGATGGCCATCTCCATTTCTTCCGCACAATCCTCGTAGGTCAATTTGTGTTTAGTGAGCTTAATCACTTTTAAGTCACCCTCTTGGCAAGGAACCTTTCCGCTCATCACGCTAGTCATCATATTGTCAGGAGGACATTCCATCTTTCCCTTTTGCACGCAGTCCCACAAAATGTATTTCCATCTTTCCCCAACTTCAATCAGATGGGTGTTGAATTCCCAAAGAGTTATCGTTGTTGGCTCCCCGAATTTGATCATGTTCACTCTGCTTTGGCCAAATTCGATCATGTTGACCCTTCTGTTGTTCGGGAACGGGTTATTGACCACATTTGGCCCCCTGGGGTGTTCGAGTTTCCCTTTAGCAATCAAATCCAAGATAATGCGTTTCACTATGGAGCAATCATCGGTGTTATGCCTATGGTAGTTGTGGAAAGCACACCATTTGTTCTCATCTATGAACCTTTCTGGATTTTTGGGCTGAAAGTTGATCAAAGGTCTCGTGAGGCCTTGCTTCACTAATCCCTCCAAGACTTTGCTAATGGGCATTCCAAAATCCTCAAACCTCACATAGGGGCGTTTTTCAGAGTTACCCGGCTTTGGTGAGACCTGCTTTGGACCTTCCCCTTGGATGTTGTTGATGACCCCCGAGACTTCTTTCCCTTTACCCGTGGTGGGAGGTCGGTATCGGTAAGAATTGCTATTGCCCTGGGTGGAGGATTGCTCACTGAGAGCCTTCTCAAACTTTGACCCTGCAGTTACCATGGCCCGGAGATTGGGATAAAAGTGATGGCTGATCAGAGCACGCAGTTGCGGTTTTAAGCATGATTGGAAGATGTCCAATTGTTCATCCTCGGTGGGTGGGTTAGAGATTTCCCCAAGTTTACAGTTCCAACGCTTGTAGAACTCACCGATCGGCTCGTCGCCCTTTTGCAAAGTGCTTTGCAAGTCGGTGCGGTTGGTTTCCCATTCCAGGTTGGATCGGTACTTGTTGAGGAATGCTTCCTGAATGTGACCCCAACTTACTCGTGATTCGTCCTTGAGGTTGAAAAACCACTTAAGAGCGTTTCCTCTCAGGGATAATTTGAAGTGATCACCCATTTGCTGTACAGTGCAACCTTTTGCCCTCATTGCTAAAGTGTAGGCATTGAGGTGGGTTTGTGGGCAAGCAGTCCCATCAAACTTGTCTATTTCTGGCATTTTGAACTTATGCGGAAGAGGCACAATCTTGTAGGGATCAGTAATTCCCGATGAGGTTTTCTTTTCATTCAAAGTCTCAAACTTTTCCTCCATCTGTTTCAACTTCTCGATCAGCCACCCCATTTGAGGGTTCACTTGTGGGCTATAATTGATGGATCCCATGGTCCGGGTTGTTACCGGAATCACCGTTGGAGGCACAGTGGTGGATGGTATATTCTGAGGAAGGCTTTGAGGTGGCGCATGGGTGTAAACGTACCCATACCCTTGCTCATTCGCCGGGATATATGGCGGGGTCGCCTCGGAGGTTCGGGCTGCCTGGTAGTGGAATGTGAATGCCGCCCCTTGTGATGCAATCAGCAGGGTCGGTGGTGGTAATCCGGCAGTGGCTGGGGCTGAAAAGGCTTGACCTATCGGGATCGGGCCATATGGATTGAACCCGGGAGGATATGAGGATGAACCTCCCGGGAAGGTGAAGGGAGCTTGGGTGGCTGGCACATTTGATTGAGTGGTGGTTTGATATGCGGGACGTGAGGTCGCCACATTGGGGTAGGTTTGAGGTGGGGGAACCCTATTGTAATCGCGGGATGGTATGTTCTTAATTTCATCTTCGTCTGTGACTTCAACGAATCCCCCATCATTTTCAAATATCACGGCCACTCCCCTCTGTCTCATGGCCTCTACAACCCGTCTCTGTATATCCTCTTACTGTTTCCTAGTGATTTCTTCCCGGGCCCTGGCGGCCTCCAAAGCTTGTACCAACTCTTCCTTAGCAAGCCCATTCAGATCAACCGCATTGTCACCCCCACTACTACTTCCTGCCGGACTAGTCATTCGGAGTAGCCTAAGTGAAACCGCTGATGAACTGTCGGACTCGGCACTGAACAGACGTTGACCCGGAACTCTGACCCACTTCTTACGAGCTGCGAGGGAGAGGAGGGTTCGGTTTAGGCTTGGGTTTCATTTTGGGCAAAGGTTTAGGGCTCATGCAACATGCCAACCTAATTATTGATTATTTCATTCATGTTTATTTAAAAACACGCTTTATTCCTAATTGGTTGGAAAAGATTTCTCTTCTTTTTCGCAACTATTCTAAGTCCTGGATCAGTGGAGGCCATCACTACGTCTATAGACCCCTCGTTTTTCACCTGTACTGCACACTCCTAAGGACGGACTATCCCGGGCGAGGGTCCTATAGGGCAAGCGGCTTCCACCGACCGAAAGAAATGATCCTAAGGTCTAGTGCATCGCAAGGTTCCCGATGTGCGGGTCATCCCAATCATGATTAAGCCCCAGTCGGGATCAAGACTGTTCCGAAGGCTGCACCGATATTCTGACATGACCCCATTTTGAATGAGGTGTCTCAATCCTCGACCATGAGCTTAAGGATGATTAACATGACCCGTTCATTAGGGCTTAACGACACGGTGTTACCCTATCTTTAGCACATGACTTTTGTTAATTGTGGTCATCATTAACACACGAGTTAGAGGCGGGTTAGGCCACGCTTGCATTACATCAAGGAGTCATAACCCGGGCATTAACTTGGCCACAATTGACTTTGGATACATGCTTAAAGACAATGGCAACGTGAACTAGACCAAAAACCAACCAAAGTCACGGTATTTGTGTGTCACAGACATGTGTGGTGTACTTGGCTTGGAAGGGGAGGTGGAATGGACCCGTGAGCGCTCGAAGGGAACAAGAGCGCCAATCGAGCTGCATCTGGCATCCATCCCGGGTTTAAAGGGTCTTTGGAACGTGCAAGGTCAAGTGCGCGTTGTGTGAAGTCAATTCTATATTCCCTTTTTTGAGTCAAAATATAGATTTTTATTTTGTTTTTCAACATGATGAGCATGGCATAAGCAAGATATGAACAAGTATGAACAAGCATGGAGTAAACAATTTATACACAATAAGTCAAAGAATACAAACAAAGACCAAAACTTGTATATGTACCAAGTCGTGCACAACCAAGGATTTTGAATCAAACATTTTGCAAAAGAACAATTTTCTCATTGAAACCATTTGTACAAAGCAAGTTGTGCACAACAAGAAGAGTTAAGAAATTTTTACAAAAAAGGGGGTTATGCATAATGAGATTTTGGAAACCATTTTTATTGACAAAAGATCATGCATAACCAAGTTTTGGCCAAAAGAATAAAGGTAATGTGCACAAGTAAGGCTGTAAATTTGGAACCTAGACAAGCAGAAGTAGAAGGCAATTCAAAATGTTGCTGCCCTGCACAAAATTGTTAATTTGCAACATTCTGGCCCTTTTACCAAACTAGCCGTACGGCTAGAGCAATGGGGTTGAGATTTTTCTCAGTTTCTGCAACTTCTGATCATCATACTCCAGTTTATTGCATTTCCAGAACATATGCACTCAAAACAGTTCAAACAGAAACATCAAACACACAAAAATATGCACAAAGTCAACTAACGGAAACAGGAGTTTGACCCACACAAAAGTGCCTTCAAAGCTTCTAAAGAGAAGTTTGTAAGCACTTTATCTCCCCAGCGGAGTCGCCACTGTAAGGATCCCACCCCCCGGAAAGAACAAAGAAAGGATTTTCGTTTATTTTAAAGTTGTTTTAGGGAGGAAATGCCAAACGCGGTTATCTCACAAAAACATAACAGAGTCGCCACTTTTGTTAATTATTTAACCCAACAAAAGAAAAGGTTAGAGATTCTATTAGTTCGGAGGTCAGGTTACGCCTTGGGAAGAGTTTTACGTCACCCAAGTCGCCTCGGATGAGTCCGAGTCTCCCTAATGTTGGTTAACAAAAGTGCATGTGTGTGTGTGTATTTAACGGAAAAGAGTCTGTTTTAACTTTTATTCAAAATTTAACTGAAAAGGGGGTCCTTTATTAAGAAAATAGGGATCAGAGGACAAAATGGACATTTTGCCCTCTGAGCCCAGAGTAGCCGTACGGCTAGAGTATACTCTTCCTGGAATTTTTACAGTTTGTCCAAGAACAGTCCAGTTCCAGGCAGAAACAGAGCATTCTGCTGAAACTGGACTAAACTGTTCTGATTTCCAGTTTATGATTAACAAACAAACTTAGAAAAGATCATTCCTATGCACTTAGATCATCAAAAGAGCCCCCAAAAACCAAGACTTGGGTGTGATCAAAGGCAATCGTTGGAGAAATTTATGAAAAAGTTGATGAACATGGCTTTTGAACCAAAATGACCATTTGCTTACTAAAGATGGAAACTTTATCATCAAGATGGCATTTTTACACATTATTAACCTTTTAGGGACCAAATTATTGCATAAAAATTCAATCTTTATGACCCAAAATGGGATTTCAAGGCTAAATCAAGGGGGAAGTGATAAACACCATGGTTTTATCATCCCACATGATTATCATGGCCAAATCAAAACAAAATTAACATAAAGATTTGAGCTTTCACCACAAGAGTGGATCCTTAAGCCAAAGGCAACCTTGGGGCAACATTATTTGTCATAAAGATTTGATCTTTGTGACCATAAAGGGGGTTTGAAGCTAGATCAAATTTTGGATGATAAAGATTGAAACTTTATCATCCAAATGATCATCCTTGCTTCCAATGAACAACATAATCAACCAAAACATGTTCCTCTTCCATTAAAATAGATTAACAAACAAGAAATATCAACAAACCATGATCATCTTTATGTTAGAACCACTTTCGAACAAAGTGTGAAGGGCACCTTGAATCATTCATGGTTTGGACCATATGTATACATAATAGTGATATATATATAGCTTGGAATGCCAAGGCTTGTAATACATATATATATATTGCTTGATATGGACAAGACATGCAAGAAATATAAATTGCTTGAGATGGACAAGACTTGAAAGAAATGTAAGAGATGAGCAAATAAATATGAACAAACAAGGAAATGAAATGGAGAGAAGGATGGGGGAGAAGGTGGCTTTACCTATGTTTGGTTAGGCCAATCTTCCTTTCTCTTTTCACTCAAAACACTCTTCTGGAGTGATTTTAACAGAGTAGCACTAGCAATAATCGTTTCTCCCCCTGGAATGATCAGCAAGGGGTTCAATTTATAGGGGCTGATAGTGCCCAAAGTAGCCGTACGGCTCATGTTGGCGACCTTCTGGATTTTTCAATCTTTTAATTCCAGAACAGTCCCTGTGTCCATATTTTGTCTTAGTGAGGTCTTGGCCTATCAGTTTATCCCTGAATAGTAACTAGAATTCCTCTAAGTTGGTCAAATTTAGATTGGGGTACTTACACCTTGCCCGAATTGTCTGTTTGGGAGAGTGCAATACAGGTGAAAACAAGGGGTTCATATTCTAGGGTGAAAGAATCCACTGTTCCAGGATGAACTAGAGTAGTAACCTCTCGAAATGGATTAAACTCCATCTGACCAATAGGATTAAAATCTGCAATCTGACTGTTAGGCTGGATGCCTCGTACGAGACATCCATTGTCTCGTACGAGACATCCATTATCTCGTACGAGACATCCTCCTTTTTATGTGAATCTGTCGTGTTGGTCAACCCATGTTTCATAAAAGCCGACTTGTTGGGACCCCAGCCTGGATTTGACACAACTTCTGCACTCTAGGTCTGTCCGATCAGCAAAGTAGCTCCACGCTCCCAAACAATCGCTTCAGTAATATACATTCGTGATCCCGCGACCAAAGACTAGAAAGGTTGCAGTAATGGACGGTACACCCATCACTGACTTAGAGACCGCTAAAGCCGTCATTGCACGACTTGAGCAGCAGGTCAGAGAGCAAGCCGAAATTGCCGTCCGTGAGAGTGATCGTCACGCCAAAAACATAGTCACCGTCTTGCAAGAGATCCAAGAACTCAAAAAGAGTAGTAAGAAGTCGAAAACCCCCTCCAAAGACGGGGAGTCCCATGCTAAGAAAAAGAATAAAAGGGATGATGATTCCGAATCCGATTCAAATGCATCTGACTCTTCCTCCTCCTCCTCCTCCTCCGATGACGAGGATACTAAGGCAAGTGATAAGAAAAAGAAAGCTAGTGATGACACCAACTTCATCAACTCCGCCACTGCTGAGTTTCTTGAAAAGAGGTTTGCACATCTCGGTCTAGCAAAGGGCTCTATCGTCCCATTTGACCCCATTACACTTCGCAAGTCAATCACCAAGCTACCATGAAAGTTCCATACTCCTGACATAGCTAGGTTCAACGGCACTACCTGTCCTCATGTTCATGTTGAAACTTACACTTGGGCCATGCTTCCGTTGAAAGTGGATGACATCGTCTTGGACCAAAGCTTTCCCCAAATGTTAGAGGGGGCGGCAAGGGATTGGTACATGTCTCTCCCCTTATCCACAAGGACCGATTGGGCTACTGCATGTGAAGTCTTCCAAAGGCGCTTCGAGGACAATACTACTTACCGTCCCACTAAAAGAGACCTCGAACAAATCCAACAAGGTACTAATGAGACATTTGGTGACTTTGTCAAAAGGTGGAGAGCCAAGCTCACTGAGATTGTTGATAGGCCGACTACGGACGACCAAATGCACATCTTCCTGAAATCACTCCGTAATGGGTATGAGGACCGCCTCTCCGGTACTTTCTTCCCAAGCTTCTCTGAACTTCATAAAGCCGGTCTTCGACTAGATGATATCTTCAAAAGTAGGAAAGAAGCCAAGAGAAATGGTGGATACCGCTACCCTAGCAAGTGCTCTACTAGCAAAGACACATCTGTCAATGCCATTGCTTTCAATAATCAAAGGAGGAGCAACTATTCCTCCGTCCTTCCATGATGTGATTTCTACAAGGAATAGGATCAGAATTACCTTGTAGCCGAGGATCATTCTAAGGAAAGTCGTTCGTAGGTGTAAAACCGCACCCCATACCTAAGAAGATATGATACTTGGTTTAGAAGCGCCACAACCAATACACCCAAATTGGTTGATAAGCTAGGAAGACGCCACAAGTATAGAAAATTACACTTGATAAGTCTAAGTTTTTCAAAGAACCAAAGAGTAGAATAAAACTCTCAAATTCCCTCAAATATAGTCTCACTTTTATTCTCTCTAAGGGTTCTTATCAAACTAAAACTAATAATCAAGTGTATAGTGTCTTCTTCCTATCTTGATCAATCAACTAGGAAATGTAAGGATCGATGAAAACAAGAAGAATTTAGATGACTAGAGATGAGAATTGAACAATACAAGTGACTTGAAGAAAGAAGATAAGAACTTGAGTTATGAACGATATCAAATGAAACTTGAAATATAAGCAACTAAAAGTAATGGCTATAGATTTTTTTTTTTCTGCTCTCCTTTTATTTAAGCTCTTCTAATTTTTTTTTGGAGCTTTTTTTTTTTTTTTTGAGCTTTCTTTTTTTTTTTTTTTTTGCTCTCCTTTTTTTTTTTTTTTTTTTAAGCTCTTCTACTTTTCTTTTTTTTTTTTGGAGCTTTTTTTTTTTTTTTTGCAGATAATTATCAAAAGAAGAAAATAAAATTAAAGAAATAACTTTGATTCCTCAACCCCCCAAGATTCAATGATAAAATTCCTTGCCAACTTGTGACAAAGCCCAATATCAATTATGAATAATGGAATACCAAGAAAATCAAAAGATGCGAAGACAATAGAAGAGAATAGTAGAGAAGGATAGTATATGACTTCTTAGAAACCGGGCTCTGATACCAAATGATGTTAATGAAGTGATTTCTACAAGGAATAGGATCAGAATTACCTTGTAGCCGAGGATCGTTCTAAGGAAAGTCGTTTGTAGGTGTAAAACCGCACCCCCTACCTAAGAAGATAGGATACTTGGTTTCGAAGCGCCACAACCAATACACCCAAGTTGGTTGATAAGCTAGGAAGACGCCACAAGTATAGAAAATTACACTTGATAAGTCTAAGTTTTTCAAAGAACCAAAGAGTAGAATAAATCTCTCAAATTGATTAAAATCTGAATTGTGTGTCCAAATGGACTACAAAAATGGCCTATTTATAGGATGGAATGGTGATGATTCCTTGGTAAATTATGCCATCTATGATGTAAGCAATAAGCTTTAAATTACAAGATAAAGACTACAATTATTATGATGAAATCGAAAGACTTTCTAGCTTTCCAAGAGCATGTGGTGAATGTATCAACCTTATCTTCATTTTAGAATCTTCATGCAACTTGAGAAATTTGGATTTCTCTTTGGGCTGACTTGAAGAGACTTATTTTGGACTCAATTTGGGCTTCAAATTGTGTTCTTTCAGTGGGCCAACATTCTCTACCACAAAACTTCATGTTGGATTCAATTAGGACTCCATTCTTTAAGTTTTTCTTGGGCTGGAATAAACTCTTTCAATGTATCTGTTGTGCTTGGACTTGAGCTCCTAAATGAGATTACATCATTCCCCCTTTCTTGAGAGTGATTTGTCCTCAAATCTACACCTGGATCAAATGGATAAGAAACACCATTCTTGAAAATATAATTGTCATAAATATTCTCCTCATTTAGTTTCACCTTCCATCTCCTTAAATTAACTCTTGTATCACCTTTATATGACCAGTAATCATGGAAGTTGGTAGAAGTCGAAATGAAACTCATCCAATCGCTCCATATTTGGTGAGAAATTTTCAAGTTGTTTATGAACCAATTTGGTGACATTGTTGGGCTAGGAATATTATATGGATCGCCATAATAAGGATTCATAGCTCCACGAAAATCAATCGGCCCATATTCCCATATCTTCATTTCTTCATCAGTTTGATTGTCTTCGTTTTCCACCTCATCTCTAACTAACTTATCACAATCGCCTGCCCCAATCTCTTCCATTTTCTTTTCACACTCCTTTAGAATTTCTTTTTCTTCTTCTCTCTTGCAACCTTCTTTTGGATCACTCTCTTCTTCTACCTCAAATCCTTCTTGGCTCTCAATCTGTTTTTTCCCTCTCACTCAAATCTTTTCTCTCTTTCTTTTGACATTCACTAACTTCTCTATCAAAGGCAAAAACAATTTTGTCAATATTTTTGATGCATTGCTCTTCCATAATTTCAAGGCTTGTTTTATCTCGTAATGGTGAAACTCTTTCTTTTTTTCCCGAGTTTGGCGGAGGGGTATGCTGCTTGTAGTATGAGTGTTCGATCCTATCAAGCTTCTTGTGCAACAACTCAAATTCTGTCTTGAACATGTTTCTCATCTCACCCAAAAATATTTCCATGCTCGAGGATATAACCCCAACAAAATTCAGAATTGCTTTTTTTTCTTTCTTAAAGATAGAGCTGATATTGATAATCACTATGCAAAATTGATAATAACAAGAACTGATGAAATGAAGAATTAGATTTGATGATTCCAATGATACAATAGTGACTTATTTTGGAAAGAGGTGATTTGTGAAAATCACTTCGCAAGATTGATAATAACAAGAAAATGATGAAAATAACAACAAAATTGACGATTCCAATGAGTTTTTTTTTTCTTCTTTTTTTTTTTATGATTGTTTGAGAAATTTGATTTCTTAACCCTCCAAGATTCAATGATAAAATTCCTTGCCAACTTGTGACAAAGCCCAATATCAATTATGAATAATGGAATACCAAGAAAATCAAAAGATGAGAAGACAAGAGAAGAGAATAGTAGAGAAGGATAGTATACGACTTCTTAGAAACCGGGCTCTGATACCAAATGAAGTGATTTCTACAAGGAATAGGATCAGAATTACCTTGTAGCCGAGGATCGTTCTAAGGAAAGTCGTTTGTAGGTGTAAAATCGCACCCCCTACCTAAGAAGATAGGATACTTGGTTTAGAAGCGCCACAACCAATACACCCCTGTTGGTTGATAAGCTAGGAAGACGCCACAAGTATAGAAAATTACACTTGATAAGTCTAAGTTTTTCAAAGAACCAAAGAGTAGAATAAATCTCTCAAATTGATTAAAATCTGAATTGTGTGTCCAAATGGACTACAAAAATGGCCTATTTATAGGATGGAATGGTGATGATTCCTAGGTAAATTATGTTATCTATGATGTAAGCAATAAGCTTTAAATTACATGATAAAGACTACAATTATTATGATGAAATCCAAAGACTTTCTAGCTTTCCAAGAGCATGTGGTGAATGTATCAACCTTATCTTCATTCTAGAATCTTCATGCAACTTAAGAAATTCGGATTTCTCTTTGGGCTGACTTGAAGAGACTTATTTTGGACTCAATTTGGGCTTCAAATTGTGTTCTTTCAGTGGGCCAACATTCTCTACCACAAAACTTCATGTTGGATTCAATTAGGACTCCATTCTTTAAGTTTTTCTTGGGCTGGAATAAACTCTTTCAATGTATCTGTTGTGCTTGGACTTGAGCTCCTAAATGAGATTACATCACTCCACCCAACAAGGAAAAGAAGAAAGAGAGAGTCTACAACAAATTGGAAGGTATCACTAAAGTAGAGCTCTTCGACATACTCGTAGAAGCCGGTAAGGTCGCACCAAGGAAGCCTCCTTCTACTCCAAGGGAACTCCCCTCGAATCATACCCATCATCTCTACTGCAAATTCCACCAATTCAGTGGTCATGACACCAATAATTGCAACTACCTCAAAGATGTGATCCAAGATCTCATAGACTCTAAACAGCTAGGGGTTCCCAATGTAGTGACAAACCCTCTCCCAACTGCGGGAGGAGGGATCAATGTAATAGAAATTGCTAGTGAGAAATGGGAGACTACACGCCTGATCCCAAATGTGGGCGAGAGCACTCCAAAGTTTGATAATAAAATTTCCTTCGGTTACATGTTGTCTCGTAATCATGTACTAAGTATGAAAAATAACAACTTTGTACGCGAGGGGGAAAACTTTCCATACTTTATGTTCCCTGAACCATGGATTGATCATAAGGGGAAGCGCCAACCGGGCTTTGAAATCTTCAGTGACTGTGATCCGTACTCACTAGAAACAGAACCGATACAATTCTCATGGCTACCTCGAGAATTAGGGGGAACCAAGGCCGAGGCATTCAGTGAATGGGACTTTGTGTTGGGAGAAGACCTACAGTGCCTATTTCTCAACCTTTGGAAGCTAGAGGACACTCAGATCAATGGAATAGACAAGGGGGACGCTCCGAACCAAGACTACACCAAGCTCATCGAAAAAAGTGACGAGCCTATCCTGAATTGGTATGAAACTGGGGGACCAATAGCAAGCGGAGACTTCCTGACCAAGGAACTAGGATGTACTCCCCATCCCCATAGAGAAAAAAAGAAAATTTGTAACTCTTACCTTAGAGTCAGATACCGCTACCGATGAGCTCACCCAAGAGGACTTTGATGCTATCGCGGAACGTGTATTCCCCTACTTTCTTAATGAAAAAATAGATCTTTCTGAGTATCCCGAGATTGCTAGCGTCCTAAATGATGAATTAACTAATAACTCTAACGAATTAGATAATAATGAGTCATATGACGAGATAGATCAAGAAAACGAACAAATCTTAAAAAAAATTAATAAGCAAGTAGGTCTTCGTGGCGGAAATGGTCCTATTGATGCCTAAGAAATGCAAACAGTTAATTTAGGGACGGACGATGATTCGAAAGAGACCAAGATTTGGCAGTTTCTTTAAGGGGGAAGACCGACAAGCCCTCATAACACTTCTCCGAGAATTCATAGATGTGTTCGCTTGGTCCTACAAAGATATACCGGGGCTAGCCAATTCAATTGTTGAGCACAAGAATGGTCGGTACAAGTCAAACAAGAGATAGAGAAACTCCTGAGTGTTGGTTTCATTAAGGTGATAGAGTATCCAACCTGGTTGGCTAATACTGTGCAAGTTTCCAAGGCAAATGGAACAGTCCGAGTCTGTGTTGATTTCCGTGATCTCAACAGAGCATCTCCGAAAGATGATTTTCCTCTTCCAAACATAGACATGCTCGTTGACAATACCACGAAATACGAAGTCCGTTCATTCTTAAATGGATTCGCCGGTTACAACCAGATCCTCATGGCCAAGGAGGACCAGCACAAAACAGCGTTCACCACACCTTGGGGGACGTTCTGTTATACAGTCATGCCATTCGGACTCAAGAATGTCGGACCCACCTATCAGAGAGCTGTAACTGCGTTATTCCATGACATGATACATAAAGAAATGGAGGTGTACGTTGATGATATGATCATACACTCCAAAGGCTCCGATGGACAACACTTTGTTGACCTTAGGAAGTTCTTTGAAAGGTTGAGACACTACAAAATGAGACTTAACCCGGCCAAGTGCACATTTGTGGTTGTGAGAGGAAAGATCCTTGGGTACATGGTCACTGAGCGTGGTATAGAAGCAGATCCCGCTAAAATCAAAGCCATCATTGACATGCCTCCACCTAAGACGCAAAAAGAAGTCAACGGATTCATGGGTCGCCTTCAATACATTAGTCGTTTCATTAATCAACTCACAACGATGTGCGAGCCCATCTTTAAACTCCGCAAGAAGAATGAATCCCTAGAATGGACCAAAGAGTGCCAAGAAGCCTTCGAAAAGGTCAAGGAATACTTAGTAAATCCACCAGTGTTGCTTCCACCACATAAAGAGAAACCGTTGACCTTGTACCTCATAGTCAATGACACTGCATTAGGGGTTATGCTAGCACAAGAGCAACCCGATTCGAGGAAAGAGAATGCCGTATACTTTGTCAGCTGTCGCTTCCAAGGGTCTGAATTGAATTACTCTGCATAAGAAAAGTCATGTGCTGTACTGGTATGGGTAGCTGAGAGACTAAAGCCGTACATGGAAGCGTTTCCTGTACAACTGATTGCCCGAATGGACCCAATGAAATATATCTTCGAGAAGTCGCATGTCTCCTCTAGGATAGCCAAATGGTACTTTATGCTCGCCGGGTAGGATATCACTTACATCACACAGAAATCCGTGAGAGGAAGAGTCTTCACGGACCATTTAGCCGAATTTCCATGCGATGAAGCAAAGGGGGAAGATCTACGATTCCCTGATGAGGATATTATGTCCATAGCAGAAAATAAGTGGTAATTATTTTTCGATGGTGCAGCCAATAAAAGAGGGGTATGGCATTGGCATGTTGCTAGTAGATCCCTCAGATTTCTACACTCCACTCGCAATCCACCTTGACTTTGAGGCCACTAACAATATAGCCGAGTATGAAGCTTGCATAGAGGGACTTGAAGCAGCCTTAGAAAGAAATGTGACCGAACTAGAAGTGTACGGAGATTCACAACTTATAATCTATCAGTCACTCAAGAAATGGAAGGTACAAGATCCTACACTCCAGAAATATAACGACCATCTCCAAGACTTGGTCAAACAGTTCAAAGAGGTCACTTTCTACTATCTTCCTAGAGATAAGAACCGCTTGGCAGACTCGCTAGCCATGCTAGCATCACTTGTGGAGATTCCTGAATGGACTGAAGTCAAAACCTTCAAAGTCGCGAGGCGAACGACTCCTGCTTATTATTCAATCATAGACCTGCACGACTACAAAGAAGAGTGTAACTCGGTGAATAGCTTGGATGATAAGCCTTGGTATCATGATGTATGGCGTTTCCTCCTACACGAAACATTTCCATCAGACGCATCACCTAAAGAGAAGATAGCCCTCAAACGGTTTACCGCCCAATTCATTATTATAGGTGAACGTCTCTACAAGAAACACCACGAGCAGTGTCTACTATGTGACGATGAGCACGAAGCCATAGAAATCATGGACCAAGTCCATCAAGGAGTCTGTGGAACCCGCATGAATGGCAATATGCTACAAGTGCCAGATACATGCCAACATGGTTAAGAAATGACACAAGTGCCAGATACATGCCAACTTACAACACGCACCACCGTCCGTGTTACACCCCATGACATCCCCTTGGCCATTTTCCATATGGGGAATAGACGTCATTGGCAAAGTCTCACCGACAGGTCATAACGGACACTCATTCGTATTAGTTGCCGTTGATTACTTTACTAAATGGATCGAGGCTCAATCCTACAAAGTTTTGAATGCCAGAAAGGTGGCTGAGTTCATTAAGACCAACATCATATGCCGATATGGGGTACCTCATGAGATGATATCTGACAATGGCACGCACTTTGAGAAAGAATGTGACCAACTACTTGCAGAGTATAAAATAGAGAGACATCAGTCATCACCGTATCGACCACAAACGAATGGAGCAGTCGAAGCTGCTAACAAGACCATTGAGACCATCATTAGGAAAATGGCTAAGACTGGCAAAGACTGGCCCGACAAGCTACCCTTTGCACTCTGGGGCTACCGTACTTCAATCCGTACCGCCACCGGTGAAACTCCATACGCTCTAGCCTATGGGATGGAAGCAGTATTACCAATCGAATTAGAAGTACCATCATTAAGGGTTCTCCTAGAAAACCAAGTGAATGAATTCGCATGGTTAGACAGCCGTTATGAACAACTAGCCCTGCTAGATGAACGACGACTTTGAGCCGCCGATCATATCCAAGCTTATCAATGAAGAATGTCCCGAGCATTTAATAAGAAATTCAAGTCCAGAAACATCAAAGAAAGGGACTTTGTCCTACGTGAGCATCGTCTTGGATCATTCAACCCTATGGGAAAGTGGGGACCAAGATGGATAGGCCCCTACATGGTCAAGACGGTATTCTCTGGAGGAGCGGTACAACTCGCAGACCTAGATGGAGATCAACTGCCGAAGCCCGTCAACATGGACAAGCTGAAGAAGTACTACTCATGAGTCCGTCCCCTATTTCAAAAAAAAAAAAAAAGAGGAAAGCTCGCTAGGTTGAAAACCCGCAAGGGCGGCCTAGGCAAAAATTAGAGCAAAGAGCACGAGAAAAGAAGCCCGCTAGATTGAAAACCTGAAAGAGCGGTCTAGGCAAAAATCAGGGTGTGCATTAAAAAAAAAAAAAAAAAAAACAAAATAGGGGACAGTCTCGTATGAGACACCTATGTCTCGTGCGAGACATGTCAGTCAGCAGACATATTTTTCTCTTTCTTAAACAAGAACTACGATGACCTGAGCTCCTTATTTAATTGATGTAAAAGGAGAACGTAGGTAGCCTTTTGGTCCGGTCTATTCAATAAATAAAATCAAAATCTTATCTTCTTATTAATTGAATGCATTTCAAGAAAGCAATAAGAAAATTTCTAACATGAATACCAACTTGCAAAAGAAAATAAATAAAATACTAAAAATCTAAAAATTGGTCTATCTATGGCAATCTCTCGATACTCCTAAGGATCTATTTCTTCCTTAACTTAGTAGGGGCTTGACCACGATCCGTCTTGTCATCCCTCTTCCTCTTGAACCAAGGTTTCTGGAAATCGGGAGGAACATCAAGACGACTGAACACCGAGGGAGTCAGTCTCGTAAACACATGAGGCCTATCCAGAGCTTGGAATTTGCCGGGAAGTCCGTTTTCTCTCTTCTTGTAAAAGTCACTATCCAGAAAATCTTGAGTGGCATCTACTCTGACATTAGAAGGATCCTCCTTAGCTTCCTTCTTCCTCAAATTCAAGATAGGCTCAAACTGGTCCCCCAACAGAAAGCGACGGATCTCATCAATACCCTCGACATTGGGATGGAGTTCCGAGAGAAACCAATCCAAGTACATGTCCGACAAATAGATGCTCCCTCCATCATGACGAAGATTAGTCCAACGATCCATAGTGGTGCCTTGCCCCCAAGCGCGAGCCAAGCTCGTAGAGAACTCCGAGTCCATGAAAGAAATGTCTCGAGGCCGTCCCCCTGGCAAGAAAGTGTCCTGCTGTTGACCGAATTGCTGCATTACCCTCCGAACAAAATAGAAAGAGGAATCCCTCAAACCCGGAAGGACGACCACGTCGTATCCAAGGGTATTAGCTACGAACCTCCTCACCTTCCAAAATGATGGGCACCAAGCGATATCATTAGTCTCCGCTTTAGCAAAAAGATGAGCCCACTCCTCAATGCTGAGACCCTTCACTAACAGTCTCCGCCTATGGAAAGTATAAGGTGAATACTCAACCGGAGAGTCCAACAATTTGAAATGTTCTCTGAGCCAAATAGTCAACAATAATGGACTTCCCCGAGTCATAGAGCCGGTTCGGTGTAACTCATCAAGACCATGAAGGGTCTCCCCCAAGATAAGAGGGATTATGTTAAAGGCCCGTCCTCTAGCTTGCAGAATGATATCCACAAGCTCCGTGTCTGCCATGCCACACTTGCTCATGAAAAGCACGCTTCGAAATAAGCACAATGCCAAGAGGCAGCACTGGGAATCCACACCATGACCGTGAGTCACCCGACCTTTAAATCTCCTAGGCAAAGCATGGAGATCGACATAGCGGTTATGAATGTAACTATGGGCCTCGGGAAGGCTGATACTCTAGTCCCTAAGAGACTCCGCCGGTACCTTGTCACAATTAGGAACCGCAATCACCCCGGTCAACGGCATATCCAAGATAGCCGCCATCTCCTCCACGGTAGGGACCATCTCATTAAGTGAAAAGTTGAAGAGATGAGCCGATGGATCCCAGAAGCGTGCAACTCCCTTTAAGAGGTCCCATTCCGGCTTTAGGTTCTTCAATGTGAAAAGAATCTTAAAACCGAACATCTCCACGAATCTCTCTTGACGAGGTTTATTGAATGAACGAAAGAACGTTGCTAAATCATTCTTGTAGCGTTCCACTAACTCTAAGTCCAAGGAGAAATCATCAACAATTATTGATGAAGGGACGAACTTACTTAGGGCCATTGGGAGCAAAAGGTTGAGAATTTTACTCCAAAAGAAAGGTTTCCAGAACTGATTTAAGGCTGCATGATATTCTAGGACGGACTAGAGGTGTTTATATACAAGTTTGGACACCAAATCCTCGAGGAAAAAGGAGAAACAGCCGCAGAATGAAAGGATGGCTCGTACGAGACATCGATGTCTCGTACGAGGCATCTCCCAAGTCAGAACAACAGAAACTCTGCTCAGATTCCAGGTTGCTCGACAAGTCAAAACATGTCTCAATCACCTCAGAAATCCATCTAAAACAGTTCATTCAACACATACAAATAGCCCAACACGAATCCATCTCATGAAATTACCCCTCGGTTGACCAACCGGATGTGAGTCAATACATTTAAATAGTCAGAAATAAAACTAAAATTAACTAATGTATTGTGTGCTAGAGTTAGGAAATAACTGTTGCATAGGTACAAACCAAAGAAAGGAAAAATTGTCTTCGCCTACGCCGAGGCAACAAATACATCATCAACAAAAGGAGAGAATGGGGGAATCCTATCTAGGACGTGTCGCCACTGCCACACTATCATCCGTCAGTCCGAGGCCTCTTCCCGCAAGAAGCTAGCTCCACCGACTGCTGAGCCAACCATCCGAGCAGCCCCGCTGTCTCTCTCTTCATCCTCTTGGCATAGGCCATGAACTGGGTGAGCCGTCCCGCGACCTCTCTATACTCAGCAATGGGCACCTGTTGAGAAGAAACAAATAAAGATATCAAAATCTTCAGATAAATGATAAACATAGAGATGAAATGGTAGAATGATATGAAATGACGGAAGAAGGGTCATAAATCATACCATGGTCGCGTCGGCAGGAGGTACGAGTTCCTCAGGCATGTCATACTGTGTGGGAAGATCCTCGCTATTCTCCACTCCCTCAGCCACGATGTAGGTAAAAGAAGCTGGTCCAAGCTGTGGACGGAAAGGGACATGGACAACTCCCTGGGCCTGAGCCTGATCACCCTTTATGATCAGCCGGGGCATGAGACGAGCAAGGAAGTCCTGATAATTAGCCTCCAAGGACATGTGGTCAAAATCATCCTGACCGATAATGAGCTCCTCCCTCTCCTCCTCCGCGATGGCATAAGAATTAAGAATATGATCCGGCGGGTCCAAAGGGACGATGACGTCGAGTCTGCCACCACCCTGCTAGAGAAAGACTCTCTCACCTAAATAGAAACATCCCCCGCCAAGGCCAATCATCAGTAGCCTCATGCCGAAAAACCCATAAACACGGTCAATGCCCAGACCCCGCCATGGGAAGAAGGCAACAGCGGACTCAGGGACGGCCCCCCACCTGTCAAAATACAGCCTCATGCGCTCCACCCTCATGTCAGCCCCCTCGGCCTACTCGTCACGGGTATCCCTGTTATCCTGGCGCCATCTCAGAGTATCTGGGAACATGACAGTGTTGTCTCGAAGGTTGAAAGTAAAGAGACCAAATATGGCGTAACCCCAGGCCTGCAAAATGGGAGAAACATAAAAGATGTCAATACACAGTAGCTAAGATGAAAATGCTATCAAAATAAACTAGGGCTGAAACAAAGGAGGAATACAGAAGAAGATGAGTATTGTACCTTTCAGGCATGACTGTAGCCGCCTAAGCCAGCGTTCGTCCGATCACGCGAACTCTCATCCATCGCCACATAGAAGTGGGCCAAGCCAGCAGAACCCCAACTAGCATCGGTAACATGCTGCATATCTCTCAACACACTCAGAAGAGTGAACAAAGCAATCGACGCATGGTTAGCAAAAAACGTCTCAGAAAAGGCCCACCACAGAAAGCCACGGACAGCTGCAATACGGGTACCGGTCAAATGCATCTGACCAGCATTAATAGTCACGTAGGCATCGACCTTATCCCTCAAGGCCTTCAAAGGAACACCCTTGCCTAGGGTACGCAGAGAGAGTCCCAGAAAATGCATCATATCATCCCTGCTAGGAGTAAAGTCCGCATCCACCTCAAGTGGCTCACCGACGATGGCAAGTCCGGTAATGGCATGAAAGTTAGTAGGGGTCATGGTAATCCTCATTCAAGCATTTTACCTAAAAAATTACAGAATAGCCTAAAGCAACAGTCAAAATCATGTACTACCATACTACAATGATTTTCAAAATCAACAAGGGTAAAATACTATCGAAAGATTAGCCATGCATGATAAACCCTAAACAGCGATAATTCTAAGCGAAAATTGGCGAAAGTCAAATTGCTAGAACACTAAATTGAGACATGCAGCAACGAAATTGACATGGAAACTCAATCAGAGGAAGAGATCTTTACCCGCATAGTCCGAACGGCGTGAGAAACGTGGTCCTCCGGGAACGGGCACAACTCATCCGTTGCCCACACTTTACCCTTCATATGCATACCGAAGAGGTGTTCCTTATGCAAACGATTAGCGCCGGCCATTGGAGACGGTGTGGAATCGCTAAAACTTGGAAAAGGGGAGATTTTTAAGAGAGGAAATCGCCTAGGGTTGAAAGCTCCCAAAAACAAAATGAGAAAAGTGATTTGAAAATCACTTTCAGTGCCTAATATGCCTCTGTTCTGTGCAAAAACAGGCAAGTCTTGTACGAGACATCCCTCCCTCGTACGAGGCATTCCCAGAAAATTTCCAGAAAACCACGTTTTCTCAGGAAATCCCAGGAAAGCCCAGCTTTTTAACAGAAAGTTCAGAGAAAGCCCCACTTTAGACCAAGAGGTCAAATCTGAACCCGGTTCAAGATGGAACATTGAGTCGTCAATAAATGGATATTTTCAGAATTGGCACAAGCAAAGTTGTTTCTCAGTACGAATTTATCCTCACCACGCATCCAAGATCATAGGTCAACAATGAAATCTGCATCAGCAAACTTTATATCCCACGACTGTCATCAAGGCGTATGTTAATGGCACAAGATTTACAACCGGGTATCCCACGATTGTCATCAAGGTGTAAGCTAATGGCATAAGATCCACATTTTCAACGGAAAGGCAGTCTTGTTGAAAGGAGAAGCGAGGTCCAAGTAATTGGCGTCTCCAAAACTGGGTATCCCACGACTGTTGTCAAGACGTAAGTTAACAACACAGGATCCCACCATTTAGAATCCCATCATTGTCATTAAGACGTAAGTTAATGGCATAGGATTCACTGTTTTGGCGGAAAGGCAGTCGCGTCAGAAGGAGAAGCGAGGTCCGAGTAATTAGCGTCTCCAAACCCAGAGTCCCATAGTTGTCATCAAGACGTAAGTTAATGGCGTAGGATTCACATTTTCCAACGTAAGGAGCAAACTCATTGGAAGGAGAAGCAAGGTCCGGGTAACTGGCGTCTCCAAAATCAAAGACGGTTCGTCATCAACAACAGGGTATGTTCAGAATTGGGTCAAAGAGATTGATTCCTCAGTATGGATTGCAACTAGAGATGGTTCATCATCAACAAAAAGGAGTATATTCAGAATTGGGTCAAAGAGATTGATTCCTCAGTATGGGTACTCTCCGAACTCTAAGCTTTACTTATCGCAAGTATTGTTTTCGAAAATGATTTTCAAAATACCTTAAACCTCAGTTTTTGCATATTTTCAGAGTCGAACTACGTTTGGTCTGATTTCCTTCCGAGGAATACGTCGGCAGCTTTTTAGTACGACCATACCCCTAGTTCAAAATGGTGTCTTTTCTATCGACGACGGTACTTTATCCATAAGTATCGTCGCCGAGGGGCTCTATAGACACCCTATTTTGGACGTTCATTTATAATCACACTACTTCCGTGTCTCGCCTTTGATTTGGGTCGAAACTCGTTAAGTTGGACATGTTTTCATTAAGTTTCTGACTGACTCCGTTAGTTAAGGGCCAAACTGAACATTAAAACTATCGCAGAGGGCAAATAAGTGATTCCAGCACTTAGATGCCTCGTACGAGACATTGATGTCTTGTACGAGGTATCCCCCTCGACAGTCGGGTTTTTGGTAAGTTTCCTTGTTGATCTTAACCCCTCTTCTTGGTAAACACTTATGCAATCCGGGGAAAATCCCTTGGCCGATCCTAGAGTCCTAAAATAACCTCTTGAGAATTAAGTCTTTGATTCCCAACCATAAACAACTCTCCAACTTGAACCCTAGGTCACCAAAAACCTATTAATAAAGGGTTTCTTTCACTCTAAAAGAGGAGGAGGAGAATTTCTAGACAGCCCCAAGGCCGTTAAACCACCAAAAAGCTCTCATAATCAGTCTCTCTACCCTACCCATGAAATTTGGAGGATCAAAGGCCTTTAGTCAAGGCCATCCATAGGACTCTTGAAGAAATCGCGTAGGTAAAATCTTTGCTTTCTATCTTCTCATCTCCTTCTTTGCTTTGAAGTAGTGTGATTCAATCAAAGGATCAGCCTAGAGCCTCTTCAATCCATGGAGATGGTCTCAAAGCATATAATCCGACATCCCAAATAAATAAGTAATTATTTGTTTGTTTGTTTTTCTCTTTTGGTACACGAATGCATGATTTTGAAACGATGATGATGATTTCTTAGCAAGACCAATACTAGATTGGGTGAATTGGGTGCTCTTTGACCTTCCCAATTCATAACTTAACCCCCGAATCGAGACATCTTGGTCTGTGTTCCGACAATAACATGGTGGCGACTCTCGATCAACAAGAAGGTAAATCGAAGGACGAAAACATGCCTCGAATGCAAAACCTCGCGCGCAAACAGATTCACATACAGATTTGACAAATGGACTCACAAATGGGTTTAGCAAATGGATTCACAAACAGATTCAGCCAACGGGTTCACAAACGGACTCATCCATCGGATTCACAAACGGATTAGACAAATGGACTCACAAGCGGGTTCAGCACCGGGTTCACAAACGGACTCAGCCATCGGATTCACAAACGGATTCGACTAATGGACTCACAAACGGGTTGTATAAATGGATTCAAAAATGGATTCATCAAGGGGATTCACTAACAGATTCGTCAACAGGGTTCACAAACGGACTCATTCAGCGGATTCACTAACGGATTCGTCAACAGGGTTCACAAATAGACTCATTCAATGGATTCACAAATGGATTCATCAAACGGATTCACTAACGGGTTCGTCAACAGGGTTCACAAACGGACTCATTCAGCGGATTCACAAACGGATTCGTCAACAGGGTTCACAAACGGACTCATTCAATGGATTCACAAATGGATTCATCAAGCGGATTCACTAACGGATTCGTCAACAGGTTCACAAACGGACTCATTCAGTGGATTCACTAACAGATTCATCAACCAGGTTCATAAACAGACTCATTCAATGGATTCACAAACGGATTCATCAAGCGGATTCACTAACAGATTCGTCAACAGGGTTCACAAACGGACTCATTCAATGGATTCATAAAATGGATTCAAAAGAGAATCATCAAGCGATTCACTGACGGATTCGTCAATAGGGTTCATAAACGGATTCATCCAATGGATTCATAAACGGATTCATCAAGCGGATTCACTAACGGATTCATCAACTGGGTTCACAAACCGACTCATCCAATGGATTCACAAACGGATTCATCAAGCGGATTCACAAACGGATTTGGCACACCTCCTCTATCAACAAAAGCTGCTCACACAGGGAGCGCACCCCTATCTCTTGCAATTTTAAATTCCTGCTTTCATCGAGTCTTTGCTTTTTTTCTTGGTGATGTCCTAGGCGAATGTCTTTCTTTCGTCGGTGCATTTTGCTTCGCAATCCATGCCGCCAAGGGGCTCTATAGACACCCTGCCTTGGACCGCTCACGCCGATTGCACATTAGATTTTTTGTTTCTCCCTATTTTATGTGTTTTTCGTTAGTTTCTGTTACTTTCATTAAGTTCCTGACTGACTCTGTTAAGTCCAGGGACTAAACTGAATAACAGTGCTGACTTTCCAGTCCATTCTGTCAAAAAGCCCATTCCAAAGTCGCGTGCCTCCGTCCGTAGGGGTCATAAGCGCGCGCATCCCGCCTCCAAGGTAGGAACCACGCGCACCTGGGCGTCAGTTACAGATTTTCTCCAAGAATCCCTCCCTTGCTCATTTTACATGATTTTTCCCGGGAAAGATTTCTTTGTGACTCTGTTTTGGCACCAAAAAACATCTCTTTTACAACTATATAAACCTCTCTTCTCCACCATTTCAAGGGACCTTCTTTCCAACATAAGAAAATTCTACACAAATACTTTCAAGGCTTTTCCAAGGTAATCCACCTAAGAAGCATTTGAAGTCGTTCTAAGTTTAGGTAAACATTACTCTTTTTTCTCTTTTGTACTTCATCTCTTCTCTTCTTCTTTTATTTTCATCAAACGTGCAATCACCCAAATCATTTTAGGACATGACACCAAAGGTCACTTCATTTCATTGAATTGGTTAAGGAGTTATCTCCCTACATTCCAAACACGCCTTTTAAACCCCTTTTATTATAATCAAGAATAGGAAGAACATTTTACTTATGTAGACTTTGAACAAGCAAGACCAACATTAGTTGGGCGAGATGGGTGTTTAAGTACTTCCCATCTCGTAACCTAACCCCCGAACCTCATAACAAGAATCTCTGTTTTTGTACCAAAACTTAGGCTAAATTATTAGGTTTTTCTTATGTTCTGTTAAAAACATAGGTGGCGACTCTAAAACACGAATAGACATCCTAGGATCCTCCCGCACGCTCTAGCCAAGCGAGTGGGGCTCCGCCCGGGGTATCTACAGAAACAGGATTAAAAGATAAAGGCAAGACAAGTGTTGTCAAGCCTAAAGGAAATAATTGTGGCTAAAATTATAACTCTAAATAATGCAATTTGGTAACATGGCAATTAGATTTACCATTTAAAATTGAAATTAAAATTCTGGATGATCAATAAAAGAGAATGGCAGAGAGTCTACCACATCGGATATTTATGTTATAAAATTAATCTTTCTACTTCTAATTATTGGGTATTGGATACCGGATATGGATCCCACATTTGTATAAATGTGCAACAATTAGTAAATAGAAAGACTACTTATGAAAGTAAAGCTAATCAACAAATGGTAATGATGCAAGAGTTGCGACATTGTTCGTAGAGCACTTATGAAGTGACTTTATTCATTAAGTAGAAAATATTAATTTCTTTTTAAGATAATGAAGGATATTTATTTCTTATTGAGAATAAGAAAGTGCTTTATTTATTATGATTTGCTTTATCATACTGTTAAATCATATAACTAAATCTTAAATCTTATATCCTAAATCTTGAAGAACAAAATAATAAATAAGGCTACAACACAAATAATTAAATTATTAAGGCATTATTGTTTTGATCAAATAAATGAGAGACGCGTATCTAAAATTCCACGTGACGGAGTTTTAAAGTCATATGATTTTGAATCATGTGATATATGCAAATCTTATTTACTTGAACCAAGACATCCTTTACTAGGAGTAGTAAAAGGGCTAATAACTTATTAGACCTAATACATGATTATGTATATGGTGCATTAAGTGGCAATTCTAAATAAGGATTTTGGTACTTCTTGGTAAAACTATTCAAAGATTCCGATTTGATCGAGATGACGAATAATTGAACCAAGAATATGACAATCATCTTTAAGGTTGTGAAATTGTTTCACAATTAACTCCACTAAGAACACCATTTTGGAATGATGTGTCTACGTGGAGGTATAGAACCTTATTGGATATGGTTCATTAGATGATAAAGTCAAATTGATCTTCCACTATTTATTTTGGGGTTATATATTGGAAACCGCTATAATTACACTAATTTGAGTTCCATCAAAATAAGTTCAAAGGTTCCATATGTGATATGGAAAGAAAGAAAACTTGGTTTGTCTTTCATGAAGATTTAAGAAAGTGAGACCTTTTGGAAAGGACTTGTCTAGGACAAGCTCATACTTAAATCTAATAAATGTATTTTCATAGGATGTCCTAAGGAAACTTAATGATATTATTTTACTGGCGAGTTCTACTCTACTGCAAAGGAAATCAAGGGCAGAGATGAACATAACAAGCCACATAACTGGATTGAGGCTGAAGTATATAGACAGACATTTGAGCTGGATTACAAGGACATAGCTACTGCATTGGGGCTCGACATTGACTTTGAGGCTCCTATTTCCTTGACCACGGATGAGTGTGACGACCTTGCTTTGCAGTTGATAAACTCTACAGACGTCTGCAAACCTTACAGGAAGGCATTTCCTAAAGTTATGTACTATATTGGCCATTTGGTCGGGCACGGTCTGCTTTGTAAAAGTGGTAATCATGGAAACTTCAATACCTCTCAATGGCGTCTCTCAACCGCCATTTATCTATGAAGGAAAATGAATTGGCCAAAGGTCCTGTATAATTTGTTGGTGGAACAAATCAAGGACTACAATAAACCAGGTCAAGGACAAGGCCCCCACCAAGTACAAGAAAAACACGAGACTTCTTTCCATGCTCTTCAAATATACTCCAGAACTTCGCAAAGAAATTGCAAAGGACAAGCATGCCAAAGTTACTGTCTCTCTCTCCAAGGTCTTTGATATCAAGACTATGCGTTCAACCTACCGTAACCGCTTTTGAGACACTCAATACCATAAATACTTGGCCCATGATCCAAAAGAAGAGTATGTTCTTTATAACTACACCAAGGGAGCTAAGGAAGCCTTAGGACTTGCAGATGACCCTCATGATGAGGTGACCGCAGTTCAAGAAGATGAAACCACTGAGGAAGCTGATAAAGTAGGAGAGGCTCGTCAAGTTAAAGGGAAAAGGAAAGCAAGTGTCTCGACCGCTCCACCACCTTCATTGAAATCAAAGCCCTTAACTGGAATCAAGTTCAAAGAACCAGCTGTTCAGAGTTCCAAGACCAAGTTTGTACCCTCCAAACCATATTCCAAACCTATCCCGACCGCCCCTTTAAAATCCAAGTCAACGGCACCCTTATTTAAATCTACCGTATCCAAATCAACCGCTTCATCCCCTACCTCTCTATCCAAATCCTTGAAACCCAAGACTTCCTCACTCCCCAGTTCATCTCAGGGGGAGAAGACCAAGAAAATAGACTTATCCCTTAATCCGCCCAAAATTTCCAAAAAGTCAAAAGTTACTCAACCTCCTCCATCGACCGTATCTCCAATCTTTACCCTATCCGATTCACCAGGACCAAGTGAATGTGATGATGTTGATGAAATTCCTCTTCAAAATCCCCAGCGCCAGAGAAAGCAACTCTCTCTTAAACCAACCCTTAGTTTAATTGATGAACCAACTGATGATGAAGTATAAATTGTGTCTGATGATGGGTCAGAATAATCTGAGAATGTTAATGCTGCAAGTGGAAAAGTTCTTAAGGGTATCAATATGGATAGCCCAGTATTTAGTGATAAGCATGATGAAGAGGACAATGCTGACGAAGTTGAGAAGCCGACCGCTAAAACTGTGAAGGCAACTAATGATAATTTCGAAGGGATTGGGCGTGAGGGTCACGGTCAAGGAACTAAAGACGACCAGTGACCGCATGCATGATGACAATACTGGTGATATGACCAAGTCTCCTACTCACTCACCCCTTAGGCAAACTTCTCCTTCTCCTACAAAGCCAACCGTGGTGTTGGGTTTTATTTAATCATGCGCAGCGGAAGATATCATGTGAAAAACCTAAAAGCCTAGATCCGTTATTTTCAATAATTCATAATATGAAGATGAAAGAAACTAACCCTTGTAGATCAAAATATTAAGCCTTGGATTTAGATGCTAAGATGAGCACCCTCTACCGGTGATCCACACTTCGAACGGATTCAAGAACGATTCTTGAACTTGACTGCTAGGTCCTTCAGATTGAAAAACTTTGGTGAAGAACGATTCTTCAATTGCTCCCTATGATTATTATGGTTTTATAATTGGGAATAATCAAACCTAATAACCCTAGTATATTATGTGTATTCTCTCTCTCCATGAAAGAGTTTGTGATTTCTAAAATCAATGTTATGGGAACTATTCCCGGTCGTCCACATTATATACAAGAGATCTCCAAGATCCTTTAGGTTTAGGACTTCTTGTCCAACAAGAAAAGGCCTAAAATAAACTACAGTACGGGAGGGGCGCCGTACATCGCCTAAGCAGCCGTGCGGCTCCTAGGGAGCCGTACGGTCCCCTTCAATAGTTTCCTCATTTTTCGCTCCTTTTAATTATCCATTCAGTGTGTGTGACCCAATAGGATTATACTAAGTTGGCAACAAGTCTGAACCATTCAGACCTCGTAAGTCATAAGCGCACTCTAGCAAGCCATTATGACTACCCAATTAGTATAACTTTGAAATCCAAAGTTTCCTAAAATAGAACATAACACAATCTCTTTGTTACACGATGTCTGTTGAATGTAACCCATGTTTAATGGTAAACTTACCTTGTTCAATGCTTTCTCAATCCCGAATGTATTTATAACACAAATGACATTGATCCAATCAATTCATTTGAGCATGGCCATATATTTCATCAATACCATTCATCGAGTGGCCAAAGCTTGACATCTCTCTTGACAAGGAACAAATCTCATCTTGGCTTATTACCTTTCCCTACATGATTCTGATTATGCCAATCATATTCTTTATAGCTAACCGGTTAAGGGTAACGTTTGAATATGTCAAACATAATGTTCATCATGTGGAAGATAGTAATAACCTCAGGTCTAGAGATTCAAGTGATATAACTATATGAGACTTAATTATTACATTTTGACCATGACATAAATCTCATAGGGGTCAATGCAGTATTTGTTCTCCAACAAATACCCATAAGTCTAATTGTATCATATACACATAATCATCATATGATTATCTATTAAAATTATACTAGTAATTAATCATAATTACTAGGGACGAAGATTATTATAATAAACATACAAAAGATATAATAATCAAACATTCAATATCTTTATTAAAGCGTAAAGCAAATGATAACATTAATCGTTCAAATAACATGCTTAGGGCATACACACCAATAATCTCCCACTTGTACTAGGCCTAATTAAAGTATCGAATAACGTGCCTAGGGCATACACTCCTTGAGGTATATCTGGTTGAGTTGATTGGATTTGTAAGACTTCTATTGGTACACCATTTGTGCCATCCCAATCATAAGTAGTTTGAGGGATGGGTTCTTCCACATTGATGGGTGTTTCAACTTCATCTCCATTTGTGTTAGCAGCAGATGTGGTAGCTTCTGGTGCTTCATATGATAACATTAATTTTATCTTCAGTTGGTACTCTGCATATATTCACGTTTCCCCTATCAATGATTTCTCGAATGATATGAAAATGCCTATGTATGTGTTTGGATTTCTTATGCGACCTGGGTTCCTTTGCTTGAGCAATAGCACCATTATTATCACAATAAAGGTATATTGGATTACCAATGTTAGTAACCACCTCTAGTTCACCAATAAACTTCTTAATCTAAACAGCCTCTTTAGCAGCATCGGATGCAGCTATATACGCAGCTTCAGTTGCAGAATCAGCTACGGTACTTTACTTAGAACTCTTCCAGATTGCGAACTTCACATCCTTGTCGGTTTGGAAGCTTCCATCTGTGTAACCATTTACAGCGAGATCATCTTCCATACCTCCATATACCAAGAACGAGTCTTTAGTCCATCGCAAGTACTTAAGAATCGTCTTGACAGCAATCCAGTGACTTTCACTAGGATCCGATTGGTATCTACTCGTCATGTTCAAAGTATAAGAGACATCAGGTCTAGTACATATCATGGCATACATGATGGATCCAATTACAGAAGCATATAGGATTCCATTCATTCTCTCACGCTCATCAGTTGTCTTACAACAATGATTCTTGCTAAGAGTTATGCCATGTGCAACTGGCAAATTTCCTCTTTTAGAGTTTTTCATGCGGAATCTCTTAAGAAGTTTGTCAATATATGTACTTTGACTCAGACTAATCAACTTCTTAGATCTATCACAATAGATCTTTATACCAAGTGTTATTCAAATATATGTTTAGGACATAGAATTGCTTAATCTCAATCATAGTTATCACTTAGGATCCCCCAATTTTATTAGATCCTTTGTAAGGTACCCTTAGAATTCTTTGTGACCTGCACAGGTGTATTACAACTCTTCAATCATGGCAAACCAGCATAAGGAAGCAAAATCAGCAGACCAGAATTCAACATGCCGATCAACTTACTACTCAAGTTGCCGATGACACAAACAATCAGCAAGGACAATCTGAACCTTACTGACAGTCAGGTTTTGTTGTTCTATCTCAATATCAACTTACTGATTGTCTCTATCCTTTCTGTGTTATCTTATCAGAAAGTTGTTAAACTGCTCTGTCATGATTACTGTGCTGTCTGACACATAGCTAGTTTTAGCTATACTTTGTCCCTACTTGCTTTTTGCAGGTAACCGGTTGAGACAAAGAGGTCTTTACCCATCAGACTTTTCCAAGCATGCGTGTACTCCATATCTTTGCCATTAATGCTGAAGATACCGCATTTAATGCTCCTCAACTACCCAGCTGGATATTCAAATTGCAAGCTTTCTTCTACAAGACTCAAGACATTCGCTCCTCTTATAAATAGAGGACTTAGAGCATTGAAGATGGTTGGTGGAAATAGAGCATTGAAGAGAGTTAAATGTTTTGAGTATTCATTGAAGCTCAAACATTTTGTCCAGATAATCATTAGATCATGTAATAGGACATACACTTGTGCACAAACTCAACAACACTGTTAGTATTCCCGAACTAGATCATTTAAGGAATACGTTGTTTGAGTTCTTTACACACCAACCTGAGTGAGATAAGTTCTCTTGGACTTGCCGCTCAAAAACACTTGGTCAGATTTGTATTACGATCCATTAGTGATCTCTAGAATTTAGTCTTTGTTTCTGGCAAAGTCGTGCTTGTAATAGACTAGAGATATCTAATAGTACTCTTAACCCAATCTCTCCAAATAATTGTGTCCTTTGTTGCTTACTTTATCCTTGCCGGTTGGAACTCTATCACCAGCAGATCGTATATGGTTCTACAGATTCATTGTAATTTCCATTGACCAATCTCTTGAAAATGCATTGAACTTTTAGAAATCACTTTGTGTTAAACCAGCTCGATATTCAAGTATATCATGGAGTTCTTCATTTATCATCATGCACCTCCTTATCCAACCATTTGTGGTGATGCAAACTTCCTTGGGAGAGGGACCAGGTAAGTGAATTTTGCCACCAACATTGAGTTTACCAGGCAAGAAATGTAAGGGCTCAGGAACAGGTCCTTTCACCTTGAGCCTGGAGACCCGGGGAGCTTTCCCTTTCCTCCTATCAAAATCTGGTTTAATCCAGGGCAAAAATGTAAGCCGTTCACTAGTCGAGCCAGGGAGAAATGAATGGTTTGGACCAAAAGGATTAGGGATTTGTTGCAGTGTATTAGGAGGCAGCTCTATATAGTCCTCAGGATATATTTCATCTGAGCTTTCATTCCCATCGACAGCTGCAGCAACAGGAACCAGTTGTACTTCAGCAGCAACAACAGGAGCAATAAGGGCCTCAGGAGCAGGCAGCAAAGGAGAGGAAATAGGAGCAAATAAAGCATCCTAAAATTCCTCAAACTGCAAGTCAGAAGCAATCAGAGCATCAAGGTCAACATTATGATCTGGATTGGCAATCTCTGCATCGGCACCTCCTCCCAACTCAACAATCTCTCTAACACCAGTAGGTTCCACCAAGATCACATCAGTAGAAGAGATAGGGACCTTAATAATCTGAGTGTCCAAAGTTTTCTCAGATGCATCAACAACAGGAATGATGTGAGTGTCAGTAGTTGGCTCAGATGGATGAGTGTCGGTAGTTGGCTTATCAGCATACACATCAGTAACAACTTCTTCAACAGCACAAGCTCCTCCTGATATCAGCAAATCAACAACTTCATCAGCAGATTGAGTTTCTATAGTTTCCTCAATTGATGCAAGTTGGTCTTCTTCAAAAATCAGAGGTTGAGTGTCCATAGTTTCCTCAACTTGATTAACTAAGGATTCATCAGCAGCGCTGGTCTCATCAGCAGGTTGAGTATCTGAAGTTTTCTCAACAATCTGTTCAACAGACTTATCAGCAGAACCACGCTCAGAGCCATCACTGGCTAGTACTGAGTCAGCAAATGCTTCAGCAGATGACACAGAAGTAGGAGCAACAGCTGTAGGAGCTTGATCAGAAGAGGGCTTTTTGAAGATTACACTTATCGGCAGCTTGTCATACTCACCGATAGAATCAGAAGAGGTGATTGTTTCACCAGCAGCTTTGTGAACACATACAAAATCGGCAACATTAACAGAGCTACTGGGAGAAGGAATGGGAGTGACTGATGGTTGCTCTGCAAGAGTCCTTGAAAGAATTGCTGCAGATTCTTGTATCAACTCAACTGTGGCTTTCTTCACTTTCTGCAAGAATAGATCAGTAAGATGACCAGCAGGGATGGTTTCACTGTCATTGTAGATCAGTAAATCATCATTGTCTTCTGGTCTTCCCATTTGATAGGGATCAGTTTCCAAGAAATTTGATTGCTGATCAAATACATCAGCATAGGCAACCCAAACACTTTGGACCATCAAGTCTTGACGAATTCTATCTTGGAAGAGGTAGACTTGATTCTAGGGAAGCGGCAACAAATCAAAAAAATGCTCAAAGTTTAATCTGAGCTCAGTTTCTGATAACCTCTGAAATTTCTGAAGGGGAACAAACTTCTCTTTGTACAAGTCAGTGAGCTTGTTCAGACTTTTATAATCAACGTAGTCAGAAAGCTTTCCAGCAGGGACTGATTCATTCCTTTCTTCATGGAATTGAAGCAACCGGCGAATGAAGGGATGGAGATGATCAATGGGAAACACCCAATTCCTTGGAATGACCTTATTGGTGAATGACCAATGGTTGCAATAAAAAGAATGAAAGGTGGGGTTTCTGATTGGTCTGCATCTTCTTATAATGGCAGATTTCTTCAATACATTGGTAATAGGATCTTCAGCCGGATCAGCAATGTCTTCTATTTCAGTCTTAATCAGTGAACTGCCAGAGAAGAGATGGGGCAAATCTTATAATTTTGGCTCTGGGATCAACAGCTGGAATTGACACAGACTTAACCTGATCAGCAGGTTTTGGCTTGGGAACAGCAGAAGGTTCACCGGCAGAAGTGACCTTTGACTTCTTGACTTGGGCTTTATCGGCAGCCTTCTTGGATATTCTTTTCCAATCAGAGAGTTTGAAGGACTTAAGGTTGGTGAAGTCAAAATTTTGAGGAGCAGGAGAGGCTATAACAATGTTTGAATTGTTCCTCAAGATAATGCTTATCAGCATATAATGGCATCCCTTACCAGGGTGAGCCTTGTTCATCCTTCTATCCTCCTTATATTTAGCAGTAGCAATAGCAATGACCCTGAACAGGTAGGCACACCAGTTGAATTCTTCTTGCAATACAATGGTAGCCATTGCCTCAAACTGAATGTCAGTTACATGGATGTGAGAGCCAGATTGGCATACCAAGCATCTATCAACAATTTCTGCAAGGGCAAAGAATCTTCGTCTATAATGAGCTTTGAGATGATTATCTCCACTGAGTCTAGGACCAGCTCCTCTCATTAGAGTCCATGCCTTGTCCAAGGTCTTGTCATCAGTAATGGAGTCAACACCCTCATTCCTAAGTAAAGGGAAAACTTCATGAATAGAGGAAGGAGTAACAGAGATCGGCACGCCGGCGACTGTTGAGGCAATGGAGACGAAGACAGAGGAGTCATTGGGATCAGTGATAATGGAGGCATTTGAGAAGAACTCTTGAACATGACCCAAAAATATGAACTCAACACCAGTTGGAGTGATGAAGGAGTCCAGAAGAGAGCCAATCAATAGATTTCTCAAGAAATCACCGTCAAGAGTGTCATCGAAGAATGTGGAGTCAACATAGCCTCCATAGATATCCTTTTCGTTGCTCGACATTTTCTGCAAAATCACTCAAAAGATCTCACAACAAATACCCATAAGTCTAATTGTATCATATACACATAATCATCATATGATTATCTATTAAACTTATACTAGTAATTAATCATAATTACTAGGGACGAAGATTATTATAATAAACATACAAAAGATATAATAATCAAACATTCAATATCTTTATTAAAGCGTAAAGCAAATGATAACATTAATCGTTCAAATAACATGCTTAGGGCATACACACCAACAATCTCCCACTTGTACTAGGCCTAATTAAAGTATCGAATAACGTGCCTAGGGCATACACTCCTTGAGGTATATCTGGTTGAGTTGATTGGATTTTTAAGTCTTCTATTGGTACACCATTTGTGCCATCCCAATCATAAGTAGTTTGAGGGATGGGTTCTTCCACATTGATGGGTGTTTCAACTTCATCTCAATTTGTGTTAGCAGCAGATGTGGTAGCTTCTGGTGCTTCATATGATAACATTAATGTTATCTTCAGTTGGTACTCTGCATATATTCACGTCTCCCCTATCAACGATTTCTTGAATGATATGAAAATGCCTATGTATGTGTTTGGATTTCTTATGCGACCTGGGTTCCTTTGCTTGAGCAATAGCACCATTATTATCACAATAAAGGTATATTGGATTAGTAATGTTAGGAACCACCTCTAGTTCACCAATAAACTTCTTAATCCAAACAGCCTCTTTATCAGCATCGGATGCAACTATATACGCAGCTTCAGTTGCAGAATCAGCTACGGTACTTTACTTAGAACTCTTCCAGAAAACACCACCCCCATTAAGCATAAACACAAATACTGATTGCGATCTTGACATCCTTGTCGGTTTGGAAGCTTCCATCTGTGTAACCATTTACAATGAGATCATCTTCCATACCTCCATATACCAAGAACGACTCTTTAGTCCTTCGCAAGTACTTAAGAATCGTCTTGACAGCAATCCAGTGACTTTCACCAGGATCCGATTCGTATCTACTCGTCATGTTCAAAGCATAAGAGACATCAGGTCTAGTATATATCATGGCATACATGATGGATCCAATTACAGAAGAATATAGGATTCCATTCATTCTCTCACGCTCATCAGTTGTCTTACGACAATGATTCTTGCTAAGAGTTATGCCATGTGCAACTGGAAAATTTCCTCTTTTAGAGTTTTTCATGTGGAATCTCTTAAGAAGTTTGTCAATATATGTACTTTGACTCAGACCAATCAACTTCTTAGATCTATCACAATAGATCTTTATACCAAGTGTTATTCAAATATATGTTTAGGACATAGAATTGCTTAATCCCAATCATAGTTATCACTTCGGATCCCCCAATTTTATTAGATCCTTTGTAAGGTACCCTTAGAATTCTTTGTGACCTGCACAGGTGTATTACAACTCTTCAATAATGGCAAACCAGCATAAGGAAGCAAAATCAGTAGACCAGAATTCAACATGCCGATCAACTTACTACTCAAGTTGCCGATGACACAAACAATCAGCAAGGACAATCTGAACCTTACTGACAGTCAGGTTTTGTTGTTCTATCTCAATATCAACTTACTGATTGTCTCTGTCCTTTCTGTGCTATCTTATCAGAAAGTTGTTAAACTGCTCTGTCATGATTACTGCGCCGTCATTGGGATCAGTGATAATGGAGGCATTTGAGAAGAACTCTTGAACTTGACCCAAAAATATGAACTCAACACCAGTTGGAGTGATGAAGGAGTCCAGAAGAGAGCCAATCAATAGATTTCTCAAGAAATCACCGTCAAGAGTGTCATCGAAGAATGTGGAGTCAACATAGCCTCCATAGATATCCTTTACGTTGCTCGACATTTTCTGCAAAATCACTCAAAAGATCTCACAAGTTAGAATAAATTAGTTCAAAATAAATTTGAAATGCAAGTGTAAAATCATCAAGTAGTTACCAGTGATTAGAGTTAACTATGGTTGAAGGATAGTAAGAGAATATGAGAAGATGATGAACACAAGCAATAGAGATATCAAGTGAGAATGAAGAGCGAAAAGAACAAGAAGAGTTTAAATGATTCTTATATATGTTATGGAAGAGATATAGAGAATAGGAAGAGTTGCATGGGAGAAGGAGAAATAATGATGAGTTTAACTGAAGCAAATAACTCGGAGAACGTGCGCACATAATGCATTAAATGCACGAACCGGACTGTTTAAAAGGACGGTTAAACTTAGGAGAGAGAAAGGGTAAAAGCAGCAATAATAAAATTAAGGTTACCTTTCTGATTTATCACAAGGATTTGGGATAAATCTTTGACACGATTTGGGTAAGGCGGTGCACACACGTGTCATAGAGAAGGTGTGACCGATTGTACCTTTGATTTGACTAAGGTTACGTCATGTGTTAGAGAATCCTTATCCGTTTGGATGAGATCTACCGATGAATTTGAATTTTGAATTTTGGCAAATCGGCAAGACATGATTCGGCAAGTTGTTGATCAGCAAGATATTTATCGACATGATGTTTATCGGCAAGATAATTGACGCTCTGCTGATTTAATCGGCAGACTAACACAAGTAGCAAAGTCAGCACAATTTTAACCATAATAATCAATTATACCTAGTTCACCTCTGAGGAATTCAAATCTTTTCTGGTCTAAGGGTTTTGTCAGTATGTCTGCTCTTTGAAAATCGGTATGGACTTTGAGCAGCACTACATTTCCTTTTTCAACATGTTCCTTCAGAAAGTGATACTTGATGTCTATGTGCTTGGTTTTGGAATGCATGAACGGGTTGTTGGAAACTGAGATGGCAGATTGATTGTCACAATAGATGGGACAAACTTGAGATGGAAATTCATAGTCAACCAGCTGCTGCTTCATCCAAAGGATCTGTGAATAGCAACTGCCGGCAGCTATGTACTCAGCTTCAGTAGTAGAAGTGGAAATTGATGCTTTCTTTTTACATGACCAAGACACCAACCGATCACCAAGAAATTGGCATGTTCCACTTGTACTTTTTCTGGTCAGCCTACAAGCTGCAAAGTCTGCATCTGAATAACGTATTAGATTAAAAGATGAATCTCTAGCATAACATAGTCCAAGGTTAGCAGAACCACACAAATATTTAATGATACGTTTAACAGCTTATAAATGGGATTCCCTAGGGTCAGCTTGAAACCTGGCACAAACACAAACGACAAACATGATATCTGGCCTACTGGCAGTTAGATAGAGGAGTGAGCCAATCATACCTCGGTAGACAGTCATGTCTACTTTCTTACCGGACTCATCCTTATCTAAATGAATGTTAGTGCCCATTGGTTTGCTTTGAGAATGAGCATTGTCGAAGCCAAACTTCTTGATTAATTTTTTTGCATACTTGGCTTGACTGATGAATATTCCTTCATTGGTTTCTTTGACTTGAAGTCCAAGGAAATATGTTAGTTCACCCATCATGATCATCTCGAACTTGCTCTGCATTAGCTTCTCAAATCTCATGCAAAGTGATTCATTAGTAGAACCGAAAATAATATCATCGACATATATTTGAACAAACAATGAATGACCCTTATGCTTGGCAACAAATAGAGTAGTATCTATTTTACCTAGAGTGAAACCTAAGCCATCACTAAGTAAGAACTTAGAAAGGGTTTCATACCATGCCCTTAGAGCTTGCTTTAGGCCGTAGAGAGCTTTCTTCAATCGGTAGACATGATTAGGCTTCTTAGAGTCCTCGAAACTAGGTGGTTGTTCAATATAAACAAGTTTTTGGAGTTCTCCATTTAAGAATGCACTTTTCACGTCCATTTGATATAGTTTGAATTCTTTGAAGGCAGCATAGGCTAAGAAAAGTCTTATAGCTTCCAATCTTGCAACCGGAGCAAATGTCTCATCGTAGTCAATTCCTTCTTCTTGTTAGTAGCCTTTAGCAACTAACCTTGCTTTGTTTCTAGTGATATTCCCAGCTTCATCCAATTTGTTCCTGTAGACCCATTTTGTACCAATAACTTGCTGAGAAGTTGGTCTTGGCACAAGTTCCCATACTTTGCATCTTTCAAACTGATTCAGTTCCTCTTGCATGGCTTCAACCCAACCAGGATCGGCAAGAGCTTCTTCAGTCTTCTTTGGTTCTATGTTAGAGACCATAGCAGATGAGATGATGCTTTCATCAAATGCTTTGCTTAGGTTCCTTGTTAGTATGGGGCCAAAGACATCACCAATCACATTTTCTAATGGATGATCACGAACTGGTCTAACTTCTCTCGGCACATCTTGTTTTACTGACTCTTGTTGAAGTGATTCTAGAGGAGGATCAAGGTCAGCAGATGGTTGAGAGGAAGAGTTAGAGTTTTGAGTGATAGGTGGGAGAGAACTTGGAGGATTAGGTCTTATGAACGTTATCAGTATGATCATGTTCTGCCGATGATGGGAAATACTGAGTATCTGCTGGTTCTTCTACTGAAATGACTGGATCAGCAGCTGGTACTTGATCTGTAGGGTTAGACTTACTGGATTCACATGTCTCATGAGCACTAGAAGCATTAGTACTATTTGGAGCCTTGTCAGACTTTAACAAATCAAATTCATCAAAGGTTACATGAACAGATTCAACACTTTTCAAAAGTTTCTTAATAAAAACTCGAAAAGCCTTAATATGTTTAGCGTATCCAATAAAGATTCCTTCATCAACTTTCTCATCAAATTTACCTCTGTGCTCCTTACCGTTGTAAAGCACGTAACATTTGCAGCCGAATATTTTGAAGAATCCAATGTTGGGAATTCTGCCTCTCCAGAGTTCATAAGGAGTCTTGTTATGGAGTTTGTTGATAAGAGATTTGTTCTGAGTGAAGCAGGCGGTGTTGATGGCTTCAGTCCAAAAGTATTTCGGCAGCCTGGCTTCAGCAATCATGGTCTTATGCTGTTCTATAAGAGTTATGTTCTTTCTCTCAATGACACCATTTTGTTGTGGTGTACCGGCAGCTGAGAAGTTGTGGTCTATGCCATGATCATCACAATATTGAGCAATACCATTGTTCTTGAATTCAGTGCCGTTGTCTGATCTCATGCTGATGATATCGCTTTCTTTCTGTGTTTGTAGTAGTCTGAATAACTTGATAGCAACGGAATATGTGTCATCTTTATGACCGAAAGTTTCCACCCAAGTGTATCTAGAGAAATCATCTACTACAACCAAAGTATATCTACTTCCCCCAATACTTGCTTTAGTTGTGGGGCCTGTAGACACCCCGCTTTGGACCTCTCACCCCGATTGCATACATTGTATTTTTATTTAACTTGTTTTTGTTAATTTCTGTTATTTCCGTTAAGTTCCTATCCCATTATTCTAGCCATTTCTTAAAAACAAAATATTTCTTTTTATTATTATTTGATTTTTTTTATTTATTTCATTTATTAATTTATTTATCTTATTTTCTATTGGTCAATTCCATCTCACATGGATTGATCATTTTCCCTCCAACCTTTCCCTCTCTTTTTTACCTATATAAACCCCCTTCTTCTACCTTAGAAAGGGACCTTGGACCTCAACTTTGATTCACAAACTACACTATACACAAATTCTCCCAACAAGAGTTCTTAACAACAAGACTCTACACAAATTGTTCTACAACAATTTCTCTACAACAACACCATTTTCAAGTCCAAGTTTGAAGTCCTCTTTCTTAAGGTACTTTATTCTTCTTCTCTCATTTTACATGTCTTAGTAATGTATGCAATCCCCATCAATTGGGAAATGACCAAATGACCACTTTACTACATTAAAGTTGGTTAAGGTTATCTCCCTACATTTTAATCTCTACTTTAATTTACCATTCTTTTCTTAATATAATTGTTAGAATTGTTTGACATGTAATGTTTACCATTAAATAAATAAAACAATTCTCTTTTATTTTCCTTTGTAAATTTCCCCTTTATTTCCATTGTAATTGTTAGCACTTCTTACATTAATAATTGAAGGACTTTTCTTTTTAGTATTAGAACACCAAAAGTAGCAAGACCCGCGTAAGTGGGGCGGAGTGGGTGTTTAACTACTTCCCACTCCGTCACCTAACCCCCGAACCCTTCTCTTCCCGAATCTCTGGTTTTCATACAAAAAAGGCTATCTTTCTTAGGTTTTCTCGCGTTCCTCTAAAACATGGGTGGCGACTCTTAAAAACAATTAGACATCCTAGGTAATTCACGCGCTCTAGCCAAGCCGTGGTTCCCCCGGGGTATCTACAGTGGCGACTCTGCTGGGGACATAGAGGGTTAAACTTGCGTTTTTCATTTTTGGTGTTCTTTTTACAGTTTTCTGGGCATTCTGGTGGAAAAAGGTGAGACGCGTGCGCCTCTGGCCTTCTTGGCCTAAGGCGCGCGCATCCCACCTTCACCACCAGAATCGCCCGCCTCTCATCTTGTCCTTCAAATTTCATGTTATTGTGCTAACAGTTTCTGCAGGGGAAAAGTGTTTTTATTTAGGGTCAAGGCAGTCCCTTGAACCCATGAATTTGTAGGTACTACCCAGAAGCGGGCGCCTCTTCCCTCTAGTGCCTAAGGCGCGCGCCTCCCATCCTCACATCATAAAGCGCGCGCGTCCGGGCAACTTTCCAGAACAATGCACAGAACAGAGCAGTTTTGACAGTGTGTGGGCACCGGGCCTGCACAAAACCATCTTTTAATTCTCTGTTTTATTTTTATCGGTCACACGGGTGATTCGAAAGTTGTAAATTACGTGCTTATTTGTTTTTTTTTTCCTTTGAAAAAAAAATATTTTGTCACTTGTTAGACCTCACACTACGCGCACAATTCTTATCAATTGCTCACTATCGAGTCGCACAAGTCCAACCCCAAACCCGTTGAGGCCCGTCCAAGGAAGTTTCAAGCTCCACCCGACCTTGACTCTTCCGAAGCGGTAAACCTCAGCCCGTAGCGTAGTTCACGACTACATGCCGGGGGTGACCTTTAAGCCTCATATTTAAGCCGAGCACAAACCACACAATTCTAGTTAGGGTCTAACACTCCGTGACCAAGTCGGTTTTCATGTACCGAGATTTCCCTAAACTAATGTCATCAAATCATACATGCTGTTTCCAAAAGAAATAAATAGTTGTTATGGGACAAAATAAAACTTCGTCCCCAAAGTGGTTATTTTGGACAAAAATAAAAAAATCCGTCCCCGCATGTATGCTTTATGACATTAATTTAGTTTAATCCCGTCACATGTAGGTATCACAAGCGTGGTGGAATCCGATGAGTATATGGGACCGCGAGATGGTCTATATACTAGTGTGACGATTCCACTATTTTTCTAGAAACCCCAAAAAGGACTATGTCCTTCCGACTTTGTAAATAAATAAAAAAAAAAGAGTCATTTTTCTTATGTGGTTAAGTCTTTTTCCTTTGTTTGTGGGTTAATTAGTTTACTCAAAATATGTTTGTGGGGCCAACCTAAGATCGACCTTGTTCTCTCAGTAGGTCAAATGGCTTCCAACGGCAACAACAATAAGGGTGAGAACATCTCCGTGTCCAACGAAAGGCTCTTCAACATAATAAGAGCCATGGGGGAACAAATGGATAGACTTGTCGAGGATTCCCGCCGCAAGGATGATTTATGGCAAGCCCGTCTTGATCTCGAGAGGAGAATTCATGAGGAAGAAGTGTCCGAACTTAAGGCTCGTTTACAAGAGTTCACCAACAACCAGGCAAAGGTCAACGATAAGGCATGTTCAAGTGGCTCGCCTCTCAAGAGTCACAAAGGCTCTACCAACGACCGTGTGTACACTCCCCTCCAAGGTATGACCGTCACCAAGGCCTATGAAGATCTCAAAGCAAAGGGACAAATTTCTCCTCTCCAAGGGTACAAGCAACCACAACCATTGCGTCGCAACCATGCCCACCACAAGTGGTGTGACTATCACCTATGCAGCGGTCACCTCACCGAGGATTGCTTCTCCATCCGCAACATCATCCAAGACTTGATTGACAATGGTGAGGTTACCGTGGTTGAAGAACAACAGTTAAAGAGTGAGAGCATGCAAGAAATCATCAAGGAAGGGGGTCAGATTTGAAATAGGGTCTCAACAAGAAATCATGCCGCAAGGAAGGCTACAACGACAATGTGGACTACAACAGCAATCTCCGTTTCTCTTTCTCTACCTAGTAGTAGGAATTAAAAAAAAAAAAAGAGTCAAAAGTCCTCTTAAGTGTGCATTAATGTTTTCTCTCGTCCTATGTTAAATGTTCTAGTCCATTGAGTTATCAAATAAAAAGTCATTCTTGTCCTCATACACTCTTCCAAGTTGTTCAATCTAATTCTTGGCAAAATGATGAAAAGGTGCCTAAACAAGTTTTGGAATGAAGGGCATCGCTTGAACGCCTAGGGGCTAAACATCGACGACGGCATCAACAACGAAGACATCAAAATATCAACGGCGAAATCAAGCCAAAGATAGGTGAAGCAACAACCATGGAGAAAAATCAAGCAATGTTTCAAAGGGGGATTTAAAAAAAAAAAAAAAGCTCGCTAGTTTGAAATCCTCAAATCAACCTAGGCGAAAGTTAGAGCACAAAAAAAAAAAAAAAAAAAAAAAAAATCCCCCCTCATTCAAAGAAGTTCATATCAAGGATCAACATCATTCCACCAACGAAGGACGAAGCAACATCGACAACAATCACGACGAAGCAACAATTCATCACTGCGAATGGAGAATCCACAAGAACTACGGTGACCTGAGCCTCTACACTGGAGGAACGTAGGCAACCTTCGGGTCCGGTCTCATGCAAGAAAGAAGATATGTTTAGCCCTAGCGCGTTATGATGATCGGCCTTCATCTCGAACTTGTCAAGACATCTTTGTATGATTCATTTGCCAATGAATTAATCACCTCAAGATTGAACAACTTTCCTAGATTTGGAATCACTTTTCGTTCCTTGTCGAGTCTAGGGCTTCTATTCTTTCTGCATACTCCCAATTTCTTGCAATCAAATTGGGGCTTTCCTTCTCTTCTCTCTTAATGACTTACTTGCCTTCGTGAGTCATTCAACAAGTATATACAAAGTCAATACTAGGGACACTTCCCTAGTCGAGTCAATGTCACTCGTCTTTAGTGACAAGAGGTCTTCACCGTAAAATCACATGTCTTATCTCCTCAGCCAGAGTCAATGCACACTTCCTCATTAATCGAGTCAAAAATGAAGACGCAAAAGAGATGCCCGCTAGATTGAAAACCCGAAAGGGCGGCGGTCTAGGCAAAATAACAGGGTGCGTCATAAAAAAAATGAGAGAGTGAGAGAGAGAAGGGAAAGAGAAATGGAGATCTCCGACCTCTAAGGAAGACAACTGCACAAGCTCTACATTGGATCTCCTCAACAAATAAATTCCCCACCGAGTCAACTTTGGGATTGCAAAAGGCTTAACAAGATATGGCACCATCAAAGGTTGTCTTGGGTTATCGGCATCATTCTCCAGCAGTTTGCATTTTTTTGTTCATGAAAAGAAGGCCCGTGGTAACCAAGACCCATCTGAGAACTAGCCCATCATAAAAGGGCACGAGATTGCACAAATAATCCCTAGCTAGTCAATTGGCTTGGACAGCAAATAGCAATAACATGTGTCTCATTTTTCAAAGCTTCTGCAAGTATGTGCTTCTAAGTACGCCGAAAGACTCCCGAGAAATGGAGTAGCTCTTGACATGTCCTCTCATGTTTGTTCCCTCGCACGAGGATGAGTCACTCTTGCTTTGCTCAACAAATGGTGATGCCCTAGGGGCTATGTGAGTCAACAACAAGGGATTCATTTGCTTCATTTGACAATCAATAAGCCCTAGGGGCTATGCTCGAGAAAGATGTGTGAAACTATCCTCAAAGTCTCTCAAAAGGGATGTCAAAAAGCCCTCTTGTCATGTGTGCCCGTACTCATTCCCCCAATCAAGGATGGACCTTTCTCGCAATCAATGATGGAACTCTAGGGGCTACGGTTAAGTCTTAAAGGCTCCCTCGGCAAGAAGCAATTCACTTCAATGTCCCTAGCAACATTTGAAGCTTTATACCGAAAGGTCTCAAGGGGCTTCGCAATCTACAATCTTTTGGGCTACGGCATTACAGTGATACAAGCAAAGGGCAATATTGGGGCTTCGTAATTAACAAGCTTTTGGGCAGTGGTACCCGAGCAATGCAATTTTGGAGTAGTCTTATGGCTCCATGAAAGGGATCAAGCTTCAATGGTCTCTCAACACTTCCAGTCAAAAGGCCTCTTGGTTTTAAATGAAGGCTCCGATGATATGAATGAATTTGATGATTCTTGTTAGAACTCACAACGAGATTCTGAATGAAGTCTTAGAGAAAAGGAAAAAGATCCAATATGCTAGACTCACCCGGCTGAGTTATAGCGGGCAATGCCAATATGTTAACTCTATAAGCAGAGTTACGGCCAATCCCAATGTTTCTGCAAAACAGCACCCCCTTCTCCAAGATCAAAAGCACAGGCTGCATCCGAAGATCCGCCGTCAGTTCAACTCAAGAAGACTCGAGCAAACATACCGTTCGAGACATTATCACACCAAGACCTTATCATCTGCAACAACATCACCATCTCCCACGAGACATCTCCCGGAGACCATACTACACTTCCAACATGGGCCTTCCGCCATTTGGGTATCAACCACAAAAAGGGCCATCCATCTCCAAGCAAGAGAAAGAGAAAGATCACTTTCATGAGTTCTACCCAATGGTGCATCTGCTCTCAATACAATGCCAAGATAAGTTGGAGCTTCACACCGAAAGGTCTTCACATCCCGCCATCTACAAGCTCGCAAACAACAAGCCCACGACCGGAATACTGTCCCATCATCCGGAATACTGTCCCACCGACACTCCATCAAAAACGAATTCGTCATCAAAGGCAGCGACACCCTCCGCCAAAGCATCTACCACAACTTCACGAATCCATCTAACGGCAATGGTAAGTGAAGGTATGGACATCATTCATCTCTCTCAAACAAATCTCTGCTTTCAAAAATCACTTCACACACAAAATCACTTTACTTCTCCCTCATGCAAAAGTGCTTCAAAATCACATCACACCACGAGCACAATTTCTCTCTTTATTTCACACTTCATGCATCTTCTTGCACAAACGCATATACCTTCCAAGCACACACACAACAGGTACCACCACGAAGCCAACAGCATCCGCTACTCAAGGCACTTCATCCCCAGCAGAAAATGGTCCACAGTCAACCATGCCCGCATCCCCACGATAAAGTTAACAACAACTGCAGCTCTAGACAGCAATTTGGTCCACAGTGATCCCGCATCAGCAAAGGGATCCCACATTCAGCAAACGGATCCCGCATTCAGCAAACGGATCCCACATCAGCAAACGGATCCCACATTCAGCAAACGGATCCCGCATTCAGCAAACAGATCCCGTATTCCGTAAACGGATCCCGCATCAGCAAACGGATCCCGCATTCAGCAAACGGATCCCGCATTCAGCAAACGGATCCCGCTTCAGCAAACGGATCCCGCATTCCACAAACGGATCCCGCATCAGCAAACGGATCCCGTATTCAGCAAACGGATCCTACATCAGCAAATGGATCCCGCATTCAGCAAACGGATCCCGGCTCAGCAAACGGATCCCGCATTCAGCAAACGAATCCCGCTTCAGCAAACGGATCCCGCTTCAGCAAAATGGATCCCGCCATATCCTTTCTATATCAATTAAGCCGTTCACACAGAGAGCGCACTCCTATCCTTGTAATTTCAAATTCCTGCTTTATCGAGTCTTTGTTTTCTCTTGTCGATGTCCTCGGCGGTTGTCTTTCTTTCGTCGACGCGTTTTGCTTTGCAATCCATGTCGCCGAGGGGCTCTGTAGACACCCTGCTTTGGAACTCTCACCCCGATTGCATACATTGTATTTTTATTTAACTTGTTTTTGTTAATTTCTGTTATTTCCGTTAAGTTCCTAACTGATTCCGTTAGTTTTGGACTAAACTGCATAACAGAATTAACTTTAGAGTCATTTCTGTCATTCTGTCTTTTCCACCCGCGGGCGCTTCTGAGACTGTTTGTGGGCTGCGCGCGCGTCTCGCTCCTAAAGCGGGACTCGCGCGCCTCCCATTATGGCAGTAACGGATTGCACCTTATTTCCCTCCCTTTTCTTACTTACAACATCTCTTCTTAATCACAAAAGAGCCTCTTTTTACCTCCACATTCATCCCCCCTAGTTTTATAACCTCCAATCCCATTATTCTAATCATTTCTTAAAAACAAAATATTTCTTTTTATTATTATTTTATTTTCTTTTATTTATTTCATTTATTATTTTATTTATCTTATTTTCTATTGGTCAATTCCATCTCACATGGATTGATCATTTTCCCTCCAACCTTTCCCTCTCTTTTTTACATATATAAACCCCCTTCTTCTACCTTAGAAAGGGACCTTGGACCTCAACTTTGATTCACAAACTACACTATACACAAATTCTCCCAACAAGAGTTCTTAACAACAAGACTCTACACAAATTATTCTACAACAATTTCCCTACAACAACACCATTTTCAAGTCCAAGTTTGAAGTCCTCTTTCTTAAGGTACTTTATTCTTCTTCTCTCATTTTACATGTCTTAGTAATGTATGCAATCCCCATCAATTGGGACATGACCAAATGACCACTTTACTACATTAAAGTTGGTTAAGGTTATCTCCCTACATTTTAATCTCTGCTTTAATTTACCATTCTTTTCTTAATATAATTGTTAGAATAGTTTGACATATAATCTTTACCATGAAATAAATAAAACAATTCTCTTTTATTTTCCTTTGTAAATTTCCCCTTTATTTCCATTGTAATTGTTAGCACTTCTTACATTAATAATTGAAGGACTTTTCTTTTTTGTATTAGAACACCAAAAGTAGCAAGACCCGCGTAAATAGGGCGGAGTGGGTGTTTAAGTACTTCCCACTCCGTCACCTAACCCCCGAACCCTTCTCTTCCCAAATCTCTGGTTTTCGTACAAAAAAGGCTATCTTTCTTAGGTTTTCTCGCGTTCCTCTAAAACGTGGGTGGCGACTCTTAAAAACAATTAGACATCCTAGGTAATTCACGCGCTCTAGCCAAGCCGTGGTTCCCCCCGGGGTATCTACAGGGCCAAATAGATTCATATGTAGCAATTGGAGGCACTTAGAGGTTGACATGCAGGGCTTGCTTCGGAAGGATGATTTATGTTGCTTTCCAAGCTGGCAGTCCTTGCATTTCTTTGCTTGATCAGCAGACACTTGAGGCAGACCGACAACTAGATTTGAACCGGCAAGCTTAGATAGATACTTGAAGTTCAAGTGACTGAGTCTCTTATTCCATAGCCATGAGTTCTCACTGATGTTCTTTGCTATAAAACAGACATTAGCAACACCAGTAATATCACTTAAGTCTATTGCATAAATGTTACCTTTATGTTTGGCAATGAGAAGAGTTTCGTTGGAAGCAATGTCTTTTACATAGCAACTGGAAGTAGTAAATACACATTGCATCCCTTTATCACAGAATTGTGATATAGATAGAAGGTTGTGTTTCAAGCCATCTACTAGAGAGGCCTTCTGTATAGTAACTGCACCTCTCTTGATGGTACCAATACCGATGATTTTTCTTTTGGCATTATCACCGACAACCACTGGGGGACCTGATGCTTTTGAGATATCAGCAAGTAGATCTGTAAATCCTGTCATGTGTCTTGAACAGCCACTATCTAGAATCCACAAATCCTTGCTTGCACCAGTTGAGGTCAAGCATTCCTGAAATAAAACGGTATGCTTATGGTCCCCCTTATTCTTGGGTCTGAGGGTTAGTTCCTCTTTGGAAACCACATCTGGCCACCACTTAAGGATGTAACCTCAGTGGGTCCAGATAGGTGCTTTAAGAGGCATTCATGAGCCTTGTAACCATAATCAGAACAATTAGAACATCTCACTTGATTGATAGACTGTGGAGTCGGTAGAATATCATTTTGTTTAGTCAGTGCATCGGCAGAACTTAAGGATTCAGTAGGCACAAACTTAGTGAGTTTAATGGTATTAGTACTACCTTTCTTTCCAATCTGCTTACCTTTGGCACTTACCTTTTTAGGTACTTGTCCATTGGTAGCAGAGTTGGTTAGACCGGCAACACTTACTCTGCTGATGTATTCACCAAGAATACCATTATCGGCAGACTCAGTATCAGCAACCTTAACATAGCTTTGTTTGTGCTTATCCTTCCCTTTGTTCTGATTCTTAGGATACTTCATAACAACAGCACTATATACAGGCTTAGCATCCACATGTACTGAGTTAACAGAACTACATTCTAATTTCTCATCCTTTTTCTCTGTCGCACAAGTTTCAGTAGAGCTACTGCTGCTGGAATCAAATCCTAACCCATATTGGTCTTTATATGACATTTGGGTCTGTAGGATTGTTTCAACAGCAACTCTAGATTTTGTGTAAGAATGAACAATCCTTGAGAGATGATTGTTTCTTTTCACAAGATCTTCGATCTGAGCTATCAATACTGCCACTTGACTTTTGAGATCTAGATTTTCTTTCTTTAGAAGAATAGACTCAAGCTCATGTCCTTTGAGAACTTTAAGTTCAGACATAAGCAAGTCATTCCTCTTCAGAAATTCTATTAAAATCAGCAGCCATCACTTTATGAACGCTACTCAGCTTCTCATGATCAATAAAAAGTTTATCCATTGTTTCTACCATTCAGCTTTAGATATTTCAGGAAAGGGATCTGCTAAAATTTTGGTGGTAGAGGTAATAGGTTTAGGAGAGAAGTTGGGTAGAGAAGAGATGGGTTTTGATAGGCTTTTGGCAATGCTAGGATGTTCAGTAAATGAGAACTTCCTTGTCATCGATAAGGGTGTTGGTTTGACGGCAGTGAAGTGAGAAGAGGTATACTGGCCATAGAGTGAGGTTCCCACTTGATGAACTTTGTATTCATTTGGGTTTTCTGCTTTGACACTAATCTCTTTGAAGTGTGGTTGGGGTCTTCCAGTAGCTTCTTCTCTGACTGGAGTTCTTGGAGGAGATGGATCTCGGTAGACTGGAGTCGGTAATGTGGATGTATCGGCATCTTCCAAGTCTAGGGCAACAAAACTTATATCGGCATCTTTATCTTCATCGGCATCTTCGTCTGAGTCAGTTTCACACCAAACCGGCAAGGCCTTTTCTGTGCTTTCATCGGCAACAAAGCTTCGAGACTTAGGATGTCTCTTGTTGAATAACTTCCTCACATACTCATATTTTGGTTGTGGACATTTGGAGGCAAAGTGACCAGGTTTTCTGCAGTTGAAGCAGACAAGATCACCTTTGTTGTTCTTTCCGTCGGTAGCACTCGTTGAGGGTTTGTGATAACTTGCTGGTTTTTGAAATGCTGGTGTGAATGGTTTTGGTTGCTGGTAGCTTCCTTTCTGCATCCTTTTGAAGTCTTTAAACCTTTTGTAGTTGCTAGCGAAGGCGGCAAATTCGTCTTCTACCATAGGTTGTTCTGAGGTTGTTTCTGGGGTTTTGGAACTGCAGGGTGTTGGATGGGGATCTATAGGAGGGAATTTGTTTAAAGGGAAGGATATCTGTGATTGAGCTGATAGAGACAAGTTTTTGAAATTTTTATCAAGAACGTTAAGTTTTTGCAGTTCTCTCTCATACAGAAATAGACTAGACACAAGATTCTGCATAGAAGTCTTGTTCAAGTCTCTCACTTCTCTAACAGCGGTGACCTTGGTATGATACTCGTTTCCCAAAGAACTTAGAAAATGAATATTCAGGTCTTTCATAGTATAAACCTTACCTAATGAAGCACATAAATTACTTACCTCGCAGAATCTGTCGTAGGCACTCCTTAGTGATTCACCATCTAGTTTCTTAAAGGATTCAAACTCAGCAATGCAATCGTAGAGTCTGTTGTCCTTCACCTGCTCATCACCTTTAAAGTATGCAAGGAGGATGTTCCAGCATTCTTGAGCCATGGAGCACAAGTCAATTAGTTTATATTGCTTGTCGTCCAAACCACATGAAATAATGTGGCATGCTTTTCCATCTAGGGCAGCTGAAAGTTTGTCATCCTCAGTCCATTCCTCTCTTGGCTTTTCAACCAAAGTTTCTTCAATTTGAACATGGGTTTCTTGTTCAGTGTCACGATCAGCATGTTGTGTCAGCGGAGTGGAGGGAATAGGCCAATAGGTGGTTGAGACTTTTAAATGAATTATTGGACCACCTTCTATGACCTTCATCAACCGGTCATCGATTGAGTTCATATACTTTATCATACGAGATTTCCAGACACCAAACTCGTTGACATTCAACAACGGAATGGTAGTGATGTTGAATGACTGCATGATTTTTCCTGCCATGGTATCGGTAAACAAGCTACAAAGGTTGGAAATTTCTTTCAAAATTCCAAGCTCTGATACCAATTGTTAGTCCCAATTGGTAGGAAAATAGGCTAGAGGGGGGGGGGGTGAATAGCCTTTTTAAAACTTTTACAAAGAAACACTTTTATAAATACAAAGTCACTTATCAGTTTGCAAACTATTATCAGTAAGCGCAGCGGAGAAGATATGACTTGGTTTTAACTCACACAAACTCAGTATGAAAAAGTTTTTGAGAGCCCCGTTTAGATTCCCGTTGGAACCCTAGGTGTTGTCCCCTAGGTCCCCGTTGAAATTCCCGCTAAACCCCTAGGTGTTGTCCCCTAGGTGCCCGTTAAGATCCCCATTAAACCCCTAGGCATAGTTCCCTAGGAAGTTAGTTAAGTCTTTGGACGGATACCTGTTATCCTCCAAAGCGTCTGTTAAAGAAAAGAAACAAAAGGTGGTTAGGGTAACTCTCTCCCCTTTCCTTGGGCCGTCACATGATAACCAATTCTGTGCCCCTCATGCCATTTCGTTCCCGTCAGTGTCGTCGCGTGACCATGACCCCTTCAAGTTTAGCTGTCATGGCACACATGGTAATATACCTTGGTCAAGCATTGGCCTCCTCAGTTTGCACCTCCATGTGATGACCATCGCAGTTGCTCTGATCGCCTTAATGGCTCATACTAGTGTGAGTACCATCTGGTCCCAAGCGAGTAAGGTTTTGTCCCATGTTATCCTGACTATATTCCGACAAGCCAAGGAGGCTCCTTGTCCCCGTAACCTTTAAGTTAGGTCCCTTAGGGCCGCTCTCCGTCACCCTAGGAAGTCCGTTTGGAAAGTGAGTCAATCACTCACCTCTTCCCAAAAGCCCGTTTGAATTAGGCCAACTTATCGTCTCTTCGTTAAACCCATTTGAATGTGTGAGTCTTTTTGATGTGATTTCTACAAGGAATAGGATCATAATTACCTTGTAGTCGAGGATCGTTCTAAGGAAAGTCGTTCGTAGGTGTAAAACCGCACCCCCTACCTAAGAAGATAGGATACTTGGTTTAGAAGCGCCACAACCAATACACCAAAATTGGTTGATAAGCTAGGAAGACGCCACAAGTATAGAAAATTACACTTGATAAGTCTATGTTTTTCAAAGAACCAAAGAGTAGAATAAAACTCTCAAATTGATTATAATCTGAATTGTGTGTCCAAATGGACTACAAAAATGGCCTATTTATAGGATGGAATGGTGATGATTCCTAGGTAAATGATGTCATCTATGATGTAAGCAATAAGCTTTAAATTACAAGATAAAGACTACAATTATTATGATGAAATCCAAAGACTTTCCAGCTTTCCAAGAGCATGTGGTGAATGTATCAACCTTATCTTCATTCTAGAATCTTCACGCAACTTCAGAAATTCGGATCTCTCTTTGGGCTGACTTGAAGAGACTTATTTTAGACTCAATTTGGGCTTCAAATTGTGTTCTTTCAGTGGGCCAACATTCTCTACCACAAAACTTCATGTTGGATTCAATAGGACTCCATTCTTTAAGTTTTTCTTGGACTGGAATAAACTCTTTCAATGGATCTGTTGTGCTTGAACTTGAGCTCCTAAATAAGATTACATCATTCCCCCTTTCTTGAGTGTGATTTGTCCTCAAATCTACACCTGGATCAAATGGATAAGAAACACCATTCTTGAAAATATAATTGTCATAAATATTCTCCTCATTTAGTTTCACCTTCCATCTCCTTAAATTAACTCTCGTATCACCTTTGTATGACCAGTAATCATGGAAGTTGGTAGAAGTCGAAATGAAACTCATCCAATAGCTCCATATTTGGTGAGAAATTTTCAAGTTGTTTATGAACCAATTTGGTGACATTGTTGGGCTAGGAATATCATATGGATCGTCATAATAAGGATTCATAGCTCCACGAAAATCAACCGGCCCATATTCCCATATCTTCATTTTTTCATCATTTTGATTGTCTTCGTTTTCCACCTCAGCTCCAACTAACTTATCACAATCGCCTGCCCCAATCTCTTCCATTTTCTTTTCACACTCCTTTAGAATTTCTTTTTCTTCTTCTCTCTTGAAACCTTCTTTTGGATCACTCTCTTCTTCTACCTCAAATCCTTCTTGACTCTCAATCTGTTTTTCCCTCTCACTCGAATCTTTTCTCTCTTTCTTTTGACATTCACTAACTTCTCTATCAAAGGCAAAAACAATTTTGTCAATATTTCTGATGCATTGCTCTTCCATAATTTCAAGGCTTGTTTTATCTCGTAATGGTGAAACTCTTTCCCTTTTTCCTGAGTTTGGCGGAGGGGTATGCTTTGATTTTGATAACTTTAGTGAAGGTTGTGTTTTGGTTCGAAATTTGTAAACCCAGGAAGAATCTGGGCATTGATCATCTGGCACGGTCGTGCTCCTTTATTTGGCACGGTCGTGCCACATTCACTTTCCCACTCGTAATGGTTGGCACGGTCGTGCTCCTTTATTTGGCACGGTCGTGCAACAATTCCCTTTCCTCCCATCATGATTGGCACGGTCGTGCCACTCTCTTAGGCACGGTCGCGCCAAAATTACCTTCCCTCTCGAAATGTTTGGCACGGTCGTGCCACTTTCTTAGGCACGGTCGTGCCAAGCTAGAATTCTGGTATATTCTTCCCTTTTCTTCTAAAATTGTTTCCTCCATAACTTTCTCATCCGAACTCCGTTTTAGGCGAATAAACTATCATTTTAAAGATCTCCTTGAGCTCTTCGAGATGAATGAATAGTTTTGCTTGTGTGCTTGAGTTAACTGGATCCTTTGTGATCAAATGTGATAAGAGATTGGTGTTATTATTGTGGAAATTATTAGAGCACCTTAATTGGTTATTGTTAGTGCATTTCACTTTCTTGGTGACTCCTTGGTATGGTTCCCTACTTTGGAACCTTAAGTTGTTTATTCATGCTAGATTATTATTACTTAGCATTTATTTGGAAGCCCAGCTGGCATATTTGTTGCATCGGGCGATGGGAAGGATTATAATGGCAAAGCCAAGTCTATTATAATGTTGACCATTGTTTTGCCCTTACTATACCCCTTCTCCAGATTGGCCTTGGAAAGGATAAGTCAGCGTTCCTTTGTGAATGTATCTGGCTAACGGGCATGACTTTGTGTCATGGTCCTTGTCCTTTGTGACACTTTTATGTTATTGGTTCCGGTACCGGGGTTTTCTCTTCGGCTTTCATGCTATGATGAAATGATGATTGTTGATTATTGAAGCTGCGCAGCGATCCTTTATTTGGGTGTTCCGGTTTGGAAAACCTTGGCTATATCCTTTGTTATGTGTTTATTTCCGCTGCTATCTGTTATGTGATAAATGCTATATGCTATGTGATATTTATTATTGCTTATTGTATATTGCATTATAGCATGTCATGTAGTTGCATTAGTAACTTATTGAGATTTATCTCACCCCTTTTCTTTTATCTTTGTTTTTCCTTAAACCCCCCCCCAGGTGTTAAGGATTAGTCTCGCTGATCACGAGAAAGAGGACGTCGAGTGTGGATCCGTTCTTTTGGGGAAAGTTGTATAGGTTGGTTTACATTATATCAATGTGTAACCTTTTGGGGATATTTGTACCAAACATTGACGTCATTAGGATTTTGTACATTTGTATTTTGTTGGGCATAAACTTGTGGAAGTTTATGATAGTGGTATTTGGTTTTTATTAATCTTGGTTTTGTAAAACTATGGGTCATCACCCCTTTTGGTATCAAATGAAATTTTTAACTCTGGTATTTCTGAGTTTTGGTTTTAGAGTCGACGTCCAGATCGCGGTCTCGGGCCCGCGGGGTCCGGGGTCGCGACAAATATAGTCATGATTAGGTTAAGAAAACCTTTGTGCCCGAGAGTGGCCAGGTTAGATAAAACCTATCAATGTGTCCCGGCAGTCTATGATGACATCAGACCAGTTTGTGTAGTCGAACCTCCGCCATGAGATAAATTGACCAGTTTGTGTAGTCGACCCTCCGCCATGAGATAAGTTGACCAGTTTGTGTAGTCGACCCTCTGCCATGAGATAAGTTGACCAGTTTGTGTAGTCGACCCTCCGCCATGAGATAAGTTGACCAGTTTGTGTAGTCGACCCTCCGCGATGAGATAAGTTGACCAGTTTGTGTAGTCGACCCTCTGCCTTGAGAAAAGTTGACCAAATTGACCATGTGTCCCGGCAGTCCTTAGTCAGATGTAAGACGAGTTACCCTCGAGTCAACCCTCTCCTGATAGAGCCAAGTCGATCGAGTCTAGCCTCTGAGCCATGCCCATTATTTGAGCCTCTGAGCCATGCCCATTATTTGAGCCTCTGAGCCATGCCTATTCCTCGAGTCGACCCTCTCCGATAGAGCCAAGTCGATCGAGTCTATCCTCTGAGCCATGCCCATTATTTGAGCCTCTAAGCTATGCCTATTCCTTGAGTCGACCCTCTCCGATAGAGCCAAGTCGATCGAGTCTAGCCTCTGAGCCATGCCCATTATTTGAGCCTCTGAGCCATGCCTATTCCTCGAGTCGACCCTCTCCTGATAGAACCAAGTCGATCGAGTCTAGCCTCTGAGCCATGCCCATTATTTGAGCCTCTGAGCCATGCCTATTCCTTGAGTCGACCCTCTCTGATAGAGCCAAGTCGATCGAGTCTAGCCTCTGAGCCATGCCCATCATTTGAGCCTCTGAGCCATGCCAGCCCCCTTTAGTCAACACCTTCCAAATAGGGCCAAGTTGACCAAGCCCGGCCTTTGATCCATGCCTGTTTAGGAAAGGATGAATAGATATCCACCTAAGGCCCATAGGTTTGAGTAGCCTTAAAATCTCTCACCCAAACTATGTTAGGCTTGATTCCCTCGAATAGGGCTACATAGGAATCCTATACCGCTAGGTCCAGCCATAGAACAAATCGGCCAAGCCGTCCTCCCATCAGATTGGGATGCTTGTTTTATCGCCAACCCCGCTTTCTTCAAAATCGACATTGCCGAGTGGCTCTGTAAGTACCCCAATCTGAAATTGACCTACTTTAGAGGAATTTTTGGTACCATTTAGGGATAAACCAATGGGTCGGGACCTCACTAGTGTTGGGTTTCGGAGTAACATGCGCAGCGGAATAAGCATTAAAATTTTATGAAACCCAAAGCCATAGATCCGTTCATATGATTAGATCAAATACAACAATATGAATACTAGAAAAACTAACCCTTGACGACTTTGAATTTGTTCTTTTATCTTTGGTGGAGAACTTGAAGCTTTAATCACAAAAGTAAGAACACGAACTTTGAAGATGATGAGCTTCACCCTCTAGCGGTATCCACACCTTGAACGAATATCAAGAACACTTGATCTTGGTTGCTAGACCAAAATTGTGAAACACGTTTTCACAATTAATATGAACTATATGGAATTTTATTTGTGTATTATTTTGTTCTTCAATCTAGGATGTCTTAGAACAAAATAAAACTCTCTCAAACCCTTTGGAGACTTTCACAAAAGCTTGGTACAAGTTATGGCCGAATTTTGGTGTTTATATACAAGTAAGACCTATTCCAAATAGGAAACTTGTGTTTAAACCTGTCCAAAATTCTTTTTCAAATCAAATTAGGAAATCTGTCCCGACATGCTTGTGCGGCCGCCCAAAACTAGCTGTGCGGTCGCCCAAAAACTGTGCGGCCGCCCAGCCCAGTTTGTGCGGTCGCACAACATGGTTCAGAAGGCCATATTTTCCATTTTAGTCCTTTTTAAGATTTGTTCTCTCGTGTGTGACCCTCTAGGATTATACTAAGTTGGCAATGGGTTCAAACATGAAACCATAAGATATGATTAGGTTCTAGCAAACCGTCATACCTACCCAAATAGTATAACTAGATACAAGTTCGCATTCCTTTAGAATATGTCACAATCCCTTTGTCCACGATGTCTTTGAACACAAGTCATGGTCAAAAAGTCAACTTGTTTTGTTCAATACTTTTCTCGATCCCGAATATGTTGATAATCCAAACGACATTAATCCAATCAATCCATTTGAGTTTGGCCAATCATTTCATCAACATCATTCCTTCGAGGGGCCCAAGCTTGACATCTCTCCGAAGATGGACAAATCCATTTAGCTTATTATTCTTCCCTACGTGAATCCAATTATGCCAATCATACCCTTTATAGCTACCTGTTTAAGGGTAACATTTGAATATGTCAAACAAATATTCATCAAGTGGAAGACTATAATAACTTCATGTCTAAGGATTCAAATGACATAACTAATATGAGATTTATATATGACATTGACCATGACATAAATCTCATACCGCGGGTCATGTCTATTACCTTGTTCCAAACAAGTACCCATAAATCTAACATGATCATCCCATGATCATTTAGCCTTTATACTAGTGCTTAACAAGCTCTAGGGACGGAGATTATTATAAGCAAACATGAGCATTAATAATAACCTAAATATCTCTTCATTAATATGAATATAATGATAACACATACAACGTTTAACAAACGTGCCTAGGGCACCAACACCAACAACTAGGATAAATCTGATATTCCAAGACTGAACTAGAATTAACCTTAGAAAAATCCAGAAGCTCGCCAAGTCGAGTTGTACGGATGGTTTGGGCATATGAGGTCCCTAGCCGTACGGCTATGTTGGGCACCTTCAGCCTCTATAAATTGAACCCCATGCTGATCATTTCAGGAGGGGGGAGAAAACGTTTTGTGTGTTGATACTCTGCCAGTTTGAGAGCAAAAACTGTGAGTGATACACATTTGAGTGATTAGAGAGGAAGATAGGCCATAACCACAATAGGTGAAGCCTCCTTCTCCCCATCTTCTTCTTCATCTCAAACTCTCTTTTATCTTTGTTCATATTACTTGTTTATCTTGTGTTATTTCTTCTTGTTCTTGCAAAGTCTTGTCCATTTCAAGCACTTTACATTTCTTGCAAGTCTTGTCCATTTTCAAGCAATATATCTATATATTATACAAGTCTTGGCCTTCCAAGCTATATATATTATGATTATATATGTATATGATCCAAATCATGAGTTGATTCAAGGTTCCCTTCACACCTAGTGTGTGATTATGGGGTAAAACCTAAAGATGATCATAGTTTGTTACATTTTCATGTTGATTTTGTTTTTATTTGGCCATGAGAGTCATGATTGGGTGATAAAGTTTCAATCTTTATCATCCCAATCATGACCTAGCCATAAAATTACCAAACATGGGACATAAAGACTCAATCTTTATGTTATATTTGTGTCCCTAAAGGTTTAATCTTGTATAATAAGTCAATTTTGGTGGTAAAGTTTCAATCTTTATCCACAAAAATGGTCATTTTGGTTTAAATGCCATGTTCATCAACTTTTCATAAAATTTCTCCAATGATTGCCTTTGATCACACCCAAATCTTTGTTTTTGGGGTTCCGTTGATGATCAAAGTGCATAGGAATGAACTTTTCAAAGTTTTGTTGTTAATCATAAACTGGAAATCAACATTCCAGTCCAGTTTCAGCAAAGATACTCTGTTTTGACTGAAACTGGACTGTTTTCTGATAAACTGTAAAAATGCCCTGGAGAGCCATCCCCATCCGTACGGCTACTTTGGCCGGGGAGGGCATTTTCCAATTTCTTCCTTTTTCCGACCAGAATGTTTGCAAAATAAACCTTTTCTGTTAAATAATTTACTGGTTTTGCCAAAACAGTCAGTTTCTCCCATTTTGAAAACACACACACAAACATGCACTTTCGTTAACTAACATTAGGGAGACTCGGTCCTATCTGAGGCGACTTGGGTGACGTGAAACTCTTCCCAAGGCGTAACCTGACCTCCAAACTAATAGAATCTCTAACCTTTTCTTTTGTTGGGTTAAATAATTAACAAAAGTGGCGACTCCGTTATATTTTGGCGTGTTAACCGTGTTTGGCCTTTCGCCCCCATAACTCGTCGCGTTTTCCGCGTGGGGCGGGATCCTTACAGATATTCAAATTGCAAGCTTTCTTCTACAAGACTCAAGACATTCACTTCTCTTATAAATAGAGGACTTAGAGCATTGAAGAGGGTTGGTGGAAATAGAGCATTGAAGAGAGTTGAATGTTTTGAGTATTCATTGAAGCTCAAACATTCTGTCCAGATAATCATTAGATCATTTAATAGGACATACACTTGTGCAAAAACTCAACAACACTGTTAGTATTCCTGAACTAGATCATTTAAGGAATACGTTGTTTGAGTTCTTCACACACCCACCTGAGTGAGATAAGTTCTCTTGGACTTGCCGCTCAAAAACACTTGGTCAGATTTGTATTACGATCCATTAGTGATCTCTAGAATTTAGTCTTTGTTTCCGGCAAAGCCGTGCTTGTAATAGACTAGAGATATCTAATAGTACTCTTAACCCAAATCCAAGTTCTGACAAAACTTGGTAGAGGACGTAGCAGTATTTACACTGTGAACCTCTCCAAATCATTGTGTCCTTTTTTTCTTACTTTATCCTTGCCGGTTGGAACTCTATCACCGGCAGATCGTATATGGTTCTACTGATTCATTGTAATTTCCAGTTACCAATCTCTTGAAACTGCATTGAACTTTTAGAAATCACTTTGTGTTAAACCAAGCTCTCAAAACCTTTTTCATACTGATTTTGTGTGAGTTAAAACCAAGTCATATCTTCTCCGCTGCGCTTACTGATAATAGTTTGCAAACTGATAAGTGACATTTGTATTTATAAAAGTGTTTCTTTGTAAAATTTTTAAAAAGGCTATTCACCCTCCCCCCTCTAGCCTATTTTCCTACCAATTGGGCCTAACACCAAGGATGTAAGCGGCTTCTCCCATATCTTTTATTGAGAAACACTTTCCTAACCAAGTCTTTACAGACTGAAGTGCAGGAATGTCGTTTCCAATGAGCAATATGTCATCAACAAACAATACTAGAAATAATACTACGCTCCTACTAATATTCTTGTATACACAAAGTTCATCTTCATTCTTGATGAAGCCAAACTCTTTGACTGATTCATAAAATCGAAGATTCTAACTCCTAGAGGCTTGCTTCAATCCATAAATGGATCTTTGCAACTTGCATATTTTGTTAGAATTTTCTAGACTTACAAAACCTTCAGGTTGTGTCATATACACATCCTCAAGTAAGTTCCCGTTAAGGAACATTTTTTTGACATCCATTTGCCATATCTCATAGTCAAAATATACGTCTATGGCAATTAAAATTCTTATAGACTTGATCATTGCTACGGGCAAAAAGGTTTCATCATAGTCAATACCATAAATCTGCCTATAGCCTTTCGCTACAAGTCTAGCTTTATAAGTATGCACCTTTCCATCCATGTCAGTTTTCTTTTTGAAAACCCATTTGCATCCTATGGTTTTTACACCTTCGGGTGCATCTATCAAGTTCCAAACTTGATTATCATACACGGATTTAGTTTCAGATTCCATGGCTCCAAGCCATTTATCTGAATCAGGAGTGGACATCGCTTCTTAATAGGAAGTAGGTTTGTCATTATCAATGACTTCCACTTCATTTCTATTCGTCATGAGAAATCCATATCTCTCAGGTTCGGATCGCACCCTACCAGTTCTGCGAGGAGCTTGAGTATTCTGAATAGGTTCCACAACTCCTTGTGAAACTTGTTTAGATTCAACCATCGGTTCCTTGTTATTTTCGGGTTCTCGTTACTCCCACTAGTTATTTTGGAGAGAAACTCTTTCTCTAGAAAAGCACCATCTTGAGCAACAAATACTTTATTGTCTATGCGGTTGTAAAAGTAATATCCTTTAGTTTCCTTAGGATACCCCATGAAAATACAGTTATCAGAGACGAGTCTCTTGACATATGCCTCACATCCCTAAATCTTCATAAAGGAAAGATTAGGCTTCTTTCCAATCCACATCTCATATGGTGTCTTTGGAACAGATTTTGTTGGAACATTATTTAGTGTAAGTGCAGCAGTTTCTAATGCATGTCCCTAAAAGGATAAAGGAAGATCAACTTGACTCATCATCAAACGGACCATATCTAATAAATTCCTATTTATCCGCTCATACACACCATTCTATTGTGGTGTTCCAGGTGGAGTTAATTGTGAAACAATTCCACAATCTTTGAGATGATTGTCAAATTCTTGGCTTAAATATTCTCCACTACGATCTGATCGAAGTGTTTTAATAGTTTTGCCAAGTTGATTTTGTACTTCATTTTGAAATATTCTAAATATCTCAAAATATTCACTTTTGTTTTCATCAAGTAGACATAGTCATATCTACTAAAATCATCAGTGAATGTTATGAAGTATTGATATCCTCCCCTAGCATTGCTGCTTAATGGTCCACACACATCAGTATGTATGAGTCCCAATAAGTCACTAGCCCTTTCACTACTCTTAGTAAAAGGTGTCTTAGTCATCTTTCCAAGTAAACAAGACTCACAAGTTTCATATGATTCAAAATCATGTGAATCTAAAAGTTCATCCCCATAGAGTTTTGAGATGCGCTTCTCATTAATATGACCAAGACGGCAATGCCACAAATAAGTGTGATTTACAATATTAGGTTTGGATTTCTTATTTACATTATAGATATCATCATTATTTCCATTCTCAACATCAAGGACATAAAGGCCATTAAATGAACATGTTTTACAATAAAGCATACCATTTAAATAAATAGAAAACTTCTTATTTTAAATAAGAAAACTATATCCTTCATTATCCAAACAAGAAATTGAAATAATGTTTCTACTCAAATGTAGTAACAATTGTTTAAAACAAGAATTAAACCACTAGGTAAAATGACATCATAGGTTCCTACGGCTAATGCAGCAACTCTTGCTCCATTCCCCACGCATAGGTCAACCTCGCCATCTTTAAGTGGCCTCCTATTCCTTAGTGCCTGTGCATTTAAACAAATGTGAGATACACATCCGGTATCTAATACCCAGGAACTAAAAGTAGAGAGGAGTATATCTATAACATAGATACCTGAAGTAGAAGCAATCGCATTGCCCTTTTTCTTCTTTTCTTCCATGTAAGCCTTGCAATTAAGTTTCCAATGACCAATCTCATTGCAGTGGAAACATATTGCATCCTTTTGGGAGTTTGGTTTAGCCACCACAGTTTTGGCAACATTTGCCTTGCTTATTTTGGGTTTGACAACTTTTGCCTTACCCTTTACTTTGTGTAAGTACCCCAATATGAAATCGACCTACTTTAGAGGAATTCTTGGTACCATTTAGGGATAAACCAATGGGCCAGGACCTCACTAAAATAAACTTGATATTCCAGGACTGAACTGGAATTAAACTTGGAAAAATTCAAAAGCTCGCCAAGTCGAGTCGTACGGATGGTTTGGGCACATGAGGTCCCTAGCCGTACGGCTACTTTGGGCACCCTCAGCCTCTATAAATTAAACCCCTTGCTGATCATTCCAGGGGGAGAAACAACATAATAAAGGTTACTCTGTCGAAATCACTCCAGTAGTGTGAGAGAAGAGTGAAACAAAGAGTGAAAGAGAGAAAGGAAGATTGGCTAAACCAAAATAGGTAAAGCCACCTTCTCCCCCTCCCTTCTCTTCATCTATAACTCTATTTTCTATTTAATCTTTGTTTAAGTTTATGTTAATCTTTATATTACTTGTAAGACTTGTCCATTCAAGCACATTTATATTACTTGCAAGACTTGTCCATTCAAGCAACTTTACATTTATGCAAGACTTGTCCATTCAAGCAAATATACATATATTACTCTATACTTCTCTTGTCCAAGACATGAGGTGATCCAAGGTGCCCTCCATGCCTTGTGTGGAAGAGGTTCAAACCTAGATGATCATGGCTTGTTGATTGTCATTTACATTCTTGTCTAGTTAGAATGATGCTTTTGTTGGCAATAATGATAATTTGGATGATAAAGCTTCCATCTTTATCATCCAACATTGATCTAGCTCTAAAGTCCCCTTTGGGGTTACAAAGATTCAATCTTTATGTGTTAATTTGATTCCTTAAAGGTTAATAAGCCATAAAAATGCCATCTTGGGGATAAAGTTTCAATCTTTAATCACCAAATGGTCAATTTTGGCCCAATGGCATGTTCATCAACTTTTCTCAATTTTCTCCAAATATTGCTTATGATCACACCCAAATACTTGTTTTGGGGACTAAGTGATGATCATTTAGCATAGGAATGTTGTATCTAAACTTACAAAGTGTTTCAAACAAACTAGAATCAAAACAGTTATGTCCAGTTTCAACAGAATGTTCTGTTTCTGCTCTGAAACTGGACTGTTCTTGACTGAACTGTAAAATCCCAAGAGACCACCTGTCCATCCGTACGGCTATGATGGGAACAGGGGGAAAATGTCTGTTTTGCCCTCTGATCCCTATTCTCTTAATAAACAGGCCTTTTCAGTTAAATTTTTCCAAACAAAACCATTAACAGAAACTTTTCCGTTAAATACACACACACACACATGCACATTTTTCAAACTAACAAGGGAGACTCGGTTTTTTCTGAGGCACTTTGGGTGAATCGCAAATATGTTCTTCCCAAAGTGTAACGTGACCTCCGAACTCACCTTCTCTAACCATTTTCATTTGTTTGGTTTAAAATTAACAAATGTGGCGACTCCGTTTCTTTTTTCGTTAGGAAAGTTACCCGTGTTTGGCATTTCTTCCTCGTGCGAACTTTGCTTGTTTCGCCCCGGGGACGGGATCCTTACAGTGGCGACTCCACTGGGGAAATAAAGTGCTTACGAACTTCTCTTTAGAAGCTTTGGAAGTACTTTTGTGTGGGTCAAACTCCCGTTTCCGTTAGTTGACTTTGTGCATATTTGTGTGTGTTTGCTGTTTCTGTTTGAACTGTTTTGAGCGAATACGTTCTGGAAATGCAATAAACTGGAGCATGATGATCAGAAGTTGGAGAAACTGAGAAAAATCTCAACCCTCTTGGTCTAGCCGTACGGCTACTTTGGTAAAGGGCCAGAATGTTGCAAATTAACAATTTTGTGCAGGGCAGCAACATTCTGAATTGCCTTCTGCTTCTGCTTGTCCAGGTTCCAAATTTACAGCCTTACTTGTGCACATTGCCTTTATTCTTTTGGCCAAAACTTGGTTTTTAAAACTTGGTTATGCATGATCTTTTGTCAATAAAAATGGTTTTCAAAATCTCATTGTGCATAACCCCCTTTTTGTAAAAATTTCTTGACTCTTCGTGTTGTGCACAACTTGCTTTGTACAAAGGGTTTCAATGTAAAGATTGTTCTTTTGGCAAAATGTTTGATTCGAAAATCCTTGGTTGTGCACGACTTGGTACATGTACAAGTTTTGGTCTTTGTTTAATCATGTTTTTTTGATTCATTGTGTGTATAAATTGCCTACTTCATGCTTGTTCATACTTGTTCATATCTTGCTCATGCCATGCTCATCATGTTGAAAAACAAAATAAAAATCTCTATTTTGACTCAAAAAGGGAATATAGAATTGACTTCACACAACGCGCACTTGGCCTTGCACGTTCCAAATACCCTTTAAACCCGGGATGGATACCAGATGCAGCTCGATTGGCGCTCTTGTTCCCTTCGAGCGCGCACGGGTCCATTCCACCTCCCCTTCCGAGCTGAGTCAACCACACATGTCCGTGATACACAAATACCGTGACTTTGGTTGGTTTTTGGTCTAGGTCACGTTGCCATTATCTTTAAGCATGTGTCCAAAGTCAATTGTGGCCAAGTTAATGCCCGGGTTACGACTCCTTGATGTAATGCAAGCGTGGCCTAACTCGCCTCTAACTCATGTGTTAATGACGACCACAATTAATAAAGGTCATGTGCTAAAGATAGGGTAACACCGTGTCGGTAAGCCCTAATGAACGGGTCATGTTAATCATCCTTAAGCTCATGGTCGAGGATTGAGACACCTCATTCAAAATGGGGTCATGTCAGAATGTCGGTACAGCCTCCGGAACAATCTCGATCCCGACTGGGGCTTAATCATGATTAGGATGACCCGCACATCGGGAACCTTGTGACGCACTAGACCTTAGGATCATTTCTTTCGGTCGGTGGAAGCCGCATGCCCTATAGGACCCTCGCCCGGGATAGTCCGTCGTTGGGAGTGTGCAGTACAGGTGAAAAACGAGGGGTTTATAGACGTAGTGACGGTCTCCACTGATCCAAGACTTAGAATAGCTGCGAAAAAGAAGAGAAATCTTTTCCAACCAATTAGGAATAAAGCGTGTTTTAAGTAAACATGAATGAAATAATCAATAATTAGGTTGGCATGTTGCATGAGCCTTAAACCTTTGCCCAAAATGAAACCCAAGCCTAAACCGAACCCTCCTCTCCCTCGCAGCTCGTAAGAAGTGGGTCAGAGTTCCGGGTCAACGTCTGTTCAGTGCCGAGTCCGACAGTTCATCAGCAGTTTCACTTAGGCTACTCCGAATGACTAGTCCGGCAGGAAGTAGTAGTGGGGGTGACAATACGGTTGATCCGAATGGGCTTACTAAAGAAGAGTTGGTACAAGCTTTGGAGGCCGCCAGGGCCCGGGAAGAAATCACTAGGAAACAGCAAAAGGATACACAGAGACGGGTTGTAGAGGCCATGAGACAGAGGGGAGTGGCCGTGATATTTGAAAATGATGGGGGATTCGTTGAAATCACAGACGAAGATGAAATTGAGAACATACCGCCTCGCGATTACAATAGGGTTCCCCCACCTCAAACCTACCCCAATGTGGCGACCTCACGTCCCGCATATCAAACCGCCACTCAATCAAATATGCCAGCCACCCAAGCTCCCTTCACCTTTCCGGGAGGTCCATCCTCATATCCTCCCGGGTTCAACCCATATGCCCCGATCCTGATGGGTCAAGCCTTTTCAGCCCCGGTCATTGCCGAATTACCACCACCGACCCTGCCAATTGCATCACAAAGGTGGCATTCCCATTCCACAACTTGGCAGCCCGAACCTCTGAGGCGCCCCCGTTGTATACCCCGGCGAATGACCAAGGGTATGGGTACGTTTACACCCATGCGCCACCTCAAAGCCTTCCTCAGAATATACCATCCACCACTGTGCCTCCAACGGTGATGCCGGTAACAACCCGGACCATGGCATCCATCAATTCTAGCCCACAAGTGAACCCTCAAATGGGGTGGCTGATCGAGAAGTTGAAACAGATGGAAGAAAAGTTTGAGACTTTGAATGAAAAGAAAACCTCATCGGGAGTTACTGATCCCGACAAGATTGTGCCTCTTCCGCATAAGTTCAATATACCAGAAATAGACAAGTTTGATGGGACTGCTTGCCCACAAACCCACCTCAACGCCTACACTTTAGCAATGAGGGCAAAAGGTTGCACTGTACAGCAAATGGGTGATCACTTCCAATTATCCCTGAGAGTAAACGCTCTTAAGTGGTTCTTCAACCTCAAGGACGAATCACGAGCAAGTTGGGGTCGCATTCAGGAAGCATTCCTCACCAAATACCGATCTAACCTAGAGTGGGAAACCAACCGCACCGACTTGCAAAGCACTTTGCAAAAGGGTGACGAGCCGATCGGTGAGTTCTACAAACGTTGGAACTGCAAACTTGGAGAAATCCCTATCCCGCCCACTAAGGATGAACAATTGGACATCTTCCAATCATGCTTAAAACCGCAGCTGCGTGCTCTGATCAGCCATCACTTTTATCCCAATCTCCGGGCCATGGTAACTGCAGGGTCGAAGTTTGAGAAGGCTCTCAGTGAGCAGTCCTCCACCCAGGGCAATAGCAATTCTTACCGATACCGACCTCCCACCACAGGTAAAGGGAAAGAATTCTCGGGGGTCATCAACAACATCCAAGGGGAAGGTCCAAAGCAGGTCTCACCAAAGCCGGGTAACTCTGAAAAACGCCCCTATGTGAGGTTTGAAGATTTTGGAATGCCCATTAGCAAAGTCTTTGAGGGATTAGTGAAGCAAGTCCTCACGAGACCTTTGATCAACTTTCAACCCAAAAACCCGGAAAGGTTCACAGATGAGAGCAAATGGTGTGCTTTCCACAACTACCATGGGCATAACACCGATGATTGCTCCATAGTGAAACGCATTATCTTGGATTTGATTGCTAAAGGGAAACTTGAACACCCCAGGGGGCCAAACGTGGTCAATAACCCGTTCCCGGACAACGGAAGGGTCAACATGATCGAATTTGGCTAAAGCAAAGTGAACATGATCGAGTTCGGGGAGCCGACAATGATAACTCTTTAGGAATTTAACACCCCTTTGATTGAAGTTGGGGAAAGATGGAAAGACATTTTGTGGGACTGCGTGCAAAAGGGAAAGATGGAATGTCCTCCTGACAACATGATGACTAGCGTGATGAGCGCAAAGGTTCCTTGCCAAGAGGGAGAATTAAAAGTGATTAAGCTCACTAAACACAAATTGACCTACGAGGATTGTATGGAAGAAATGGAAATGGCCATCAAACGAGCTTTGGGAAGCGTTGACCACGACCCGAACAGATGTTGCATTCCCCACGATGAGCACTATCATGTTATGGAAGTTGGTGACTCGTCACGCGGTGAAAGAGTAATAAGAAGGGTGTGTTGTCATCATGTAACCGAGGGTATGAGGGCTGTAAGAACCCCGTGGGAATATGACTACAGAAGGCACCTTGCACAGATGAGAGAAGCGGTCCGTTCCCTATCCCGTGAAGAGCTCTGAGCTTTGTGTGAATGTGAGGACGAAGTGTCTTCCCCCGTACTCTCTTTAAACCCGTCTGTGGGAGGAATACCTTAGATGCCTTCCTGTCATTACCGCCACTCTCGCCCTCACCTCCATTTGAGGATGGGTCGATACTCCCTGATCATTATTGCTGTATGTTGACACTGGAAAAACTCCGCGAAACTGTAGGGATGGGGAAAGAACAAGGCGACTACCCGGTTTCATTTGAAAAACTCTGTGAGTCTGTCTGCACCACGCAAGGAATGGTTACTGTGCATGAGCTGAGGAAAGAGGCGTGGCCTTACTCGACCAAGAACCCACCCATGCCTGTGGAAGAGTCAGCTAAATATTGTGACCCCCCGGAAGTAAACATCCTAACTCGTTCCGGACAGGTACACACCGAGAATCCCAAAAAACCACCATCGCCGGAACACCGCTCGCCACCGCCGTTTGTTAAGGAACCAAGCACCTCAGATCTCGAAAGAGAGGATCCTATTCTCACCCAACTTAAAAATACGCAGGCCAACATCTCTCTGTGGTCCCTTCTCACTTCGTCATACCCACACAAGCTCAAGTTGGAGGAACATTTGGCCCGGACCATGGTCCCCACCACGGCTACCCCCGAAGAAGCCGTACAGATGATTGGAAGCATCCAATATGGGAATATAGTCACGTTCACCGACTTGGACTTGCCCAAGTCTGGGGCTAACCACAACGAGGCCTTGTACATCACAGTGCAGTTAGATGAGCGCCGTCTCCCACGAGTATTGGTTGATAATGGCTCGGCTATGAATGTCCTTCCAGCTAAAATGATGGATTTACTCGGCCTCAAGATGACGGATCTGAGGCCCTCTTTGGTAACTGTGAAAGCTTACGACTCCACAGTCCGGTCGGTCCTTGGGGTGGCGACTTTGAATTTATGGTTTGGGGAACAGAAAATGCCGACCGACTTCCAAGTGCTTGACATCCACATTTCCTTCACCGCCTTGCTGGGGCGCCGTTGGCTCCACAAAGTCAATGGGGTCGCCTCCACCCTACATCAATGTGTAAAATTTGTACAGGGAGGGAATTTGACTGTAATCTACGAGGATAACATCACTACAGAGGGGACCAACACTAATGGGATCCCTGTATTGTAAATCTAACATGAAGAGAGTGGTATAGTCTTGACCGGCTTCACAGGGATACTATCTGAGACCCACGTCCATTGCGTGGACTTCACACTTACCAAGGACAAGATCCCTCCCGCCATGAAAATGATGCGCCTAATGCACTATCTCCCGGGGCTTGGTCTAGGAAGAAGGCTCCAAGGGACCCACAGGGTTATTGAAATCAAGGAGCAAAAGACGCTCCACTGTTTTGGGTACAAGCCGAGACCCAAGGATCTTGCGATGGACAAGAAGATGGCCCGAGAGAAAAGCCGAGCCAGGGCCCAAAGGATTCCTTACAAAGCTCCCAACCTCCGTCCCTATGATTTTGACATAAGCCACTACTTCATTAAGGGGGGGAACGCAAACCGGGACCTCGAAGGAAAAGGAGGCAATGGTGACCAACTGGGACCGACTGCAAGAAGACCTCAAAAGGTTCCGAGGAAAGGCCGCCAACCCTATCAGGAGAGCATTCCTTGACACGCCCGAAGTACCCACAGGGCACGAGCATATTTCCAAAGGAGTGCCCGAGGTGATAAAAAAGTTTGAGGTTTTGTCTGCATAAGGAGGCAACCAAGAGGAAGAACCCACTTGGGGCCAGTATGACAAATATGAGATCGAAACGATGCCTACTGGGAAGGCAAAGGAAGAGGTCAAAGAAAACGAGTGGGATGGGACAGTGATGCAAGAACTGTTTGAGGAAGACACGGTTCTACCCAGCCTAGTTGATCACGGAAAAAGAATGGTCGCTGCAATAGGAGACGGGTCAATGGGAAGCTTCGACCCTCGCGCCTTGGTTGTACCCACTAACATGCCCCTAAAGAATTGGGCTACTCTTTCCGGGCCAGTAGCTAGCAAGGAGGAAATGACCACAATGCTTGGATTGGTTCCTTGACCCTTTGAGTCTAGTGTTATAGGGTCCAATGTAATCGAGTCTCCCCAGTCCCTCCTCTTTGAATTTGAGTCATTCTCGTCCGAGGGCCTCACGCCTGAAGACTATGAACTCGTAGCCAATGTTGTATTTCCGTTTGCATTTAATGAAATGATGGACCTTTCCGAATATCCCCTCATTGCCAACTTATTAGATGATAAATTAACTAATAACTTGAAAACGGTTAATAATGAATCAACTAATAATGCAGACACACTAAACGAATAATACATTAAAAAATTCGTAAAGCAGGTCGCCGATCAAGAGGAAAACCGTGCCCAAGCTGCCGAAGAGGTTTTGACCAAAGTGAATTTGGGTACCGAGGAAGAACCAAGAGAGACACAAGTAGGTGGCTACTTCAAATGGGATGAGAGGGAGGCCTTGATTGAATTACTCAGAGAGTATGTAGATGTGTTCGCCTGGTCTTACAAAGACATGCCGGGGTTGGATGCCTCGATCGTGGAGCATAAGATCCCCTTGGATCCGGAAGTAAAACCAGTCAAGCAAAAGCTCCGACGAATCAAACCCTAGTGGTCCTTCCAGGTAAAGGAGGAGATAGAAAAGTTACTTAGAGCTGGCTTTATACGGGTTATAGAATACCCCTCATGGCTCTCTAACATAGTCACTGTCACAAAAGCCAACGGAAAGGTCCGATGCTGTGTTGATTTCAGAGACCTCAACAAGGCAAGTCCCAAGGATGATTTTCCCCTCCCAAACATTGATATGTTGGTGGATACGACCTCTAGTTTCGAGGTAAAATCCTTTGTGGACGGTTTCGCCGGATACAATCAGATTAAAATGGCCGAGGAAGATCAAGAAAAGACTGCCTTCACCACCCCATGGGGAACTTTCTGTTACACAGTGATGCCTTTTGGACTAAGAAATGCCGGGGCTACTTACCAAAGAGCGGCAACAGCACTATTCCATGACATGATTCACAAAGAAATAGAGGTGTGCGTTGACGACATGATCATACACTCTAAAGGAACTGACGGCCAGCACTTGATTGACTTGAGGAAGTTCTTCGACCGATTGAGGAAACACTCCATGAGGCTTAATCCGGCAAAATGCACCTTCGGAGTCTCCCGAGGAAAGGTTTTAGGGTACGTAGTTACCAAACGGGGTATTGAGATCGATCCGCAAAAGGTCAAAGCAATCGTAGAAATGAGACCTCCCCGCACCCAAACAGAAGTGAAGGCATTCATGGGGCAACTGCAATACATCAGCCGCTTCATCAATTAGCTCACTCCCACCTGTGAACCCATCTTAAAATTACTGAAGAAAAATGCCGAGGTTGAATGGAATGAGGAATGTCAAAAGGCCTTCGACAAGATCAAAGCCTATCTTGTCCATCCACCGATTCTCCGCCCACCGCACAGAGAAAAACCACTCTTGCTTTACTTAACGGTAACAGATACTTCAATAGGAGCTATGTTGGCCCAAGAGAAGAAGGAATCCAAGGTGGAAAATGCCATTTACTTTGTGAGCCGAAAGCTACAGGGAAGTGAGCTCAACTACTCCACAATAGAAAAGACTTGCGCTGGACTGGTATGGGTTGTGAGAAAGTTGAAACACTACATGCACGCCCACCCGATACAGTTGATCTCAAAGTTTGACCCCATCAAATGCTTGCTGGAAAAGCCGCCTTATCAATGAGGCTTGTCAAATGGTCTTTCTTTCTAGCCGAATATGACATCAGTTACGTATCGAGAAAGGCAGTCAAGGGAAGGGTTATGGCCGAACACCTAGCGGATTTCCCCAGTAACGAAGAGGGAGAACCGGAACCACAGTTCCCATGTGAAGGAATTTTTACCCTTGAGGAGGAAAACAAATGGCAATTGTTCTTTGATGGAGCCGCAAACAAAAGAGGAAACGGCATCGGTATGCTTCTGGTTGACCCCAAGGACGAGCATACGCCCATCGCCATCAAATTGAATTTTGAGGTGACCAACAATGTAGCCGAGTATGAGGCATGTACAGGGGGCCTGGAAGCTGCTTTGGAAAGGAAAGTGAAATAATTGGAGGTGTATGGGGACTCAGCCTTGATCATCAACCAAGTTTCGAACAAATGGAAAACGTTGGATCCGGGGCTGCAAAAGTACCACGCCCACATGGAAGAACTCATGACACAGTTCAAAAGGGTTAGCTTCCATTACTTGCCAAGGGACCGGAATCGCTTCGCTGATGCCTTAGCCACTTTGGCCTCGTTGGTAGAAATTCCGGAAGGAAAGTCGATAAAGCCCTTCAGAGTTGGGAGAAAGGAGAACCCGGCGTATTGCTGTGAAATTGAAAAGGGCTCGGAGGAAGTAGATGAGCCGTGGTATACCCAGATCTACCAGTTCCTCAGAGAAGGGGAGGCCTCCCTCCTAAATGAGAAAGGGGAATACAAGGATAGGATCAAAGCCAAGAGCGAGGCGGCCCTCAAACGACTCGCTTCTCACTACGTCATTCTGGGAGATATTCTGTATAAGAAGCGCCATCAGGGACTTCTCTTAAAATGCATAAGCACAGAAAGAGCAAAAGAGCTCATTCGGGAGGTCCACAATGGGGTATGTGGCCCGCACATGAATGCCAGGGCATTAATGCAAGTCATCCTGTGGATGGGATACTTTTGGATCTCGATGGAAACCGATTGTATACAATTCGTGAAGAAATGTGACAAGTGCCAGCGGTTCTCCAACCTTAATCACCTGCCGCCCCATCATTTGTATTGCATGACGACCCCTTGGCCTTTCTCCACTTGGGGCATTGACATCATCGGAAAAACCACTCCCCCAGGAAGCAACGACCATGAATTCGTCTTGGTGGCCGTGGATTACTTCACAAAGTGGGTTGAAGCCAAGTCATACAAAGTCCTTACCTCCAAGAAGGTGGCACTATTAATCAAGGAGAACATCATGTGCCGATATGGGGTCCCAAATGAAATCATCACAGACAATGGCTCACACTTCGAAGGAGAGTGTGACCAACTGTTGCAAGAATTCTGGGTCACTCGCCACAAGTCTTCCCCATATAGGCCTCAAACCAATGGAGCGGTAGAAGCCGCCAACAAAACACTCGAAAGGATCATTAAGAAGATGGCAACACGAGGAAGGGATTGGCCCGATAAACTACACCTAGCGTTGTGGGGGTACTGAACCTTGGTCAGAACCGCCACAGGGGAAACCCCATTTGCTCTGACTTATAGGGTGGAAGCCATGCTCCCAGCTGAACTAGAAATTCCGTCATTAAGGATTCTGTTGGAAAATCAAATCCACGAAGTAGACTGGCTTCGGAGCCGACATGATGAATTAGCCCTTTTGGACGAACGCCGCTTAAGAGAAATGGAGCACACCCGTGCCTACCAAGGGAGGATGGCACGAGCCTTCAACAAAAGAGTAAAGCTTCGAGAGATTCGGGTCAGGGATTTGGTGCTCAAAGAAAAACCCCCAGGGAGGTCTAACCCTGATGGGAAATGGGAACCCGTATGGATTGGCCCTTTTGTGGTACGAGAGATATTCTCAAGAGGCGCAATGAGACTTGCATATTTGGATGGGAATCCCTTCGTGCATCCGGTCAATGGTGATAAGCTTCACCGATATTATGTTTAAAAAAAAAAAAAAAGAGGAGCAAGGTTTGCGTCAAAAATTGTTGGAAAGAACTACGATGACCTGAGCCCCTTTAGTCTTACTTGTAAAAGGGGAACGTAGGCAGCCAACTACTGGTCCGGTCTAAAAAATAAATAAAATTCAAATTTTGTTTCTCCAAAGGAACTCATTCGATAACCACTTTCATTACGGTTAAAACACTTCTTTGATGAGTTCAAGCACGGTCTACTCTTGACCTCAGGAAACAGGCTAAAAGACTAATAAAACACTTAAGAAAACTAATGTGTCTGCAATGACGGCGAGTGGATACTTTGGACTGTAAGGCCATCATTGACCTTCACCCCTCCATTTCTTCTTTTGACTCCTCCGAGTATTTTTCCTTTTCACATCGAAAAGCTCGATCTCGTTCCTCCCTAAATTGGGAGCCCGCCCGGCATCTTCAATTAGGCCGGCTGATTTTAGAGTTGTGTTAACCGCCACGCGGTCCCGAAAGTCCTCGAGTCGTGCCTCGATTCTAGGTATCACTGCCCTCCTCCTCTCAGCGAGAGCTTGATAGTCTTCAATAGCGTCTCCAGTAAAGTTATGACCGCTCATCACGGCCTCAGCCTCCCTAAAAACCCTACTATAGACACAATCTCCTCCAAGGATGTCCCCACGCCTCTCCTCAATAAGCCTTTGAGTCTGTCCCATGGTCTGCTCGTACCAATCCAAATAAACAGTGGTCAGAATCGTGCTAGCTGCACCCCTGAGGAGTGCCCGAACAGGAAAAAAATAATGGGTCCACAAATGGGAAAAGAGGAAAGTGATGGAAGGGTCCCACATGGATAAAGGCGAAAGCCTCAAATGCTCCGGATTGACATCTGACCACTCCAACACAGGAGTCTGTAGCAAGCCAAACTGCCGGCGGACCAAAGAAGGGATGTAAAAGGACGATCCCAAAAGGCCCGGCACCCGAACAAAAGGGGAACCATCCTGACACTCCCGCACTGAGTTGATGTGCCAATGTGGCACCCACCAACGGATTTCTTCAGTCTTGAGATGAGCCATATGAGCCTCCCAATCGCTCTGAGCTAAATCCAGAATGAGCCCTCTCAAAGAATACGACCATGGTTTGTGAGAAAGAGGATCCTCAGGGACGGCCACTAACCTCTCCCTCAGCCATAAGGTAAGCAGAGCAGGGCTACCGCTGCGCATAAAACCGTCTACCAAAGCCAAACGGTCCATACCATGGAGAGTCTCGCCTAAGACCAAAGGAACGATGTCTTTGCCCGCCAGACACTCCTCGAGCACACTCAACAAAACCCGGTGGCAAGTACCCATGGAACCCACCATATAGGAGAAACCAAGGATGCATAGCCCGAAGGCATTTCAGGAAGCCTCATCGGAACGCTCCATGAACTTCTCGGTGTAGACACCCCGCCTTGGACCGCTCACCCCGATTGCACATTTGATCTTGTGTTTCTCCCCATTTTAAGTGTTTCTCGTTAGTTTCTGTCACTTCCGTTAAGTTCTTGACTGACTTCGTTAAGTCCAGGGACTAAACTGAATAACAGGGCTGACTTTCTAGTCCATTCTGTCAAAATTGCCTTCTCTGAGTCGCGCGCCTCCGACAGGAGGAGCCAGACGCGCGCGCCTCCCACCCCCAAAGCAGGAAGCGCGCGCCTCTGGGCGTCAGTTACAGATTTCTGGCCAGGATTCTCTCCCTTGCTCAATTTACAGGATTTTACCCGGGAAGGATTTCTTGGTTACTGAGTTTTGGCACCAAAAACATATCTTTTTCACCTATAAAACCTCCCTTTACCTCCATTTTCAAAGGATGAAAACTTGAGAAAAAACTTTGACCTTGGACCCTTGGCTCTCAATCTCACATTTCAATAAGAAACCAAATTTCCTACTTTCAAAGCATTTTCCAAAGGATTTCTCCAAGTAATTCAACAAGAAGTGTTTTGAAGTTTCTTGAAGTCTAGGTAAAGTCATTTCTTTCCCCTTCTCAACTTCATCTCTTTTCTCTTTCTCTTGTATTATCAAAGTGCAATCACCCAAATCATTTTGGGACATGACTTTAATGATCACCTCATCTCATTAAGGTTCGTTAAAGAGTTATCTCCTACATTCCAAACTCCATTTTAAACCCCTTTTTATGATATAAAGAAGAAGAAGAAGAACGTTTATCATTCATGTAGATTTTGATCAAGCAAGACCAACTTTAGTTGGGCGAGATGGGTGTTTCGGTACTTCCCATCTCGTAATCTAACCCCCAAACCTCAAAACAAAGAATCTCTGTTTTCGTAATCAAACTTAGGCTATTATCAATAGGTTTTTCTTTTGTTCCTCAAAACATAGGTGGCGACTCTAAACAATCTAAAAACAAGTTAGACATCCTAGGACAATTCACGCGCTCTAGCCAAGCCATGGCTCTCCCGGGGTATCTACACTCGGGAAGCTCGGAAATATCAATGAAAGTTGGATTAATAACCATACATTGAGCCTCTTCCAAAGGAATGTCGAGGAGAGAGACCAATCTCTCAACACAAGTGGTATCATCAACTGAGGGAAGAGCGAAGACCTCCGTGTCTATGCCACCCACTAGAGCTTTGAAATCTTCATAAGTCGGAGTGATCTCGTTGTAAGAAAAACAGTATACGTGCCTCCTCACGACCCAGAAAGATGCGGCGGCCCTCAGAAGCTTGAGATCTGGGATGAACTCTTTGAGAGACCAAAGAGACTGGAGACCAAATTTGGACTTGAATATGTCCTTGTGACTCCCCATTTGATGCCTCATCCAAAGCCTAAGGTTACCTTCAAAACATTCTTGGTCAACTTTGGACAATTTTGGTGGCTTTTCCATGAGAAAAGGATCCATGGAAGGGAGATGTCGAAGATGGAAGGTGAAAGACTGTTGTTGGACTCCAAACTGTGATGATGAAGAAGATAACCAGACCTGGAACAAAAGTTATTGGAAAAGCAACATCACTCCTCTAGTCGTACGGCTACTTTGTCCCTGACAAAAATTAATGGTTTCTTGATTGAATGGCTTTGTGACATCACCCATTTAAAGCTCCATTTAAATCAGTCCCAAAAATGCACCAGAATTTTCCCCTCTTTTAGGGCTCATGCAATTTGCTTTGAACCTAGAAAATTAATTAGTTTCCCACTGAAAATGTGTTCGGGCAGTCCATAGATGGACGTAAGACCATCTTTGTTTATATTGACCCGGCCATACTTTGTAAGCCCAGGTTAACAATGTGATTTAGCCCGGCAGTACTTCGTAAGTCCAGGTTAACAGGTTAAAAATATGAAAAGAGAATTGGCCGTCCCTGACGTAAGCCCAGCAAAGATGAAGAATTAGGTCCCCCGAGCGACCATTGTGAAATGAAAATTAGGTCCCCCGAGCGACCGTCTTGAGATAAGAGTTAGGTCCCCCGAGCGACCGTTTTGAAATGAATATTAGTTCCCCCGAGCGACCGTTGTGAAATGAAAATTAGGTCCCCCGAGCGACCGTTCTGAAATAAGTATTAGGTCCCCCGAGCGACCGTTGTGAAATGAAAATTAGGTCCCCCAAGCGATCATTGTGGGATGAAAATTAGGTCCCCCGAGCGACCATTCTGAAATAAGTATTAGGTCCCCCGAGCGACCGTTGTGAAATGAAAATTAGGTCCCCCAACCGACCATTGTGGGGTGAAAATTAGGTCCCCCGAGCGACCGTTGTGAAATGAAAATTAGGTCCCCCGAGCGACCGTTATGAAATTAGAATTAGGTCCCCCCGAGTGGCCCATGTGAAGCAAAATCTAGGTCGCCCGGATGGCCCATCTTGAGAGAAAACTTAGAATGAGAAGGGCAGTCCTTGACCTAAGCCGATGTTGACCTTCGCCTCTGACCAAATGAGTGTCATGCCTGAGTCCCTGCCTCTGACCAAATGAGTGTCACGCCCGAACCTTGCCTCTGACCAAATAAGTGTCACGCCCGAACCTTGCCTCTGACCGAATGAGTGTCATGCCCGAATCCTTGCCTCTGACCAAATGAGTGTCACACCCGACCCTCGCCTCTGACCAAATGAGTATCATGCCCGAATCCTTGCCTCTGACCAAATGAGTGTCACGCCCGAACTTTGCCTCTGACCAAACGTGTGTCACGCCCGAGTCCTTGCCTCTGACCGAATGAGTGTCATGCCCGAATACTTGCCTCTGACCAAATGAGTGTCACGCCCGAACCTTGCCTCTGACCAAATGAGTGTCACGCCCGAACCCTCGCCTCTGACCAAATGAGTGTCATGCCCGAATCTTTGCCTCTGACCAAACGAGTGTCACGCCCGAGTCCTTACCTCCGACCAGATAAGTGTCACGCCCGAACTTTTGCCTCTGACTAGTTAGAATGATGCTTTTGTTGGCAATAATGATCATTTGGATGATAAAGCTTCCATCTTTATCATCCAACATTGATCTAGCTCTAAAGTCCCCTTTGGGGTTACAAAGATTCAATATTTATGTGTTAATTTGATTCCTTAAAGGTTAATAAGTCATAAAAATGCCATTTTGGGGATAAAGTTTCAATCTTTAATCACCAAATGGTCAATTTTGGCCCAAATGGCATGTTCATCAACTTTTCTCAATTTTCTCCAAAGATTGCTTATGATCACACCCAAATACTTGTTTTGGGGACTAAGTGATGATCATTTAGCATAGGAATGTTGTATCTAAATTTACAAAGTGTTTCAAACAAACTAGAATCAAAACAGTTTTGTCCAGTTTCAACAGAATGTTCTGTTTCTGCTCTGAAACTGGACTGTTCTTGACTGAACTGTAAAATCCCAGGAGACCACCTTTCTATCCGTACGGCTATGATGGGAACAGGGGGCGAAATGTCTGTTTTTCCTTCTGATCCCTATTCTCTTAATAAACAGGCCTTTTCAGTTAAGTTTTTCCAAACAAAACCATTAACAGAAACTTTTCCGTTAAATACACACACACACATGAACATTTTTCACACTAACAAGGGAGACTCGGTTTTTTCGAAGGCACTTTGGGTGAACCGGAAATATGTTCTTCCCAAAGTGTAACGTGACCTCCGAACTCACCTTCTCTAACCATTTTCATTTGTTTGGTTTAAAATTAACAAATGTGGCGACTCCGTTTCTTTTTTCGTTAGGAAAGTTACCCGTGTTTGGCATTTCTTCCTCGTGCGAACTTTGCTTGTTTCGCCCCGTGGACGGGATCCTTACACTTTGGACTTAGAGCCCTTTCCTTCTTTTGAAACCATAAGCACAATAGAGGATTCCTTAATGATTTTCTTTTCTGATGTCTTTAGCATCCCCATACAACCCAGAAAGAGACTTATCCATACCATGCATATTATAGTTCTGTAAGGATCCCTGCCCCCGCGCAGAAAAACGCGACATGTTAATGGGGCGAAAAATCCGAACACGGTTATCTCACAAAACATAACGGAGTCGCCACTTTTGTTAATTATTTAACCCAACAAAAGAAAAGGTTAGAGATTCTATTAGTTTGGAGGTCAGGTTACACCTTGGGAAGAGTTTCACGTCACCCAAGTCGCCTCGGATAGGACCGAGTCTCCCTAATGTTAGTTAACGAAAGAGCATGTGTGTGTGTGTTTTCAAAATGGGAGAAACTGACTGTTTTGGCAAAACCAGTTAATTATTTAACAGAAAAGGTTTATTTTGCAAACTTTCTGGTCAGAAAAGGAAGAAACTGGAAAATACCCTCCCCGGCCAAAGTACGGATGGGGAGGGCTCTCCAGGGGATTTTTACAGTTTATCAGAAAACAGTCCAGTTTCAGCCAAAGCAGAGTATCCTTGCTGAAACTGGACTGGAATGTTGATTTCCAGTTTATGATTAACAACAAAACTTTGAAAAGTTCATTCCTATGCACTTTGATCATCAAAGGAACCCCAAAAACAAAGATTTTGGTGTGATCAAAGGCAATCATTGGAGAAATTTATGAAAAGTTGATGAACATGGCATTTAAACCAAAATGAACATTAGGGACACAAAGATTGAAACTTTACCACCAAAATGGACTTATTATATAAGATTAAACCTTTAGGGACACAAATATAACATAAAGATCAAATCATTATGTCCCATACTTGGTGATTTATGGCTTGGTCATGATTGGGATGATAAAGATTGAAACTTTATCACCCAACCATGACTCTCATGGCCAAATACAAACAAAATCAACATGAAAATGTAACAAACCATGATCATCTTTAGGTTTTACCCCATAATCACACACTAGGTGTGAAGGGAACCTTGAATCACCTCATGATTTGGATCATATACATAGGTAATAGTAATATATAGCTTGGAAGGCCAAGGCTTGTGTAATATATAGATATACTGCTTGAAGATGGACAAGACTTGCAAGAAATGTAAAGTGCTTGAAATGGACAAGACTTTGCAAGAACAAGAAGAAATAACACAAGATAAGCAAGTAATATGAACAAAGATAAAAGAGAGTTTGAGATGAAGAAGAAGATGGGGAGAAGGAGGCCTCACCTATTGTGGTTATGGCCTATCTTCCTCTCTAATCACTCAAATGTGTATATCCCTCACTTTCTGCTCTCAAACTGGCAGAGTTTCAACTCACAAAACGTTTTCTCCCCCCTGAAATGATCAGCATGGGGTTCAATTTATAGAGGCTGAGGGTGCCCAACATAGCCGTACGGCTAGGGACCTCATGTGCCCAAACCATCCGTACGACTCGGCCTGGCGAGCTTCTGGATTTTTTTAATTCCAGTTCAGTCCTGGAATATCAGGTTTATCCTAGTGAGGTCCTGGCCCATTGGTTTATCCCTAAATGGTACCAAGAATTCCTCTAAAATAGGTCAATTTCAGATTGGGGTACTTACAGAGCCCCTCGGCAACGTCACTTTTGAAGAAAGCGGGGTTATCGATAATACAAGCATCCCAATCTGATGGGAGGATTGCATAGCCGATTTGGGTGAGAGATTCTAAGGCTACTCAAACCTATAGGCATCCCATTTTGATGGGAGGACGGCATAGCCGATTTAGGTGAGAGATTTTAAGGCTACTCAACCCTATGGGCATCCCATTTTGATGGGAGGATGGCATAGCTGATTTGGGTGAGAGATTCTAAGGATACTCAAACCTATAAGCATCCCATTTTGATGGAAGGACGGCATAGCCGATTTGGGTGAAAGATACTAAGGCTACTCAAACCTATAAGCATCCCAATTTGATGGGAGGACGGTATAGCCGATTTGGGTGAGAGATTCTAAGGCTACTCAAACCTATAAGCATCCCATTTTGATGAGAGGACGGCTTAGCCGATTTGGGTGAGAGATTCTAAGGCTACTTAAACCTATAAGCATCTCATTTTGATGGGAGGACGGTATAGCCGATTTGTTCTATGGCTGGACCTAGAGGTATAGGATTCCTACGTATCCCTATTCGAGGGAATCAAGCCTAACGTAGTTCGGGTGAGATATTTTAAGGCTACTCAAACCTATGTGTAGATACCCTGGGGAACCACGACTTGGCTAGAGCGCGTGAATTACCTAGGATGTCTACTTGATTTTAAGAGTCGCCACCCACGTTTTAGAGGAACGCGAGAAAACCTAAGAAAATAGCCTTTTTTATTGATTACGAAACCAAAGATTCTTGAGATGAGGGGTTCGGGGGTTAGGTGACGGAATGGGAAGTACTTAAACACCCACTCCGCCCCGCTTACGCGGGTCTTGCTACTTTTGGTGTTCTAATACTAAAAAGAAAAGTCCTTCGATTATTAATGTAAGAAGTGCTAACAATTACAATGGAAAGAAAGGGGAAATTTACAAAGGAAAATAAAATAGAATTGTTTTATTTATTTAATGGTAAAGATTACATGTCAAACTATTCTAACAATTGTATTAAGAAAAGAATGGTAAATTAAAGTAGAGATTAAAATGTATGGAGATAACCTTAACCAACTTTAATGTAGTAAAGTGGTCATTTTGTCATGTTCCAATTGATGGGGATTGCATACATTTAAAAAGATAAATTAAATAGAAGAAGAAGAAGTGTACCTTTAGAAAAGAGGACTTCAAACTTTGACTTGGAGTTGTTGTAGAGAAATTGTTGTGTAGAAATTTGTGAAGAGTTTAGTTGCTAGAACTCTTGTTGGGGAAATTTGTGTAGGGAGAATGGTGTAGAGTTTGTGTAGGGAGAAAGTTCAAAGTTCAAGGTCCGAAAAGAGAGTCCTCTTCCAAGGTAGAAGAAGGGGGTTTTTATAGGTAGAAAGGAGAGGGAAAGGTTGGAGGGAAAATGGTCAATCCATGTGAGATGGAATTGACCAATAGAAAATAAGATAAATAGAATAATGAATAAAAGAAGATGAAACAAATAAAAGAAAATAAAAATGAAATATTTTGTTTTTATGAAAAGGGCTAGAAATGTGGGATTAGGAGGTTACAAATAAAAGCTAGTAAATTTTTATGATCAAGAAAGATGTTTTTGAATAAAGAAGATATTTATAAATAAGAAACGGGAGGGAAATAAGGTACAATCCGTTACTGCCAAAGTGGGAAGCGCGCGGGTCCGGCCTTTGGGGCGAGAAGCGCGTGCGGCCCGTTGACAGTGTCGGAGGCGCCCGCTGGTGAAAATAACAGAATGACAGAATGACTCTAAAAGTTAACTCTGTTATGCAGTTTAGTCCAAAACTAACGGAATCTGTTAGGAAATTAACGGAAATAACATAAATTAACAAAACCAAGTTAAATAAAAATACTATGTATGCAATAGGGGTGAGAGGTCCAAAGCGGGGTGTCTACAGAGTCCCTCGGTGACGTGTATTGCAAACCCAAACGCGTCGACGAAAGAAAGACAACCGCCGAGGACATCGACAAGAGAAAATAAAGACTCGATAAAACATGAATTTGAAATTTGCGAAGGATAGGGGTGCGCTCCCTGTGTGAGCGGCTTTATTGATATAGAAAGGATATGGCGGGATCCGTTTTGCTGATGCGGGATCCGTTTGCTGAAGCGGGATCCGTTTGCTGATGCGATCCGTTTGCTGAAGCAGGATCCGTTTCCTGAAGCGGGATCCGTTTGCTGATACGGGATCCGTTTGTTGATGCGGGATCCGTTTGCTGAAGCGGGATCCGTTTGCTAAGGCGGGATCCGTTTGCTAAGGCGGAATCCGTTTGCTGGAGGCGGGATCCGTTTGCTGATTGCGGGATCCGTTTGCTGATTGCGGGATCCGTTTGCTGAATGCGGGATCCATTTGCTGAAGCGGGATCCGTTTGCCGAAGCGGGATCCGTTTGCTGAAGCAGGATCCGTTTGCTGGTGCGGGATCCGTTTGCTGAATGCGGGATCCGTTTGCTGATGGCGGGATCCGTTTGCTGGTGCGGGATCCGTTTTCTGATGCGGGATCCGTTGATGCTCCGACTGCGGGATCCGTTTACTGAATGCGGGATTCGTTTGCTGATGCGGGATCCGTTTGCTTATGGCGGGAACCGAGGCTCCATCTGCCTATATGTGATATTGTTGTGTTGCTTGATGGAAAGGTGGTGATTTTGCGGCTCACCATGGACCGAGTTGTTGTCATTGAACTGTAATTGTTTGACTCTGTGGGATGCAGGCGTAGTTGACGGCGGATCACTTTCTGCTGGGGATGAAGTGCCTTGAGTTGCAGATGCTGTTGACCTTATGGTGGTACCTGTTAAGTGTGCGCTTTGCAGGTATATGTGCTTGTGACATGTATGGGATGTGAAATGGCAGTTATGAGGGAAATTGTGCTTGTGGTGTGATGTGAATTGAAAGCAGTTTGTATGAGAGAGAAGTAAAGTGATTCTGTGTGTGAAGTGATTTTTGAAAGCGGAGATTGCTTGAGATGAATGATGTCCATACCTTTACTTACCATTTCCGCTTGATTGGGGATGGATTGCTGAAGGATGTTGATGCTTTTGATGAAGAATGTCCATCCTTTGGATGGAGAATGATGATGTTGATGGTGATGAATTGTTCTTGCCTTTGAAGGAGTGTCGGCGAGATAGTATTCTGGATGGTGGGTTGGTCGTGCCAAAAGGCTGCCTACGTATCCCTTTAAGAGAATCAGACCAGCGTAGTTCAAGGATGATGGAGAATGCTGGAGGAGAAGCTAGGAGCAAAGCAAAGTAAAGCACATACTTTTGCACATAGAAGGAGAAAAAGAAAAAGAAAAAGAAAAATCTTTTTTTTTTTTTTTTAGATTAGAAGGGAAAGAATATGCACACATGTGAGAAAAAGATTTTTTTTTTAGTTCGTGGGTGAACCATTTTAACCATTGTGTGTTTGTAAAGCCAACCCAAGATCAAGTCATGTTCGATCGAAGTCCGGATTGCCTCGCTTGAATGTTGTCGCCGCGGTGTCCAACGAAAATTGATGTCTAGCCCCAAGAGATTTGTCGTTTATGGGGCTTTAAAAGGACTATTGATGCCGAGATGCCAAAGGGTTGCTGATTGTAAAGCCCCTCGAATGCTGAACTTTGAGTGGCTTATGAAGCCTCAAGATGAATCAACTCTTAGCCCATTCAAATAAACTGTCTTTTGTTGTCGACGTGGGCAAGCCCCAAGAGAAGATCATTAATACCAAGCTTTGAGAGATTGCTAAGCCCCAAATGTCATGGGCTTATCAAGTTTGTAGATGGCGGGATGTGGAGACCTTTCGGTGTTAAGCCTCGAAATTTCTTAGAATCGGCTTAGCATTATGTTGGGAGCGGATGGCGCTATTGGGAAGAACTCTTGAAGGCGATCTCCTTCTTTCTCTTGCTTGGAGATGGATGGCCCTTTTTGTGGTTGATACCCAAATGGCGGAAGGTCCATGTTGAAAATGTAGTACGGTCTTTGGGAGACGTCTCGTGGGAGATGGTGATGTTGTTGCAGATGATAAGGTCTTGGTGTGATAAAGTCTCGAACGGTATGTTTGCTTGAGTCTTCTTGAATTAAACCGACGGCGGATCTTCGGATGCAGCCTGTGCTTTTGATCTTGGAGAAGGGGGTGTTGTATTGCAGAAACATTAGGATTGGCCGTAACTCTGCTTATAGAGTTAACATATTGGCATTGCCCGCTATAACTCAGCCGGGTGAGTCTAGCATATTGAATCTTTTTCCTTTTCTCTAAGACTTCCTTCAGAATCTCGCTGTGAGTTCTAACAAGAATCATCAAATTCATTCATATCATCGGAGCCTTCATTTAAAACCAAGAGGCCTTTTGACTGGAAGTGTTGAGGGACCATTGAAGTTTGATCCCTTTCATGGAGCCATAAGACTACTCTCAAATTGCATTGCTCGGGTACCACTGCCCAAAAGCTTGTTAATTGCAAAGCCCCAATATTGCCCTTTGCTTGTATCACTGTAATGCCGTAGCCCAAAAGATTGTAGATTGTGAAGCCCCTTGAGACCTTCCGGTATAAAGCTTCAAATGTTGCTGGGGACATTGAAGTGAATTGCTTCTTGCCGAGGGAGCCTTTAAGACTTGACCGTAGCCCCTAGAGTGCCATCATTGATTGCGAGAATGGTCCATCCTTGATTGGGGGAACGAGTACGGGCACACATGACAAGAGGGCTTTTTGACATCCCTTGTCGCGACCCCGGACCCCGCGGGCCCGAGACCGCGATCTGGACGTCGACTCTAAAACCAATACTGTGAAATACTGAAGTTAAAAATTTCATTTGATACCAAAAGGTGATGATCCAAAGTTTTACAAAACCAAGTTTGATAAAAATCAATTACAACTATCATAAACTTCCACAAGTTTATGCCCAACAAAATACAAATATACAATTCTTAGTGACGTCATTGTTTGGTACAATTGTCCCAAAAAGGTTACACATTTATATAATGTAAACCAACCTATAACAACCTTCCCCAAAAGAATGGATCCACACTCGACGTCCTCTTTCTCGTGATCAGCGAGACTAATCCTTAGCACCTGGGGGGGGTTAAGGAAAAACAAAGATAAAAGAAAAGGGAGTGAGATAAATCTCAATAAGTTACTAATGCAACTACATGACATGCTATGATGCAAGAAGCAATAAGCAATAATAAATATCACATAGCACATAGCATTTATCACATAACAGATAGCAGCGGAAATAAACACATAACAAAGGATATAGCCAAGGTTTTCCAACACCCATTTCAACACCCAACATTTTCAACACTTCTATTAGCATACCCAAGTTCTCAAAACAACATATGAGCCTATAAGGGACCTAAATAACATCATCTAACAATCCTAAACCAAGATTTGATCCCAATTTTCTCAAAATCACAAAAGATGAACAAAAATACAAATAAATTCCAAACTCAACCAAAATGACATATGTGTGAACTAAAGCATTACATAAACTAAAGATAAACATTTTAGCATAAAAATGGGGGAAATGCAACTTACTTGCAAATTCTCAAAGTTGATGGATTTCAATTCTTTTTGGCTTCCTACGATCCTATCGACGATCTAAACATGTTTCACGCTTTAAGAAATGAATAATAATGAAAGGAAGATGGGGAAAATGAAGAGAGAAGAAGGAGAAGAAAACTTACCACTTTTGGAGGAGAGAGGGAGAAATGGCTGGAAGATGGGGGAAGAGGAGTGAGGGAGGTGGAGTGTATGAGGGAGAAGGAGGTGTAGGGAGAGGGTAGGAGTAGGATTTAAAAACTTACACAAAGACCCCCTCCTCTAATACTACCCAACTCAATACTCCCCACTAACAACTAAGACCCAAATAAAATGCTAAGCATAAATATTATAACACATAAATTGCACACATAATTATTTAAATAAATAATAATTTAAATAAATAAATAAGCAAATAATTAAATAAAAATCATTTAATTATTAATAAAATAGAGCCTATATTTCGGGTCGTGACATTCACTCCCCCTTAAAGAAAATTCGACCCGAATTTTAACGAGACTCACCTTAAACAAAAAGCCACGGAAATTTCTTCTCGATCTCATCTCGGAGCTCCCACGTCGACTCCTCGATGTTATGATTCCTCCAAAGAACTCGAACCAACGCGATGCTCTTGCTCCTCAACTCTTGGACTTTAGAATCTAAGATCCGAACTGGTCATTCCTCATAAGACATATCGGGCTCAATATCCACCGGTATCCTCGGTAACACGTGAGATGGGTCATGAACATACTTCCGAAGCATAGAAACGTGAAATACGTTGTGCAACCGGTCTAAAGATGGCGGTAACGCAAGACGATACGCTAAAAGTCCAACCTTTCCCAAAATCTCAAACGGACCAATAAACCTCGGAGCCAATTTGCCTTTCTTCCCAAATCTACGAATACCCACCTTTGGAGACACTTTCAAGAACACCAAATCACCGGTCTAAAAACTAAGATCTCGCCTTCGGTTATATGTGTAGCTCTTATGTCGACTCTGGGCTGTCTTCAATCTATCCCGGATAACTTTGACTTTCTCAACCGAATCCTGAAGCAAATCAATACCCAAAACTTTCGCTTCACCGATCTCATCCCAACAAATAGGCGATCTACACTTTCTTCCATACAAAGCCTCAAACGGTGCCATCTCGATACTAGCCTGATAACTGTTGTTGTAGGAGAATTCCACTAACGGTAGGTGCGAATCCCAAGAATCGTAAAAGTCTATCGAACACGCTCGCCACATATCCTCCAAAATCTGAATAGTCCTCTCGGATTGACCGTCGGTCTGAGGATGAAAAGCTGTACTAAAACGCAAATCTGTACCCAAAGCTTCCTGAAACGCCTTCCAGAATCTAGAAGTAAATCTCGGGTCTCGATCTGACACAATGCTAACCGGAACCCCATGCAATCTAACGATCTCATCGATATAAAGGGTCGCAAGCTTCTCCATCGAATATCTGATGTCAATAGGCAAGAAATGGGCACTCTTGGTTAATCTATCCACTATCACCCAAACACTGTCATACTTCCTACGGGTACGAGGCAGTCCCGTAACGAAATCCATAGTCACATACTCCCATTTCCACTCGGGAATCTCTAACGGCTGAAGTAATCCCACGGGTCTCTGATGCTCGGCTTTGACCTGCTGACAAGTTAAACACTTCGAAACATACTCGGCTATTTCCCTTTTCATATTAATCCACCAAAATTGTTGCTTCAAATCCTGATACATCTTCGTACTACCCGGATGAATAGTATACCTCGATTTGTGACCCTCATCTAAAACTTGCCTCTTTAATCCACCAATATCGGGTACGCACAAACGACCACGGAAAGTCAACATTCCACTCGAACTAACCGAAAAATCCTCGAAGTTCCTTTCCTTCAATTTACCCATTACTTTCACCAACTCGGGATCTTCTTTCTGAGCTTCCTTTACTCTCTGAATTAGGGTCGGAGACACCCTAATATTCGCAAAAATAGCCCCATGTCTCGATTCACGAGGAGACCAATCTCGAACATCCTCAAGCATTTTCCATTCACGAACCATCATCGAGGCCATATAAGACTTCCTACTAATCGCATCGGCTACCACATTCGCCTTCCCCGGATGATAAGAAATCGTACAATCATAATCCTTCAACAATTCCATCCATCGGCGCTGTCGGTTATTCAACTCTTTCTGGGAGAAAAGGTACTTCAAACTTTTGTGATCCGTAAATATCTCAAACTTCGCTCCATAAAGATAGTGCTTCCACTTGTGCAACGCAAAGACTATTGCCGCTAATTCCATATCATGAGTCGGGTAATTCTGTTCACTAGGGGTCAACTTCCTCGAAGCATACGCAATTACTTTCCCATTCTGCATCAACACACAACCCAAACCCTCTTTCGAAGCATCACTGTAAATCACTAGGCCATCGCTTCCATTAGGCAAAGTCAAGATCGGTGCGGTAGTCAACCTCTTCTTCAATTCCTCGAAACTCTTGTCACATTTTCGGTCCACACAAACGGAACATTCTTCCGGGTCAACTGAGTCATCGGAGTAGCAATCCTCGAAAACCCTTCAATAAACCTTCTGTAATAACCGGCTAAACCAAGAAAGCTTCTAATCTCTGTCACTGATTCGGGTCTCTTCCAATCTACTATAGCCTCTATCTTTGACGGATCCACCGAAATCCCGTCTTTCGAAATCACATGGCCCAGAAATGAAACCTTCTCGAGCCAAAATTCGCATTTACTGAACTTCGCAAATAATTTCTCCCTCGCAAGAACGGATAAAACTGTCCTCAAGTGTTGCTCGTGCTCCTCTCGGGATTTAGAGTAGACGAGTATATCGTCAATAAAGACCACCACGAACGAATCAAGGTAAGGATGGAAAACTCGGTTCATCAAATCCATAAACACTGCAGGCGCGTTCGTCAACCCAAACGGCATAACTAAGAACTCGTAATGACCATAACGAGTGCGAAAAGCAGTCTTCGGAATATCCTCCGATCGAACCTTCAACTGATGGTACCCACTCCTCAAATCAAGTTTAGAGAAAACCACGGACCCTTGAAGCTGATCAAATAAATCGTCAATGTGCGGTAGAGGATACTTGTTCTTCACCGTGACCTGATTCAACTTCCGGTAATCTATACACAATCTCAACGAACCATCTTTCTTCCGCACAAATAAAACTGGTGCTCCCCACGGGGAAACACTAGGGCGGATAAACCCTCGATCAAGCAACTCTTGCAACTGAACCTTTAATTCCTTCAACTCTGCGGGAGCTAACCTATAAGGTGCTTTCAAAATCGGAGCCGTACCCGGCAAAAGGTCTATACAAAACTCAATCTCACGATCGGGAGGCATATCATACTCGGTAGAGAAAACATCGGGAAATTCCCGAACTACCCGAACACTATCCAAGCTAGGGGGTTCCTTCCTAGTATCAAGAACACTAGCTAAATACCCCTCACAACCACTATGCAATAATTTTCTCGCTTTCATAAAAGAAATTAAGCGAACCTTTCTACTCAGAGGACTAGCCTCAAACACAAATTTAGGCACATCGGGAATAGAAAAAGTAACAGTTTTCTTACGGCAATCAACGGACGCATGAAACTTGCTCAACCAATCCATACCCAAAATGACATCAAAGTCTTGGATAGGAAGAACTACCAAATCCGCACAAAGGACTCGACCACAAATAACCACATCACAAGCACGAAAGACTCGATCAGAAATCAAGCATTCTCCTATAGGGGTCGACACCTCTAGCACGTACGGTAAAGACTCGAATGCAGCATTTAACATGGAAGCAAATTGCACAGAAATGTATGAATGAGATGATCCTGGATCTACTAACGCTCGTGCGCTCACATTAGACACAGAAACAATACCTCCAATAACGGATGGATCATCGGTAGCTTGTTGTTGATTCATGGCAAATACCCTTCCTTGGACTTTGGGCTTCCCAGCGGCATCCCTTTTCTGACCCTGATTAGTACCAACCCCAGGCCTGGATGACTGTCCTCGGTGCCGCGTGCAATCTCTCGCAAAGTGCCCCATTTCACCACAATTGGTGCACCTTCCTTGCTTCTTCCAACAACGGTCTTCAGAATGACCTTCCTTTTGACAATACGAACAAAGCCTCCTAATTTGGCTCCCTTGGTTCCCGGAAGTGGTACCCGGGTTCCTTGGGATCGGTTGCCCTCGGAACTGAGATTGTCCCCCAAAGTTACCTCGGTTATCGGAACGGTGTTGTGGCTTGCCTTGCCCTCCCGGCTTGCTCGGGTTAGCTACCTCGGTCTTCCTTTTATGCTCCCCAATATCTTGCTCTATTAAGTAGGCTCGGTCCACCGCATCTTGGAAAGTCACAATCCGTTGAGCAATCAGTTGAGTACGGATGGAGGTCTTCAATCCCCGAATGAATCTCATAGCTTTTTGTTCCTTGGTCCTCACCAAATAGTCGCAATACCGGGTTAATTCTATGAACTTAGCCGAGTATTGTGCTATAGACAACACACCTTGCTCCAGGTTGAGTAGCTCGATCTCCTTTCGGTTTTGATCAACAACTGGAATGAAATGCCCTTTGAATTTGCGGACAAACAACTCCCACGCATACACCGTGCGAGTATCGTCCCAACTAGCCTTAACACCCTTCCACCAATGCTCGGCGGCTCCCACAAGCTTATAAGCCGCGAACCGGACCTTGTCCTCATCCGAACACCCAAATACGTCATAAATCCTTTCCATAGACTCAATCCACAACCCAGCTTTCCTTACATCGGGCTCCCCATCGAATTCAACCGGTTTCAGTTTCAGAAATTGCTCCAATCCATAGCGAGGTGGAGCTTGTTCTACCCTCGGACCTTGATCATGTATGGCCTTCATGGCCGCCTCAAACATGCCTTGAAACATGGCACGGGCTTCTTCCCTTGTATCATTCTGATTCTGTGCCCCACTAGTACCTCCTCTGTTTCTTCTTCCAGACATTGAGAACAATTACCTATATAAAACATCAACCGTTAATCACTCCGCACACTACTACCCACCTAGGTCATACTAATCCACCTAGACTTATACTTAGAGCTAATGCCATAGCTCTGATACCAACTGTCGCGACCCCGGACCCCGCGGGCCCGAGACCGTTATCTGGACGTCGACTCTAAAACCAATACTGTGAAATACTGAAGTTAAAAATTTCATTTGATACCAAAAGGTGATGATCCAAAGTTTTACAAAACCAAGTTTGATAAAAATCAATTACAACTATCATAAACTTCCACAAGTTTATGCCCAACAAAATACAAATATACAATTCTTAGTGATGTCATTGTTGGTACAACTGTCCCAAAAGGTTACACATTTATATAATGTAAACCAACCTATAACAACCTTCCCCAAAAGAATGGATCCACACTCGACGTCCTCTTTCTCGTGATCAGCGAGACTAATCCTTAGCACCTGGGGAGGGGGGGGTTAAGGAAAAACAAAGATAAAAGAAAAGGGGGTGAGATAAATCTCAATAAGTTACTAATGCAACTACATGACATGCTATGATGCAAGAAGCAATAAGCAATAATAAATATCACATAGCACATAGCATTTATCACATAACAGATAGCAGCGGAAATAAACACATAACAAAGGATATAGCCAAGGTTTTCCAAACCGGAACATCCAAATAAAGGATCGCTGCGCATCTTCAATAATCAACAATCAACATCTTCATCATAGCATGAAAGCCAAGAGAAAACCCCCGGTACCGGAACCATAACCAATGAAATGTCACAAGGGACGGGAGACATGCCACAAAGTCATGTCCAAGTAAAGCTAAAATGCACACAAAGGAGCTAGCTCTTCTCACATCCAAGGCCAATCTGGAGGAGGGTGGGGCAAAACAATGGTCAACATCACAATGGATTTCGCCGTGCCATTATAATGTTTCGCATCGCCCAAACACACACAAAATACCAGCTGGACTTTCACGTAAAGGCTAAGTAATAAAATACTAGCACGATAAACGACAAAGGATTCCAAAGTAGGGAATCAATCCAAATAAATCACCACGAAGGTAAACCAATACAAACCGCACATCAAAGATGAACCACATTCTCAAAATGATACTAAATCAAATTCCATATCATATTTATTCACAAAAGAATCAAATTCAATCAATAAAGTGTTCCACGGTGTAATCTTAAATTAATTAGAAGGGATAAACCTAAACTAGTTAAGCCTTAAGTCTTAAACCAAGCAAAAAGGTCAAATTTCTGGAACAGGGGGAGGGCGGGCGCCTGGAATGGGGCAGGCGGGCGCCTGAATGACCAGAAGGTCTGGCCATTAGAAAAGGGCATGTAGGCGGGCGTCTGGTCCACCACAGGCGGGCGCCTGGTCTACGGGCTGGGAGAAATTCCCAGCTGGGTTTATCAAAGTTCTTACCAAAATCAAGCATAAATCTTACCCATTTCAACACCCAACATTTTCAACACTTCTATTAGCATACCCAAGTTCTCAAAACAACATATGAGCCTAAATAACATCATCTAACAATCCTAAACCAAGATTTGATCCCAATTTTCTCAAAATCACAAAAGATGAACAAAAATACAAATAAATTCCAAACTCAACCAAAATGACATATATGTGAACTAAAGCATTACATAAACTAAAGATGAACATTTTAGCATAAAAATGGGGGAAAAGCAACTTACTTGCAAATTCTCAAAGTTGATGGATTTCAATTCTTTTTGGCTTCCTACGATCCTATCGACGATCTAAACATGTTTCACGCTTTAAGAAATGAATAATAATGAAAGGAAGATGGGGAAAATGAAGAGAGAAGAAAACTTACCACTTTTGGAGGAGAGAGGGAGAAATGGCTGGAAGATGGGGGAAGAGGAGTGAGGGAGGTGGAGTGTATGAGGGAGAAGGAGGTGTAGGGAGAGGGTAGGAGTAGGATTTAAAAACTTACACAAAGACCCTCTGTCACTGATTCGGGTCTCTTCCAATCTACTATAGCCTCTGTCTTTGACGGATCCACCGAAATCCCGTCTTTCAAAATCACATGGCCCAGAAATGAAACCTTCTCGAGCCAAAATTCGCATTTACTGAACTTCGCAAATAATTTCTCCCTCGCAAGAACGGATAAAACTGTCCTCAAGTGTTGCTCGTGCTCCTCTCGGGATTTAGAGTAGACGAGTATATCGTCAATAAAGACCACCACGAACGAATCAAGGTAAGGATGGAAAACTCGGTTCATCAAATCCATAAACACTGCAGGCGCGTTCGTCAACCCAAACGGCATAACTAAGAACTCGTAATGACCATAACGAGTGCGAAAAGCAGTCTTCGGAATATCCTCCGATCGAACCTTCAACTGATGGTACCCACTCCTCAAATCAAGTTTAGAGAAAACCACGGACCCTTGAAGCTGATCAAATAAATCGTCAATGTGCGGTAGAGGATACTTGTTCTTCACCGTGACCTGATTCAACTTCCGGTAATCTATACACAATCTCAACAAACCATATTTCTTCCGCACAAATAAAACTGGTGCTCCCCACGGGGAAACACTAGGGCGGATAAACCCTCGATCAAGCAACTCTTGCAACTGAACCTTTAATTCCTTCAACTCTGCGGGAGCTAACCTATAAGGTGCTTTCAAAATCGGAGCCGTACCCGGCAAAAGGTCTATACAAAACTCAATCTCACGATCGGGAGGCATATCATACTCGGTAGAGAAAACATCGGGAAATTCCCGAACTACCCGAACACTATCCAAGCTAGGGGGTTCCTTCCTAGTATCAAGAACACTAGCTAAATACCCCTCACAACCACTATGCAATAATTTTCTCGCTTTCATAAAAGAAATTAAGCGAACCTTTCTACTCAGAGGACTAGCCTCAAACACAAATTTAGGCACATCGGGAATAGAAAAAGTAACAGTTTTCTTACGGCAATCAACGGACGCATGAAACTTGCTCAACCAATCCATACCCAAAATGACATCAAAGTCTTGGATAGGAAGAACTACCAAATCCGCACAAAGGACTCGACCACAAATAACCACATCACAAGCACGAAAGACTCGATCAGAAATCAAGCATTCTCCTATAGGGGTCGACACCTCTAGCACGTACGGTAAAGACTCGAATGCAGCATTTAACATGGAAGCAAATTGCACAGAAATGTATGAATGAGATGATCCTGGATCTACTAACGCTCGTGCGCTCACATTAGACACATAAACAATACCTCCAATAACGGATGGATCATCGGTAGCTTGTTGTTGATTCATGGCAAATACCCTTCCTTGGACTTTAGGCTTCCCAGCGGCATCCCTTTTCTGACCCTGATTAGTACCAACCCCAGGCCCGGATGACTGTCCTCGGTGCCGCGTGCAATCTCTCACAAAGTGCCCCATTTCACCACAATTGGTGCACCTTCCTTGCTTCTTCCAACAACGGTCTTCAGAATGACCTTCCTTTTGACAATACGAACAAAGCCTCCTAATTTGGCTCCCTTGGTTCCCGGAAGTGGTACCCGGGTTCCTTGGGATCGGTTGCCCTCGGAACTGAGATTGTCCCCCAAAGTTACCTCGGTTATCGGAACGGTGTTGTGGCTTGCCTTGCCCTCCCGGCTTGCTCGTGTTAGCTACCTCGGTCTTCCTTTTATGCTCCCCAATATCTTGCTCTATTAAGTAGGCTCGGTCCACCGCATCTTGGAAAGTCACAATCCGTTGAGCAATTAGTTGAGTACGGATGGAGGTCTTCAATCCCCGAATGAATCTCATAGCTTTTTGTTCCTCGGTCCTCACCAAATAGTCGCAATACCGGGCTAATTCTATGAACTTAGCCGAGTATTGTGCTATAGACAACACACCTTGCTCCAGGTTGAGTAGCTCGATCTCCTTTCGGTTTTGATCAACAACTGGAATGAAATGCTCTTTGAATTTGCGCACAAACAACTCCCACGCATACACCGTGCGAGTATCGTCCCAACTAGCCTTAACACCCTTCCACCAATGCTCGGCGGCTCCCACAAGCTTATAAGCCGCGAACCGGACCTTGTCCTCATCCGAACACCCAAATACGTCATAAATCCTTTCCATAGACTCAATGCACAACTCAGCTTTCCTTACATCGGGCTCCCCATCGAATTCAACCGGTTTCAGTTTCAGAAATTGCTCCAATCCATAGCGAGGTGGAGCTTGTTCTACCCTCGGACCTTGATCATGTATGGCCTTCATGGCCGCCTCAAACATGCCTTGAAACATGGCACGGGCTTCTTCCCTTGTATCATTCTGATTCTGTGCCCCACTAGTACCTCCTCTGTTTCTTCTTCCAGACATTGAGAACAATTACCTATATAAAACATCAACCGTTAATCACTCCGCACACTACTACCCACCTAGGTCATACTAATCCACCTAGACTTATACTTAGAGCTAATGCCATAGCTCTGATACCAACTGTCGCGACCCCGGACCCCGCGGGCCCGAGACCGCGATCTGGACGTCGACTCTAAAACCAATACTGTGAAATACTGAAGTTAAAAATTTCATTTGATACCAAAAGGTGATGATCCAAAGTTTTACAAAACCAAGTTTGATAAAAATCAATTACAACTATCATAAACTTCCACAAGTTTATGCCCAACAAAATACAAATATACAATTCTTAGTGACGTCATTGTTTGGTACAACTGTCCCAAAAAGGTTACACATTTATATAATGTAAACCAACCTATAACAACCTTCCCCAAAAGAATGGATCCACACTCGACGTCCTCTTTCTCGTGATCAGCGAGACTAATCCTTAGCACCTGGGGAGGGGGGGTTAAGGAAAAACAAAGATAAAAGAAAAGGGGGTGAGATAAATCTCAATAAGTTACTAATGCAACTATATGACATGCTATGATGCAAGAAGCAATAAGCAATAATAAATATCACATAGCACATAGCATTTATCACATAACAGATAGCAGCGGAAATAAACACATAACAAAGGATATAGCCAAGGTTTTCCAAACCGGAACATCCAAATAAAGGATCGCTGCGCATCTTCAATAATCAACAATCAACATCTTCATCATAGCATGAAAGCCGAAGAGAAAACCCCCGGTACCGGAACCAATAACCAATGAAATGTCACAAGGGACAGGAGACATGCCACAAAGTCATGCTCCAAGTAAAGCTAAAATGCACACAAAGGAGCTAGCTCTTCTCACATCCAAGGCCAATCTGGAGGAGGGTAATAATGGTGCAAAACAATGGTCAACATCACAATGGACTTCGCCGTGCCATTATAATGTTTCGCATCGCCCAAACACACACAAAATACCAGCTGGACTTTCACGTAAAGGCTAAGTAATAAAATACTAGCACGATAAACGACAAAGGATTCCAAAGTAGGGAATCAATCCAAATAAATCACCACGAAGGTAAACCAATACAAACCGCACATCAAAGATGAACCACATTCTCAAAATGATACTAAATCAAATTCCATATCATATTTATTCACAAAAGAATCAAATTCAATCAATAAAGTGTTCCACGGTGTAATCTTAAATTAATTAGAAGGTATAAACCTAAACTAGTTAAGCCTTAAGTCTTAAACCAAACAAAAAGGTCAAATTCCTGGAACAGGGGGAGGGCGGGCGCCTGGAATGGGGCAGGCGGGCGCCTGAATGACCAGAAGGTCTGGCCATTAGAAAAGGGCATGTAGGCGGGCGTCTGGTCCACCACAGGCGGGCGCCTGGTCTACGGGCTGGAGAAATTCCCAGCTGGGTTTATCAAAGTTCTTACCAAAATCAAGCATAAATCTTACCCATTTCAACACCCAACATTTTCAACACTTCTATTAGCATACCCAAGTTCTCAAAACAACATATGAGCCTATAAGGGACCTAAATAACATCATCTAACAATCCTAAACCAAGATTTGATCCCAATTTTCTCAAAATCACAAAAGATGAACAAAAATACAAATAAATTCCAAACTCAACCAAAATGACATATATGTGAACTAAAGCATTACATAAACTAAAGATGAACATTTTAGCATAAAAATGGGGGAAAAGCAACTTACTTGCAAATTCTCAAAGTTGATGGATTTCAATTCTTTTTGGCTTCCTACGATCCTATCGACGATCTAAACATGTTTCACGCTTTAAGAAATGAATAATAATGAAAGGAAGATGGGGAAAATGAAGAGAGAAGAAGGAGAAGAAAACTTACCACTTTTGGAGGAGAGAGGGAGAAATGGCTGGAAGATGGGGAAGAGGAGTGAGGGAGGTGGAGTGTATGAGGGAGAAGGAGGTGTAGGGAGAGGGTAGGAGTAGGATTTAAAAACTTACACAAAGACCCCCTCCTCTAATACTACCCAACTCAATACTCCCCACTAACAACTAAGACCCAAATAAAATGCTAAGCATAAATATTATAACACATAAATTGCACACATAATTATTTAAATAAATAATAATTTAAATAAATAAATAAGCAAATAATTAAATAAAATCATTTAATTACTAATAAAATAGAGCCTATATTTCGGGTCGTGACATCCCTTTTGAGAGACTTTGAGGATAGTTTCACACATCTTTCTCGAGCATAGCCCCTAGGGCTTATTGATCGTCAAATGAGGCAAAAGAACCCCTTGTTCTTGAGTCACATAGCCCCTAGGGCGTCACCATTTGTTGAGCAAAGCAAGAGTGACTCATCCTCGTGCGAGGGAACAAACATGAGAGGACATGGCAAGAGATACTCCATTTCTCGGGAGCCTTTCGGCGTACTTTAGAAGCACATACTTGAAGAAGCTTTGAAAACTGAGACACATGTTGTTGCTATTTGCTGCCCAAGCCAATTGACTAGCTAGGGATTATTTGTGCAACTTCGTGCCTTTTTATGATGGGCTCGTTCTCAGATGGGTCTTGGTTACCACGGGTCTTCTTTTCATGAACCCAAAAATGCACACTGCTGGAGAATGATGCCAATAACCCACGACAACCTTTGATGGTGCCATATCTTGTCGAGCCTTTTGCAATAGAAGGAAAGCCCCAATTTGATTGCAAAAAATTGGGAGTATGCAGAAAGAATAGAAGCCCTAGACTCGACAAGGAACATAAAGTGATTCCAAATCTAGGAAAGTTGTTCAATCTTGAGGTGATTAATTCATTGGCAAATGAATCGTACAAAGATGTCTTGACAAGTTCGAGATGAAGGCCGATCACCATAACGCGCTAGGGCTAAACATATCTTCTTTCTTGCATGAGACCGGACCCGAAGGTTGCCTATGTTCCTCCAGTGAAGAGGATCAGGTCACCGTAGTTCTTGTAGATGCTCCATTCGCCGTGATGAATTGTTGCTTCGTCGTGATTGTTGTCGATGTTGCTTCGTTTGGTGGAATGATGTTGTTGTTGTGAACTTCTTTGAATGAAGGGGGTTTTTTTTTTTTTTTTTTTTTGTGCTCTAACTTTTGCCTAGGTTGATTTGAGGATTTCAACCTAGCAAGCCTCTTTTTTTTTTTTTTTTTTTTATATCCCCTTTTGAAAACTTTGCTTCATGATCATTGCTCCACCTTTCTTTGTCTTGATTTCGTCGTTGTTGATGTCTTCGTTGTTGATGTCGTCGTTGATGTTTAGCCCCTAGGCGTTCAGGCGACTTTTATTAAATGATTGACTCAAAATTTAAAATTGGACGAGAGAAAACATTAATGCACACATTAGAGGACTTTTGACTCTCTTTTTTTTATCCTATTTCTAGGTATAGAAAGAGAAACGGAGATTGCTGTCGTCATCCCCCATGTCGTTGTAGTCCTCATTGTTGTTGTAGTCTTCCATGTCACTACATTCTTCTATGTCATTGCTTGGGAACCCTTTGTCGTTGAAGTTTGTGTCATAGGAGGACTCGGTCACTTCTCAGAGCAAATTGTCAATTCTAACCCCCGCATCGTACATGCTTGAAAAATCGGAGTGAAAAGCCCCACTAAGATGAGTACGGTAGTCCATTTTCAAACACTTCAAGATGTCCATTTGTTCCTTCTTGGAAGGCCTATCAACCATCTCGGCTAGCTTGTCATTCCAACGGCGATAGAAGTCCCCAAATGATTCATCACCCATTTGCACGGTGCTCTCCAATTCCTTCTTGGTGGGGCGGAATATGGATGCCTTGATATTGTGACTTGAAGGCAAGCATAGCGACATCCCAATTGAGGCAGGTGGAAACTGGAAGACCCATAACCCAATCTTTTGCGACCCCCTCGAGAGTAAGCGGGAAGCATTGTGCCATTATTTGAGGAGACACTTTCTTTTGTAGCATGGCCCAAATGTAGGAGTCAACATGAGCATCGGGGCAAGAGTTGCCGTTGAACTTGCCAATATCGGGCATCTTGAAATTTTCAGGAAGATCCTCCATTGTGTTCATGAGGAGAGAAGCTTGATGAAGATCGGTGCTCAGGCCCTTGTGCAAATTTAGCCCACTAAGCCTTTGGTCAATGTAGGACATGAGAGTGTTGACCAAACCGGTATCAATGCTTGGACCTTTCTTTCACTCGTGATCCCTTTCAATTGGTTCTTGAGTTGAGCAACTTCTTTCTTGCGGGCCGTTTTCACATGCTCGTAACGGGCTCGCCATAAATCATCCTTGCGGCGGACATTCTCGGCTAGTGTATCAACTTGCCCTTTCAATGCTTCCACCATGCGGAATATCCCTTCGTTGGACACGGGAATGCCGTTGTCGTTGCCGTTTGAAGCCATTGGACCTATGGAGAGAACACGGTCGATCTTAGGATGGCCCCACAAACACCTCTTGGATAAAATTATTTCACCCACAAACAAAAGTAAAGACTCAAACCACATAAAGAAAAGACTCTTTCTTTTTTTTTTTTTTTTTTTTTTTTTATAAGTCGGAGGGAACGGGTCCCTTTTGGGGTTTCTAAGAAGATAATGGAATCGTCACACTAGTATATAAACATCTCGCGGTCCCATATACTCATCAGATTCCATCACATTTATGAATCCTACATGTATCGGGATTAAACTAAATTAATGTCATAAAGCATACATGCGGGGACGGATTTTTATTTTTGTCCAAAATAACAACTTTTGGGGACGGATTTTTATTGTAGTCATGAACTACGCCACGGGCTGAGGTTTACCGCTTTGAAAGAGTCAAGGTCGAGTGGAGCTTGAAACTTCCTAGGACGGGCCTCGATGGGTTTGGGGTTGGACTTGTGTGACTCGATAGTGAGTAGTTGATAAGAATTATGCGCGTAGTGTGAGGTCTAACAAGTGACAAAAAAAAAATTCAAAGGAAAAAAAAAACAAATAAGCACGTAATTTACAACTTTCGAATCACCCGTGTGACCGATAAAAATGAATAAACAAAAGTAAAAGGGATGTATGCAGGCTCGGTGCCCACACACTGTCAAAACTGCCCATTCTGTTCATTGTTCTGTTTATTGTTCTGTTCTGGAAAATGGCCCAAAAGCGCGCGACTCAGGGCAGTTACATGGGAAGCGCGCGCATTGCGCCATGAATGTGGGAGGCGTGCGCATCTGGGGTACCTGTCAGAAGAAACCGCGGACTCAGGGGATTGCCCTGGTCCCAAATTATGTAACTTTCCCCTGCAGAAACTTGTTAGCATAGAAATATGAAATTTGAAGGACAAGATGGAAGGTGGGCGATTTTGGTAATAAGGGTCGGACGCGCGCGCTTTAGGCCAAGACGGCCGGAGGTGCGCGCTTCCTACCCTTTTTACCAGAATGCCCAGAAAACAGATATAAGAACACCAAAAGCAGAAAATGCAAGTTTAACCCTCTACTTCCCCAGCGGAGTCGCCACTGTAGATACCCCGGGGAACCACGACTTGGCTAGAGCGCGTGAATTACCTAGGATGTCTACTTGATTTTAAGAGTCGCCACCCACGTTTTAGAAGAACGCGAGAAAACCTAAGAAAATAGCTTTTTTTATTGATTACGAAACCAAAGATTCTTGAGATGAGGGGTTCGGGGGTTAGGTGACGGAATGGGAAGTACTTAAACACCCACTCCACCCCGCTTACGCGGGTGTTGCTACTTTTGGTGTTCTAATACTAAAAAGAAAAGTCCTTCAATTATTAATGTAAGAAGTGCTAACAATTACAATGGAAAGAAAGGGGAAATTTACAAAGGAAAATAAAAGAGAATTGTTTTATTTATTTAATGGTAAAGATTACATGTCAAACTATTCTAACAATTGTATTAAGAAAAGAATGGTAAATTAAAGTAGAGATTAAAATGTATGGAGATAACCTTAACCAAATTTAATGTAGTAAAGTGGTCATTTGGTCATGTCCCAATTGATGGGGATTGCATACATCTAAAAAGACAAATAAAATAGAAGAAGAAGTGTACCTTTAGAAAAGAGGACTTCAAACTTTGACTTGGAGTTGTTGTAGAGAAATTGTTGTGTAGAAATTTGTGAAGAGTTTAGTTGCTAGAACTCTTGTTGGAGAAATTTGTGTAAGGAGAATGGTGTAGAGTTTGTGTAGGGAGAAAGTTCAAAGTTCAAGGTCCGAAAAGAGAGTCCTCTTCCAAGGTAGAAGAAGGGGGTTTTTATAGGTAGAAAGGAGAGGGAAAGGTTGGAGGGAAAATGGTCAATCCATGTGAGATGGAATTGACCAATAAAAAATAAGATAAATAGAATAATGAATAAAAGAAGATGAAACAAATAAAAAAAATAAAAATGAAATATTTTGTTTTTATGAAATGGGCTAGAAATGTGGGATTGAGAGGTTACAAATAAAAGCTAGTAAATTTTTATGATCAAGAAAGATGTTTTTGACTAAAGAAGATATTTGTAAATAAGAAAAGGGAGGAAAATAAGGTACAATCCGTTATTGCCAAAGTGGGAAGCGCGCGGGTCTGGCCTTTGGGGCGAGAAGCGCGCGCGGCCCGTTGACAGTGTCGGAGGCGCCCGCGGGTGAAAATAACAGAATGACAGAATGACTCTAAAATTTAACTCTGTTATGCAGTTTAGTCCAAAACTAACTGTCACAACCCGAAATATAGGCTCTATTTTATTAGTAATAAGTGTGATTATTGTTTAATTATTTGCCTATCTATTTATTTAAATTATTATTTATTTAAATATTTATGTGTGCATTTTATGTGTTATAATAATTTATGCCTAGCATTTTATTTGGGTCATTTGTGCTAGTGTAGTATTGTTGGGTCTTAATTGTTAGTAGGGAGTGTAGAAATTGTGTGTTGTATAGTGGAGGGGGCCTAAGTGTAAACCTTTTAAATCATTTCCCTACTCCCTCCCTACTCCTTCCATCACCTCCCCCATCCTCACACTCCACCTCCATCCCCCATCTCCCAGCCCAATCTCTCTCTCTCTCTCTCCAAAAGGTAAGAATTTTCTTCTCTTCCTTCTCTCATCATTTTCTTCATCTTCCTCTCATAATCTCTCATTTCTTAAAACGTGAAATGTGTTTAGATCGTCGATAGGATCGCGTAGAACCAAAAAGAATTGAAATCCGTCAACTTTGAGATTTATCAAGTAAGTTACTTTTCCCCCATTTTTATGCTAAAATGCTCATAAAATGTTTCTACAATGCTTTATTTGTTATATTTGAAGTTTGGATGCGGTTGCAATTTATTTGGAATTTATTTGGGAATTATTGGGGTTTTTGGGTTAAAAATGGTGAATGTGTGAATGTTGGGTTTAAATCTTGTTTTGGGGTTGTTAGATGGTGTTGTTTAGGTTCCCTTGATGTTTAGATGTTGTTTTGATACCTTGGAAACTAGTTTGAAAGCTTTGATTTGAGTATTTAGTGAAAGTTTGTGTTTTGGTTCGAAAATGGTGAACCCAGCTCTGTTCTCCGACCCAGAAATCATCCGGGCGCCCGCCCATATGCCCATGAGTGCCCGCTTACTTGTAATGTTAATGAACCATAGTTTCTGCCTCTCGGGAGCGCCCGCCTGGTCCTTTCTGAGCGCCCGCCCGTACCCTTTCGGGCGACCGCCCGCCTCCGCCTAGGCACCCGCCCGCCTCCAATTCCTGGCACTTAATCTTTAATTGTTTTGAAGTAGATTATAACTTAAACCCCTATTTTGAGTAGTGTCCCCTTAGGCTTAAATGACCATTATGGAGTACTCTAATAATGATTTGGTTCCTTTGTGAATGTATGTGATATGGAATTTGATTAAGTATCATTTTGGGAATGTGGTTCATCTTTGATGTGCGGTTTGTATTGGTTTACCTTTGTGGTGATTTAATTGGATTGGTTCCCTACTTTGGAACCTTAAGTTGTTTATTAATGCTAAATTATTATTACTTAGCATTTATTTGGAATCCCAGCTGGCATATTTGTTGCATCGGGCGATGGAAGGATTATAATGGCAAGGCCAAGTCCATTATAATGTTGACCATTGTTTTGCCCCCTTCTATACCTTTTTCCAGATTGGCCTTGGAAAAGACAAGTTAGCTTCCTCTGTGAATGTATCTAGCTACCGGGCATGACTTTGTGTCATGGCTCTTGTCCTTTGTGACACTTTTATGGTTATTGGTTCCGGTACCGGGGGTTTCTCTTCAGCGTTCATGCTATTATGAAGATGATGATTTGTTGATTATTGAAGCTGCGCAGCGATCTTTTATTTGGATGTACCGGTTTGGAAAACCTTGGCTATATCCTTTGTTATGTGTTTATTTCCGCTGCTATCTGTTATGTGATAACTGCTACGTGCTATTTATGATTTATTATCGTATATTGCATCATAGCATGTCATGTAGTTGCATTAGTAACTTATTGAGATTTATCTCACCCCCTTTTCTTTTATCTTTGTTTTCCTTAACCCCCCCCCCAGGTGCTAAGGATTAGTCTCGCTGATCAAGAGAAGGAGGACGTCGAGTGTGGATTCATTCTTTTAGGGAAAGTTGTTATAGGTTGGTTTACATTATATCAATGTGTAACCTTTGTGGGATAGTTGTACCAAACAATGACGTCATTAAGAATTGTACATTTGTATTTTGTTGGGCATAAACTTGTGGAAGTTTATGATCGTTGTAATTGGTTTTTATCAAACTTGGTTTTGTAAAACTTTGGATCATCACCTTTTGGTATCAAATGGAATTTTTAACTTCGGTATTTCACAGTTTTGGTTTTAGAGTCGACGTCAGACGTCCAGATCGCGGTCTCGGGCCCGCGGGGTCCGGGGTCATGACAGTTGGTATCAGAGCTATGGCATTAGCTCTAAGTATAAGTCTAGGTGGATTAGTATGACCTAGGTGGGTAGTAGTGTGCGGAGTGATTAACGGTTGATGTTTTATGCAGGTACTTGTTTACAATGGTTCGTAAAAGGAGTGGTGAAGGTAGTACCGGTAATGTAAATCAGAATGATACAAGGGAAGAAGCCCGTGCCATGTTTCAAGGCATGTTTGAGGCGGCCATGAAGGCCATACATGATCAAGGTCCGAGGGTAGAACAAGCACCACCCCGCTATGGATTGGAACAATTTCTGAAGTTGAAACCGGTTGAATTCAATGGGGAACCCGATGTTAGGAAAGCTGAGTTGTGGATTGAGTCGATGGAGAAGATTTATGATGTGTTTGGGTGCACGGATGAGGACAAGGTCCGGTTCGCGGCTTACAAACTTGTGGGAGCCGCCGAGCATTGGTGGAAGGGTGTTAAAGCTAGTTGGGATGATACTCACACGGTGTATGCGTGGGAGTTGTTCGTGCGCAAATTTAAGGAGCATTTCATTCCGGTTGTTGATCAAAACCGAAAGGAGATCGAGCTACTCAACCTGGAGCAAGGTGTGTTGTCTATAGCACAATACTCGGCTAAGTTCATAGAATTAGCCCGGTATTGCGACTATTTGGTGAGGACCGAGGAATAAAAAGCTATGAGGTTCATTCGGGGATTGAAGACCTTCATCCGTACTCAACTTATTGCCCAACGGATTGTGACTTTCCAAGATGCGGTGGACCGAGCCTACTTGATAGAGCAAGATATTGGGGAGCATAAAAGGAAGACCGAGGTTGCGGGTACGGGTAAACCGGGAAGCCATGCTAAATCTCAACCTCAACACCGTTTCGACAACCGAGGTAACCCGGGAGCATCATCTCAGTTTAAGGGGCAAACCACACCGTTTCGGAGGATAGGTGTTGGAAAAAGCAAGGCAAATGCACCAATTGTGGTGAAATGGGGCACTTTGCGAGAGAGTGCACGAGGTACCGAGGTCATTCATCCGGGTCAGGGGTTGGTACTAATCAGGGTCAGAAAAGGGATGCCGCTGGGAAGCCCAATGTTCAAGGAAAGATATATGCCATGAATCAACAACAAGCTACCGATTATCCTTCTGTTATTGGAGGTATTGTTTCTGTGTCTAATGTGAGCGCACGAGCGTTAGTAGATCCAGGATCATCTCATTCATACATTTCTGTGCAATTTGCTTCCATGTTAAATGCTGCATTCGAGTCTTTACCGTACGTGCTAGAGGTGTCGACCCCTATAGGAGAATGCTTGATTTCTGATCGAGTCTTTCGTGCTTGTGATGTGGTTATTTGTGGTCGTGTCCTTTGTGCGGATTTGGTAGTTCTTCCTATCCAAGACTTTGATGTCATTTTGGGTATGGATTGGTTGAGCAAGTTTCATGCTTCCGTTGATTGCCGTAAGAAAACTGTTACTTTTTCTATTTCCGATATGCCTAAATTTGTGTTTGAGGCTAGTCCTCTGAGTAGGAAGGTTCGCTTAATTTCTTATTTGAAAGCGAGAAAATTATTGCATAGTGGTTGTGAGGGGTATTTGGCTAGTGTTCTTGATACTAGGAAGGGATCCCCTAGTTTGGATAGTGTTCGGGTAGTTCGGGAATTTCCCGATGTTTTCTCTACCGAGTATGTTATGCCTCCCGATCGTGAGATTGAGTTTTGTATAGATCTTTTGCTGGGTACGGCTCCAATTTCGAAAGCACCTTATAGGTTAGCTCCCGCAGAATTGAAGGAATTGAAGGTTCAATTGCAAGAGTTACTGGATCGAGGGTTTATCCGCCCTATTGTTTCCCCGTGGGGAGCACCGGTTTTATTTGTGCGGAAGAAAGATGGTTCGTTGAGATTGTGCATCGATTACCGGAAGTTGAATCAGGTTACGGTGAAGAACAAGTATCCTCTACCGAACATCGATGATTTATTTGATCAGCTTCAAGGGTCCGTGGTTTTCTCTAAACTTGATTTGAGGAGTGGGTACCATCAGTTGAAGGTTCGATCGGAGGATATTCCGAAGACTGCCTTTCGCACTCGTTACGGTCATTATGAGTTCTCGGTTATGCCGTTTGGGTTGACGAACGCGCCGGCCGTGTTTATGGATTTGATGAACCGAGTTTTCCATCCTTATCTGGATTCGTTCGTGGTAGTCTTCATCGACGACATTCTTGTTTATTCGAAATCTCGAGAGGAGCATGAACAACACTTGAGGACAGTTTTATCCGTTCTTACGAGGGAGAAATTATTTGCGAAGTTCAGTAAATGCGAATTTTGGCTCTAGAAGGTGTCATTTCTGGGTCATGTGATTTCTAAAGATGGGATTTCGGTGGATCCTTCAAAGATTGAAGCTATAGTGGATTGGAAGAGACCCGAATCAGTGACAGAGATTAGAAGCTTTCTTGGTTTAGCCGGTTATTAGCGAAGATTTATTGAAGGGTTTTCTAGGATCGCTACTCCGATGACTCAGTTGACCCGGAAGAATGTCCCGTTTATGTGGACCAAGAAATGTGATAAGAGTTTCGAGGAATTGAAGAAGAGGTTGACTACCGCACCGATCTTGACTTTGCCTAATGGGAGCGATGGCCTAGTGATTTACAGTGATGCTTCGAAAGAGGGTTTGGGTTGTGTGTTGATGCAAAATGGGAAAGTAATTGCTTATGCTTCGAGGAAGTTGACCCCTAGTGAACAGAATTACCCGACTCATGATATGGAGTTGGCGGCGATAGTCTTTGCGTTGCACAAATGGAAGCACTACCTTTATGGGGCGAAGTTTGAGATTTTTACCGATCACAAGAGTTTGAAGTACCTTTTCTCCCAGAAAGAGTTGAATAATAGGCAGCGCCGATGGATGGAATTGTTGAAGGATTATGATTGTACGATTTCTTATCACCCGGGAAAGGCGAATGTGGTAGCCGATGCGATTAGTAGAAAATCTTATGTGGCTTCGATGATGGTTCGTGAGTGGAAAATGCTTGAGGATGTTCGAGATTGGTCTCCTCGTGAATCGAGACATGGGGCTATTTTTGCGAATATTAGGGTATCTCCGACCCTAATTCAAAGGATAAAGGAAGCTCAGAAAGAAGATCCCGAGTTGGTGAAGATAATGGGTAAACTGAAAGAGAAGAACTTCGAGGATTTTTCTATTAGCCCAGTGGGAGTGTTGACTTTCCGTGGAAGATTGTGTGTTCCGGATGTTGATGGAATTAAACAGAGAGTTCTTGATGAGGGTCACAAATCGAGGTATACTATTCATCCGGGTAGTACGAAGATGTATCAGGATTTGAAGCAACAATTTTGATGGATTAATATGAAAAGGGAAATAGCGGAGTATGTTTCGAAGTGTCTAACTTGTCAGCAGGTCAAAGCCGAGCATCAGAGACCCGCGGGGCTACTTCAGTCGTTAGAGATTCCCGAGTGGAAATGGGAGCATGTGACTATGGATTTCGTTACGGGACTACCTCGTACCCGTAGGAAGTATGACAGTGTTTGGGTAATAGTGGATAGATTGACCAAGAGTGCCCATTTCTTGCCTATTGACATCAGATATTTAATGGAGAAGCTTGCGACCCTTTATATCGATGAGATCGTTAGATTGCATGGGGTTCCGGTTAGCATTGTGTCAGATCGAGACCCGAGGTTTACTTCTAGATTCTGGAAGGCATTTCAAGAAGCTTTGGGTACAGATTTGCGATTCAGTACGGATTTCATCCTCAAACCGACGGTCAATCCGAGAGGACTATTCAGATTCTTGAGGATATGTTGCGAGGTTGTTCGATAGTCTTTTCTGATTCTTGGGATTCGCACCTACCGTTAGTGGAGTTCTCTTACAACAACAGTTATCAGGCTAGTATCGAGATGGCACCGTTTGAGGCCTTGTATGGAAGGAAGTGTAGATCGCCTATTTGTTGGGATGAGGTTGGTGAAGCGAAAATCGTAGGTATTGATTTGCTTCGGGATTCGGTTGAGAAAGTTAGAGTTATCCGGGATCGATTGAAGACAGCCCAGAGTCGACATAAGAGCTATGCAGATAACCGAAGGCGAGATCTTAGTTTTCAGACCGGTGATTTTGTGTTCTTGAAAGTATCTCCAAAGGTGGGTATCCGAAGGTTTGGGAAGAAGGGCAAATTGGCTCCGAGGTTTATAGGTCCGTTTGAGGTTTTGGGAAAGGTTGTACTTCTAGCGTATCGTCTTGCGTTACCGCCATCTTTGGACCGGTTGCGCAACATGTTCCACGTTTCTATGCTTCGGAAGTATGTTCATGATCCATCTCACGTGTTACCGAGGGTACCGGAAGATATTGAGCCCGATATGACTTATGAGGAACGACCGGTTCGGATCCTAGATTCTAAAGTTCAAGAGTTGAGGAGCAAAAGTATTTCATTGGTTAGAGTCCTATGGAGGAATCATAACATCGAGGAGTCGACGTGGGAGCTCCGAGATGAGATCGAGAGGAAATTTCCGTGGCTTTTTGTTTAAGGTGAGTCTCGTTAAAATTCGGGTCGAATTTTCTTTAAGGGGGAGTGAATGTCACGACCCGAAATATAGGCTCTATTTTATTAGTAATAAGTGATTATTGTTTAATTATTTGCATATCTATTTATTTAAATTATTATTTATTTAAATATTTATGTGTGCATTTTATGTGTTATAATAATTTATGCCTAACATTTTATTTGGGTCATTTGTACTAGTGTAGTATTGTTGGGTCTTAATTGTTAGTAGGGAGTGTAGAAATTGTGTGTAGTGTAGTGGAGGGGGCCTAAGTGTAAACCTTTTAAATCATTTCCCTACTCCCTCCCTACTCCTTCCATCACCTCCCCCATCCTCACACTCCACCTCCATCCCCCATCTCCCAGCTCAATCTCTCTCTCTCTCTCCAAAAGGTAAGCATTTTCTTCTCTTCCTTCTCTCATCATTTTCTTCATCTTCCTCTCATAATCTCTCATTTCTTAAAACGTGAAATGTGTTTAGATCGTCGATAGGATCGCGTAGAACCAAAAAGAATTGAAATCCGTCAACTTTGAGATTTATCAAGTAAGTTACTTTTCCCCCATTTTTATGCTAAAATGCTCATAACATGTTTCTACAATGCTTTATTTGTTATATTTGAAGTTTGGATGCGGTTGCAATTTATTTGGAATTTATTTGGGAATTATTGGGGTTTTTGGGTTAAAAATGGTGAATGTGTGAATGTTGGGTTTAAATCTTGTTTTGGGTTGTTAGATGGTGTTGTTTAGGTTCCCTTGATGTTAAGATGTTGTTTTGGTACCCTGGAAACTAGTTTGAAAGCTTTGATTTTGAGTATTTAGTGAAAGTTTGTGTTTTGGTTCGAAAATGGTGAACCCAGCTCTGTTCTCCGACCCAGAAATCATCCGGGCGCCCGCCCATACGCCCATGAGCGCCCGCTTACTTGTAATGTTAATGAACCGTAGTTTCTGCCTCTCGGGAGCGCCCGCCTGGTCCTTTCTGAGCGCCCGCCCGTACCCTTTCGGGCGACCGCCCGCCTCCGCCTAGGCGCCCGCCCGCCTCCAATTCCTGGCACTTAATCTTTAATTGTTTTGAAGTAGATTATAACTTCAACCCCTATTTTGAGTAGTGTCCCCTTAGGCTTAAATGACCATTATGGAGTACTCTAATAATGATTTGGTTCCTTTGTGAATGTATGTGATATGGAATTTGATTAAGTATCATTTTGGGAATGTGGTTCATCTTTGATGTGCGGTTTGTATTGGTTTACCTTTGTGGTGATTTAATTGGATTGGTTCCCTACTTTGGAACCTTAAGTTGTTTATTCATGCTAAATTATTATTACTTAGCATTTATTTGGAAGCCCAGCTGGCATATTTGTTGCATCGGGCGATGGGAAGGATTATAATGGCAAGGCCAAGTCCATTATAATGTTGACCATTGTTTTGCCCCCTTCTATACCCTTTTCCAGATTGGCCTTGGAAAAGACAAGTTAGCTTCCTCTGTGAATGTATCTAGCTACCGGGCATGACTTTGTGTCATGGCTCTTGTCCTTTGTGACACTTTTATGGTTATTGGTTCCGGTACCGGGGGTTTCTCTTCGGCTTTCATGCTATTATGAAGATGATGATTTGTTGATTATTGAAGCTGCGCAGCGATCCTTTATTTGGATGTACCGGTTTGGAAAACCTTGGCTATATCCTTTGTTATGTGTTTATTTCCGCTGCTATCTGTTATGTGATAACTGCTACGTGATATTTATGATTTATTATCGTATATTGCATCATAGCATGTCATGTAGTTGCATTAGTAACTTATTGCGATTTATCTCACCCCCTTTTCTTTTATCTTTGTTTTTCCTTAACCCCCCCCAGGTGCTAAGGATTAGTCTCGCTGATCATGAGAAAGAGGACGTCGAGTGTGGATTCATTCTTTTGGGGAAAGTTGTTATAGGTTGGTTTACATTATATCAATGTGTAACCTTTGTGGGATAGTTGTACCAAACAATGACGTCATTAAGAATTGTACATTTGTATTTTGTTGGGCATAAACTTGTGGAAGTTTATGATAGTTGTAATTGGTTTTTATCAAACTTGGTTTTGTTAAACTTTGGATCATCACCTTTTGGTATCAAATGGAATTTTTAACTTCGGTATTTCACAGTTTTGGTTTTAGAGTCGACGTCCAGATCGCGGTCTCGGGCCCGCGGGGTCCGGGGTCGCGACACTAACGGAATCAGTTAGAAACTTAACGGAAATAACAGAAATTAACAAAAACAAGTTAAATAAAAATACTATGTATGCAATCGGGGTGAGAGGTCCAAAGCGGGGTGTCTACACTATGGGCCTTAGGTGGATATCTATTCATCCTTTCCTAAACAGGCATGGCTCAAAGGCCGGGCTTGGTTAACTTGGCCCTATTCGGAGGGGGTTGACTAAAGGGTAAGTGGTCTTACATCCGACTAAGGACTGCCGGGACACATGGTCAATTTGGTCAACTTTTCTCATGGCGGAGGGTTGACTACACAAACTGGTCAACTTATCTCATGAAGGAGGGTCGACTACACAAACTGGTCAACTTGTCTCATGGCGGAGGGTCGACTACAAGCCGGTCTTACGTCTCTCCGGACTGCCGGGACACATTGATAGGTTTTCTATAACCTGGCCACTCTCGGGGACAAAGGTTTTCTTAACCTAATAATGACTATACTCGTCTTACGCCCTACCAAGGGCTGCCGTGACACATGGTCTTACGTCACGCCGGACTGCCGTCACAATGATAGGTTTTCCTAACCTGGCCACTCTCGGGAACAAAGGTTTTTTTAACCTAAAATGCCTATACTGGTGTCACGACCCGAAATCTAGGCTATATTTTATTGGTAATAAATAATTATTATTTATTTATTTGCTTATTTATTTTTTTAAATTATTATTTATTTAAATATTTATGTGTGCACTTTATGTGTCATAATAAATTATGCCTAGCATTTTATTCGAGTTATTCGGGTTAGTGTATTATTGTTGGGTCTTAATTGTTAGTAGGGAGTGTAAGTATTGTGTGTAGTATAGAGGAAGGGGTCTAAGTGTAAGTTGGTTTTAATCATCTTCTCCCTACTCCCTCTCTTTCTCCCTCACTCCATCCATTCCCAGCTCTCTCTCCTCCCTTAGAAGAAAAAGGGGTAAGTTTCATCTTTTTCCTTCTCTCTTCATTTTCTCCTTCTTCCTCTCATAATCTCTCATTTCTTAAAAAATGAATCATGTTTAGATCGGCGATAGGTTCGTTGGAAGCCAAAAATATTTGAAATCCATCAACTTTGAGAAATCCGGGTAAGTTGCTTTCCCCCCCCCCCCATTTTTATGCTAAAGTGTTCATATCATGTTTATATTATGCTTGATGTGTTATATTTGAAGTTTGGTTGAATTTGGAATTTATTTGGAATTTATTTTGAGTTTTGGTCAAAAATGGTGATTTTAGGAATGTTGGGTTTGAATCTTGATCTTGGTTGATAAATGGTATTATTTGAGTCCCCATTCTAGTTATAAGTTGTTTTGGGTTCATCTTTATGCTTGGTGGAAGGTTGATTATGTTTGATTTTGGTTGTAATTTGAAATGGGTAAGAAAATGGGTAGAAACCCAGATTTTGGCCGGATTTCGTCCCTCCGGGCAAGGAGGCGCGCGCACCATGTTTTGGGAGGCGCGCGCACCCTTTTCTGCTTCGAAATCGCAGCCTTCTGACCTTAGGAGGCGCGCGCATCATTTTTTTTGGAGGCGCACGCATCCCTCCTTTTCCAGCTTGTCAGTTTTTCGTTCGATCTTCCGGAGGCCATAACTTTCTCATCCGGACTCCGTTTTAGGCGTGTAAACTATCGTTTCGAAGCTCTTCGAGTAATACAAGATGGTATTGGTTGTTCAGTTAAGTTATAAGTTTTATACTTCGGGATTTTATTGGGTGTTTGGGCATCTTATGACGTGTTCGTGGTTGTTCCAATCGAATTGATTTTCGAGTAGGACTTGGTCTAGGTTTTAGGCGATGTCCCATAGTACCTAGGGGGTTGTTGTTGAACACTAAAGGGTAGGGTTTAGTCCGGTCGCGATCTTGTTCTAATAAGTGAAACCTTTTGGATTCGTTTGGGGCGTTTAGAATTGGTTCGTTATGAACGGAGGTGAAGCGTGTATTGGCAATTGGGTACCACGGTTTGATTAACCTTATGGTGTATTCATTCCGATTTCCTACTTTGGAATTCCAAGTGTGATGAGATGTTTGAGTTCATAGTCCTAGTATATCTTTATGAGTAAGTGTTTAGGGTCATTTTGGTAATAGTCATTGTGCCATTTGCGAGCGACCGTTTGGGTTGTGCTCTTTATGATTAACTTGTGGGTATCATGTTAGGACGTATTTGGTACGTGACTTATCTTGGAATCATTATGTTTTAATGGTCAATGTTGTTGGACTCTTTTATGAGAAACTCCTTGTGCTAGTGTTGTTGAACTCTTCTTGAGTAATCGTTTGCATCTTTTATGGTGATTAATTGGTATGATTCCCTGCTTTGGAATCAATGGTTGTTTATCGTGCTAGTATTTTATTACTTAGCCTTTACTTGAAAGCCCAGCTGGCATTGTGTGTGTGTTTCGGGCGATGCGAAATATTATGATGGCACAAGCCAAGTCCATTATGATGTTGACCATTGTTTTGCCCAATTATTACCCTCCTCCAGATTGGCCTTGGATGTGAGAAGAGCTAGCTCCTTTGTGTGCATTTTAGCTTTACTTGGAGCATGACTTTGTGGCATGTCTCCCGTCCTTTGTTACACTTCATTTGGTTATTGGTTCCGGTACCGGGGGTATTCTCTTCAGCTTTTATGCTACTATGAAGATGGTTTAATGGGTTGATTGATTGATTGGTCGGTTCTGACCGGGGTTTTCTCTTCGAGCTTTCATGCTGCTATGAAGATGTTGATTGTTGATTATTGAAGCTGCGCAGCGATCCTTTATTTGGATGTTCCGGTTTGGAAAACCTTGGTTATGTATCCACTTATGAGTGTTTATTTCAGCTTTATGTGTTGCATGATGAGCTGGTCGTTATTTCCAACCGGTATGGGACGGTTGGCGATAGGGAGCCTCTCATTTGTTGTTATATGTTTATTTATATGATTGATTATTGGATGTTACTGTTTGACAGCATGTCACTTATTATTCCGCTGCTATCTGTCATATGTTGATTGCTATTGGTTATTGCATAATAGCATGTCATGTAGTTGCATTAGTAACTTACTGAGATTTATTCTCACCCCGTTTCTTGTTTCAAATTGTTTTCCTTAACCCGCCCCCCCCCAGGAGGAAAAGGATTAGGATTCGTGGATCGAGGAGGACGTCGAGAGGATTGAGATTTTGGGTAGGTTGTTATGAATCGGTTTACATTAATTAAATGTATAACCTTTTGGGGATAGTTTTACCATTGTTGACGTCATTAAGAATTGTATATTTGTATTTTGTTGGGCATAAACTTGTGGAAGTTTATGATAGTTGTATTTGGTTTTTGTCAAACTCGGTTTTGTAAAACTTTGGATCATCACCTTTTGGTATCAAAGGAAATTTTTTAACTCCGATATTTGTCAGTTTTGGTTTTAAGTCGACGTCCAGATCGCGGTCTCGGGCCCGCGGGGTTCGGGGTCGCGACAGTTGGTATCAGAGCCATGGTTTGGCTCTAAGTATAAGTCTAGGTGGATTAGTATGACCTAGGTGGGTAGTTGTGTTCGGAGTGAGTAACGATGAGTATTTTATGCAGGTATTTGTTTGTGATGGCTAGAAGAAGAATTGGTGAAGCTTCTAGTGGGACTCAGAATCTTAATGGTCTAAGGGAAGAAAACCGTGCAGTGTTTCAGGACAGGTTTGAAGTGGCCGTGAAAGCAATTCGTGACCAAGGGCTGAGAGAGGAACATGTAGCACCTCCGCGATATGGGTTGGAGCAGTTCTTGAAGTTGAAACCAAGTGAGTACGACGGTGAGCCTGATGTGAAGAAGGCCGAGCTATGGATAGAATCGATGGAGAAAATCTACGAGGTATTTGGTTGCACTGATGAGGATAGGGTTCTGTTTTCAGCTTATAAGTTCGTGGGAGCTGCGGAACATTGGTGGAAGGCACTGAAGACCAGTTGGGATGCGACTCTTGTACTATATCCTTGGGAGTGGTTCGTGAAGAAATTCAAGGATCATTTTATCTTTTTAGTGTATCAAAACCGGAATGAGATCGAGTTCCTCAGCTTGGAGCAAGGCATGATGTCAGTAGCACAGTACTCAGCTAAGTTCACAGAATTAGCCAGGTGTTGTGAATACCTTCTGCGGACCGAGGAGCAGAAAGCGATGAGATTGATCAGGGGTTTGAAGACATCCATCCGGACTCAGCTTAAAGTACAGCGGATTCAGACTTATCAGGATGCGGTGGATCGAGCCTACTTAATTGAGCAGGATATTGGGGAACACAGAAGGAAGACTGAGATGGTTAACTTGGGTAAGCCAGGAGGGCAGAGTAAGTCACAACAGCAACATTCGGATAACAGAGGTAATTTTGGAGTGCAAACTCGATTCAGAAGGCAACTTCAAGGGCAACCAATAGTAGGAAATCAAGGTTCTAATAAGGGTATACGAAATGGGAAAGTCTGCAGTTACTGTCAGAGGAAAGGACACTCAGAAGACAAGTGTTGGAAGAAGCAAGGAAAATGTGTGAAGTGTGGTCAGTTGGGACACTTTGTTAAAGATTGTCCGAGGTTTAGAGTTCAGTCATCGGGGACAGGAACTGGAATATCACAGGGTAAGAAGAGGGATGCTTCGGGGAAGCCCAAGATTTCGGGTAGAGTATTTGCAATCAATCAGCACTCAGCGGGTGATTCATCAGTTTCAGAAGGTATTATTTTGCGTCGAGAGAGCGAGCGCGTGCATTTTAGGATCATTGCATTCATATGTTTCTGTGCATTTAGTTGCATTTATTTCTTTTGAGTCTTTGACTTATGTGTTGTCAGTGTCTACTCCTATGGAGGAGTGTAGGATGTCTGATGGAGTCTTATGTGCTCATGTTGTGCTTAAAGGTAGATATAACTTACCTGCTAAATTGGTCATATTGCTATTATAAGATTTTTGATGTCATTTTAAGAAGGGAAATGTCATGCTTTAGTCGATGGTTGTAGGGAAATTGTTACATCCTCTCTTCCCTTTTGCCTAAAATTGTTTTGAGACCGTTCCTTTGTGTAGAGTTAAGCAAATCTTTTCTTGTTTGGAATCTGACTATTTTGCTTCGATGGGTGACAATGGATGTCTATACCAATTGTTGGGTGTATTTATCATTCGTAAAAATTTCTATTTTTATTTCTGAGTAGTACCTAGTAATTGGGGAGAACCTTGGGTTAAATTGAGTTGTTATAGTACAAGGTTGTAGTGCTAATATTTAGATCAATGTCCTTATGGCATCGGTTGGGTTATAAGAGTTGAGGATTCAAATTGAGGATTTCTGGATAGGAGATTTTGTTTACTTGTAGTGCATCTACGTGAGCGCATCGGAATTGGATAGTATGAGGAAAAGCATGATGTGTTATGGGATATGAGTATATTATGGAAGTTATAATCATCGATAGTGGTGAGCGCGTAAGTTTGAAAGGACTAAGCACATTTCGGGAGAGTAATAAATTGCGACCTATATCAAAGGCATTTTGAGTTTTAGTTAAAGGGGTGTTCTATGGTCCTAAATCTTGTCTTGGTGGCATTTCTTATTTTGGATTACAAATAAGTGAAGAAAGTTGAGTATAAATACTGGGGCATAATTAAGGAATATCATGATTTGGTATTGGGTCAGTTGGAACGTTGCTAGCTAATTGGTTTATTATGATGGTAGTACTATTGAGCCTAAGTATCATTAGGTTAATAAAGGTATGCGTGAAAGACTAACTTGGGTTAGCTATTGAGGATTTGAGATTTGTTGATTTCCTTGGGTATATGAGCACAGGTTATTGACTTAAATGGGAGTTAGAGAAAATCTTTTGAAGATGAAATTTGGGTCTTTTTGCGGACTATTGAGTATATTAAATGGTTTAGGCTTCAAGACCGGATTAATGAAGGGATGAGAGTATAACATAGATTTAAGTGGACACTTTGTACGAGAAATTTTGGGGTTGTATGGTACTATTTATTTAAGGTGTTAACTCAAAGTGAAGACACCCTAATGGTAATCCATAGAGATATAGCCATTTCGATGAATATTGTGGAAATAGAAATTTCTTTAGCCTTCTTATATTTTGAAAGCCAATTAGGCTCGGGATAGTGATGTTTTGAATTTCTGGGGAATACTACTAAGTATGCGATTTACAAAAGGAAACACCCTTGCAGTGTAATTAAGGTTGTGAATAAGGTGAGCTTGGGATATCTCGAGAGTTATGTTTGGGAGCAATTGGGATTCTCCAATTTTGATTATGGATTCTAATTAGTAGTGAAGGTTATGATTGAAGGAAGTTATGTGCAAGAGGTCGTGGTATTGTGAACATTATTTAGGGTTACTACGTGGTGGTTTAGAATGGACAATTGAGGAATTTGAGAAATGGCGGAACTATCGTATCCGTAGCTATTGGGTCTTTCGGGTAAGTCTCGTTAAAATTCGGGTCGAATTTTCTTTAAGGGGGAGTGAATGTCACGACCCGAAATCTAGGCTATATTTTATTGGTAATAAATAATTATTATTTATTTATTTGCTTATTTATTTATTTAAATTATTATTTATTTAAATATTTATGTGTGCACTTTATGTGTCATAATAAATTATGCCTAGCATTTTATTCGAGTTATTCGGGTTAGTGTATTATTGTTGGGTCTTAATTGTTAGTAGGGAGTGTAAGTATTGTGTGTAGTATAGAGGAAGGGGTCTAAGTGTAAGTTGGTTTTAATCATCTTCTCCCTACTCCCTCTCTTTCTCCCTCACTCCATCCATTCCCAGCTCTCTCTCCTCCCTTAGAAGAAAATGGGGTAAGTTTCATATTTTTCCTTCTCTCTTCATTTTCTCTTTCTTCCTCTCATAATCTCTCATTTCTTAAAACATGAATCATGTTTAGATCGGCGATAGGTTCGTTGGAAGCCAAAAATATTTGAAATCCATCAACTTTGAGAAATCCGGGTAAGTTGCTTTCCCCCCCCCCATTTTTATGCTAAAGTGTTCATATCATGTTTATATTATGCTTGATGTGTTATATTTTAAGTTTGGTTGAATTTGGAATTTATTTGGAATTTATTTTGAGTTTTGGTCAAAAATGGTGATTTTAGGAATGTTGGGTTTGAATCTTGATCTTGGTTGATAAATGGTATTATTTGAGTCCCCATTCTAGTTATAAGTTGTTTTGGGTTCATCTTTATGCTTGGTGGAAGGTTGATTATGTTTGATTTTGGTTGTAATTTGAAATGGGTAAGAAAATGGGTAGAAACCCAGATTTTGGCCGGATTTCGTCCCTCCGGGCAAGGAGGCGCGCGCACCATGTTTTGGGAGGCGCGCGCACCCTTTTCTGCTTCGAAATCGCAGCCTTCTGACCTTAGGAGGCGTGCGCATCATTTTTTTTGGAGGCGCGCGCATCCCTCCTTTTCCAGCTTGTCAGTTTTTCGTTCGATCTTCCGGAGGCCATAACTTTCTCATCCGGACTCCGTTTTAGGCGTGTAAACTATCGTTTCGAAGCTCTTCGAGTAATACAAGATGGTATTGGTTGTTCAGTTAAGTTATAAGTTTTATACTTCGGGATTTTATTGGGTGTTTGGGCATCTTATGACGTGTTCGTGGTTGTTCCAATCGAATTGATTTTCGAGTAGGACTTGGTCTAGGTTTTAGGCGATGTCCCATAGTACCTAGGGGGTTGTTGTTGAACACCAAAGGGTAGGGTTTAGTCTGGTCGCGATCTTGTTCTAATAAGTGAAACCTTTTGGATTCGTTTGGGGCGTTTAGAATTGGTTCGTTATGAACGGAGGTGAAGCGTGTATTGGCAATTGGGTACCACGGTTTGATTAACCTTATGGTGTATTCATTACGATTTCCTACTTTGGAATTCCAAGTGTGATGAGATGGTTGAGTTCATAGTCCTAGTATATCTTTATGAGTAAGTGTTTAGGGTCATTTTGGTAATAGTCATTGTGCCATTTGCGAGCGACCATTTGGGTTGTGCTCTTTATGATTAACTTGTGGGTATCATGTTAGGACGTATTTGGTACGTGACTTATCTTGGAATCATTATGTTTTAATGGTCAATGTTGTTGGACTCTTTTATGAGAAACTCCTTGTGCTAGTGTTGTTGAACTCTTCTTGAGTAATCGTTTGCATCTTTTATGGTGATTAATTGGTATGATTCCCTGCTTTGGAATCAATGGTTGTTTATCGTGCTAGTATTTTATTACTTAGCCTTTACTTGAAAGCCCAGCTGGCATTGTGTGTGTGTTTCGGGCGATGCGAAATATTATGATGGCACAAGCCAAGTCCATTATGATGTTGACCATTGTTTTGCCCAATTATTACCCTCCTCCAGATTGGCCTTGGATGTGAGAAGAGCTAGCTCCTTTGTGTGCATTTTAGCTTTACTTGGAGCATGACTTTGTGGCATGTCTCCCGTCCTTTGTTACACTTCATTTGGTTATTGGTTCCGGTACCGGGGGTATTCTCTTCAGCTTTTATGCTACTATGAAGATGGTTTAATGGGTTGATTGATTGATTGGTCGGTTCTGACCGGGGTTTTCTCTTCGAGCTTTCATGCTGCTATGAAGATGTTGATTGTTGATTATTGAAGCTGCGCAGCGATCCTTTATTTGGATGTTCCGGTTTGGAAAACCTTGGCTATGTATCCACTTATGAGTGTTTATTTCAGCTTTATGTGTTGCATGATGAGCTGGTCGTTATTTCCAACCGGTATGGGACGGTTGGCGATAGGGAGCCTCTCATTTGTTGTTATATGTTTATTTATATGATTGATTATTGGATGTTACTGTTTGACAGCATGTCACTTATTATTCCGCTGCTATCTGTCATATGTTGATTGCTATTGGTTATTGCATAATAGCATGTCATGTAGTTGCATTAGTAACTTACTGAGATTTATTCTCACCCCGTTTCTTGTTTCAAATTGCTTTCCTTAACCCCCCCCCAGGAGGAAAAGGATTAGGATTCGTGGATCGAGGAGGACGTCGAGAGGATTGAGATTTTGGGCAGGTTGTTATGAATCGGTTTACATTAATTAAATGTATAACCTTTTGGGGATAGTTTTACCATTGTTGACGTCATTAAGAATTGTATATTTGTATTTTGTTGGGCATAAACTTGTGGAAGTTTATGATAGTTGTATTTGGTTTTTGTCAAACTCGGTTTTGTAAAACTTTGGATCATCACCTTTTGGTATCAAAGGAAATTTTTTAACTCCGATATTTGTCAGTTTTGGTTTTAAGTCGACGTCCAGATCGCGGTCTCGGGCACGCGGGGTTCGGGGACGCGACAACTGGTCTTACATCCTACCAAGGAATGCCAGGGCGATAACATCTTAACTTTCATCCTGGACTTACGAGGTACGGCCGGGACTTTCACGATTTCACTTTCTACCCTGGACTTACGAAGTACGGCCGGGTCAACAAAAATCCAATGGCCTTACATCACGCCGGACGGCCAAGGACGAATCTCACGAAGCCTAATGGTCTTATGTCACGCTGGACTGCCAAAGGATACTTTTCACAGAACCTAATGGTCTTACGTCACGCTGGACGGCCAAAGGGTGATTTTTCATATTTTTAACCTGGGCTTACGAAGTACGGCCGGGTCAACAAAATCCAATGGTCTGACGTCACGCCGGACGGCCAAGGACGAATCTCACGGAGCCTAATGGTCTTACGTCATGCCGGACGGCTAAAGGACACTTTTTCACAAAACCTAATGGTCGTACGTCACGCTGGATGGCCAAAGGACAAATCTCACAGAACCTAATGGTCTTACGTCACGCTGGACGGCCAAAGGACAAATCTCACAGAGCCTAATGGTCTTACGTTACGCTGGACGGCCAAAGGACAAATCTCACAGAGCCTAATGGTCTAACGTCACGCTGGACGGCCAAAGGGTGATTTTTAATATTTTTAACCTGGGCTTACGAAGTACGGCCGAGTCAACAAAATCCAATGGTCTGACTTCACGCCGGACGGCCAAGAACGAATCTCACGGAGCCTAATGGTCTTACGTCATGCCAGACGGCTAAAGGACACTTTTTCACAAAACCTAATGGTCGTACGTCACGCTGGATGGCCAAAGGACAAATCTCACAGAACCTAATGGTCTTACGTCACGCTGGACGGCCAAATGACAAATCTCACAGAGCCTAATGGTCTTACGTCACGCTGGACGGCCAAAGGACAAATCTCACAGAGCCTAATGGTCTAACGTCACGCTGGACGGCCAAAGGACAAATCTCACAGAACCTAATGGTCTTACGTCACACTGGACGGCCAAAGGCATGCCAAGGATGGCCCCAAAATCATCAACAGTCGGCACCATTTCATTAACTGAAAAGTTGAAGGTATGGCTATCGCGATCCCAGAAAGCCGCGGAAGCTCTCAACAAATCCCAATCCGGCTTCAACGTCCGCAAAGTGAAAAGAATTCGGAACCCGAAGTCTTTAATGAAGGCCTTCTTGGGATGGGTCTTGAAAGAATACACAAAAGTGTCCAAGTCCTTTTCATACCCACTAACAACCTTGGCATCAAGAACAAAAGAATTGGAAGCCATGGAAAATGTTGATCACAAGCAAAGTTGAGCAATAATATGATGTTCAAAAATGGCAGAAAGGAGCTGTGAGAATCAAGTGGTCGAACAGAAGCTGATATTATAGCTGTTGGGGGGTCTTTTGGCCAGCAAATGTCAAGCCCGAAATTCCGCCTCCCAGACGCGCGCGCCACCCGCCAGCGGTCTGAAATGCGTGCACGTCCCAAGCCTACAGAGGAAAGCGCGCGCCTCCCAAGTCTAGATCACTTCAGAAAAGGCCTTGTCAGAAATCTCCAGCCTAAATCAAGACACAGCCCCGGTCCTCGGACACCCAGTTGGGCACACCTTCTTCTAGTCCTCCCTTAAGGCATGTCAAAGATTGAAAGTAGGAAAGAAACTCCCACTCAAAAGTAGGCTGTCCTTCTCCAAATTCCGAACTCCCCAGGTTCTGTCACGGGTGCCATACCCCCCTCAAGAGTCAATCTCAACATTTCATCCCCAGCAGGATCATTCTTCTGGTCGTGGTCAACTGTGCCCGCACCCCACAAGTCAAAAAGTCAAGTATGACTCCAAGTGGCACGCGACTTCAAAGCAATATTTCATCAACGAATTTCACTAACGGATTCGTCAACAAAGGTTCACTAACGGCCTCTCCAAAGTTTCACTAACGGCCTCTCCAAAGGTTCACTAACGGCCTCTCCAAAGGTTCACTAACGGCCTCTTCAAAGGTTCATTGACGGCCTCTTCAAAGGTTCACTGACGGCCTCTACAAAGGTTCACCAACGTCCTCTTCAAAGGTTCACTAACGGCCTCATTCAAGGGTTCACTAACGGCCTCATCAACGGATTTCACTAACGGATTCATCCTCAAAGGTTCACTAACGGCCTCCTCAAAGGTTCCCTAACGGCCTCTTCAAAGGTTCACTAACGGCCTCTCCAAAGGTTCACTAACGGCCTCGTTCAAAGGTTCACTAACGGCCTCAGTCAACATATTCAACCGGCAGGTTCACCTAACGGATCATGCCACCCCCTCTATCAACAAAATCCGCTAACACAGGGAGTGCACCACTATCTCTCGCAACTTCAAATTCCTGCTTTCATCGAGTCTTTCCTTTTTCTTGGTGATGTCCTCGGCGGGTGTTTTTAACTTTCGTCGACGCGTCTTGCTTTGCAATCCACGTCGCCGAGGGGCTCTGTAGACACCCCGCGTTGGACCGCTCATCTCGATTGCACATTTGATCTTGTGTTTCTCCCCATTTTAAGTGTTTCTCGTTAATTTCTTCACTTCCGTTAAGTTCCTGACTGACTTCGTTAAGTCCAGGGACTAAACTGAATAACAGGGCTGACTTTCTAGTCCATTCTGTTAAAATCGCCTTCTCTGAGTCGCGCGCCTCCGACAAGAGGATCCAGACGCGCGCGCCTCCCGCCCCCAAAGCAGGAAGCGCGCGCCTCTGGGCGTCGGTTACAGATTTCTGGCCAGGATTCTCTCCCTTGCTCAATTTACAGGATTTTGCCCGGGAAAGATTTCTTGGTGACTGAGTTTTGGCACCAAAAACATCTCTCTTTCACCTATAAAAACCTCCCTTTACCTCCATTTTCAAGGACCTTGGGCTCTCAATCTTACATTCTCAATAAGACACTAAAATTTCACACTTACAAAGCATTTCCAAAGGATTTCTCCAAAGAATTCATCAAGAAGTGTTTGAAGTCTCTTGAAGTCTAGGTAAAGTTATTTCTTTCCTCTTCTTAACTTCATCTCTTTTCTCTTTCTTTTTGTTTTATCAAAGTGCAATCACCCAAATCATTTTGGGACATGACTCTAATGATCACCTCATCTCATTGAGGTCGGTTAAAGAGTTATCTCCTACATTCCAAACTCTATTTTAAAACCCTCTTTTTATGATTTAAAGAAAAAGAAGAAGAACGATTATCATCCATGTAGATTTTGATCAAGCAAGACCAACTTTAGTTGGGCGAGATGGGTGTTTCGGTATTTCCCATCTCGTAACCTAACCCCGAACCTCAAAACAAAGAATCTCTGTTTTCGTAATCAAACTTAGGCTATTATCAATAGGTTTTTCTTATGTTCCTCAAAACATAGGTGGCGACTCTAAAAACAAGTTAGACATCCTAGGATAATTCACGCGTTCTAGCCAAGCCGTGGTTCCCCCGGGGTATCTACAAGAGGGCATTGAGCTTGGAGCCTCTTCCAACCTTTGTCCGCAGTCAATTCATGAGTGCTACGGATGTCTTGACTTCTCAGGGCTCGTGTCGGGGAACCAGTGCTCGGGAGGCAGCCCCAGACCTATTTGCTCACTTAGAGTTATAGAGACTCGGGCCATCTCATTTTAACCGTTCGGGTCCTTCTTCCCAATCTACTTGGCGTTCTTTTCAACCTCATCCTGATGAGGGCATGGGTTTGGCGGAGTCCCTCTTCCACTTTGACCTGAGCATGTATTCGTCATGACCCCTGGAGATCCGTGATTTTCCTCCCATTGATTCCTATCCGGATTCGGATTAGGATGTACCTGTTTAAACCAATTCTCTTTGTTTCGTTTTATTTTAAGAACAACGTGTATTAAACTTGTTGTCTTTTAATGTTTGAAACTTTGTTCTTTATTTGCAAATTCATCTGTCATGCAAGCTTGGGCCCGATAGGGTTTTTTGTGGTCATTTTGAGGTGTCGGGGATTCCCAAAACATGTTTTGACTCAACTGTACAGACTTTGACATGTATCCGACAGTTTTTTGCACAGGTGAAAGTGAGTTTTACCCGTGGGAAATCAGCTGACATAGGCTGCTGATATGAAATTTTTTACATGGCTAAACCAGCCGTACGGATCGTACAAGCATGGTTGACTTTTTGACCAAACTTTCTGAGGTCTTTCAAGGAATTTTAACAGATGGGAGGCCTTATTTGACTCAAACCGTTTTACCCAAAGCATGACTCTCCGTTGGCCATTCCATTGCACGATCATGGCTTGCCAGCCTAAGTGCATTGCTTCGTCGGGGACCCTTTTCCTCGGGTTTCACGGTCATGGCTTACCAGCCCCAGTGTGTTTCCCTTGTCCGGATTTGTTCCTCGGGTCTCACAGTCATGGCTTGCCAGCCCCAGTGTCTTGTCTTCATCGAGGACTACTCATCAGGCCTCGTGGTCATGGCTTGCTAGCCCCAGCACCTTGCGTCGCCGGGACCTACTCCTCGGGTCTCGCCCTTTTCCTTTGGGCGTGCGTCTTTTGTTATTCGGGACGCTGCCCACCTTCATGCGGGTTCCTTTCCCCTTAACATCCACACATGCCATTTTAGCCCTCTTCATGTTTCCCACCACCTTTTCCTCCTAGGAGTGGCCTAGTTGACTCGGACGTGGACAAGGGCAATAATTGGCCCTGACACGGATAGGAGTAAATTGTGTTTGCTCACACGAGTTTACGCATAGGCATTTACGGGAGTGAGTCCCTCTTCTGAGGAAGGAAGCCTATGGACAGAAATTCACGTGTTTGGCTCTTTCCTAAGACGTGGAAAAGAAGACTTGTCGATGCATTCGGAATCGGTCTTGATTAATGCCATCAAAATGATGGCTCGAATGAACCATGTTCAGTGTTAGGTAAAAATTCAAGCAATTAGCTTTAACACGTATAAACGTTGTGATCAATTGAGATTAAGATTCGATCAATGGCGAGATCGGGAAGGAGAAGGCCTTTTGGGTCATTTCGAGGTTTTTGGGCCTTGGCGTGGCCACGGGAAGGGGTTGTGACCAAAGAAGGGGAATCATCATTCATAGGTTCCTTTGCGGAACTGAACACTGTCTATCTGAAAGATTGGTCATTTATGCGACCGCAAAGAAGAGTCTTTGGTTATTTTTGGGAGGGCCAAAGGTTCGGTGGCTTTTCTCATGTTGTGACCGGACCCGAAGGTTCCCTACGTTCCCCTCAATGTGAGGAGCTCAGGTCGCCGTAGTTCGGCTTTTCGGGAGGCTTTTGCCGGGGTAATTCCTTCCCGTGAGGATGTTGCCACCTTACTTCTGAGGACGCCGCCATTTTCCTTGGGAGGCGGGTCTTGGGAGGTAGCCCGTCTTCTCCAATGGTATGAGAATTTTTCTCCTTTGATATTCATTTCCTCTCCCTCTTTTCACACATTTTTTTTAGGGGGGAGGCACCTTTTGTTCTTGACACCTTTTTAGCGGTAGGCATTTGGTGCGTCCGGCTTTTGCCTTTTGGGATCTTCCATTTTCCTGGCCCATTAGTGGACTTCTATGATTGGGTGGCAACATTCTCGGCCTCACTTTTGTCAAGAGTTTGCGCTGGAAGTGTGTATCCGGGAATGTGTATGGGGAATGTGTATGGGGAAGATTTGCCATTGATGGTCTCTCCATGCCAATTGATCACAACATTCATTCATACCAAAATTAATTGTTTGAATTTATCACCCTTTTATGTTTAGGCCCATTCGTCCCTTATTGAGTCGTTGTCGACTATTATGTTTGGGGAGCCAACTCATCATTTTAGGGACATAACCATCATTTGTTGACATTAATCAAAACGATTCCGAGAGTTAATGTAAGTTACGAAATAATGCCTCAAGTCTAGAGAGAATAGAAGTAAAAGTGATTCATATCATTCATAAGACTCGATTTTTACAATCATAGACTCGACATGTTGCGTACATTGTCTTGACCCTTGCCAATTTCATGGCCTTTTACAGACTCCCGCCTCGTAGGGCGTTTTGGAAAAGTAAAAATACAAAGGACCCTGTCCATTACAGACTTTTGAAGACTCTCTAGAACCTATGATATTAGGCCACTCCTAGGATTCTTTACCTCTTCTTCCTTTTCTTCATCCTCACACCCATTCATCGCCTTGCTTGGTGATAACCTCCTTGTCGATGAGCGATTGGATATGATTTCTCAAGGTGAGACAGGCGTTCGTAGAATGACCCGAGGCCTGGTGGTACTTGCAGTGTTGCTTAGGATCATGGTGCGCTCCGAGCGGTTCGGCCCATATCACGTGGCGACCCAGCAGTTCCATCTTTCCTATCCGGAGCAAGTGTTTCAACATTTGTTCCCTCGGCATTCCTAACTCATGGAACCAACGATAATGGGCTCCTTTCCCTTGGGGGTGAAATCCTCCCACAACCGCCGCGGGCTTCCCATGGGATACTGTAACGGGCTGAAGCTGATCTCGAGACTCTTGTCCATCTTGGACTGAGCAACCGGGGGTGGTCCCCGGTAAGGGGGACAGCTTCTCCGAGGACCTTTTGATCTCCTCGATAGATTTTATAATCTCATGAAGGCATTCTCGGGTGTTCCTCGAGTTGTTCCTTTCCAGTTCATCTGACAACTCCGCTCGGCTATGTAGAAGTTCGCACCGGCCATCGTATTTTTCCTCAAGGTCCTTCCTGAGCTTTGTGCCATTCTTCTCCCAAAATTCTTTGACCCTCTTGTGGAAGAGCTCCTTAATTTCCCCACGGAGCTGTTGGACCACTTTGATCGCCTCATTACGATGAACCTCGGCTCTCCGCACTTGCTCTCTCATTGTGCTGATTGTCCTTTCTAAGATCTTTACTCTGCCCTCCAATCAGGCCTGTGCGTCCAATCTGATGTCTATCTCGTTTGCTTGAGCTTTGCTTGCCATTGTTTTCTATAACACGAAAGACGGGCGAGCCGTAAGAGCACCGTGGAAGGATTTTCGAAAAGCCATGCTTTGAGTAAAATCGAGACTCGATACAAACGAGATTTTGACTCTTTGAGAGAAACGAGTTTGAATCTTTTTTTTTGGGGGGGGGGGGAAACAAGCCCAAGCCATGCATTCGGGATGAACATAATAATTTTCGCTTTTTAGGAAAAAGGATTTTGCTTATTCTCTTAATCATTATTAAGCGGTTTTGTCACACGAACAAACGTTAGCGTGCAATTTAGTGACTTAGCACTTATTATTCATGTATACTTAAAACACGTTTTGTTCCTAATCGGTTGGAAAAGATTTTTCTTCTTTTTCGCAACTATTCTAAATCCTGGATCAGTGGAGGCCATCGCTACGCCTATAGACCCCTCGTTTTTCACCTGCCTTGCACATTCCCAAGGATGGACCGTCCCGGGCAAGGGTCCTATAGGGCAAGCAGCTTCCACCGACCGAAATTAACGAACCTAGGGTCTAGTGCGTCGCAAGATTCCCAATGCGTGAGCCATTTCAATCATGATTAAGCCCCGGTTAAGATCGAGATTCGTCTTAGGGACTTAAGGGACTTCCGGCATAACCTCATCTTTGATGAGGGCTCTCGAACCTTATCATTGGGTTTAAGGATGATTAATATGGACCATTCATTGGGGCTTGACAACACGGTGTCACCCTATCCTTAATACATGATTTAGGTTAATTACGGTCAACATTAACGCGTAAGTCAAGGACCGGGTCAAAGTTGACCATGGTCATACTTGCTTTCACAGGGAGTCATGACTCAGGCATTAACTTGGCCACAATTAATCTCGGACACGTATTAGGGACGTGGTAACGTGATCTAGACCAAAAATTAACCAAGGTCTCGGTATTTGTGTGTCACGGACGAGTGTGGTTGACTCGGCTCCGAAGGGGAGGTGGAATGGACCCGTGCGCGCTAGAAGGGCACAAGAGCACCAATCAAGCTGCATCGTGGCATCCATCCCGGGTTTAAAGGGTATTTGGAACGTGCAAGGTCAAGTGCGCGTAGTGTGAAGCCATTATATGCTCCCTTTTGAGTTAAAATAGAAATTTTTCAATCCGTTTTAACATTATGAACAATGTATAATCAACGTGATGAACAAATATGAACAATCATGAACAAGCTATTTACACAAGCAATCAAGCAAGAACGTAAACAAACAAGGCCAAAACTTGTATGTACAACAAATTGTGCACAACCAAAGAAACCTTTGCAATCAACATTTTCCAAGAAGAACAATTCTTTTGAAAATCATTTGCAAAACAAGTTGTGCACAACAAAGAATTCAAAAATCTTTTACAAAATGGGTTATGCACAAGGAGGTTTTGAAAACCCAAATTTATGTCCAAAAGTTTGTGCATGACCAAGCTTCAAAAACCAAGTTTTGGCTAGAAAAGAAGAAGGTAATGTGCTCAAACAAAACTGTAAATTTGGAACCTGGACAAGCAGAAGCCAAAGGGACACAGAATGTTCCTGCCCTGCACAAAATTGTTAAATTTTGAAACATTATGTTCCGTGCCCAACATAAACGTACGGCTATAGCATGCTGGCAATTATTTTTTGCAGTTTTTCATCTTCTGATCATCAAGCCCCAGTTTATTGCATTTCCAGAACAGTATCATCTCCAGAAAGTTTAAACAGAAACGCAGCACACACAAAACAAGCACAAAAGTTAATGGAAATGGGGAACGGGAGTTTGACCCACACAAAAGTGTCCTCAAATTTTCTAAAAAGAAGTTTGCAAACACTTTTATCCCCAGCAGAGTCGCCACTGTAAGGATCCCCACCCCCGTGCGGAAAAACGCGACGAGTTAATGGGGCGAAAAAGCCGAACACAGTTACCTCACAAAACATAACAGAGTCGCCACTTTTGTTAATTATTTAACCCAACAAAAGAAAATGTTAGAGATTCTATTAGTTTGGAGGTCAGGTTACACCTTGGGAAGAGTTTCACGTAACCCAAGTCACCTCGCATAGGACCGAGTCTCCCTAATGTTAGTTAACGAAAGTGCATGTGTGTGTGTGTTTTCAAAATGGGAGAAACTGACTGTTTTGGCAAAACCAGATAATTATTTAACAGAAAATGTTTATTTTGCAAACTTTCTGGTCAGAAAAGGAAGAAACTGGAAAACTGCCCTCCAGGGGATTTTTACAGTTTATCAGAAAACAGTCCAGTTTCAGCCAAATCAGAGTATCCTTGCTGAAACTGGACTGGAATGTTGATTTCCAGTTTATGATTAACAACAAAACTTTAAAAAGTTCATTCCTATGCACTTTTATCATCAAAGGAACCCCAAAAACATAGATTTCGGTGTGATCAAAGGCAATCATTGGAGAAAGTTATGAAAAGTTGATGAACATGCCATATAAACCAAAATGACCATTTTGGTGGATAAAGATTGAAACTTTACCACCAAAATGGACTTATTATACAAGATTTAACCTTTAGGGACACAAATATAACATAAAGATCAAATCTTTATGTCCCATACTTGGTGATTTATGGCTAGGTCATGATTGGGATGATAAAGATTGAAACTTTATCACCCAACCATAAAATCAACATGAAAATGTAACAAACCATGATCATCTTTAGGTTTTACCCCATAATCACACACTAGGTGTGAAGGGAACCTTTAATCACCTCATGATTTGGATCATATACATAGGTAATAGTAATATATATAGCTTGGAAGGCCAAGGCTTGTGTAATATATAGATATATTGCTTGAAGATGGACAAGACTTGCAAGAAATGTAAAGTGCTTGAAATGGACAAGACTTTGCAAGAACAAGAAGAAATAACATAAGATAAGCAAGTAATATGAACAAAGATAAAAGAGAGATTGAGATGAAGAAGAAGATGGGGAGAAGGAGGCCTCACCTATTGTGGTTATGGCATATCTTCCTCTCTAATCACTCAAATGTGTATATCACTCACTTTCTTCTCTCAAACTGGCAGAGTTTCAACTCACAAAACGTTTTCTCCCCCCTGAAATGATCAGCATGGGGTTCAATTTATAGAGGCTGAGGGTGCCCAACATAGCCGTACGGCTAGGGACCTCATGTGCCCAAACCATCTGTACGACTCGACCTGGCGAGCTTCTGGATTTTTTTAATTCCAGTTCAGTCCTGGAATATCAGGTTTATCCTAGTGAGGTCCTGGCCCATTGGTTTATCCCTAAATGGTACCAATAATTCCTCTAAAGTTGGTCAATTTCAGATTGGGGTACTTACAAGTTCATGACGAACTGATTATAGATTTTAGGTAATGAATTTAATATCAAATCGGTCACCAACTCTACATGGATGGGATATCCAAGCCTCTCTAGATGCTCAAAATGGGCCTTCATCTTCAAAACATGAGGACCCACCGACTGTCCTTTACTCGTCTTGCATGAGGTCAGAACAACCATGGTCTCGAACCTTTCCTACCTTGCTTGCTCTTGAAACATATCTTTCAATTGAGTTCCTATGTCATAGGCATCCAAGTGTTCAAGAGTCTTCTTAAGCTCATAACACATGGCAGCAAGCATGAGACAACCGACCTCACGAGAATCATTTTTATATTTCTTGTGAGCGTCCTTCTCTACCCTAGGGGCATTGGCAGCAGGTTCCTTAGGAACGGGTTCATCAAGAATGTACTGCTTATCTCCATGCTTTAGAATAATTCTAAGGCTTCGGATCCAATCCATGAAGTTAGCACCATTCTCTTAAAGTTTTTCCTTCTCAAGGATATATCGCAATGATAGAGATTGTGTGTTTTGTGCCATTATCTACAATTATGCAAACATGTAACCATACATAAGTACCAACTAAATTAAAGATATTATTATTTAGTATTTCATAAATACTCCCACTAAATTATATAACCTTCATAAGCAATTACGCAAAATATAATTTAAGTGGGCTATGATCTATATTTCATTTAATTTTACGTCCGCGAGGGCAAGATGCATAAAATTAAAATATTTAGGTAGATAACTCCTTATCAATCATATCCTATATGACTCTTAGATCTTTTATGAGATTCTTTTAAGACATCTTATGTCATACATGTTTTTAATCTCATTTGTGACTTAAGCCCAAAACTCTTTTGATAGCCTAATTAAGTCAAACCACTTTAAACGCATAGAAACCACTCTTTCACTCATCTTGTTCATACAAGGATAAAATCAATGCTCCTCGCGAGGGTTAGAGCGTGCATGAAAATACCCGTGTAATCCCAAGTGTTTTAATCATGGATCGGCACGTGACTTAAATTTTCAAGAAGGTTCAAACACATAAAAGTTATCAATCAAAAGTTAATCAATTAACCGAATTGATTTTATTTGACTTAGTTGAGCTAGTTATAGGATTAAATTCTGAAATTGAATCCGCAGAGCATCTTGAAATTGAGAGTCCAAAATGTACGGCCGAAACTAAGCCAAAAGGCATCCACATTTCCGTACTAAGATCAAGAAACCAAGTAACTTCTCTATACGGCTGAAACTAAGCCAAAAGGAATCCACAATTCCGTATAGATTGGTCACTTGTTTCAAGACCCTTTTATTATCTCTTAATCTCACAGATTACAGCAATCCTAAACTCTTTAGAATTCTGATTTCTGCAACTTTTCTGAATTCCTCGATTTAAAACTATTACGGTTTCGAAAACCAGCCGTCTGAAAGCAGTTTCAGTTTCCAGATTCGAATTTTGTAAACAATTTACAGAACAACATGGACACCAAAAAACAGAATAAGTTTCTGGAAAATGGGGCACGCGCCGTACGGCGCCATAGCAGCCGTGCGGCACTGAAACAGCCGTACGGTGGCCCCTTCCAGATTCCCAGATTTTTCAATTTTTCAGAAATTCGATCAATCCCTTTATCGTGTTCATACCTAATCAGATTATAATAACATGAAATACAGATTATGAATTTTAACCAATCTAATTCATATAATCAATAACCAATTTATTCCACATACAAATTAGATTAAGATCATCAGTAAATATAATCCAATTATAACATGATAATCTAAGCATGCGATCATACATATGAATCAAATTAATATTACAATCGCATAATCCCATCATAAACTAGCATGCATATTTTATATCTCATATAAAATCTCATCACATAAATTCATCTTATCAAGATCATACCAATTAAATAATCACATTAAATCATTATATCATGATAAAATTAGAATTATTGATCATCAACGGGGCTCTGATACCACTGTTGGGTTTTGTGCATTCATGTGCAGTGGAAGATATCACATAAAAAACCTAAAAGCCTAGATCCATTATGTTCGATAATTCATAATACGAAGATGAAAGAAACTAACCCTTGTAGATCGAAATATTAAGCCTTGGATTTAGATGCTAAGATGAGCACCCTCTACCGGTGATCCATACTTCGAACGGACTCAAGAACGATTCTTGAACTTGACTGCTAGGTCCTTCAGATTGAAAAACATTGGTGAAGAACGATTCTTCAATTGCTCCCTATGATTATTATGGTTTAATAATTGGGAATAATCAAACCTAATAATCCTAGTATATTATGTGTATTCTCTCTCCAAGAAAGAGTTTGTGATTTCTAAAATCAATGTTATGGGAACTATTCCCGGTTGTCCACATTATTTACAAGAGATATCCAAGATCCTTTAGGGTTTAGGACTTCTTGTCCAACAAGAAAAGGCTCAAAATAAACTGCAGTGCGGGAGGGGCACCGTACGGCGCCTAGGCAGCTATATGGCCCCCTTCAACAGTCTCCTCATTTTTCGCTCCTTTTAATTATCCGTTCTGCGTGTGTGACCCAATAGGATTATACTAAGTTGGCAATGAGTCCGAACCATTCAGACCTCGTAAGTCATAAGCGAACTCTAGCAAGCCATTATGACTACCCAATTAGTATAACTTTGAAATCCAAAGTTTCCTAAAATAGAACATAACACAATCTCTTTGTTACACGATGTCTATTGAACGTAAGCCATGGTCAATGGTCAACTTACCTTGTTCAATGCTTTCTTGATCTCGAATGTATTGATAATACAAATGACATTGATCCAATCAATTCATTTGAGCATGGCCATGCATTTCATCAATACCATTCATCGAGTGGCCAAAGCTTGACATCTCTCTTGAGGAGGAACAATTTCCATCTTGGCTTATTACCTTTCCCTACATGATTCCGATTATGCCAATCATATTCTTTATAGCTACCCGGTTAAGGGTAACGTTTGAATGTGTCAAACATAATGTTCATCATGTTGATGACTATAATAACCTCAGGTCTAGAGATTCAAGTTGTCACGACCCTAAAACCCGTCTCTATTTTCTTAGTAATAAATGATTATTTATTTATTTAATTGTTTAATTATTTATTTGATTATTTCTTTATTTAAATATTTATGTGTGCATTTTATGTTTCATAATATTTCCGTGCCTAGCATTTATATTGTTATTTGTGCTAGTGTAGCGTTTGGGTCTTAGTTGTTAGTAGGGAGTATAATAGTTGAGTTAGTAAGTGTAGGAAGGGTCCTAAGTGTAACATTTCAAAATAATTCATCAACTCCCTCTCTTCTCCCTCACCTCTCCCTCACCTCACTGTCGCGACCCCAGACCCCGCGGGCCCGAGACCGCGATCTGGACGTCGACTCTAAAACCAAAACTGAGAAATACTGAAGTTAAAAATTCCATTTGATACCAAAAGGTGATGGTCCAAAGTTTTACAAAACCAAGTTTGATAAAAACCAATTACAACTATCATAAACTTCCACAAGTTTATGCCCAACAAAATACAAATACACAAATCCTAATGACGTCAATGTTTGGTACAAATACCCCAAAAGGTTACACATTTATATAATGTAAACCAACCTATACAACTTTCCCCAAAAGAATGTATCCACACTCGACGTCCTCTTTCTCGTGATCAGCGAGACTAATCCTTAGCACCTGGGGGGGGTTAAGGAAAAACAAAGATAAAAGAAAGGGGGTGAGATAAATCTCAATAAGTTACTAATGCAACTACATGACATGCTATGATGCCTCAAGTCTAGAGAGAATAGAAGTAAAAGTGATTCATATCATTCATAAGACTCGATTTTTACAATCATAGACTCGACATGTTGCGTACATTGTCTTGACCCTTGCCAATTTCATGGCCTTTTACAGACTCCCGCCTCGTAGGGCGTTTTGGAAAAGTAAAAATACAAAGGACCCTGTCCATTACAGACTTTTGAAGAATCTCTAGAACCTATGATATTAGGCCACTCCTAGGATTCTTTACCTCTTCTTCCTTTTCTTCATCCTCACACCCATTCATCGCCTTGCTTGGTGATAACCTCCTTGTCGATGAGCGATTGGATATGATTTCTCAAGGTGAGACAGGCGTTCGTAGAATGACCCGAGGCCTGGTGGTACTTGCAGTGTTGCTTAGGATCATGGTGCGCTCCGAGCGGTTCGGCCCATATCACGTGGCGACCCAGCAGTTCCATCTTTCCTATCCGGAGCAAGTGTTTCAACATTTGTTCCCTCGGCATTCCTAACTCATGGAACCAACGATAATGGGCTCCTTTCCCTTGGGGGTGAAATCCTCCCACAACCGCCGCGGGCTTCCCATGGGATACTGTAACGGGCTGAAGAAGATCTCGAGACTCTTGTCCATCTTGGACTGAGCAACCGGGGGTGGTCCCCGGTAAGGGGGACAGCTTCTCCGAGGACCTTTTGATCTCCTCGATAGATTTTATAATCTCATGAAGGCATTCTCGGGTGTTCCTCGAGTTGTTCCTTTCCAGTTCATCTGACAACTCCGCTCGGCTATGTAGAAGTTCGCACCGGCCATCGTATTTTTCCTCAAGGTTCTTCCTGAGCTTTGTGCCATTCTTCTCCCAAAATTCTTTGACCCTCTTATGGAAGAGCTCCTTAATTTCCCCACGGAGCTGTTGGACCACTTTGATCGCCTCATTACGATCAACCTCGGCTCTCCGCACTTGCTCTCTCATTGTGCTGACTGTCCTTTCTAAGAGCTTTACTCTGCCCTCCAATCAGGCCTGTGCATCCAATCTGATGTCTATCTCGTTTGCTTGAGCTTTGCTTGCCATTGTTTTCTATAACACGAAAGACGGGCGAGCCGTAAGAGCACCGTGGAAGGATTTTCGAAAAGCCATGCTTTGAGTAAAATAGAGACTCGATACAAACGAGATTTTGACTCTTTGAGAGAAATGAGTTTGAATCTTTTTTTTTTTTTGGGGGGGGGGGGGAAACAAGCCCAAGCCATGCATTCGGGATGAACATAATAATTTTCGCTTTTTAGGAAAAAGGATTTTGCTTATTCTCTTAATCATTATTAAGCGGTTTTGTCACACGAACAAACGTTAGCGTGCAATTTAGTGACTTAGCACTTATTATTCATGTATACTTAAAACACGTTTTGTTCCTAATCGGTTGGAAAAGATTTTTCTTCTTTTTCGCAACTATTCTAAATCCTGGATCAGTGGAGGCCATCGCTACGCCTATAGACCCCTCGTTTTTCACCTGCCTTGCACATTCCCAAGGATGGACCGTCCCGGGCAAGGGTCCTATAGGGCAAGCAGCTTCCACCGACCGAAATTAACGAACCTAGAGTCTAGTGCGTCGCAAGATTCCCAATGCGTGAGCCATTTCAATCATGATTAAGCCCCGGTTAAGATCGAGATTCGTCTTAGGGACTTAAGGGACTTCCGGCATAACCTCATCTTTGATGAGGGCTCTCGAACCTTATCCTTGGGCTTAAGGATGATTAATATGGACCATTCATTGGGGCTTGACAACACGGTGTCACCCTATCCTTAATACATGACTTAGGTTAATTACGGTCAACATTAACGCGTAAGTCAAGGACCGGGTCAAAGTTGACCATGGTCATACTTGCTTTCACAGGGAGTCATGACACGGGCATTAACTTGGCCACAATTAATCTCGGACATGTATTAGGGACGTGGTAACGTGATCTAGACCAAAAATCAACCAAGGTCTCGGTATTTGTGTGTCACGGACGAGTGTGGTTGACTCGGCTCCGAAGGGGAGGTGGAATGGACCCGTGCGCGCTAGAAGGGCACAAGAGCACCAATCAAGCTGCATCGTGGCATCCATCCCGGGTTTAAAGGGTATTTGGAACGTGCAAGGTCAAGTGCGCGTAGTGTGAAGCCATTATATGCTCCCTTTTGAGTTAAAATTGAAATTTTTCAATCCGTTTTAACATTATGAACAATGTATAATCAACGTGATGAACAAATATGAACAATCATGAACAAGCTATTTACACAAGCAATCAAGCAAGAACGTAAACAAACAAGGCCAAAACTTGTATGTACAACAAATTGTGCACAACCAAAGAAACCTTTGAAATCAACATTTTCCAAGAAGAACAATTCTTTTGAAAATCATTTGCAAAACAAGTTGTGCACAACAAAGAATTCAAAAATCTTTTACAAAATGGGTTATGCACAAGGAGGTTTTGAAAACCCAAATTTATGTCCAAAAGTTTGTGCATGACCAAGCTTCAAAAACCAAGTTTTGGCTAGAAAAGAAGAAGGTAATGTGCTCAAACAAAACTGTAAATTTGGAACCTGGACAAGCAGAAGCCAAAGGGACACAGAATGTTCCTGCCCTGCACAAAATTGTTAAATTTTGAAACATTATGTTCCGTGCCCAACATAAACGTACGGCTATAGCATGCTGGCAATTATTTTTTGCAGTTTTTCATCTTCTGATCATCAAGCCCCAGTTTATTGCATTTCCAGAACAGTATCATCTCCAGAAAGTTTAAACAGAAACGCAGCACACACAAAACAAGCACAAAAGTTAATGGAAATGGGGAACGGGAGTTTGACCCACACAAAAGTGTCCTCAAATTTTCTAAAAAGAAGTTTCCAAACACTTTTATCCCCAGCAGAGTCTCCACTGTAAGGATCCCCACCCCCGTGCGGAAAAACGCGACGAGTTAATGGGGCGAAAAAGCCGAACACGGTTACCTCACAAAACATAACAGAGTCGCCACTTTTGTTAATTATTTAACCTAACAAAAGAAAATGTTAGAGATTCTATTAGTTTGGAGGTCAGGTTACACCTTGGGAAGAGTTTCACGTAACCCAAGTCACCTCGCATAGGACCGAGTCTCCCTAATGTTAGTTAACGAAAGTGCATGTGTGTGTGTGTTTTCAAAATGGGAGAAACTGACTGTTTTGGCAAAACCAGATAATTATTTAACAGAAAATGTTTATTTTGCAAACTTTCTGGTCAGAAAAGGAAGAAACTGGAAAATGCCCTCCAGGGGATTTTTACAGTTTATCAGAAAACAGTCCAGTTTCAGCCAAAACAGAGTATCCTTGCTGAAACTGGACTGGAATGTTGATTTCCAGTTTATGATTAACAACAAAACTTTAAAAAGTTCATTCCTATGCACTTTTATCATCAAAGGAACCCCAAAAACATAGATTTCGGTGTGATCAAAGGCAATCATTGGAGAAATTTATGAAAAGTTGATGAACATGCCATATAAACCAAAATGACCATTTTGGTGGATAAAGATTGAAACTTTACCACCAAAATGGACTTATTATACAAGATTAAACCTTTAGGGACACAAATATAACATAAAGATCAAATATTTATGTCCCATACTTGGTGATTTATGGCTAGGTCATGATTGGGATGATAAAGATTGAAACTTTATCACCCAACCATAAAATCAACATGAAAATGTAACAAACCATGATCATCTTTAGGTTTTACCCCATAATCACACACTAGGTGTGAAGGGAACCTTTAATCACCTCATGATTTGGATCATATACATAGGTAATAGTAATATATATAGCTTGGAAGGCCAAGGCTTGTGTAATATATAGATATATTGCTTGAAGATGGACAAGACTTGCAAGAAATGTAAAGTGCTTGAAATGGACAAGACTTTGCAAGAACAAGAAGAAATAACATAAGATAAGAAAGTAATATGAACAAAGATAAAAGAGAGATTGAGATGAAGAAGAAGATGGGGAGAAGGAGGCCTCACCTATTGTGGTTATGGCCTATCTTCCTCTCTAATCACTCAAATGTGTATATCACTCACTTTCTTCTCTCAAACTGGCAGAGTTTCAACTCACAAAACATTTTCTCCCCCCTGAAATGATCAGCATGGGGTTCAATTTATAGAGGCTGAGGGTGCCCAACATAGCCGTACGGCTAGGGACCTCATGTGCCCAAACCATCTGTACGACTCGACCTGGCGAGCTTCTGGATTTTTTTAATTCCAGTTCAGTCCTGGAATATCAGGTTTGTCCTAGTGAGGTCCTGGCCCATTGGTTTATCCCTAAATGGTACCAAGAATTCCTCTAAAGTAGGTCAATTTCAGATTGGGGTACTTACAAGTTCATGACGAACTGATTATAGATTTTAGGTAATGAATTTAATATCAAATCGGTCACCAACTCTACATGGATGGGATATCCAAGCCTCTCTAGATGCTCAAAATGGGCCTTCATCTTCAAAACATGAGGACCCACCGACTGTCCTTTACTCGTCTTGCATGAGGTTAGAACAACCATGGTCTCGAACCTTTCCTGCCTTGCTTGCTCTTGAAACATATCTTTCAATTGAGTTCCTATGTCATAGGCATCCAAGTGTTCAAGAGTCTTCTTAAGCTCATAACACATGGCAGCAAGCATGAGACAACCGACCTCACGAGAATCATTTTTATATTTCTTGTGAGCGTCCTTCTCTACCCTAGGGGCATTGGCAGCAGGTTCCTTAGGAACGGGTTCATCAAGAATGTACTGCTTATCTCCATGCTTTAGAATAATTCTAAGGCTTCGGATCCAATCCATGAAGTTAGCACCATTCTCTTAAAGTTTTTCCTTCTCAAGGATATATCGCAATGATAGAGATTGTGTGTTTTGTGCCATTATCTACAATTATGCAAACATGTAACCATACATAAGTACCAACTAAATTAAAGATATTATTATTTAGTATTTCATAAATACTCCCACTAAATTATAGAACCTTTATAAGCAATTACGCAAAATATAATTTAAGTGGGCTATGATCTATATTTCATTTAATTTTACGTCCGCGAGGGCAAGATGCATAAAATTAAAATATTTAGGTAGATAACTCCTTATCAATCATATCCTATATGACTCTTAGATCTTTTATGAGATTCTTTTAAGACATCTTATGTCATACATGTTTTTAATCTCATTTGTGACTTAAGCCCAAAACTCTTTTGATAGCCTAATTAAGTCAAACCACTTTAAACGCATAGAAACCACTCTTTCACTCATCTTGTTCATACAAGGATAAAATCAATGCACCTCGCGAGGGTTAGAGCGCGCATGAAAATACCCGTGTAATCCCAAGTGTTTTAATCATGGATCGGCACGTGACTTACATTTTCAAGAAGGTTCAAACACATAAAAGTTAATCAATCAAAAGTTAATCAATTAACCGAATTGATTTTATTTGACTTAGTTGAGCTAGTTATAGGATTAAATTCTGAAATTGAATCCGCAGAGCATCTTGAAATTGAGAGTCCAAAATGTACGGCCGAAACTAAGCCAAAAGGCATCCACATTTTCGTACTAAGATCAAGAAACCAAGTAACTTCTCTATACGGCTGAAACTAAGCCAAAAGGAATCCACAATTCCGTATAGATTGGTCACTTGTTTCAAGACCCTTTTATTATCTCTTAATCTCACAGATTACAGCAATCCTAAACTCTTTAGAATTCTGATTTCTGCAACTTTTCTGAATTCCTCGATTTAAAACTATTACGGTTTCGAAAATCAGCCGTCTGAATGAAGTTTCAGTTTCCAGATTCGAATTTTGTAAACAATTTACAGAATAACCTGGACACCAAAAAACAGAATAAGTTTCTGGAAAATGGGGCACGCGCCGTACGGCGCCATAGCAGCCGTGCGGCACTAAAACAGCCGTACGGTGGCCCCTTCCAGATTCCCAGGTTTTTCAATTTTTCAGAAATTCGATCAATCCCTTTATCGTGTTCATACCTAATCAGATTATAATAACATGAAATACAGATTATGAATTTTAACCAATCTAATTCATATAATCAATAACCAATTTATTCCACATACAAATTAGATTAAGATCATCAATAAATATAATCCAATTATAACATGATAATCTAAGCATGCGATCATACATATGAATCAAATTAATATTACAATCGCATAATCCCATCATAAACTAGCATGCATATTTTATATCTCATATAAAATCTCATCACATAAATTCATCTTATCAAGATCATACCAATTAAATAATCACATTAAATCATTATATCATGATAAAATTAGAATTATTGATCATCAACGGGGCTCTGATACCACTGTTGGGTTTTGTGCAATCATGTGCAGTGGAAGATATCACATAAAAAACCTAAAAGCCTAGATCCATTATGTTCGATAATTCATAATATGAAGATGAAAGAAACTAACCCTTGTAGATCGAAATATTAAGCCTTGGATTTAGATGCTAAGATGAGCACCCTCTACCGGTGATCCATACTTCGAACGGACTCAAGAACGATTCTTGAACTTGACTGCTAGGTCCTTCAGATTGAAAAACATTGGTGAAGAACGATTCTTCAATTGCTCCCTATGATTATTATGGTTTAATAATTGGGAATAATCAAACCTAATAATCCTAGTATATTATGTGTATTCTCTCTCCAAGAAAGAGTTTGTGATTTCTAAAATCAATGTTATGGGAACTATTCCCGGTTGTCCACATTATATACAAGAGATCTCTAAGATCCTTTAGGGTTTAGGACTTCTTGTCCAACAAGAAAAGGCTCAAAATAAACTGCAGTGCGGGAGGGGCACCGTACGGCGCCTAGGCAGCTATATGGCCCCCTTCAACAGTCTCCTCATTTTTCGCTCCTTTTAATTATCCGTTCTGCGTGTGTGACCCAATAGGATTATACTAAGTTGGCAATGAGTCCGAACCATTCAGACCTCGTAAGTCATAAGCGAACTCTAGCAAGCCATTATGACTACCCAATTAGTATAACTTTGAAATCCAAAGTTTCCTAAAATAGAACATAACACAATCTCTTTGTTACACGATGTCTATTGAACGTAAGCCATGGTCAATGGTCAACTTACCTTGTTCAATGCTTTCTTGATCTCGAATGTATTGATAATACAAATGACATTGATCCAATCAATTCATTTGAGCATGGCCATATATTTCATCAATACCATTCATCGAGTGGCCAAAGCTTGACATCTCTCTTGAGGAGGAACAATTTCCATCTTGGCTTATTACCTTTCCCTACATGATTCCGATTATGCCAATCATATTCTTTATAGCTACCCGGTTAAGGGTAACGTTTGAATGTGTCAAACATAATGTTCATCATGTTGATGACTATAATAACCTCAGGTCTAGAGATTCAAGTTGTCACAACCCGAAAACCCGTCTCTATTTTCTTAGTAATAAATGATTATTTATTTATTTAATTGTTTAATTATTTATTTAATTATTTATTTATTTAAATATTTATGTGTGCATTTTATGTTTCATAATATTTCCGTGCCTAGCATTTAAATTATTATTTGTGCTAGTGTAGTGTTTGGGTCTTAGTTGTTAGTAGGGAGTATAATAGTTGAGTTAGTAAGTGGAGGAAGGGGCCTAAGTGTAACATTTCAAAATAATTCATCAACTCCCTCTCTTCTCCCTCACCTCTCCCTCACCTCACTGTCGCGACCCCGGACCCCGCGGGCCCGAGACCGCGATCTGGACGTCGACTCTAAAACCAAAACTGAGAAATACTGAAGTTAAAAATTCCATTTGATACCAAAAGGTGATGGTCCAAAGTTTTACAAAACCAAGTTTGATAAAAACCAATTACAACTATCATAAACTTCCACAAGTTTATGCCCAACAAAATACAAATACACAAATCCTAATGACGTCAATGTTTGGTACAAATACCCCCAAAAGGTTACACATTTATATAATGTAAACCAACCTATACAACTTTCCCCAAAAGAATGTATCCACACTCGACGTCCTCTTTCTTGTGATCAGCGAGACTAATCCTTAGCACCTGGGGGGGGGGGTTAAGGAAAAACAAAGATAAAAGAAAGGAGGTGAGATAAATCTCAATAAGTTACTAATGCAACTACATGACATGCTATGATGCAAGAAGCAATAAGCAATAATAAATATCACATAGCACATAGCATTTATCACATAACAGATAGCAGCGGAAATAAACACATAACAAAGGATATAGCCAAGGTTTTCCAAATCGGAACATCCAAATAAAGGATCGCTGCGCAGCTTCAATAATCAACAAATCATCATCTTCATAATAGCATGAAAGCCGAAGAGAAAACCCCCGGTACCGGAACCAATAACCAAAAAAGGTGTCACAAAGGACAAGGACCATGACACAAAGTCATGCCCGTTAGCTAGATACATTCACAGAGGAATGCTAACTTGACTTTTTCAAGGCCAATCTAGAAAAGGGTATAGAAGGGGGCAAAACAATGATCAACATTATAATGGACTTGGCTTTGCCATTATAATCTTTCCCATCGCCCGATGCAAAAAATATGCCAGCTGGGCTTCTAATTAAATGCTAAGTAATAATATTTTAGCATGAATAAACAACTTAAGGTTCCAAAGTAGGGAACCATTCCAAATAAATTACCACACAGGTAAACCATACCAAGAAGTCACCAAGAAAGTGGAATATACCAACAACGCACAATTAAAGTGTCCCAATGATCTCAATTAACACTTAATTAATTTCCAACACAAACTTCATCACAAAGGACCCAATTCTATCACTAGAGTGTACTACAATGTTCACTAAGGTCAACTAGGGGGACACCCAAGACTTAGACCAAAACGCATTCTTCAATCACACAAAATTAACAAATGTAAACTTTCAGAGGTCTGTGCGGCCGCCCAAACGGGACTGTGCGGTCACCCAAAAAGGCCCTCAACCAAGAACAAAAGCTTTCAGATAGATGTGCGGTCGCCCAATACTCTGGTCTGCCGGAAATCGGGAAGAACAACCTGGGTTCTTCCATTTTTAACCCAAAACACATTCCCACCAAAATCCAACATTCCAACTAGTTTACTAATGTACCAACACAACTAATAAGTCTAAAAAGACTCATACAACAACATTTAACAACCAAAATCAAGAATCAAACCCAACATTCAAGATTTCACCATTTTTGATCAAAACCCAAAATAAATTCCCAATAAATTCCAAACTCAATCAAGCTTCAAATATAACACATCAAACATCATATAAACGTGATATGAACATTTTAGCATCAAAATGGGGGAAAAGTAACTTACCTGAAAATAATGAAAGTTGACGGAATTCGATTCTTTTTGGTTCTACGCGATCCTATCGACGATCTAAACAAGGTTCACGTTTTAAGAAATGAGAGATTATGAGAGGAAGAGGAAGAAAATGAGGAGAGAAGGAAGAGGAAGAAAAACTTACCAAATGGAGGAGAGAGAGAGTTTTGTTGCTGGGAAATGAAGAATGAGTGAGGGAGGAGGTGAGGGAGGTGAGGGGGAGTAGGGAGGGATTAATTTGAAATGTTACACCTAGTCCCCTTCCCCCACTAACTAGCTCAACTAAGATACTCCCACTAATTTATTAAGACTCAACACTTCTACACTAGCCCAATCAACTCGAATAAAATGCTAGGCATAATTATTATGAAACATAAAATGCACACATAATTATTTAAATAAATAATAATTTAAATAAATAAATAAGCAAATAATTAAATAAAAATCATTTAATAACTAATAAAATAGAGCCTAGATTTCGGGTCGTGACATTCACTCCACCTTAAAGAAAATTCGACCCGAATTTTAACGAGACTCACCTTAAACAAAAAGCCACGGAAATTTCCTCTCGATCTCGTCACGAAGCTCCCAAGTCGACTCCTCGATGTTATGATTCCTCCAAAGAACTCTAACCAATGAAATGCTTTTGCTCCTCAACTCTTGAACTTTAGAATCTAGGATCCGGACCGGTCGTTCCTCATAAGTCATATCGGGCTCAATATCCTCCGGTATCCTCGGTAACACGTGAGATGGGTCATGAACGTACTTCCGAAGCATAGAAACGTGAAAGACGTTGTGCAACCGGTCCAAAGATGGCGGTAACGCAAGACGATACGCTAGAAGTCCAACCTTTCCCAAAATCTCAAACGGGCCTATAAACCTCGGAGCCAACTTGCCTTTCTTCCCAAACCTACGAATACCCACCTTTGGAGATACTTTCAAGAACACCAAATCACCGGTCTGAAAACTAAGATCTCGCCTTCGGTTATCTGCATAGCTCTTATGTCGGCTCTTGGCTGTCTTCAATCTATCCCGGATAACTTTAACTTTCTCAACCGAATCCCGAAGCAAATCAATACCCAAAACTTTCGCTTCACCGACCTCATCCCAAAAAATAGGCGATCTACATTTCCTTCCATACAAGGCCTCAAACGGTGCCATCTCGATACTAGCCTGATAACTGTTGTTGTAAGAGAACTCTACTAACGGTAGGTGCGAATCCCAAGAATCGGAAAAGTCTATCGAACACGCTCGCAACATATCCTCAAGAATCTGAATAGTCCTCTCGGATTGACCGTCGGTTTGAGGATGAAAAGCCGTACTGAATCGCAAATCTGTACCCAAAGCTTCTTGAAATGCCTTCCAGAATCTAGAAGTAAACCTCGGGTCTCAATCTGACACAATGCTAACCGAAACTCCATGCAATCTCACAATCTCATCAACGTAAAGGGTCGCAAGCTTCTCCATCGAATATCTGATGTCAATAGGCAAGAAATGGGCACTCTTGGTCAATCTATCCACTATTACCCAAACACTGTCATACTTCCTACGGGTACGAGGCAGTCCCGTAACGAAATCCATAGTCACATGCTCCCATTTCCACTCGGGAATCTCTAACGGCTGAAGTAATCCTGCGGGTCTCTGATGCTCGGCTTTGACCTGCTGACAAGTTAAACACCTCGATACATACTCCGCTATCTCCCTTTTCATATTAATCCACCAAAATTGTTGCTTCAAATCTTGATACATCTTCGTACTACCCGGATGAATAGTATACCTCGATTTGTGACCCTCATCTAAAACTCTCTGTTTAATTCCATCAACATCCGGAACATACAAACGACCACGGAAAGTCAAAACTCCACTCGAGCTCAATGAAAAATCCTCGAAATTCTTTTCCTTCAATTTACCCATTATCTTCACCAACTCGGGATCTTCTTTCTGAGCTTCCTTTATCCTCTGAATTAGGGTCGGAGATACCCTAATATTCACAAAAATAGCCCCATGTCTCGATTCACGAGGAGACCAATCTCGAACATCCTCAAGCATTTTCCATTCACGAACCATCATCGAAGCCACATAAGATTTTCTACTAATCGCATCGGCTACCACATTCGCCTTCCCCGGATGATAAGAAATCGTACAATCAAAATCCTTCAACAATTCCATCCATCGGCGCTGTCGGTTGTTCAATTCCTTCTGAGAGAATAGGTACTTCAAACTCTTGTGATCCGTAAAAATTTCAAACTTCGCCCCATAAAGGTAGTGTTTCCATTTGTGCAACGCAAATACAATAGCCGCTAACTCCATATCATGAGTCGGGTAATTCTGTTCACTAGGGGTCAACTTCCTCGAAGCATACGCAATTACTTTCCCATTCTGCATCAACACACAACCCAAACCCTCTTTCGAAGCATCACTGTAAATCACTAGGCCATCGCTCCCATTAGGCAAAGTCAAGATCGGTGCGGTAGTCAACCTCTTCTTCAATTCCTCGAAACTCTTGTCACATTTCTCGATCCACACAAACGGGACATTCTTCCGGGTCAACTGAGTCATCGGAGTAGCAATCCTCGAAAACCCCTCAATAAATCTTCGGTAATACCCGGCTAAACCAAGAAAGCTTCTAATCTCTGTCACTGATTCGGGTCTCTACCAATCCACTATGGCTTCAATCTTTGAAGGATCCACCGAAATCCCATCTTTAGAAATCACATGACCCAGAAATGACACCTTCTCGAGCCAAAATTCGCATTTGCTAAACTTCGCAAATAATTTCTCCCTCGCAAGAACGGATAAACTGTCCTCAAATGTTGGTCATGCTCCTCTCGAGATTTAGAGTAGACGAGTATATCATCAATAAAGACCACCACGAACGAGTCAAGATAAGGATGGAAAACTCGGTTCATCAAATCCATAAATACGGCCGGCGCGTTAGTCAACCCAAACGGCATAACCATGAACTCGAAATGACCATAACGAGTGCGAAAGGCAGTCTTCGGAATATCCTCCGATCGAACCTTCAACTGATGGTACCCACTCCTCATATCAAGCTTGCAAAACACAACGGACCCTTGAAGCTGATCAAATAAATCATCAATATGCGGTAGAGGATACTTGTTCTTCACCGTGACCTGATTCAACTTCCGGTAATCGATGCACAACCTCAACGAACCATCTTTCTTTCGCACAAATAAAACCGGTGCTCCCCACGGGGAAACACTAGGGCGGATAAACCCTCGATCAAGCAACTCTTGCAATTGAACCTTTAATTCCTTCAACTCTGCGGGAGCTAACCTATAAGGTTCTTTCGAAATTGGAGCCGTACCCGGCAAAAGATCTATACAAAACTCAATCTCACGATCGGGAGGCATATCATACTCGGTAGAGAAAACATCGGGAAATTCCCGAACTACCCGAACACTATCCAAACTAGGGGATTCTTTCCTAGTATCAAGAACACTAGCCAAATACCCCTCACAACCACTATGCAATAATTTTCTCGCTTTCAAATAAGAAATTAAGCGAACCCTTCTACTCAGAGGACTAGCCTCAAACACAAATTTAGGCACATCGGGAATAGAAAAAGTAACAGTTTTCTTACGGCAATCAACGGAAGCATGAAACTTGCTCAACCAATCCATACCCAAAATGACATCAAAGTCTTGGATAGGAAGAACTACCAAATCCGCACAAAGGACACGACCACAAATAACCACGTCACAAGCACGAAAGACTCGATCAGAAATCAAGCATTCTCCTATAGGGGTCGACACCTCTAGCACGTACGGTAAAGACTCGAATGCAGCATTTAACATGTAAGCAAATTGCACAGAAATGTATGAATGAGATGATCCTGGATCTACTAATGCTCGTGCGCTCACATTAGACACAGAAACAATACCTCCAATAACGGATGGATCATCGGTAGCTTGTTGTTGATTCATGGCAAATACCCTTCCTTGGAATTTGGGCTTCCCAGCGGCATCCCTTTTCTGACCCTGATTAGTGCCAACCCCTGACCCGGAGGACTGACCTCGGTACCTCGTGCACTCTCTCGCAAAGTGCCCCATTTCACCACAATTGGTGCACTTGCCTTGCTTTTTCCAACACCTATCCTCCGTATGGCCTACCTTCTGACAAAAGGTACAAGGCTTCCTAATCTGAATCCCCGGAGTAGTACCCAAATTCCTCGGTGTGGATTGTCCCTTAAACTGAGATGATGCTCCCGGGTTACCACGGTTGTCAGAACGGTGTTGTGGCTTGCTTTGCCCTCCCGGCTTGCTCGGGTTAGCTTCCTCGGTCTTCCTTTTATGCTCCCCAATATCTTGTTCTATTAAGTAGGCTCGGTCCACCGCATCTTGAAAGTCACAATCCGTTGGGCAATAAGTTGAGTACGGATGGAGGTCTTCAATCCCCGAATGAATCTCATAGCCTTTTGTTCCTCGGTCCTCACCAAATAGTCGCAATACCGGGCTAATTCTATGAACTTAGCCGAGTATTGTGCTATAGACAACACACCTTGCTCCAGGTTGAGTAGCTCGATCTCCTTTCGGTTTTTGATCAACAACCGGAATGAAATGCTCCTTGAATTTGCGCACGAACAACTCCCACGCATACACCGTGTGAGTATCATCCCAACTAGCTTTGACACCTTTCCACCAATGCTCGGCGGCTCCCACAAGCTTATAAGCCGCGAACCGGACCTTGTCCTCATCCGTGCACCCAAACACATCATAAATCTTCTCCATAGACTCAATCCACAACTCAGCTTTCCGAACATCGGGTTCCCCATTGAATTCAACCGGTTTCAGTTTCAAGAATTGCTCCAAACCATAACGGGGTGGTGCTTGCTCTACCCTCGGACCTTGATCATGTATGGCCTTCATGGCCGCCTCGAACATGCCTTGAAACATAGCACGGGCTTCTTCCCTTGTATCATTCTGATTTGCATTACCGGTACTACCTTCACCACTCCTTCTACGAACCATTGTAAACAAGTACCTGCATAAAACATCAACCGTTAATCACTCCGCACACTACTACCCACCTAGGTCATACTAATCCACCTAGACTTATACTTAGAGCTAATGCCATATCTCTGATACCAACTGTCGCGACCCCGGACCCCGCGGGCCCGAGACCGCGATCTGGACGTCGACTCTAAAATTAAAACTGAGAAATACTGAAGTTAAAAATTCCATTTGATACCAAAAGGTGATGGTCCAAAGTTTTACAAAACCAATTTTGATAAAAACCAATTACAACTATCATAAACTTCCACAAGTTTATGCCCAACAAATACAAATACACAAATCCTAATGACGTCAATGTTTGGTACAAATACCCCAAAAGGTTACACATTTATATAATGTAAACCAACCTATACAACTTTCCCCAAAAGAATGTATCCACACTCGACGTCCTCTTTCTCGTGATCAGCGAGACTAATCCTTAGCACCTGGGGGGGAGGGTTAAGGAAAAACAAAGATAAAAGAAAGGGGGTGAGATAAATCTCAATAAGTTACTAATGCAACTACATGACATGCTATGATGCAAGAAGCAATAAGCAATAATAAATATCACATAGCACATAGCATTTATCACATAACAGATAGCAGCGGAAATAAACACATAACAAAGGATATAGCCAAGGTTTTCCAAACCGGAACATCCAAATAAAGGATCGCTGCGCAGCTTCAATAATCAACAAATCATCATCTTCATAATAGCATGAAAGCCGAAGAGAAAACCCCCGGTACCGGAACCAATAACCAAAAAAGGTGTCACAAAGGACAAGGACCATGACACAAAGTCATGCCCGTTAGCTAGATACATTCACAGAGGAACGCTAACTTGACTTTTTCAAGGCCAATCTAGAAAAGGGTATAGAAGGGGGAAAAACAATGGTCAACATTATAATGGACTTGGCTTTGCCATTATAATCTTTCCCATCGCCCGATGCAACAAATATGCCAGCTAGGCTTCTAATTAAATGCTTAGTAATAATATTTTAGTATGAATAAACAACTTAAGGTTCCAAAGTAGGGAACCATTCCAAATAAATTACCACACAGGTAAACCATACCAAGAAGTCACCAAGAAAGTGGATATACCAACAACGCACAATTAAAGTGTCCCAATGATCTCAATTAACACTTAATTAATTTCCAACACAAACTTCATCACAAAGGACCCAATTCTATCACTAGAGTGTACTACAATGTTCACTAAGGTCAACTAGGGGACACCCAAGACTTAGACCAAAACGCATTCTTCAATCACACAAAATTAACAAATGTAAACTTTCAGAGGTCTGTGCGGCCGCCCAAACGGGACTGTGCGGTCGCCCAAAAAGGCCCTCAACCAAGAACAAAATCTTTCAGATAGATGTGCGGTCGCCCAATACTCTGGTCTGCCGGAAATCGGGAAGAACAACCTGGGTTCTTCCATTTTTAACCCAAAACACATTCCCACCAAAATCCAACATTCCAACTAGTTTACTAATGTACCAACACAACTAATAAGTCTAAAAAGACTCATACAACAACATTTAACAACCAAAATCAAGAATCAAACCCAACATTCAAGATTTCACCATTTTTTATCAAAACCCAAAATAAATTCCAATAAATTCCAAACTCAATCAAGCTTCAAATATAACACATCAAACATCATATAAACGTGATATGAACATTTTAGCATCAAAATGGGGGAAAAGTAACTTACCTGAAAATAATGAAAGTTGACGGAATTCGATTCTCTTTGGTTCTACGCGATCCTATCGACGATCTAAACAAGGTTCACGTTTTAAGAAATGAGAGATTATGAGAGGAAGAGGAAGAAAATGAGGAGAGAAGGAAGAGGAAGAAAAACTTACCAAATGGAGGAGAGAGAGAGGTTTGTTGCTGGGAAATGAAGAATGAGTGAGGGAGGAGGTGAGGGAGGTGAGGGGGAGTAGGGAGGGATTAATTTGAAATGTTACACCTAGCCCCCTTCCCCCACTAACTAGCTCAACTAAGATACTCCCACTAATTTATTAAGACTCAACACTTCTACACTAGCCCAATCAACTCGAATAAAATGCTAGGCATAATTATTATGAAACATAAAATGCACACATAATTATTTAAATAAATAAATAAGCAAATAATTAAATAAAAATAATTTAATAACTAATAAAATAGAGCCTAGATTTCGGGTCGTGACACTCACACTCCATTCCCAGCATACTCTCTCTCTCTCTCCTTGTTTGGGTAAGTTTTCTTCTCTCCCTTCTCTCTTCAATCTTGTCACGCCCCGGAAATCTTACAAATTCATAAATATAAAATTTTCATAATATACATCTCCAAAATGCAATATACCAAACCGGGCGCGTGAATTCAACTATAAACCAATACCATCAAACAACACCTCAACGAGATTATAACTCGGAGACTAGAAACAAATGCGGAAGCAAGAAAAACTATTAACAAAAATACCCAAAGTACATCCGTATATACAAACACTGAATGACTACGAACCCACAATAAAATACATAAAGGCTCCGAAGAGCAACTATCCCAATTACGATCAACCTGCTCAGAAGATTCCCGCTAAAATGGGCCTCACAACGCTACCACTTGCTTTCCTAGGGGGGGGTTAAGGAAAAACAATTTGAAACAAGAAACGGGGTGAGATAAAATCTTAGTAAGTTACTAAATGCATCTACATGGCATAATATCATGCAAATCAACGATATAACTGAACAAGTAAATCACATAACAACAAGTGAGAAAGCTTCCTATCGCCAACTGTCCCATACCAGTTGGAAATAACGACTAACTCATCATGCAGCACATAAGACTGAAATAAACACGTAACAAAGGATACTTAGCCAAGGTTTCACCAAACCAATAGAACAATCGCTGCGCAGCTTCAACCGATCAACCAATCAACAATAGCAGTATAACAACTGAAGAGAACCCCGGTCAGAACCGACCAATCAATCAATCAACCCATCAAGCCATCTTCATAGTAGCATAAAAGCTGAAGAGGATACCCCCGGTACCGGAACCAATAACAAAGTAACGTGCCACAAAGGGCGGGAGCCATGCCACAAAGTCATGCTCCAAAACATCTCAACCAAGGCCGATCTGGAAGAGGAAAATAAGGGCAAAACAATGGCCGACACCATGATGGACTTGGCCGGTGCCATCACAATATCTCGCATCGCCCGACACAAACACAAATACCAGCTGGACTTTCAAATAAATGCTAAGTAATAAAATACTAGCACGATAAACAACTAAGGATTCCAAAGTAGGGAACCATACCAAATAATCACCATAAAGATGCAACGGTTACTCATGAAGAGTTTAACAACAACGATAACAAGAATTTCTCATAAAGAGCACAACAACGATAAACGGAATTACTCATAAGGAGCTCAACAACAATGATTATTCGAATACGATAATTCCATAAAGAGGAACCATACCAGATACATTCCAAAGATGATACTAAAAACAAGGACCCATACTAGACACATCGAGTCACTCATAAAGAGTACTACCCAAACGGTCGCTCACAATTAGCACAATGACTATTACCAAAATGACCCTAAACATTTACTCACAAAGATATACTAGGACTATGAACTCAACCATCTCATCACACCTGGAATTCCAAAGTAGGAAATCAGAATGAATACTCCTTAAGGTTAATCAAACCGTAGGTACCCAATTGCCAATTCACGCTTTACCTCCGTTCGCAACGAACCAATTCTAAACATCCCAAATGAATCCAAAAGGTTACACTTATTAGAACATGATCACAACCGGGCTAAACCTACACTTTGGTGTTCAATAACAACCCTCTAGGTACTATAGGACGTCGCCTAAAACCTAGACCAAGTCTTACTCAAAAATCAATTCGATTGGAACAATCACGAACACATCATAAGATGCCCAACATTCCCAAACAATACTTGATCAAATTACATAACACCATTGTTAACAAAGGAACCAATTTCAATTACTAAAGTGTTCCACGGTGCCCAACTAAGTCAACTAGAATAGTACTACGGAACCTAGACCGAGACTACACCTTGATCTTAAACCTCAACAATAATACAACCATTCTGATCTGGGACCATACGGCCAATAGAACCATTGCGTAGTACTCGAAAAGGGCTTTCCAACGATAGTTTACACGTCTAAAACGGAGTCCGGACGAAGAAGTTATGGCCTCCGGAAGATTGAACGTAAAACGGATAATTTTTATAAAGTGTTCGGCCGGACAAGATGAAAAATCCCTGTTTTAGCTCCAAATTTCACTCCTTTCGTTCTAAATCTTAGGAGTACCTATATATACTTCTATCCTAACATTTAAAGACAAGAAAACTCAATTCATGTGCCTCTAAAACCCAAATAACCCCAAAATTATTAAAGAACATAAAACTAAATTTTACAACACAAACTTAATCACAAGGACCCAATTCTATCACTAGAGTGTACTACAATGTTCACTAAGGTCGACTAGGAGGACACCCAAGACTTAGACCAAAACGCATTCTTCAATCACACAAAATAGCAAATGAAAACCTTCAGGGGTACTGTGCGGCCGCCCACTCTAGCTTGTGCGGTCGCCCAAAAAGGCCCTCAAACAAGAACAAAAGCTTTCAGATAGATGTGCGGTCGCCCATACATTTTTGTGCGGCCGCCCAATGTTCTGAACTACTGGAAATCGGGAAGAACAACTGGGTTCTTCCATTTTCAAACCCAAAACACATTTCAAGCAAAATCCAACCTTCTAACTAGCATACTAATGTACCCAAAACAACTTGTAAGTCTAAAAGACTCATATAACAACATTTAACAACCAATATCAAGATCAAATCCAATATTTAGAGAATCACCATTTTCTTGACCAAAACTCTAATAAATCCCAAATAAATTCTAAACTCAACCAAACTTCAAATATAACAACATTTAGCATCATATAAACATGATATGAACATTTTAGCATAAAAATGGGGGAAAGCAACTTACTCGGATTTTCTCAAAGTTGCCGGAACTCGAATATTTTTGGCTTCCTACGATCCCATCGACGATCCAAACAAGATTCACGTTTTAAGAAATGAGAAATAATGAGAGGAAGATGGCTAAAAAGAAGAGAGAAGGAGGAGAGAAATCTTACCTTTTCTACCCAACAATGGAGGAGAGAGAGAGAGAAATGAAAATGTGAGGTGAGGGAGGAGGGAGGAGGAAGGAGGATGATTATTAAAACAAAATGTTACACCTAGGCCCTTCTACTACTACCAAAAACAATTAAACCCATACTCCCCACCATTAACTAAGACTTACTAACTCTACACTAGCACAAATGATCGATTAAAATGCTAGACATAAAATATTATGACACACAAAATGCACACATAATTATTTAAATAAATAAATAATTTAAATAAATAAATAAGCAATAAATAAATAATTAAGTATTTATTACTAAGAAAATAGAGGCGGGTTTTCGGGTCGTTACAAATCTAGCAATCTTCCCCTCATTATCTCTCCTTTCTCATAACTTGAAACATGTTTAGATCATCGATAGGATCGTAGGGAGCTAAGAATATTCGAATTCCGTCAACTTTGAGAAAATCCGGGTAAGTTGCTTTTCCCCCATTTTTATGCTAAAGTGTTCATTTCATGTTTATAAAATGCTTTAGTTGATACATTTGATGTTTGATTGAGTTTGGGATTTATTTGGAATTTATTTTGGTTTTTGGTTGAAAATGGTGATTGTTATGAATGTTGGGTTTCAATCTTAGTTTTGGTTGATAGATGATGTGATTTAGGTCCATTTCTAGTTGTTAAGCTGTTTTGGTTCATGTTTATGCTTGGTGGGAAGTTTGGTTGTGATTGATTTTGAGAGTTTGTGAAAATGGTAAGAAATCTTGATGAACCCAGCTGCTGAATCCCTCCCAACCCGTCGACCAGGCGCCCGCCTACCTAGATTTTTCCTGCGGCCAGACCTTCTGGTCAAATAAGCGCCCGCCTGCCCCAGTGCTCGCGCCCGCCCACCCGCCTGTTCTGGAATTCTGCCTTTTTGCTTGTTTAAGACTAAATGGCTTACCTAGTTTAGGTTTTATTCTTCTAATTAACCTAAGTTAACATCGTAGAACACTTTATTAATTGGAATTGGTTCTTTTGTTAATATATATGTTATGAAATTTGATTAAGTACCGTTTTGGGAATGTAGACATCTTTGATGTGTTGTTTGGATTGGTTTACCTTTGTGGTGATTTATTTGGAATGGTTCCCTACTTTGGAATCATTAGTTATTTATCGTGCTAGTATTTTATTACTTAGCCTTTACTTGAAAGTTGTCACGACCCCGACCCCGCGGGCCCGGAGTACGGGAGCTGGACGTCGACTTAAACAATAAACTCTAAAATAATGAAGATAAAAATTTCCTTTTATACCAAAAGATGATAACACAAAGTTTTGAAATCCAACTTGAATAACAAAATATAAACTAGTGTAAGCTCCATAAGCTTACACTCAAAATAATAAAATATACAAATTCTAATGACGTCGAGTTTGGTACAACTATTCCCAAAAAGGTTACACATTTATGTAATGTAAACCCACCAATAACAACTTGCCCAAAAAGCTCAACCCTCGCGACGTCCTCCTCGTGATCAGCGAGTCTAATCCTTTCCTCCTGGGGGGGGGTGTTAAGGAAAAACAAAGATAAAAGAAAGGGGGTGAGATAAATCTCAATAAGTCACTAATCCAACTACATGACATGCTATGATGCGATAAGCAATAAACAATAATAAATATCACTTAGCACATAGCATTTATCAATTAACAGATAGCAGCGGAAATAAACAATTAACAAAGGATATTAGCCAAGGTTTCCCAACTGATAGAACGAAATAAAGGTCGCTGCGCAGCTTCAACAATCAACAATCAACATCTTCATAGTAGCATGAAAGCTTGAAGAGAAAACCCCCGGTACCGAAACCAATAATAATAAGGGGACAGTGACACACAGTCAAAGCCCGAAACCAATAGCTAAAATGCTCACAAAGGGGCTAGCTCATCTCACATCCAAGGCCAATCTGGAGGAGGGAAATAATGGGGAAAAACAATGGTCAACATCATAATGGACTTGGCTTGTGCCATCATAATGTTTCGCATCGCCCGAAACACACACAAATACCAGCTGAACTTTCAAATAAAGGCCTAATAAAATACTAGCACGATAAATAACTAATGATTCCAAAGTAGGGAACCTTATCAAGAAGTCACCAAGAAAGTGAAATGAACCAACAACACACAATTAAAGTGTTCCAATAATCTCAACAATGATAACACAATTCCCATATCGCATTTGATCACAAAGGATCCATTTAACTCAAACACACAATCAAAACTACTCACTCATCTCGAAGAGCTCAAGGAGAGCTTTAAAACGATAACTTATACACCTAAAATGGTGTCCGAATGAGGGAGTTATGAACTATTGAAGATTGTCTACGAGGAGTATAAGAGGGTGAAGCTTAGGACTTGTACAGCGGAGGGAGCGCACGCCCGCGCAGAAAGGGTGCGCGCGCCCTATGAGATCAGAAGGTTTTGAATTTTGAAACAATTGAGGGAGCGCACGCCCCTAGAACATGGTGCGCGCGCCTCCAAGAATCAGAAGGTTTTCCCAAGTTAAACAAGGGAGGGTGCGCGCGCTCGCACCTAAAGGGTGCGCGCGCCCCCTAGGGATATCGGCCAAACCCAGATTTCTTCTGGGTTCTTCAATTCGGGCATGAACACCAAAATTTCTCCATTTTCATACCAAAACCAAATTCCTCATAATCAACTCTCAAAGTGAACCTAACAAATGAACTAGGACAACTTATGAGCTTAGAGGGGACCTAAATATCATCATTTAACAACCCCAAACCAAGATTTAAACCAACATTTAACAATCACCATTTTTAACCAAAAATCAAAATAAATTCCCAAACTCAACCCAACATCATATATATCAATTAAAGCACCCTTCAAGCATGAAATGAACATTTTAGCATAATAATGGGGAAAAGCAACTTACTTGAAATTTCTCAAAGATGACGGAATTCAAATATTTTTGGTTCTACGCGATCCTATCAACGATCTAAACACATTTCATAAAATTAGCAATAAGAAAAGATGAGAGGAAGAGGATGAAAATAAAGAGAGAAGGGAGAGAAGAAAACTTACCCAAACCAAGGAGAGAGAAAGAGAGAGAGAGAGAGTGTGCTGGGGAAATGGAGTTGGAGTGTGAGGGTGAAAGAGGGGGAGTAGGGAGATGATGAGTTAATTTCAAAAACTTACACTTAGACCCCCTCCTCTACTAACTACACAACTCTAATACTTCCTACTAACAACTAAGACCAAACACTACGCTAGCACCAATAACAATTTAAATGCTAGGCATGGAAATATTATGAAACATAAAATGCACACATAAATAAATAATCAAATAAATAAATAAATAAATAATTATTTATTAATAAAATAGAGATGGGTTTTCGGGTCGTGACATTCACTCCCCCTTAAAGAAAATTCGACCCGAATTTTAATGAGACTTACCCGAAATAAAAAGCCACGGATATTTATGCTCCGTCTCCTCTCGAAGCTCCCAAGTCGATTCCTAAACATTGTGATTCCTCCAAAGAACTCTAACCAACGGAATGCTTTTGCTTCTCAACTCTTGGACTTTAGAATCAAGGATTCGAACCGGTCGTTCCTCGTAGGTCATATCAGGCTCTATATCCTCCGGTACCCTCGGTAACACGTGAGATGGATCATGAACATACTTCCGAAGCATAGAAACGTGAAAAACATTATGTAACCGGTCTAAAGAAGATGGTAACGCAAGACGATATGCTAGGAGTCCCACTTTCCCCAAAATCTCAAACGGTCCAACAAACCTCGGAGCCAATTTACCCTTCTTCCCAAACCTTCGAATGCCCACCTTCGGGGATACCTTTAAGAACACGAAGTCTCCGGTCTGAAAACTAAGATCTCGTCTTCGATGGTCGGCATAGCTCTTCTGTCGACTCTGGGCTATTTTCAATCGATCGCGGATAACTCTAACTTTCTCAACTGAATCCTGAAGCAAATCAATACCCACGATCTTCGCTTCACCGACCTCATCCCAACAGATAGGCGATCTACATTTTCTCCCATATAAGGCCTCATAAGGTGCCATCTCGATACTAGCCTGATAACTGTTGTTGTAAGAGAATTCCACTAATGGTAAATGTCTATCCCAAGAATCGGAAAAGTCTATCGAACAAGCTCGCAACATATCCTCCAAAATCTGAATGGTCCTCTCGGATTGACCGTCGGTCTAAGGGTGAAAAGCTGTGCTGAATCGCAAACCTGTACCCAAAGCTTCCTGTAACGCTTTCCAGAATCTAGAAGTAAACCTCGGGTCACGATCCGACACAATGCTAACCGGAACCCCATTCAATCTCACAATCTCATCAATGTAAAGGGTCGCAAGCTTTTCCATCGAGTACCTAAAGTCAATAGGCAAGAAATGTGCACTCTTGGTCAGTCTATCCACGATTACCCAAACACTGTCATACTTCCTACGGGTACGAGGTAGTCCCGTAACGAAATCCATAGTCACATGCTCCCATTTCCACTCCGGAATCTCTAACGGCTGAAGTAGTCCTGCGGGTCGCTGATGCTCGGCTTTGACCTGCTGACAAGTTAAACATTTCGAAACATACTCGGCTATTTCCCTCTTCATGTTGTTCCACCAAAAGTGTTGTTTCAAATTTTGATACATCGTCGTACTACCCGGATGAATAGTATATCTCGATTTGTGACCCTCATCTAAAACTTGCCTCTTTATTCCACCAACATCGGGTACGCACAAGCGACCACGGAAAGTCAACACCCCATTCGAACTCATAGAAAAATCCTCGAAGTTCTTTTCCTTCATTTTACCCATTATTTTCATTAACTCGGGATCTTCTTTTTGAGCTTCTTTTATCTTCTGAATTAGGGTCGGAGATACCCTAATATTCGCAAAAATAGCCCCATGTCTCGATTCACGAGGACACCAATCTCGAACATCCTCAAGCATTTTCCACTCTCGAACCATCATCGAGGCCACATAAGACTTTCTACTAATCGCATCGGCTACCACATTCGCCTTCCCCGGATGATAAGAAATCGTACAATCATTGTCCTTTAAGAGTTCCATCCATCGACGCTGCCGGTTGTTCAATTCCTTTTGAGAGAAGAGGTATTTCAAACTCTTGTGATCGGTAAAAATCACAAACTTCGCTCCGTAAAGGTAATGCTTCCACTTATGCAACGCAAAGACTATCGCAGCCAACTCCATATCATGAGTAGGGTAATTCTGTTCACTAGGGGTCAACTTCCTCGAAGCATAAGCAATTACTTTCCCATTCTGCATCAAAACACAACCCAAACCCTCTTTCGAAGCATCACTGTAAATCACTAAGTCGTCATTTCCATTTGGTAACGCTAGAATAGGAGCCGTAGTTAATCTCTTCTTTAATTCATCAAAGCTACTTTGACATTTTTCACTCCACACAAACGGTACATCCTTCCGGGTCAACTGAGTCATCGGAGTAGCAATCCTCGAAAACCCTTCTATAAACCTTCTGTAATACCCGGCTAAGCCCAGAAAACTTCTGATCTCGGTCACTGTCTCGGGTCTCTTCCAATCCACTATGGCTTCTATCTTTGAAGGATCCACAGAAATCCCATCTTTAGAAATAACATGACCCAGAAATGAAACCTTCTCGAGCCAAAGTTCGCATTTACTAAACTTCGCAAACAACTGCTCCCTCGCAAGAATGGATAAAATTGTCCTCAAGTGTTGCTCGTGCTCCTCTCGAGATTTAGAGTAGACAAGAATGTCGTCGATGAAGACCACCACGAACGAATCAAGATAAGGATGGAAAACCCGGTTCATCAAATCCATAAATACGGCAGGCGCGTTAGTCAACCCAAACGGCATAACCAAGAACTCGTAATGACCATAGCGGGTGCGAAAGGCAGTCTTCGGAATATCCTCCGATCGAATCTTCAACTGATGGTACCCACTCCTCAAATCAAGTTTAGAAAACAGCACGGACCCTTGAAGCTGATCAAATAAATCATCAATGTGAGGTAGAGGATACTTGTTCTTCACTGTAACCTGATTCAACTTTCGGTAATCAATACACAATCTCAAAGAACCGTCTTTCTTCCGCACAAACAAAACCGGTGCTCCCCATGGGGAAACACTAGGGCGGATAAACCCTCGATCAAGAAACTCTTGCAACTGAACCTTTAGTTCCTTCAACTCTGCGGGAGCCAACCTATACGGTGCCTTCAAAATCGGAGCCGTACCCGGCAAAAGGTCTATACAAAACTCTATCTCACGATCGGGAGGCATATCATATTCAGAAGAGAAGACATCGGGAAATTCTCTAACTACCCGAACACTCTCCAAACTAGGGGATTCTTTCCTAGTATCAAGCACCCTAGCCAAGTACCCCTCACAACCATGATGCAATAATTTCCTAGCTTTCACATAAGAAATCATACGAATATTTTTACCCAAAGGCATAGCCTCAAAAACAAATTTAGGCACATCAGGGATAGAGAAATTAACAACCTTCCTACGACAATCGACTGAAGCATGATATTTGCTCAGCCAATCCATACCCAAAATAACATTAAAGTCTTGAATCAGAAGGACTACCAAGTCCGCACACAAGACACGACCACATATAAGCACACCACAAGCACGAAAGACTTTATCAGTCCCCAAACACTCTCCCATAGGAGTTGACACCTCTAACACATAGGGCAAAGACTCAAATGCAGCATTTAGCAAAGAAGCAAATTGCACAGAAATGTAAGAATGAGATGATCCTGGATCTACTAACGCACGAGCGCTCACATTAGACACAGAAACAATACCTTCAATAACAGAAGGATCATCGGTAGCTTGTTGTTGATTCATGGCAAATACCCTTTCTTGTACCTTGGGCTTTCCCGCAGCATCTCTTTTCTGACCCTGTGGAGCACCAGCTCCTACCCCAGATGGTTGACCCCTGCCTCTAGTATAATCCCTTGCAAAATGCCCCATTTGACCACAATTGGTACACTTGCCCTGTTTCTTCCAACACCGGTCCTCTGAATGGCCTTCCTTTTGGAAATAGGAACAAAGTCTCCTATGTTGGTCCCCTTGGTTCCCGGAAGTAGTGCCCAGGTTCCTTGGGATTGGTTGCCCTCGGGACTGAGATTGTCCCCCAAAATTACCTCGATTATCTGAACGGGTTTGTGGCTTGCTCTGCCCTGCCTGATTGCTAGTGTTAGTCACCTCGACCTTCTTCTTATGCTCCCCTATATCTTGATCGATCAAGTAGGGTCGGTCCACCATATCCTGATAGGTTTGAATCCGCTGGGCTATAAGCTGAGTCCGGATAGAAGTCTTCAAACCCCGGATGAATCTCATAGCTTTCTGTTCTTCGGTCCTCACAAGATAGTCACAATACCGGGCTAATTCTGTGAACTTAGCCGAGTACTGAGCTATAGACAACAAACCTTGCTCCAAGTTGAGAAGCTCGATCTCTTTTCGGTTTTGATCTACTACCGGAATGAAATGCTCCTTGAACTTCGGCACAAACAATTCCCACGCATACACTATGTGAGTGTCATCCCAACTCGCTTTAACCCCTTTCCACCAATGCTCGGCGGCACCCACAAGCTTATAAGCCGCGAATCAGACTCTATCCTCGTCCGTTCACCCAAACACATCATAAATTTTCTCCATAGACTCAATCCATAGTTCGGCCTTCTTCACATCGGGCTCACCATCGAACTCCCTTGGTTTTAATTTCAGAAATTGTTCCAACCCGTAACGCGGAGGTGCCACATGGTCCTCTCTTGGCCCTTGGTCATGAATTGCCTTCATGGCCGCCTCAAACATGCCTTAGAACATATCACGGTTCTCTTCCAGAAGATCCTTCTGATTCAGAGCCCCACTAGAACCTTCACCTGTTCTTCTTCTAGCCATTGTGAATAATTACCTGCATAAAACATCAACCATTACTCACTCCGAACACAACTACCCTCCTAGGTCATGCTAGTCCACCTAGACTTATACTTAGAGCTAAACCATAGCTCTGATACCAACTGTCACGACCCCGACCCTGTGGGCCCGGAGTACGCGAGCTGGACGTCGACTTAAACAATAAACTCTAAAATAATGAAGATAAAAATTTCCTTTTATACCAAAAGATGATAACACAAAGTTTTGAAATCCAACTTGAATAACAAAATATAAACTAGTGTAAGCTCCATAAGCTTACACTCAAAATAATAAAATATACAAATTCTAATGACGTCGAGTTTGGTACAACTATTCCCAAAAAGGTTACACATTTATGTAATGTAAACCCACCAATAAAAACTTGCCCAAAAAGCTCAACCCTCGCGACGTCCTCCTCGTGATCAGTGAGTCTAATCCTTTCCTCCTGGGGGGGGGTTAAGGAAAAACAAAGATAAAAGAAAGGGGGTGAGATAAATCTCAATAAGTCACTAATGCAACTACATGACATGCTATGATGCGATAAGCAATAAACAATAATAAATATCACTTAGCACATAGCATTTATCAATTAACAGATAGCAGCGGAAATAAACAATTAACATAGGATATTAGCCAAGGTTTCCCAACTGATAGAACCAAATAAAGGTTGCTGCGCAGCTTCAACAATCAACAATCAACATCTTCATAGTAGCATGAAAGCTTGAAGAGAAAACCCTCGGTACCGGAACTAATAATAATAAGGGGACAGTGACACACAGTCAAAGCCCGAAACCAATAGCTAAAATGCTCACAAAGGGGCTAGCTCATCTCACATCCAAGGCCAATCTGGAGGAGGGAAATAATGGGGCAAAACAATGGTCAACATCATAATGGACTTGGCTTGTGCCATCATAATGTTTCGCATCGCCCGAAACACACACAAATACCAGCTAGACTTTCAAATAAAGGCTAAGTAATAAAATACTAGCACGATAAATAACTAATGATTCCAAAGTAGGGAACCTTATCAAGAAGTCACCAAGAAAGTGAAATGAACCAACAACACACAATTAAAGTGTTCCAATAATCTCAACAATGATAACACAATTCCCATATCACATTTGATCACAAAGGATCCAGTTAACTCAAACACACAACCAAAACTACTCACTCATCTCGAAGAGCTCAAGGAGAGCTTTGAAACGATAACTTATACACCTAAAACGGAGTCCGGATGAGGGAGTTATGAACTATTGAAGATTATCTACGAGGAGTACAAGAGGGTGAAGCTCAGGACTTGTACAGCGGAGGGAGCGCACGCCCACGCAGAAAGGGTGCGCGCGCCCTATGGGATCAGAAGGTTTTGAATTTTGAAACAATTGAGGGAGCGCACGCCCCCTAGAACATGGTGCGCGCGCCTCCAAGAATCAGAAGGTTTTCCAAGTTAAATAAGGGAGGGTGCGCGCGCTCGCACCTAAAGGGTGCGCGCTCCCCTAGGGATATCGGCCAAACCCAGATTTCTTCTGGGTTCTTCAATTCGGGCATGAACACCAAAATTTCTCCATTTTCATACCAAAACCAAATTCCTCATAATCAACTCTCAAAGTGAACCTAACAAATGAACCAGGACAACTTATGAGCTTAGAGGGGACCTAAATATCATCATTTAATAACCCCAAACCAAGATTTAAACCAACATTTAACAATCACCATTTTTAACCAAAAATCAAAATAAATTCCAATAAATTCTCAAACTCAACCCAACATCATATATATCAATTAAAGCACCCTTCAAGCATGAAATGAACATTTTAGCATAATAATGGGGGAAAAGGAACTTACTTGAAATTTCTCAAAGATGACGGAATTCAAATATTTTTGGTTCTACGCGATCCTATCGACGATCTAAACACATTTCATAAAATGAGCAATAAGAAAAGATGAGAGGAAGAGGATGAAAATAAAGAGAGAAGGGAGAGAAGAAAACTTACCCAAACCAAAGAGAGAGAAAGAGAGAGAGAGAGAGTGTGCTGGGGAAATGGAGTTGGAGTGTGAGGGTGAAAGAGGGGGAGTAGGGAGATGATGAGTTAATTTCAAAAACTTACACTTAGACCCCCTCCTCTACTAACTACACAACTCTAATACTTCCTACTAACAACTAAGACCAAATACTACGCTAGCACCAATAACAATTTAAATGCTAGGCACGGAAATATTATGAAACATAAAATGCACACATAAATAAATAATCAAATAAATAAATAATTATTTATTAATAAAATAGAGACGGGTTTTCAGGTCGTGACAAAAGTCCAGCTGGTATTTGTGTCGTGTTTGGGCGATGCGAAACATTATGATGGCACAAGCCAAGTCCATTATGATGTTGACCATTGTTTTGCCCCATTATTCCCCTCCTCCAGATTGGCCTTGGATGTGAGATGAGCTAGCCCCTTTGTGAGCATTTTAGCTATTGGTTTTGGGCTTTGAATGTGTGTCATTGTACCCTTATTATTATTTGTTTCGGTACCAGGGGTTTTCTCTTCAGCTTTCATGCTACTATGAAGATGTTGATTGTTGATTATTGAAGCTGCGCAGCGACCCTTATTTGGTTCTATCAGTTGGGAAACCTTGGCTAATATCCTTTGTTACGTGTTTATTTCCGCTGCTATCTGTTAATTGATAAATGCTATGTGCTAAGTGATATTTATTATTATTTATTGCTTATCGCATCATAGCATGTCATGTAGTTGCATTAGTAACTTATTGAGATTTATCTCACCCCCTTTCTTTTATCTTTGTTTTTCCTTAACCCCCCCCCCCAGGAGGAAAGGATTAGACTCGCTGATCACGAGGAGGACGTCGCGAGGGTTGAGCTTTTTGGGCAAGTTGTTATTGGTGGGTTTACATTACATAAATGTGTAACCTTTTTGGGAATAGTTGTACCAAACTTGACGTCATTAGAATTTGTATATTTTATTATTTTGGGTGTAAGCTTATGGAGCTTACACTAGTTTATATTTTGTTGTTCAAGTTGGATTTCAAAACTTTGTGTTATCATCTTTTGGTATAAAAGGAAATTTTTATCTTCATTATTTTAGAGTTTATTGTTTAAGTCGACGTCCAGCTCGCGTACTCCGGGCCCGTGGGGTCGGGGTCACGACACAAGTGATATAACTATATGAGTCTTAATTATGACATTTTGACCATGACATAAATCTCATAGGGGTCAATCCTGTATTTGTTTTCCAACAAATACCTATAAGTCTAATTATATCATATACACATAATCATCATATGATTATGTATTAAACTTATACTAGTAATTAATCATAATTACCAGAGACAGAGATTATTATAATAAACATGCAAAATATATAATAATCAAATATTCAATATCTTTATTAAAGCGTAAAGCAAATGATAACATTAATCGTTCAAATAACGTGCCTAGGGCATACACACCAATACGTGGATGATTCCCCGATCGATCTAATGGTTCACATACTGACCGCAATTGAGTTTTTAACTCAGGTCAATTTGGATACTCAGAGTGAGGTTGCTAAGATTGCTGCCACCCAAGACAAATTGCAAGGTGAGGTTGATAACCTCAAGTCCTCAAATGCATCTCTGCAGCAGCAAGTCACCTCCACCATTGTTGAGACCATTAAGGGGGAGAGTAACAACATAACAAAGGCAGCTCTGGAAAGCTTATCGACCATGATCCCAAATTATGATCTGATCGCTCCATCTACCTCATCTACACCTCTCTCTCTCGTGCTGATCTTTAGGAAGAACTTAAGTCTCAAATTGCTACCATTGACCGTGTTGTGGTAAAAAACGTTGAAAGAGCAGGCAAGGAAATAACCAAGCCAATGATGAGTGACAAACATATCTTGTTTGAGAAAATGGATTAGGTGAAAACCTCTCTCAAGGCTGAAATTAATAACTGTGTTTCTCAAGGTCTCCTAGCGGTCGCTGATAAGTTTGTACCAAAGATTGAATCTACGAGACAAGCATGATAGTTCATACACGGAGGATAGAAGTTCAAACTTCAAAAATTGAAAGGGTTTATGATCTTTCTAACACAAATATGCAGGAAGTAATCAACAAGATCTCCTCTCTTCAATCGACCGTGGATAACCTTGCAGGTACTCAAGCCTCTTCCCAAAATCAAGTGATTGGTCATGAAAACAGACTTGCTAGAGAAGATGAAGACATTGAAGGAGAAGATAGCTTCGAGTTCCCAACGGTGAACATCATAGACCTTCAGGAGATTAACAACTTTGATAATCCCTTTATCATTCATGGAGTTGGGTTCTAAAGGAAATTCTAATGGCCTACCGTGATTTTTCCAATCGTACCTCTTTTGACATTTGACCTTCTGTGGTCATTGAAACATTTTGGTTGTTTTTAAAACAATGTTTTATCTTTGGTCTGTAATTTTGTTAAGTATTTTGGTACTTTGATACTATGGTTTGTACTCCATGCTTTTAATTTTTCTTATCTATTATTGGGGTATGATTTTAGTTTGTGTTTTATGCATTTGCACACTTAGTACTATTATCTCTAAATGCATTCAAACTTTTTATTTCTATCTTGCTAGGATTAGAATTTTTTGATTTATTTTTATAGGATGATGGAAATCTATGACAATGGATTAGAATGTGCATTGACTTGGGACATGAAATTAATACAATAATATTTCTTGAAAACATGTTATTACCAAGTACAATGAATTAGCCTTTGTTATAGTAGGTAATGGTCTCAACCAAATAGGGGGAGATTGTTGGGTATGCTTATTATAAACCACTCCTATAACCTAAATTTGATTGATCCCATAACCTAATTTTACTTTTTGTGAACTAAAGGATATATTGTAAGAAGTGTTAAACTTCATTTTTTAGAATAGTCCATTTTAATAGAATACGCTTTAGATTGATAGGTCTTGAAAATTTTCTAAGTCTGGAAATTTTATGGTCAATCACTTGACCGTGAGTCTCTTGTTCGCAGGTCAATCACTTGACCGCAAGCTCTCAACCGCACTTGAAGATAGTCCAAGTAACCAAGTTTGTTCAAACTTAACCATGGTTACACTAGTGTCCAAAACTATTGTTAGTTTAGAACGTTGCAAAATTTAAATTTCAAATTTGAATACAATTGTCAGTTGGACCACCACTACTCTGCAACAAAAGGACAATTCAGACTAGAGCTGTAATCTCGAGTGAGTTACCCGTAACTCGGCTCGGCTTCAACTCAGACCCGTAACTCAGGAGCGAGTCGAACTCGGCTGTATTTAGATACTCAATTTCTTAACTAAGTCGAACCGAGTTAGCTCGCGAGTAACTCAGTTTAGCCTCAAATTTGTTCATCCACTGACTCATCCCTACAAATTTAAATCTTTCCTTGAACCACCAAGACTTATTATGCTTAGAAATAAAAAACGAAAGGCACCCAGTGACAAATTATTGTTGGATTCTAACAATTTGGAAGTTTCCCCAAGCTTTGTTATGGAAAATTAGATAAAGAAAGTGAAAGAGATTGAAAATTCAAGAGAGAGAAATAGAGAGGACGAAGTTGCTATCGAGATATGATGCGGCGTAGTAAGAGGACTCGACATTTAAGGTTTATAATGGGGTTTTAATACTCCTCTTAAATATCAAAGACCTTTCACTTTCCTTACATTTATTCTCCTTTGGACGGCAAACGAGTATCGGGTAGTACGCGATATTTGAGACACGACACCCAAACCAAATTCGGCCCGCCGTTTACATTTTCAAATCGACTCGGTCAAAACTTGACTTGGTTAAAAAAAAATATAACTCGACTCGAATTCGATACTCTTCGACTCGACTCGGTCCATTTTACAGCTCTAACTCAGACTGAGCTCTAACTAGAATTCAACAGCTCATTGTCCTTCAACTTGGACCCTAAGTATTTCAAACGGCTAGTCTCTCATTCAATGCTATAAATAGTCCTTGAGTTCTTCATTGAACATTACTGAGATTCTAAGAGAGAAATTGTTGTTGAAATTCTTTGTGATTGAAGATCATACTCAAAATTTCCAGAATCCTTTGAATCTTCAAGCGTTCACCTTCAAACCTTTAAAGATCTCCATCAACATTCAAGTCATCTCAAGACTTGTAACACACAAGATTCATTAGGCTCTACAATCACTTAGATTTTAAAAAGCTTTTGATTCTTACACACACTCACTCTGATTGATCAATCACATATATTGAATCATTAGGGATACACTGGTCAAAGTCTAGGATTGTTCTTCATAGAAAGTAAGTGTTGATACAATACTTCATCTTTGTAATCTGTACTCAAGAGAATCAATATAAACCTCATTAAAAATCCAAGACTGACCATCTTGGTAAAGGACGTAGATCTTTTAACAGATCAAACATTTCCAAACATTGTGTCATTTAGTTACTTCTCTTTACTTTCTGCAAATTTACTTTAAGTTTTGTTCATCTTGTTCTTCCTTGTTCATATTTATCTTGTTTGTCATTTAGTGTGTGATCTTTCAGATATTCAAACTTATTATGAATTGTGTTTGTATGTTCTCCATATTGCATAAGCTAAAATCTGTCTAACTTATCATTTTGCCAAACTTTCAAGACAACAACTTTCACTCTCAACCACTCTTGACTGCACCTTTCCTAACCGCAATCACTCGACCGCATCCTGGTCGACTGTGAGTGCTGGTTCATAACTTACTGTTATTGTCAAAACCAACTCTACCTCATTTCTAACGAAAACTTCTGCTGTGCATTTCACACTTGACCACGTGGTATTCATTGACCACAAAATTCAAGTTGTAAGCATAAGGTTGAATTTTGAAAAAGGGTTAAAATATTAAAGTAGGCTATTCACCCCCCCTCTAGCCTCTTTTTTATACCCTTGTTGTGTCTTTAGGACCAACAGGTGTACACAGTGAGTATACACGAGGGGTGTGTATAAAAGGAATGTACGCAGTAGGTGTACATAGGGAAAGTATGTAGAGAGAGTTTACATAGCGGGTGCACACAGGGATAATATGTAGAGAGAGTGTGCACAGTGGGTGCACACAAGAAGAATATAAGGAGGGGGTGTACACAGTGGGCGCACACAGGGAGAATATAAAGAGGGGGTGTACACAGAGAGAGTATATATAAAAAGGGGTACCTCGTTGATCAAAGCGTTTGTTATTTTGAGACTAATTGCTTTATTTAGTTATGTACAATGGTTTGCGGGTCCATTTACCTTTTAATGAGTCTTCATTAATGAGTATATTTATGATTAATTCGTCATATAGAGGTATAGCAATCAAATGACAATTGAGATTAATACAGTTTTCATGGAATTGATGTATGCAAGATTATTTCTCAAGTCTAGAGATAAAAGAAATAAAGATTCTTTTATTGAAACTAAAAGACTTTAATTGACTACTCCATAGTGGACTTTAACAATCTAACTAATGTCTGGAGTGGACTTTTTGCTAGTAAAATAAAAGACTAACGTCCGAGGTGGACTTTGACTAAAAGACTTTCTAGAACCTACGGAGACTGAAAGACTTTTTTTTGTATTATATTTTTTTATTGAAGGAGGTAGCGCCGGTGTATTTTCCACTTTGCTAGGACCTCGTTAATGCCTATGCGTTCTCTTGGCGGGTGATGACCCCACTATTAATGAGGCTTTGGATCTTCCTCTTCAGTTGGTTGCAAGTCTCAGTGTCATGTCCGATTTATTGGTGGTGTTTGCAGTATTTAGAGTGATCCAAGTCTTCTTTCACAATGAGCGATTTGTAGTTGAGTAAAGGAGACAACTTGCCGGCTCAAACTAGACTTTTGAAGAATTTGGCTAATGGCATACCCAAGTCATCGTACTTGCGCTCGTCCTTCTTTTCACGAACCATATTTGAGGGTGGTTTAGGTACCGGTATCCCTTGCTGATGAGTAGTCATAGGAGGCATCCCAACGTGGAAAGTCTGTGGTAGCCCATACATTTGAGGAGCATAGGGTTTTTGAAACTGAGCAGGAGGAAGAGTGCGGTTGGATACTCATAGATGCCATAGATATTGGCCCGGAGACGCTCCTCGGTGCACTTCATAGCCTCACACATCACTTTCTAAAAGTGGTCTGCTTGCTTGAGGAGGATAGTCTCAAAGTAGGCTTCTTGTTCATTGAGAGTGGTTCGAAAGAGGGCTGCTTTCTCGTTGAGGATAGTCTCGAAATGGGTTGCTTACATGTTGAGACTGGTGTTTGGGTATAGAGTTGTTTCTAGATCTTGGGTAGCACCTTCGGTTGTAACTTCGAGGTTCCTTTCAATCGACATGTTACAAGATTCTGTAATGGTTGTGGAGGGGTTAGGTCTTTGAATTAAAATTAGATTTATAGTTAATGACAAGGCATCATTATAAAAATCATTTTTTTGTGAAAAAACTCGATCTCTGTATTTTCGAAATGTATTTCAGATAAAATGTATAAAAGTTTGACCGGGCCAGAGCTACCTACATTCACCTTACCGTGCAGGAGAGGTCCCACACAATGAGAGGCTCAGGTCACCGTAGTTCGGGTTAAGAAAGACAAAGATATAAGTGAGGGAGTAACCGCAAGAGGTTATTGGTTTTTGAAAAACAAAAGATTAAAAGATGACCTTAGAGGTCAAAAAGAAAGGGAGATAACTCGGTCTTTGGTTGAGTGAAGGTGAGGCAATCTAGGTAAGATAGTCTTAACTTAAGTGAGGTTTGACACGGGTAGACCCAGAGGTGGGTCATCCAAGGTCGGCTAGCTTGATAAATGGTGGGGTGAGAATGGATTGACATAGATGTTTCGAGATGATGGGTTGACCTAGATAGGTCCAGATGATGGGTTGACCTAGACGGGTCAAGGTGGTGGGTTGACCTAGACGGGTCAATGATAGGTTTGACCTAGATGGGTCAAGGTAACGGGAAAGCCTAGATAGGTTAGAGGTAGGTCAGTTGACCAAAGTTGGCCAAAGTTTGACCTAGGCGGAAGGGTGGTAAGTAAGTTGACCTAAGAAGGTCAAAGGTTGACTAGGTTTGGTCCAAGGTAGACTCATGCAATATGATGAATGATGAGAGTTAGGATGATTTGAGATAACTGTTTTGATAAGTTTTCTTAAACTCGATCAAGGTGCATGGTTTAGACACAAACAAGGTTTAACCTCAACTGCTCATAAGCATACATGGTGAGTTAGATAACTCGGGTGCCACGAAGAAAGAGGTGACAGGATCGCCAAAATCTGTGCACTCAGCGGATTATCCGGAGTAGGGTGTGCAGTGTGACACGGACTAGTGGTAGTGTGCGATTTGAATACGATTTTTATGATGAGAAGCAATACATGAGATAAGTCTACTAGCATGACAATTCATAGTAATAGTATCTAACCACGAATCAAAAATAATCAGAGCAGATTTAGGACATTTAAAGCATGCTATAAACACAAAACTGCAGGAAATTGTTAGAATCAGTTTTCCAGGAAAGGGGAGCCGTACGACTAGAACACATGCAGACGGGGGGGCTTAGCAGGTATGCGGACCCTAAGTGCAGAAATGCCAGGAATATGCAAAATTGCGGTTTTGAAGAAAAAGAGTGCACAGGGCAGTTAAAACATACAAAATCATGCAGTAAATGAAAGTCAAACCCTCATAAGTTTTGAAAAAGATTTTCAAAAACAAGTCCCCAGCAGAGTCACCACTGTGAATGCACGTGATTAACATTGGGATTCCCCAAGCCATTTTATTTGTAGTTAAAACATTGGAAAAACTAATTATGAGAATAATAGGGCTCGGGGGTCAATTTACAATAAGAGAAGAATATTCATGTGATCACTCCTATTTCCCGACAAATCGATCTTTCTATTATGATCAATGTGTGTGTGTGTGTGTTGTTAGTATTGGTTCCCTAGGCACGTTTGTAAAATGTTGTATATGTTATCATTTTATTCATATTAATAAAGAGATGTTTTGATTATTATTGTTGTTCATGTTTACTTATAATAATCTCCGTCCCTAGAGCTTATGAAGTACAAGCATAAAGGCTAAATGATCATGGGATGATCATGTTAGATTTATGGGTACTTGTTGGAGAACAAGGGACTGGACATGACCCGCTGTATGAGATTAATATCATGGTCTATGTCATATCTAAATCTCATATTAGTTATGTCATTTGAATCCTTAGACATGAAGTTATTATAAACTTCCACTTGATGAACATTATGTTTGACATATTCAAATGCTACATTTAAACAGGAAGTTATAAAGGATATGATTGGCATAATCAGATTCAAGTAGGGAAGAATAATAAGCTAAATGAATTTGTCCCTCTCCAGAGAGATATCAAGCTTGGGCCCCTCGTAGAATGATGTTGATGAAATGTTTGGCCAAACTCAAATGAATTGATTGGATCATTGTCATTTGGATTATCAACATATTTGGGATCGAGAAAGTATTGAACAATACAAATTGACTGTTTAACCATGACTTGTGTTCAATGATATCGTGGACAAAGGGATTGTGACATGTTCTATAAAGTAATGCGAACTTGTATATAATTACACTATTTGGGTAGGTTTGACGGTTTGCTAGAACCTAATCATATCTTATGGGTTTATGATTGAACCCATTAATAACTTAGTGTAATCCTATAGGGTCACACACAATAGAACGAATCTTAAAAGGACTTAATTGGAATTTTAGGTCGAAGGACTTTTGGGGGATTTTGGGAATTTAGAGGACAATAGAAGAAACTGGGAAAAGAGGAGGGTCTGGGCGGACCTCATAAAGGACCCGGCCAGACCTCCTGCTTAACCCGGCCGGACCAGTAAAGGGACACGGTCGGACCAAGCCTGGATCCGGCCGGACCCCCTTTGCTACCCGGGCGGACCTAGTTAAATTCAACAGAGATTTTTCCTAGTCTGTTTTTTTGCGGGTTTAGACACTTGTTACCTATTTGGAATAGGTGTAACAAGTATATAAACAGCCTCTAGTTGCCCTAACAAGCCCTATGCATTGTGAGAGCCTCCAAATAGTTTGAGAGACTATTTTCTTGTTCTAAGATCCCTTGGTGAAGAACAAGAACATCATCACATGAATTCCATATAGTTCTTAATTGTGAAAGCGTGTTTCACAATTTGGTTTAGCAACCAAGATCAAGTGTTTTTTATATTTGTTCGTGGTGTGGATACCGATAGAGGGTGAAGCTTATCATCTTCAAAGTTCATGTTCCTCATTTTGTTCGTGATCAAGCTTTCTAATCTCCACCAAGATTCAAGGTTGCAAAATCAAAGTCATCAAGGGTTAGTATTCTAGTATTCATTATGCATGTATTTGATATAATCATTTGAATGGATCTATGGGCTTTGGGTTTCATAAATTTTAAATGCTTAATTCCGCTGCGCATGTTATGAGGAAACCCAACAGTGGTATCAGAGCCCCGTTCATGGTGATTATTTCAATACTAGATCATGTTGTGTGTATATAAATTGTTTATGTGCCTAGCATGATATGAATATTGGGATAATGATGTTTATGTGTTATATGCGTTTTATGTAGTTTATTGTTTTATTAACTTTGATCATACTATTCAATCGCAATAAAAATTATGGTGGATTTAAAATTGTTTGGATTATCAATTTTTGATTGGATCAAAGTTTTGATATTCTAGATATTCATGAATAAATTGTTTATTCAAGATTTTGATGATCATGATGATTGGATCACCAAGAACACCAAACCCTAATTGAATCGGGGGGAAAACAATTTTGAGACAATTTTTGAATTTTAAAATTCTAGGAATTTTCAAGGAGGTCCGACCGGACCCAATGAGTACCCGGCCGGACCTATTGGTCTGGTGCGGGTACGGCTTGGGTTTCGGGGTGGATCTCGGGGTTTAATTTTCCTATTTGTTTTAGTCTTGTGTATTCTGAGATTGGATCAAGTTTTAGATGGCTAGCCTACGTTCTCGAGACTGTGTTTCCCAAAATTGGTCGCAATCAAAGATTCAAAGATAAAACGAAGTTAGAATTATGAAGAGTTCATAATTGCTAAAATTGAGAAACAAATTTCTTGATTCAAGTTTGAAGATCCATTTGGAATTGTGAACGCAATTGGCCTACGTTCATCGAGATCATCTATTGCTTAGTTTCGGCCACATGGACTACTTTCTTGGTTTCTTGAATTAGTTCGGAATTGTGGTTGCCTATGGCTTAGTTCGGCCGCACTTCTTGTTGTCTTGATTTGGAGATGATAACTAAAGTTCAAATAGTCTCATCCTCATAATTATAGAGAAACTAATGACACATAAATATTATGCTTAAATTAATGGAGATTAATTTAATGGCTAAGCTTGATGCTCAACATGTATATCTTTTGTGCTCATAAATGTGTTGTATGCTATATGGTGATGAACCTTCTTGAAAATTTTAAGTCCGTATGCCATGCCATGATTAAAACACTTGTAAGTACATAGGTATTTTCATGTGGGCTCGCCAAAGCGAGGTACATTTATTTTATTCATGTATGAGCAAGATGAGTGAATAAGAGTTTCCTATGCGTTTAAAATGGTTGGACTTAATTAGGCGTCAAAACAGTTTTGGGCCTAAGGCAAAGATGAGATTAAAACATGTTTTTTGAAATTGGATTTCTTAAAGAATCTCATAAAAGATCTAAGAGTCATATTGGATATGATTGACAAGAGTTGTCTGCCAAATTAATTTGGTTTTGAGCGGTCCGCCAAAGCGGACTCAAAATTAAATCAAAATTGGATCTTAGCCCATTTAAATTATATTATACATTTGATGTATAAGAAGGTTATATAATTTAGTGAGAGTATTTTTTGGAAAAATATATTGTTTATCTCTTTAATGAAATTGGTACTTATAAAATTTTGGAAATTTTTGCATAATTGTAGATAATGATAACCAACACTCAATCAATTTCGTTGTGATCAATCCTTGAGAAGGATAAGCTTCAAGAGATTTGTACAAACTTCATGGATTGGATCCAAAGCCTAAGAATTGTTCTAAGGCAAGAAGATAAATTGTGCATTCTTGAGGGGCTTATTCCTAATGAACCCGAAGCCAATGCCCCTAGGGCAGAGAGAGACAATCACAAGAATTATCATAATGATTCTAGAGATGTGAGTTGTCTCATGCTCACGACTATGTGCTCCAAACTCCAAAAAAGTTTGGAACATTTGGAAGCCTATGAGATAGGCGTGGAGTTAAGAGACATTTTTAAGAGCAAGCTAGGCAAGAGAGGTATAAAACCATTATTGCATTCACTTCTTACAAAATAAATGAAGGGCAACAAGTGGGTCCTCACATGCTTAAGATGAAAGGCTACGTGGAGCATCTTGAGAAACTTGGCTATCCAATTCCATTGGAGCTAGCCACGGATCTCATTCTTAATTCACTACCTAAGAGTTATAATCACTTTGTGATGAATTATAACATGCATGGAATGGATAAGAATCTCTCCGAGTTGCATAACATGCTGAAAACTGCGGAGATGAAGATAGTGGAGAAAGTTTCTCCAGTGCTCATAGTTCATGATGGGAAGAAGGCACATGCCAAAGGAAAGGGTGGGCCAAAGGTTGCCAAACCCAAGATTAGCAAGGCAAAGGTTGCCAAGGCTACTAATGCAAAACCCGATGCACAAAAGGCTGCGATTTGTTTCCATTATCAAGAAATTGGTCATTGGAAACGTAATTGCAAGGCTTTTATGGATGAGCAAAAGAAGAAGAAGAAGAGCAGTGGGACTGTGTCGACTTCAGGTATCTATATGATAGATATTCTCCTTTAGACCACTAGTTCCTGGGTATTGGATACCGGTTGTGGTTCTCACATTTGTTTAAATGTGTTGGGACTAAAGAATAGGAGACTTCTTAAAGAAGGTGAAGTAGACCTGCGCATGGGGTATGGAGCATGGGTTGCTGCATTAGCCGTAGGGACTTATGAAGTCAATTTACCTTCCGGTTTAATACTTGTTTTGAACAATTGCTATTATGTACCGGATTTAAGTAGAAATATTATTTCAATTTCTTGTTTGATTAATGAAGGTTTTAAATTTCTTATTGAGAATAAGAGATTTTCTATTTATTTAAATAATGTGCTTTATGGTATTGCAAATTCATTAAATGGCCTTTATGTCCTTGATGTCAAGAATGAAAGTAATGAAGATGTCTATCATATAAATAAGAAATCTAAACCTAATGATATAAATCATACTTATTTGTGGCATTGCCGTCTTGGTCATATTAATGAGAAGCGTATCTCAAAACTCCATAGGGACGGTCTTTTGGGTTCATGTGGCTTGGAGTTATATGATACCTGCGAGTCGTGTCTTCTTGGAAAAATGACTAAGACACCTTTTACCAAGTTGGGTGAAAGGGCAAGTGACTTATTGGGGTTGATACATTCCAATGTATGCGGACCATTAAGTAGCAATGCTAGGGGAGGATTTCAATACTTCATAACATTCACTGATGATTATAGTAGATTTGGGTATGTTTACCTAATGAAACATTAAAGTGAAGCGTTTGAGATATTTAGAATATTTCAAAATGAAGTAGAAAACCAACTTGGCAAAAGTATTAACGCACTTCGATCGGATCAAGGTGGAGAATACTTAAGTCAAGAATTTGATGATCATCTAAAGAATTGTGGAATAGTTTCACAATTGACTCCACCCAGAACACCACAATGGAATGGTGTGTCCGAGAGGAGGAATCAGACTTAGTTGGACATGGTTCGATCAATGATGAGTCAAGTTGATCTTCCAATATCCTTTTGGGGCCATGCACTAAAAACCGTTACTTTCACACTAAATCATGTTCCAAGTAAATCAGTTCAAAAGACTCCATATGAGATGTGGAGCGGAAAGAAGCCTAGTCTGTCTTTCATGAAGATTTGGGGTTGCGAAGTTTTTGTTAAAAGACTTGTCTCAGACAAACTTGAACACAAATCTGATAAATAAGGATACTACTTTTACAACTGAGAGGACAAGAAAGTGTTTGTTGCCCGGACTGGTGTCTTTCTAGAGAAAGAGTTTCTCTCCAAAGAAATCAGTGGGAGCAAACTAAATCTTGAAGAAATTCGAGAACTAGAAAATGACATTAAACCGATGGTGGAACAAGAACAAGTCCCACAAGGAGTTGTGGAACCTGTTCAAGATACACAAGTAACTCGCAGATCTGGTAGGTTACGATCCGAGCCCGAGAGATATGGATTTCTCGTAACGGATAGTAATGAGGTGGAGATCATTGATAATGATGAACCGACCACCTACCAAGAGGCGGTGTCATCTCTTGATTCGGACAAGTGGCTTGGAGACATGGAATTCGAATTGCAATCCATGCAAGATAATCAAGTTTGGAACTTGATTGATGCACCCGAAGGTGTAAAAACCATAGGATACAAGTGGGTCTTCAAGAAGAAGACTGAAATGGATGGGAAGGTGCATACTTACAAAGCTAGGCTTGTAGCGAAAGGTTATAGGCAGATTCATGGTATTGACTATGATGAAACCTTTTCACCCGTATCAAGTGTATAAGAATTTTTCTTGCCATTACCGCATATCATGACTATAAAATATGGCAGATGGATGTCAAAACCGCTTTCCTTAATAGAAACTTATAAGAGGATGTGTATATGACACAGCCCGAAGGTTTTGAATAAAATTCTAAAGTATGCAAGTTGCAAAAATCCATCTATGGATTGAAGCAAGCTTCTAGGAGTTAGAATCTCCATTTTGATGAATCAGTCAAAGAGTTTGGCTTCATTAAGAACGAAGATGAACCTTGTGTATACAAAAAGATTAGTGGGAGCATTGTAGTGTTTCTTATTTTATATGTGGATGACATAATGCTCATTGGAAACGACATTTCCACACTTTAGTCTGTAAAGACTTGGTTAGGAAAGTGTTTCGCAATGAAAGATATGGGTGATGACGCATATATACTTAGCATTAAGATCTATAGAGATAGATCAAGGAAGCTAATTGGTTTAAGACAAAGTACTTACATTGACAAGGTCCTTAGAAGATTTCGCATGGAAAATTCTAAGAGAGGGAAGTTGCCAGTGTTACATGGAGTTTCTCTAAGCAAGACTCAATGTCCTAAGACAAATGATGAACGTGAGAAAATGAGTGATATTCCATATACTTCAGTAATTGGATCCATCATGTATGCCATGATATGTACTAGGCCGGATGTATCTTATGCTTTGAGCATGATGAGTAGATATCAGTCCAACCCTGATGAGAGTCACTGGATGGCTGTAAAAGCGATTCTTAAGTACTTGAGAAGGACTAAAGATTCGTTTTTGATCTATAGAGGAATGGAAGATGATCTCGTTGTAAATGGTTACACGGATGCAAGCTTCCAAACTGATAGAGATGATAGTCGATCGCAATTAGGTTTTGTGTTCATGTTAAATGGTGGAGTTGTAAGCTGGAAGAGTTCCAAGCAGAGTACAACTGCTGATTCTACAACTGAAGCTGAGTATATTGCTGCATCGGATGCTGCAAAGGAAGCTGTTTGGATTAAGAAGTTCATATGTGAACTTGAAGTGGTTCCTAGTATTGCTAATCTAATAGACCTTTATTGTGATAATAATGGTTCTATTGCTCAAGCAAAGGAACCAAGGGAAAATCAGAAATCCAAACACATACTTAGACGTTTCTATATCATTCGAGAAATCATGGATACGGGAGACGTAAATATATGCAGAGTACCTACTGATGATAACGTTGCAGATCCGCTAACAAAGGAATTCCACAAGCTAAACATGATGGTCATGTTAGGTCTATGGGTATTAGATACATGGGAGATTTGGCCTAGGGCAAGTGGGAGATTGTTAGTGTTGGTGCCCCTAGGCAAGTTTGTAAAACGTTGTATATGTTATCATTTTATTCTTATTAATAAAGAGATGTTTTGATTATTATTGTTGTTCATGTTTACTTATAATAATATCCGTCCCTAGAGCTTATGAAGTACTAGCATAAAGGCTAAATGATCATGGGATGATCATATTAGATTTATGGGTACTTGTTGGAGAACAAGGGACTGGACATGACCCACTGTATGAGATTTATATCATGGTCTATGTCGTATGTAAATCTCATATTAGTTATGTCATTTGAATCCTTAGACATGAAGTTATTATAATCTTCCACTTGATGAACATTATGTTTGACATATTCAAACACTACCTTTAAACAAGACGTTATAAAGGGAATGATTGGCATAATCGGATTCAAGTATGGAAGAATAATAAGCTAAATGAATTTGTCCCTCTTCGGAGAGATTTCAAGCTTGGGCCCCTCGTAGAATGATGTTAATGAAATGTTTGGCCAAACTCAAATGAATTGATTGGATCATTGTCATTTGGATTATCAACATATTCGAGATCGAGAGAGTATTGAACAATACAAGTTGACTGTTTGACCATGACTTGTGTTCAATGACATTGTGGACAAAGGGATTGTGACATGTTCTAAGGAATACGAACTTGTATATAGTTACACTATTTGGGTAGGTATGATGACGGTATGCTAGAACCTAATCATATCATATGGGTTTATGATTGAACCCATTGCCAACTTAGTGTAATCCTATAGGGTCACACACACAATAGAACGAATCTTAAAAGGGCTTAATTGGAATTTTGGGTCGAAGGACTTTTGGGGGATTTTGGGAATTTAGAGGACAAACGAAGAAACAGGGAAAAGAGGAGGGTCCGGGCGGACCTCATAAAGGACCCGGCCAGACCTCCTGCTTAACCCGGCCGGCCCAGTAAAGGGACCCTGTCGGACCAAGCCTGGATCCGGCCGGACCCCCTTTGCTACCCAGGCGGACCTAGTTAAATTCAGCAGAGATTTTTCCTAGTCCATTTTCTTGCAGGTTTAGACACTTGTTACCTATTTAGAATAGGTGTAACAAGTATATAAACAGCCTCTAGTTGCCTTAATCAGCCCTATACATTGTGAGAGCCTCCAAAGAGTTTGAGAGACTATTTTCTTGTTCTAAGATCCCTTGGTGAAGAACAAGAACATCATCACATAAATTCCATATAGTTCTTAATTGTGAAAGCGTGTTTCAAAATTTGGTCTAGCAATCAAGATCAAGTGTTCTTGATATTCGTTCATGGTGTGGATTCCGATAGAGGGTGAAGCTTATCATCTTCAAAGTTTGTGTTCCTGATTTTGTTCGTGATCAAGCTTTCTAATCTCCACCGAGATTCAAGGTTGCAAAATCAATGTCATCAAGGGTTAGTATTCTAATATTCATTATACATGTATTCATATGAATGGATCTATGGGCTTTGGGTTAATAAATTTTAAATTCTTAATTCCGCTGCGCATGTTATGAGGAAACCCAACATGTGTTTAGTATTTGAGACCGGATCCAAGGATTGCCTACGTTCTTCTTAACGTGAGAAGCTCAGGTCCGCATAGTTCATTGATGAATTTAGAATAGAAAGATGAAGTGGGATCATGCATAAAGAGGGGGAATATTATGGTTAGAAGTAGTTCCTAGATCATATTAGGGTTTTGATGAAACCCTAGGATCATCATCGGCTATGTTATGTGCACATAAATAAGGATTAAAACCCTAGATCTAGTATGTCATATAGAATAAGTCATAGATCTAGCATAATAATAAGAACATCATGAAAACATATGAATGAACATATAAAACATGAAGATCTATACCCTAAATATAGCATTTATGTAAGTAATATGTGACCTAGATCTAGTGCAGGTTTCGTGGAAACCCTAGATCATCATAGGTCAAGAATAAGAACGATGAAAAAACCCTAGATCTAGCAATATATTAATGAATAAACTAGATCTAAGCAATTAAAGTAGTAAGAATGCGTTACCAAACCGATAGAGAGGCTTCAAAGGTTGAATCTTCACTCCTCTGGGTCCCGCATTCAAGCAAACGGTCCTCTGGGTCCCGCATTCAAGCAAACCGTCCTCTGGGTCACGTACTCAAGCAAATGGTCCTCTGGGTCCCGCACTCAAGCAAACGGTCCTCTGGGTCCCGTATTCAAGCAAACGGTCCTCTGGGTCTCGCATTCAAGCAAACGGTCCCCTGGGTCCCACACTCAAGCAAACGGTCCTCCGGGTCCCACATTCCAGCAAACGGATCTCGCCACCAGCAAACAGGTCCCGCATTCTGGCAAACAGATCTCGCCACTAGCAAACAGGTCCCGCATTCTGATAAACGCATCTCGCCACCAGCAAACAGGTCCCGCTTCCAGCAAACGGATCTCGCTACCAGCAGACAGGTCCCGCTCCCAGCAAACGGACCCCCAGGTCCCTCTGTCGGCCACGGTGGGCCGCTTCATGCCACCGAACCTTTTTTTATCAACCAAGCCGCTCACACAGGGAGCGCACCTTTATCCCTTGAAATTTCAAATTCCTGCTTTTATCGAGTCTTTTCTTTTTCTTAGTGATGTCCTAGGCGGATGTCTTTCTTTCGTCGGCGTGTTTGCTTCGCAATCCACGCCGCCGAGGGGCTCTGTAGACACCCCACCTTGGACCGGTCACCTCGATTGTACACTTGTTTTGTGTTTCTCCCTCTTTTATTTGTTTTCTGTTAGTTTCTATTACTTTGGTTAAGTTCCAAGTGGGCTCCGTTAAGTCCAGGGACCAAACTGAATAACAGTTTTAACTTTCTAGTCCATTCTGTCAAAAACCACTTTTCAAAGTCACGCGCCTCCGACCATTGAGGCCAGACGCGCGCGCCTCCCACCGACTACGTGGGATGCGCGCGCTTCTGGGAGTGTCAGTGGCTGATTTCTATCCTAGAATCTCTCCCTTGCTCATCTTACATGATTTTGCCCGGGAAAGATTTCTTGGTGAGTGATTTTGGCTCCAAAAACTCCCCTTTTTTCAACTATAAAAACCCCTCCAATCCATCATTGGAGGGGACTTTAGACCTTGAACCTTAAATTCTAAAATCTTTCATTAAGCTTTGGCATCACAACAAGACATTCTTTCACAAGTGTTCTACACCTTCTCAAGGAGTTGTCTTTGAAGATTATTATAGGTACAATTCGCTTCTACTTTATGTCTTAATATTCTTCTTCTTCTTCTTCTTCTTCTTCAATAAATGTGCAATCACCCAAAACCACTTGGGACATGACACCAATGGCTCTTTCATTACATTGAAATTGGCCTAGGAGTTATCTCCCTACATTCTAAACAATAAAACCCCTTTTCAAACCCCCTCTTTTATCGTTATTCAAATAGGAAGAACACATCTATCTTTAAAGTGAATTATGAACAAACAAGACCGACTTTGCTCGGGCGAAATGGGTGTTTAAGTACTTCCCATTTCGTAACCTAACCCCCGAACCCCTAATCCTTAGAATCTCTGTTTTCGTAAATCAAACTTAGGCTCATAAACATTAGGTTTTCTTACGTTCCTCAAAAACGTGGGTGGCGACTCTAAAACACAATTAGACATCCTAGGATGACCCACACGCTCTAGCCAAGCCGTGGCCCCGCCCCGGGGTATCTACACTCACAAGTGACGAAAATACTCCCAAATTAAGTTATTCAAGCATCCAAGAATATCCTCAAGAATCCCAAGAAGATCAAGGTTTATTTCTTGCCAACCTAGGTAAGTTTTCTAACTTTTTCATCATGTTCTTGCCATATTATTAATGTAGATCCTTAATATGTTTATTCATATGTATGTTCTTCATAATATTCATATTCTTAATATGTTTATTCATGTGTTCTTCATGATATTCATATTCTTAATATGTTTATTCATGTGTTCTTCATAATATTCATGTTCCTAACATCTTTATTAATATTTTCTTCATGACATTCATATGTTCATAATATGTTCTTCGCATGTTCTTCATGTTCTTAGATTAAAACTTTATTTATGCTATATTTAAGGTTGCAATCTTCATGTTTGCATGTTATTTCATAGCCTATGATGATCTAGGGTTCATCAACCCGAACACGATCTAGGAACTACTTCTAAACCCTAATCTTTAGGTTATTTCCCCTTCATTATGCATGATCCCGATTCTTCTGCCTATTCTAAATTCTTCTCGAACTACGCTGACCTGAGCTTCTCACATTGAGAGGAACATAGGCAATCTTCGAATCTGGTCTCAAACACATCGCACACTACATACACCGCATCATGATAGAAAGACCGATCATTCGGGAAATAGGAGTGATAACGCTTAATATTCTTCTCTTGTTGTAATTTGACCCCCGAACCCATTAACATGCTTTTCTCAATGTTTTGGCTATAATTAAAACGGCGTGGCGACTCTCATATTTTAATATTGCTATGAATATCTCAATTTTAAACACACGTATTCACAATGGCGACTCCGCTGGGGACTGTTTTAAAACTTTTTCATGTACCTCTTACTTTTGCCATGTTGTTACATGTAACCCCCTACACGTTAGTCGTGTTCTTGCATGCACCGCAAATTTTTCCATGTTCACACATGCACCTCATATTTTGCTATGCTTCCATATGCTCCTTGTACTGTACCACTTCGTCACATGCACCCTATTCTTTCACCATGTTTTCACATGCACCCTATACCTTTGCCATATTGTCACATACACCTTATACTTTTGCCATGGTACCACATGCACCCTATGCTTTTGCCATATTGTCACATGCACCGTATATATTTGCCATGTTACCACATGCACCCTATGCTTTTGCCATGCTATCACATGCACCTTGTACTTTTGCCATGTTACCATATGCACCCTATACTTTTGCCATGTCGTCACATGCACCTTGTACCTTTGCTATGTGTTAGTACCCGATCTGAAAATGAGTTTATTAGGGCTTTCCCAAATATACAAGGACTTTATAGGAATTAGAAACCTTGCAAAGACTTGTCCCGGATTCCCAAAAATAGCTCAATGTTCTAGAAAACATTAAATATGGACATTTAGGGTTGCCTTGTATGAACAGTAAAACCCTAGCTTGAATTTCAAGTCAGCGCGCAACGATGGCCACGCGGCCACTTTCGCCGCCGCCCTCAATATTGGCCACGCGGCCACTTTCGCCGCCGCCCTCAATATTGGTCACGCGGCCAGATCCGCCCCGGATGATCTGGACCATCAGATCTTCCCCCCAGTTTACTATATAAACCAATCTCATGCTATTGGTTTAGGGGGATCCGAATTTGAGAGTTCTTAAACACAATTTTGCTCTCTAATTAGCATTCAAACCTCCAAGAAGATCAAGGTTTATTTCTTGCCAACATAGGTAAGTTTTCTAACTTATTTCTTCACGTTCTTGCATTATTTCTAATGTAGATCTTTAATATTCATGTTCTTGCATGTTTATTCATAGTTTCTTCATATGCTTCGCATGTTCATTCATATGTTCATATATGTTCTTCGCATGTTCTTCGTGTTCATGGATTAAAACCTTATTTATTCCATATTTAGGGTTGCGATCTTCATAATTACATGTTATTTCATAGCCGATGATGATCGAGGGTTCATCAACCCGAGGATGATCTAGGAACTACTTCTAAACCCTAATCTTTAGGTAATTCCCCCCTCATTACACATGATCCCGATTCTTCTGCCTATTCTAATTCTCTTGAACTACGCTGACCTGAGCTTCTCACATTGAGAGGAACGTAGGCAATCTTCGGATCCGGTCTCAAACACTAACACACTACTAACACATTCATCATGATAGAAAGACCGATCATTCGGGCAATAGGAGTGATAACGTTCAATATTCTTCTCTTGTTGTAATTTGACCCCCGAACCCAGTAACATGCTTTTTCTCAAAGTTTTGGCTTTAATTAAAACGGCGTGGCGACTCTCATAATTTTAATGTTGCTATGAATATTCTCAAATTCAAACACACGTATTCACAGTGGCGACTCTGCTGGGGACTGCTTTGAAACTTTTTCAAACTTAGTGGGTCTAACTTTCGTCACATCATGATGCTTGCCATGTTTACACATGCACACACCTGTCATGTTTACACATGTACACACCTACTATGTTTACACATGCACACACCTGCCATGTTTACACATGCACACACTTTCCATGTTTACACATGCACCCTACACACACCTGCCATGTATACACATGCACCCTACACACACCTGCCATGTTTACACATGCACCCTACACACACTTGCCATGTTTACACATGCACACACTTGCCATGTTTACACATGCACACACCTGCCATGTTTACACATGCACCCTACACACACTTTCCATGTTTACACATGCACACACTTGCCATGTTTACACATGCACACACTTGCCATGTTTACACATGCACCTCACGCACACTTGCCATGTTTACACATGCACCTCACACACTTGCCATGTTTACACATGCACCCTACACACACTTGCCATGTTTACACATGCACACACTTGCCCTGTTTATACGTGCACCTCACATACTTGCCATGTTTACACATGCACCCGTGCACAACCCGTGCACCCCGCAATGTTAATACTTCTACTTTGTTGATACTTGTACTTTGTATATACCTTGTATCCTTGTACCTTTGTTATTTTCGCCTTAGTATTAGGGTCAAACAAAACTCTGCTATGTTCCCTTGTACATTATTTTCCTTCTCCTGCATGGCATTGCATAGCATCATTCAAACATTCAAAACTTCTCTCTTTTCTCCTTAAAAAGAATTAGTTTCTTGCCACACACTACCACTAGTCCGTGTCAGCACTGCACAGATCCCTACTACCCGGAGTATTCGATGTGCAGGAATTTGTGCGCTACTGCCTCACATTTTTCGAGTCACTCGTCTACTCCACTCACCGTGTACGTTCCGCGAGCGGTGGGAACCTTTAACCTAACCCGTGTCAACCCACACATTGAGATTAGGACACTCCTCGGACCACCCATTTAGGATGTAAATAAATGCAAAACTTTTCGCAAAATAAAATGTGCATTGCATCTACGCGACCTCTAAGGTCCATCGCTCATCCGTTGGGCCATCATTGCGATCCATTTGGGTCTACCCTTCACCTTTGACCGCCTAGGTCAACCTTCTCAACCTTTGACCGCCTAGGTCAACCTTCTCAACCTTTGACCCCCTAGGTCAACCTTCTCAACCTTTGACCGCCTAGGTCAACCTTAGGTCAACCTTTGACCGCCTAGGTCAACCCTCTCAACCCTTGACCCCATAGGTCATTCTCATCCGCCTTTGACCCCTTAGGTCAACCTCATCCACCTTTGACCTCTTAGGTCAACCCTTGACTGCCTAGGTCAACCTCATCCGCTTTTGACCTTTTAGGTTAACCCTTGATCGCCTAGGTCAACCTCATCCACCTTTGACCTCTTAGGTCTACTCTTGACCGCCTAGGTCAACCTCATCCACCTTCGACCTCTTAGGTCACCCCTCGGCCTCTTAGGTCAACCTTTGACCCCTTAGGTCAACCTCATCCACCTTTGACCTCTTAGATCTACTCTTGACCGCCTAGGTCAACCTCATCCGCCTTTGACCTCTTTTTTTTTTTTTTTTTTTTTTTTTTTTTTTTGAGAAACTAGGGCGGCACCTGGGAGGATTTTATTAATGATAAAATAAAGATACAAGAGGGGGACAACCACCCGACTTATTGCCGGATATGGAGCCAAACCTCAAAGACCAAATAATAAAATAAAGCCTAACAAAATAAAACCAAAGAAGGAATAAAATCCAAAAGAAATTAAACCATAAAATAATCCAAATAAAACCACAAATGTCCCAACCTTGAGTCTTCATAAACTTCAGCCCAATCTCCAAATTAATCACCCAATGATCCACAATATAGGTCCAAAGGCCAATCCAGAAAGTTGCCCAACAATGAAGCCAACCAGCATTAACAAGCCCAAAAACCCAAGAACCCGACCGGTCCATCCCGAGGACCCGGGCGGACTCGACCAACCAGCTCGGCCGCTCCAAATTGATGACCCGGCCGATCAGAAGCTGCTTCAAACCCAAAACCTTCTGATGTCCTCCCTCGGCCGTGTCAAGGATTCTGCTCGGCCGAGCAGAAAAGCCATGCTCGGTCGAGTCACCAAAACTGCTCGGCCTATCCCCAATTGCCGAGAGCTCGACATTATGTGCACGGCCGATCCAAAATGAAAGCACGACCGTGCTGCTCGGCCGAGTGCCCAGATATGCTCGGCCACTCCTTGGCTGTAAAACCCACTCCGCAGAATTGCAAAAAAATACCCCTAAATCAATCCAAAGAATGCCAATCAACAACAAAAACATCAAATTACCTTCGTTCGACATAACAACCATTATCATCAAAGTTCAAGACCTGCAACACGTCTCTAGGAAGATCTCGAGCCATGTTGTACACCCTTTCCTCCCTATGCACATGAGCCTCCGCAGCCAATCTATCTGCCACGCCATTAGCTTGACGAAGGACGTGTTCTAACCCATACCCGCGCACCAACTCAGCACACTTCCGGAGCTCATAGGTGTATTGCCACGGACCTTGAAAGATCAATTTCAGAATGTTTACAGCCACTAATGAATCAGAACGAACCATGACTGATTGTAATCCCCAATCCCTGCACATGCTCAAACCATCTCGCAGGGCAAAAATCTTCGCTTGCATATTGGTGCCCATACCATAATAATGAGAGAAAGCAAAAACAAAGGCACCCCTACAATCTCTGACTATCCCTCCCCCCGTACAAGTCCCATTAACTGCAGAACCATCAGTATTAAGGGTGTAAAAGTGAGACTTACCAGGTTCCCATCTCAAGTATCGTCTGTGTCTAGTCTTGTGCAAAGCCACCTTGAGACCAATCCTCTCCAAAACAAGACGGTCCTCCCTCCTTGGAGCCCCTTTCGGGATTAAGGAAGAACACATCTCAATCAAAGAATGCTTGACCCCATCAATCATCTTTGCACTATCCATAATGACCCCATCAAAAACTGTCTTACACCTCGCTTTCCATATCTCCCAACAAGAGAACATCAAAATACCCAATCGTACCAAACCCATTTGCCTACGTTTCGACTGTCCTCTGCACCAAATATCCCACAACTCCTGCAAATCAGTATAAATATATGGCAATGGGAAGAAACCTGCCCAATGCCGCCAAACTGACTGAGCCATCTCCGAATGCAACAGTAAATGAGGTAAAGTCTCTCTATTGCCTCTACCCGTGCAACAAACGCAACGAGAGGGGAGATTGAAACCACGAGCTTCCAATTTTGCATCAACCGGTAAACCATCGTTCATAACCCTCCACCAAAAACCACTGACCTTTGTTGGGATGTTAGGATGCCAAATCTTAGCACCCCATTCCACCAAAGGACTACGAATACGAATGTGCTCCCACCAGACAGCAGTCTTAAAATTCCCCGTTTTTGAAAGTGTGAAAACCGGACGATCTTCACTATGCTCATCAATGTAGACCCTACGAACATTTTCGTGTAGCTCATGTGGAATCAAAGGAATCAACTCCTCCACAACCTGAATACCATCTCTAACAGTCAAAAAATGATCTTCGGGAATAGGGCCTCCAAGCCGAACACCACACCAATTGTCCGCCCAGAATTTAATGTCCCCTCTGCCGATGACCCAACGGGAACATTCATCCAATTGAGGCAATAAAGAAGCTGCAGCTTGCCACACATGCGAACTAGAAGCTGCAGGTTGACAATTATATTTACTACGAATAAACTGTGACCACAAAGAATTACCTCTAGTAGCCACCCATGCCAGTTTTGCCAACATGGATTTATTCATATCCTCCAAACGACGAATACCCAAACCACCTTCCTGTATAGGTTTACAAACCTTGTCCCAAGAGACCCAATGAGCTCTATTCTCTCCACCACTACTCCACAAAAAGTTAGCCATAATGCTTTCTAGTTTATGAATCACCACCTTTGGAACCTTAAGCACCCCCAAAGAATAAATTGGAATACTAGATAACACAGATTTAATGAGAGTTACCTTGCCACCAAACGAGAGTAACCGCGCTTTCCAACCATCAACCCGCTTCAACATCTTGGTTTCTAGCTCGGCAAAATGAACCCGTTTGACACGCCCTTTGAATAACGGGATCCCCAGATACTTGAGAGGGAACTGCTGGTGCGTACAACTCGACCATCTTCTTATATTCTCAATTTCGAACTGTCTCCTCTTCGAACCAACATAAAAACCACTCTTCTCCAAATTAATCAATTGTCCCGATGACCTTTCGTACATGATAAGAACCTCTCGAAGACCTTCAATAGACCTCTGACGGCCATTACAGAAAAGGAGCATATCATCCGCGTAAAGCAAATGGGTCAGAGGAAAATTCCCCCTACCATGCTCATAAGGCCGAAAACCACCCTCCTGATTGGCTCTGTGCAAAGCTCGAGACAAAATCTCCTGCGCAATAATGAACAGCAGTGGAGATAAAGGATCACCCTGTTTCACCCCGCGAGATGAAGGGAAGTAACCATGGGATACACCCCCCATCCGGATAGAATACCAGTTGCCCCGAACTAGTCTCGAAATCAGGCTGCAGCAGATAGCATCAAACCCAAACGCCTCCAAAGCTCGAAAAAGAAAATCCCACTCTAATCGATCATACGCTTTAGACATGTCGAGCTTAAAAAGAACGTTACCTCCCACTACCTTCTGATCAATCCTATGCACCATTTCATGAGCCAACGCAATATTCTCCTGAATTCCACGCCCCCTAATGAAGCCCGTCTGTTCTGGAGAAATAATCTTTGGCAAGACACTAGCCAATCTCAAAGTAAGGATTTTCGAAATAACCTTATTCATGAAAGTTGACAAGCTAATAGGCCGCAGATCCTTAAACCCGGATGGTTTATCAACCTTTGGTAAAAGCACCAATACATTAGAAGATAGACCTTTGGGGAGTTCCTCACCTCTATAGAATGACTGAACAGCATCCACCACATCCGTCTTAATAATTTGCCAACATCCCCGAAAGAACTGACCAGTAAAACCATCCGCTCCCGGAGCACTGTCTGCATTCAGAGATTTAATGGCCTCCCAAATCTCCGCCTCATCAGGAACTAACGAAATCATCTCATTATCCGCTGCAGTTACCCCTGCTGCAATACCCTGAAAAAGCCTGTCATCAACCTCATGTGGCCCGGAAGTGAAAATATCCCTAAAATGTGCAGCTCCAAACTCACCCAAAATATTTTCATCATCGCACCAAGAACCATCGGGAAGTTGCAGCTTCAGAGTATTCTGCCTTCTCCGCTCTCTAATGGAAGCATGAAAGAAGGCGGAATTTCTATCTCCATCCTGAACCCATAACTGGCGTGACTGCTGCTGCTTCATATCTACTTCCCATCTGCGGACCTGCGCCAATTCCTCCATTTTTTGCCTCTGTTCTGCACCCACTGAATCAACCCAATTCTGCTGCAACTCGAAGTCGAGTCTGGTAAGATCATCCTGTAACTGATCGATTTTGTGGTAAATATTACCGAAAACCTCCCAGTTCCATTTTCTGATTTCTCCGCGCAAAACATGAAGCTTCCGATGCAGTCGGAACAACGGAGTGCCCCAGCAACCTCTACTCCACACATCCCGCACAAAACTCTGAAAACTCGGGTGATCCAACCACATCTTGTGAAACTTGAACGGACACTTAGGTTTGGCTATAGCAGCGATCTTAATCTGCAGCGGAGAGTGATCAGAAACATCTCGCGGTAAATGCACAACAGTGATACTGCCGTGTTTTGCAGCAAAAGATCCATTCACCAACACTCTATCCAACCTCTGCCAAATCCGAAGAGTCCCCGGAAACCCATTACACCAAGTGTAAATACTACCTTCATACCCAGCGTCTGAAACCCCAGCACTAACCATGAAATTACAGAAGTCATCCATACTAGGGAAATCCCACCCATTACCCCCCAATTTCTCCGACGGGTCTGCAATGATATTAAAATCACCACCCACCAACCACGGATCATCAGACTGAGAGGATAAGTGAAGAAGCTCTCCCCATAACGACCGCCTCTCCAACCGATCACAACTGGCATAAACAAATGAAAAAACCCCATACTGTTCCCCGAAAACCGTCACCCGAACAGAAATATGTTGCTTATCAACTAAAGCAACGTCCATGTCAACACCGGTTTTCCATAATAACCAAATATGATTGTTCACAGGCTCACCATGCATGAAATGAGGAAAACCCAGTTGTTTAGCAATATTCTGAAGCCTAATACCGTAGATTTTAGGCTCCAAAATTGCTAAACACCAAGGCTTATGCTGCTGCACTAACAATTTCAACGCATCCATAGTCTTAACATTACCAACACCTCTAGCATTCCATATAATGAACGACATTATAAAACTATTTAGAGATAGAGGTTACCCCAACAGTCTTGCTTCGGGTCTGCGGAGGCGAACCCAACTGCGATGACTTATTACCCCTGTTCCTCCTACGCCTTGACTTTTGCCCACTGGAAACCTCATTAAATGATGAATCCTTAGACTCTTCAGTACTCTCAGGAGCACTAGTCTCAACATCAGTGGCGCCCTCAGAAGATTCTGACACCCTATCTTCCTCTGACCCTGGAGTATTACCTGTACCTTCACCCAATCCTACCCCATCTGCCATAGGCGTAGACTGCCCTTCTGTCCCAACAGTCGCCTTGTCCGTAACCTGCTGTTCCTGAGTAGTCTCATCAGGTGCAACTACAGGTGACTGTGTCTCAGAGACATGATCAATAGACTCTTTAACCGAAGAACCCTCCGTACTGGAACTCAAAACAGTCTTCGTATTCAACACACACAACGGTAATTTCTCTACTGGCTTTATTGCTGCCCCTTCCTCATCCAACGCATCTAAAACAGCAAAAGTGTTACCACTGAACTGCTGCTGCTGCTGCTGCTGAGCCTTTTCAAGCTCTTCTCTTTCTGCTTTATCCTGATCTGGAGAAATCTCCTCAACCAATATCCCAGAGCTGGTTTTACCACCTGACTTGGGAGCAGTAATCTCCCCATCTTCCTTACCAGTACCCTTGTCATCCACCTTATTCATCCATACATCATGGTTACCCAAAATATGAACTGTACCATACTCTAAACGGGAATGAACATTGCCTTTCGCCTGATTCTGCCCACTAGAACCTGCAGTATTTTTTCCCTTTTCAACAGCTGGAACCATATGAGTACCTCTCTTTCCCACTGTTTGCCACTCAGAAGTGGGCTTTTTCTGATTAGCCTTTTGATTATGTCTCTGTTCCGGCTCTCTAGGTGGTTGTTGTGGGGCCGGATGCTGCTGCTGCGGTTGTTGCTGCTTCCCTATGCTCCGACCTTGTCTCTTTGTATTTCTCCAGCAAGAATACTCATCATGACCCAGCATACCACACTTAGTACAGTATAGAACATTACCCTCATATTCAATGTCCTGCCAAAACCCATTTTCCCGAGTCGTCCCCAAATAAATACGTTCCGGTCTATGTTTAGAGACATCCATTTCCACACAAAAACGGGCAAACCCATGGTGCGTAAAACCAATAGACTTATCATCAGCACGTAAAAAACTACCCAGAGAATTGCCAATATTTTCCATAAATGCATACCAATGTAACGGTAGATTGGGCAAACGAACCCACACTGATACACATGGATTATCATAAGCATAGTCAAAATCAGGGGTCCAACGAAAACATCTAAACATTGAGTTCATAATAACATTGGATTCCCTTGCTAAAGCCATAGTTAAATCTTCCTGAGTAGAAAGATACACAAGCACATGTCGTGGGTCAAGTAACCCCACATTAAAAACACCCTTTAGACCCCAGTGTTGTGTGATATGATCATGAATTACCTTCAACTGAGGACGACCAGTAGTAAATTTTAGTACCACAGTGAATTTCAAACGATCCACCGCAGCTTGAACCTCCCTATCAGTCAGAATCACCGCAGGTTCACCATCAATAACTGCCCGCTGACGTTGAGGTGCTTTAATGCCCTCAAAAGGATTCATAAACGTCCCATCAACCCCTTTATCACCCTTCAGAGCAGCAGAATACGAAATTGGAACCTTAGTTGGTTGCTCCACATTCCCAGCAGCCAGACCCGACTCTGCATGACGTGCTCGGCCGTGTCCCTGCAGCTGCTCGGCCGAGCAGTCGGGATTCTTCAAAATTCCAGCAGCCGCCATTGAAGAAGAACCAAGAATTCCCCCTTGTAAACCCTGAGCAAAAGCTTCCTTAGTGCCTAGGGCAATTGCCTCACCCACCATTGATGGATTAGAGCCATCACCAACACCCAAAAATCCTCCTCCTAACGAATTAGGGTTTGTAACATGCAAAACCCTAGAATTCCCATGTCCGCCTCCCACACCACTAAAACCTATCCCAATACCTTCCTTAGCCATCATCGAACCTTCCCCTCACCTAGGCGCCGGCCAGACACAAAAACCGGCGAATGAATTCCGGCCAAAAGGCCAAAATCCGAAACCAAAATCAAAAAACTGCACCTCCAAAATTCGGACTGTAAAAACGCGATTCCCGATGATTGAACCGTTGGATCGTCTTAAAATTTTTGGAGCACTTGCGCATCACCAATCCTCACCTTTTCACCGTTGTGATCGTAAAAAATATTCCCGACGCCGGAGATATGGCCGGCGGCCGAATCAAATTCGAAAACCTGCACACTCCCAGGACAGTCCAGAAAAATGACGATTCCCGATGATTGAACCGTTGGATCGTCTTCAAATTTTTGGAGGAGGTTCGAAACACCTAATTGCTACTTTCCACCGTTGGGATCTTCCAAAAATGTCCGGTGCCGGAGATATGGCCGACGGCCGAACTGGAAAAAACCCTAAAAAAATCGCCCCCTTCTCCTTTTTTCTTAAAATTTTTCAAAACAAATTGGCTTTATAGTGCCTTTAGTATATAAACAGTTTATATACTATAGAACCTGCTCCCAGTGGGAGTAGAACCTGAGACCTCCCCCCCAGGGAAAGGCCATGATACCACTAGACCAAGAGGTCATTGGTAAAATTTGGCTTTATAGTGCCTTTAGTATATAAACCGTTTATATACTATAGAACCTGCTCCCAGCGGGAGTAGAACCTGAGACCTCCCACCCAGGGAAAGGCCATGATACCACTAGACCAAGAGGTCATTGGTAAAAATTTGGCTTTATAGTGCCTTTTAGTATATAAACCGTTTATAGGTCAACTTTATCCGCCTTTGACCTCCTAGGTCTACCCTTGACCTCCTAGGTCAACCTTATCACCCTTGGCCTCTTAGGTCACCCCTCGACCTCGTAGGTCAACCCTTGACCGCCTAGGTCAACTTTATCCGCCTCCGACCTCTTAGGTCAACCCTTGACCTCCTAGGTCAACCTTACCTACCTTTGACCTCCTAGGTCAACCTTTGACCACCTAGGTCAACCTTCCCAACCTTTGACCTCCAAGGTCAACCTTATCTACCTTTGACCTCTTAAGCCAACCTTTGACCCCCTAGGTCAACTTTTGACCTCCTAGGTCAACCTTACCACCCTTTGACCTCTTAGGCCAACCTTTGACCCCCTAGGTCAATCTTATCCGTTTAAGTCAACATTTGACCCCCTAGGTCAACCTTATCAACCTTTGACCGCCTAGGTCAACTTTATCTACCTTTGACCCCCTAGGTCAACCCTTACCAACTTTTGACCTCCTAGGTCAACCTTATCCGCCTTTGACCCCTTAGGTCAACCTTTGACCTCCTAGGTCAACCTTTGACCGCCTAGGTCAACCTTCTCAACCTTTGACCCCCTAGGTCAACCCTTACCAACTTTTGACCTCCTAGGTCAACCTTATCCGCCTTTGACCCCTTAGGTCAACCTTTGACCTCCTAGGTCAACCTTTGACCTCCTAGGTCAACCTTCTCAACTTTTGGCCCCCTAGGTCAACCTTTGACCGCCTAGGTCAACCCTCTGAACCTTTGACCTCCTAGGTCAACCTTTGACCCCCTAGGTCAACTTTCTCCGCTCTTGACCCCCTTAGGTCAACCTTTGACCCCTAGGTCAACCTTCTCCGCTCTTGACCCCCTTAGGTCAACCTTTAACCCCCTAGGTCAATCTTATCCGTTTAAGTCAACCTTTGACCCCTAGGTCAATCTCATTTGTCTTTTAATCTCTTAGGTCAACCTTTGACCCCCTAAGGTTGACCCCTTAGGTCAACCTTTAACCCCCTAGGTCAATCTTATCCGTTTAAGTCAAACTTTGACCCCTAGGTCAACCTCATTTGTCTTTTAATCTCTTAGGTCAACCTTTGACCCCCTAGGTCAACTTTCTCCACTCTTGACCCCCTTAGGTCAACCTTTGACCCCTAGGTCAACCTTATTCGTCTAAATTAACCTTTGACCTCTTAGGTTCTTATCACCTTCGACCTCTTAGGTCACCCCTCGACCTCTTAGGTCACCTTTGACCCCTTAGGTCAACCTCATCCGCCTTTGACCTCTTAGGTCAACCTTTGACCCCCTAGGTCAACCTTCTCCGCTCTTGACCCATTAGGTCAACCTTTGACCTCCTAGGTCAACCTTTGACTGCCTAGGTCAACCTTCCCAAACCTTTGACCTCCTAGGTCAACCTTATCTACCTTTGACCCCCTAGGTCAACCTTTGACCCCTTAGGTCAACTTTATCCGCCTTTCACCTCTTAGGTCTACCCTTGACCCCCTAGGTCAACCTCATCCGCCTTCGACCTCTTAGGTCAACCTTTGACCCCCTAGGTCAACTTAGTCATCGGTCAAGCTTTGACCTCCTAGGTCAACCTTTGACCCCCTCGGTCAACATTATCACCCGTTGACCTCTTTGGTCAACCTTTGACTCCCTTAGTCAACCTAATCACCTTTGACCTCTCAGGTCAACCTTTGACCCCTAGGTCAACCTTATCCGCTTTTGACCTCTTAGGTCAATCTTGGATTCCATAGATGAACCCAATTACCTTTGACCTCCCGCTTAGGTCAAACCGTCATCTTGACCCACCGTCGTCTAGACCAACCTAGGTCAACCCGTTTAGGTACACACACCATCCTTGACCCATTTAGGTCAACCTGCCCGTCTTAGGTTAAAACTACCCCTTCACCTTTGACCCGCCAAGGTCACCCCGTGACCCGCTTAGATCGACTTACCTATCTTGGATCCATCTAGGTCAATCTCCAACCTTCCTTAATCCACCAACCCGAATAGGTCAACCTTAGACCCGCCTAGGTCAAACCATGTCCATCCCGCTTAGTTCATCCCATACGCAAACCGCTACAACCCGCTATCTTGATTCATTCACCATATAGGTCAATCCAACCCTTCTCATTTAGGTCGACCTATCCTTTACCCATCTAGGTCAACCCACCATTATCGTCGCATCCTAGCTTGAACCACTTCTTGTCTCAAACCTTAGGTCAAACCTTAGGTCAAATTTAGGTCAAACCATACCCTACTCAATCAAAACCAACTCCTATAGGTCTTCCTCACCCATGCTTGACCAAGGACCGAGTCATCTCCCTCTTTTTGACCCCTATGGTCATCTCTCACCTCTTTTTTCGAACTACGGCGACCTGAGCCTCTTATTGTGTGGGACCTCTCCCTCATGATAAGGGGAACGTAGGCAACTTCGGCCCGGTCAAACTTTCAATTTTTTACCAAAATGCATTTCAAAAATGTGGAGACCGACTCTTTTCCAAAAATGATTCTTATAACGATGCCTTATCATTAAATACGAATCTAATTCTTTCATGACATAGAGTTCTGCATCATGTCGGCTGCAAGGAACATCGAAGTTGCAACTGAAGCTGCTACCCAAGATCCCGAGACAATCCTCTACACCGGTACTGCTCTCAGTAAGCAAGCATCCCACTTCGAAGCCATCCTCGATGAACAAGCAATCCACTTTAAGGCCATTCTCAACGAGCGAGCAACACACTTTCAGAAGGAGATGCATAAGACCCTAAGAGATATCGAGAGGCGCCATTTGTCTGACATTCGTGGCGTTTATGATTACCTCAGCCGAGTTCTCCCTCTTGATCAATGTCAACACCCGTACGCCCCTCAAATATACGGGCCGCCACAGACTGTCCACGTCGGGATGCCTCCTATGACTACTCATCAACAAGGGGTGCCGGTACCTAAATCACCCTCAAAGACAGTTTGTGAAAGGAAGGACGAGCGCGAATTCGACGACTTAGGTATGCCGTTAGCCAAACTCTTCAAAAGTCTAGTTCAAGCCGGCAAGTTGTCTCATTTGATCAACTATGAACCAAGTAGGATGAAGCAATGCTTGGATCCCTCCAAACACTGCCAATACCACCAGTACATTGGGCATGACACCGAAGATTGCGTCCAATTGAGGAGAAAGATTCAAAGCCTTATTGACAGCGGAGCCATCACCCGCCAACGGAATACATGGGCATGGAAAAAGAGGAAATTGGGGCTACCTCCTTTAAATAAAAGAAAAGAAAAGGGTCATTCAGTCTTCGTAGGTTCTAGAGTGTCCTTAGTCAAAAGTCCACCTTGGACGATTTTTGTTTCTTTAAGTAAAAGTCCACCCCGGACTAGTCAGTTTAAATCTTTTAGTTCCAATAAAAAAGTCTTTATTTCTTTTCTTTTCTCTCTAGACTTGAGACATAAGCTTGCATATATCAATTTCATGAAAATTGTCTTATTCACCATTTTCGCTTGATTGCTATTGTCACGACCCGAAAACTAGGCTCTATTTTATTAGTAATAAATAATTATTATTTATTTAATTGCTTATTTATTTATTTAGATTATTATTTATTTAAATATTTATGTGTGCACTTTATGTGTCATAATAAATTATGTCTAGCATTTTGATTGGTCTTTTGTGCTAGTGTAGAGTTTTGGGGTCTTAATTGTTAGTAGGGAGTGTAAGTATTTGTGTATAGTGTAGAGGAGGGGCCTGAGTGTAAGTTTTTGGAAATAAATCCCCCTACACCCTCTCCTCTCCCTCATTCCCAACTCATCTCTCTCTTTCACTCCATCTCCCTCTCTCTTCCATTGCCAAAGATTGGGTAAGTTCTCTCTCACTTCTCTCTACATTTCCATCATCTTCCTCTCTTTATTTCTCATTTCTTAAAACATGAATCATGTTTAGATCGTCGATAGGATCGTAGAAAGCCAAGAAATTTCGAGTTCCGTCACTTTGAGAAAATCCGGGTAAGTTGCTTTTCCCCCATTTTTATGCTAAAATGTTCATATCATGTTTATATTATGCTTGATGTGTTATATTTGAAGTTTGGTTGAGTTTGGAGTTTATTTGGAATTTATTTGGAGTTTTGGTCAAAAATGGTGATTTTAGGAATGTTGGGTTTGAATCTTGATCTTGGTTGATGAATGGTATTATTTGAGTCCCCATTCTAGTTAGAAGTAGTTTTGGGTTCATCTTTATGCTTGGTGGAAGGTTGATTATGTTTGATTTTGGTTGTAATATGAAATGGGTAAGAAAAATTGGTAAAAACCCAGATTTTGGCCGGATTTCGTCCCTCCGGGCAAGGAGGCGCGCGCACCATGTTTTGGGAGGCGCGCACACCCTTTTCTGCTTCGAAATCGCAGCTTTCTGACCTTAGGAGGCGCGCGCATCACTTTTTTTGGAGGAGCGCGCATCCCTCCTTTTTCCAGTTTGTCCGTTTTTCGTTCGATCTTCCGGAGGCCATAACTTTCTCATCCGGACTCCGTTTTAGGCGTGTAAACTATCGTTTCGAAGCTCTATTCGAGTACTACAAGATGGTATAGGTTGTTCAGTTAAGTTATAAGTTTTATACTTCGGGATTTTATTGGGTGTTTGGGCATCTTATGATGTGTTCGTGGTTGTTCCAATCGAATTGACTTTCGAGTAAGACTTGGTCTAGGTTTTAGGCGATGACCTATAGTACCTAGGGGGTTGTTATTGAACACCAAGGTGTAGGGTTTAGTCCTGTCATGATCATGTTCTAATAAGTGTAACCTTTTGGAGTCGTTTGGGATGTTTAGAATTGGTTCGTTACGAACGGAGGTAAAGCGTGAATTGGTAATTGAGTAGCTACGGTTGGATTAACCTTAAGGTGTATTCATTCTGATTTCCTACTTTGGAATTCCAGGTGTGATGAGATGGTTGAGTTCATAGTCCTAGTACATCTTTATGAGTAAACGTTTAGGATAATTTTGGGTTATAGTCGTTGTACTATATGTGAGTGACCGTTTGGGTTGTGTTCTTTATGATCAACTCGTGGGTATCATCTCTGGAATGTATCTGGTATGGTTCCTCTTTATGAAATTGCTGTATTCTAATAATCATTGTTGTTGTGCTCTTTATGAGAAATTCCATCTATCGTTGTTGTGCTCTTCATGAGAAACTCTGTTATCGTTGTTGTTAAACTCTTCATGAGTAACCATTGCATCTTTATGGTGATTAATTGGTATGGTTCCCTACTTCGGAACCCTAAGTTGTTTAATTAAGCTAGTATTTATTAATTAGCATTTATCTGAAAGTCCAGCTGGTTATTTGTGTATCGAGTCAGGCAATGGATAATGCTATAATGGCACGAGCCAAGTCCAGTATAGCATCGCCCATTGGTCCTTCTGTCCTCATCCAGATTGGCCTTGGTTGGGATGAGCTAGCTCCGTTGTGGGTATTCTAGCTAATCGTTTTGGAGCATGACTTTGTGGCATGACTCCCGCCCCTTGTGGCACTTTATTATTGTTATTGGTTCCGGTACCGGGTTTCTCTTCAGCTTTTATGCTACTATGAAGATGAATTGTTTGATTGATGGGTTGATTGGTCGTTTCTGACCGGGGTTTCTCTTCGGCTTTTATGCTACTGTGAAGATATGGATTGGTTGATTGTTGAAGCTGCGCAGCGATCCTTTATTTGGATGTATCGGTTTGGAAACCTTGGCTAATATCCTTTGTTATGTGTTTACTTTCCGCTGCTATCTGTTGACTGTTAATTGTTACATGCTATGTGATATTTATCATTGTTTATTGCTTATTGCATTATAGCATGTCATGTAGTTGCATTAGTAACTTACTGAGATTTTATCTCACCCCGTTTATTTCCATCTTTGTTTTTCCTTAACCCCCCCCCCCCCCAGGAGGAAAAGGATTAGGATTCGCGGATCGAGGAGGACGTCGCGAGGATTGAGATTTTGGGGCAGGTTGTTATGGTTCGGTTTACATTATTTAAATGTATAACCTTTTGGGGATAGTTTTACCATTATTGACGTCATTAAGAATTGTATATTTTATTCTTTTTGGTATAAGCTGTGGAGCTTATGTTAGATGCACTTTGTTGATTTTAACTTGGATTTGTAAAACCTTGTGTTATCACCTTTTGGTATTAAACGAAATTTTTAACTTCGGCATTTCATAGTTTTGGTTCTAAGTCGACGTCCAGCTCGCGATCTCGGGCCGCGGGGTTCGGGGTCGCGACAGTTGGTATCAGAGCCATGGTTTGGCTCTAAGTATAAGTCTAGGTGGATTAGTATGACCTAGGTGGGTAGTAGTGTGCGGAGTGATTAACGGTTGATGTTTTATGCAGGTAATTGTTCTCAATGTCTGGAGGAGGAATCAGAGGAGGTACTAGTGGGGCACAGAATCAGAATGATACAAGGGAAGAAGCACGTGCAATGTTTCAGGGCATGTTTGAGGCGGCCATGAAGGCCATACATGATCAAGGTCCGAGGGTAGAACAAACACCACCACCCCGCTATGGATTGGAACAATTTCTGAAATTGAAACCGGTTGAGTTCAATGGGGAACCCGATGTAAGGAAGGCCGAGCTATGGATTGAGTCGATGGAGAAAATTTATGATGTCTTTGGTTGCACCGATGAAGACAAGGTCCGGTTTGCGGCTTATAAACTTGTGGGTGCCGCCGAGCATTGGTGGAAGGGTGTTAAAGCGAGTTGGGATGATACTCACACAGTGTATGCATGGGAATTATTTGTGCGAAAGTTCAAGGAGCATTTCATTCCGGTAGTGGATCAAAACCGAAAGGAGATCGAGCTGCTCAACCTGGAGCAAGGTTTGTTGTCTATAGCTCAGTACTCGGCTAAGTTCACAGAATTAGCCCGGTATTGTGACTATCTTGTGAGGACCGAAGAACAGAAAGCTTTGAGATTCATCCGGGGTTTGAAGACATCCATCCGTACTCAGCTTATAGCCCAGAGGATTGTGACATTTCAGGATGCGGTAGATCGGGCATACTTGATCGAGCAAGATATTGGGGAGCATAAGAGGAAGACTGAGGTTGCAAATACGGGTAAACAAGTAAGCCATGCTAAATCTCAATCACATCACCGTTCAGATAACCGAGGTAATTTGGGAGCACCATCTCAGTTTAAAGAACAAACCGTGCTAGGGAATTCGGGTACTACTCCGGGGAAACAAGGGAAACAAGGTAGGTAGCTTTGCACTTACTGTCAGAGAGAAGGCCATTTGGAGGATAAGTGTTGGAAGAAGCAAGGAAAATGTATCAATTGTGGTCAACTCGGTCACTTCATAAAGGATTGTCCGAGGTTTAAAGTTCAATCATCAGGATCAGGAACCAGTACTTCACCGGGTCAGAAGAGGGATGCTTCGGGGAACCCTAAGGTATAGGGCAGAGTAATTGCGATCAATCATCACTCACCAGGTAACGGATAAATTTCAAGAGGTATTATTTTGCGTCGTGAGAGCGAGCGCGTGCATTTTAGGATCATCGCATCTATGTGTTTCTGTGCATTAGTTGCATTTGTTACTTCTGAGTCTTTGACTTATGTGTTGTAGGTGTCTACTCCTATGGAGGAGTTTAGGGTATCTGATGAAGTCTTATGTGCTTATGATGTGCTTAAGTATGGTTATGTCTCACCTGCTAATTAGCCATGTTGCTATTACAAGATTTTGATGTTACTATTGCTTTAGTCTATTGTTGTAGAGGGATTGTTATATTCTCCATTCCTAATTTCTTAAAACTGTTTGAGACCGTTCCCTGGGTAGAGTTATACCTATCTTTCCTTAATTGAAATCCGAGTATTTAGTTTCGGTGAATTGTTGGGCGTATTTATCGTTTGTGAAAATTTATATTTTGTTTCTGAATAGTACCTAGTAATTGGGGAGAACCTTGGGTTAAATTGAGTTGTTATAGTACAAGGTTGTAGTGCTAATATTTAGATCAATGTCCTTATGGCATCGGTTGGGTTATAAGAGTTGAGGATTTAAGTTGAAGATTTCTGGATAGGAGATTTTGTTTACTTGTAGTGCATCTCCGTGAGTACATCGGGATTGATTAGTATGGAGGGATGCGTGAATTGTTATGGGATATGAGTATATTATGGAAGTTATAATCATCAATAGTGGTGAGCGCGTTAAGTTTGAAAGGACTAAGCACATTTCGGGAGAGTAATAAATTGCGACCTATATCAAAGGCATTTTGAGTTTTAGTTAAAGGGGTGTCCTATGGTCCTAAATCTTGTCTTGGTGGCATTTCTTATTTTGGATTACAAATAAGTGAAAAAAAAAGTTGAGTATAAATACTCGGGCATATTAAAGAATACTATGATTTGGTATTGGGTCAGTTGGAATGTGACTAGCTAATTGGTTTATTATGATGGTAGTACCATTGAGCTTATATATCATTAAGTCAATAAATGTATGCGTGAGAGCCTAACTGGGGTTAGCTATTGAGTTTAGAGTTCGTTGATTTCCTTTGGGATATGAGCACGGATTATGACTTAATTGGGAGTTAGAGAAAATCTTTTGAAGATGAAATTTGGGTCTTTTTGCGGACTATTGAGTATATTAAATGGTTTAGGCTTCAAGACCAGATTAATGAAGGGATGAGAGTATAACATAGATTTAAGTGGACACTTTGTACGAGAAATTTTGGGGTTTGTATGGTACTATTTATTTAAGGTGTTAACTCAAAGTGAAGACACTATAATGGTAACCCATAGAGATATAGCCATTTCGATGAATATTGTGGAAATAGAAATTTCTTTACCCTTTTTATATTTTAAAGGCTAATTAGGCTCGGGATGGTGATGTTTTGAATTTCTGGGGAATACTACTAAGTATGCGATTTACAAAAGGAAACACCTTTGCAGTGTAATTAAGGTTGTGAATAAGGTGAGCTTGGGATATCTCGAGAGTTATGTTTGGGAGCAATTGGGATTCTCCAATTTTGATTATGGATTCTAATTAGTAGTGAAGGTTATGATTGAAGGAAGTTATGTGAGAGAGGTCGTGGTATTGCGAATATTATTTAGGGTTACTACGTGGTGGATTAGAATGGACAATTGAGGAATTTGAGAAATGGCGGAACTATCGTATCCGTAGCTATTGGGTCTTTCGGGTAAGTCTCGTTAAAATTCGGGTCGAATTTTCTTTAAGGGGGAGTGAATGTCACGACCCGAAAACTAGGCTCTATTTTATTAGTAATAAATAATTATTATTTATTTAATTGCTTATTTATTTATTTAGATTATTATTTATTTAAATATTTATGTGTGCACTTTATGTGTCATAATAAATTATGTCTAGCATTTTGATTGGTCTTTTGTGCTAGTGTAGAGTTTTGGGGTCTTAATTGTTAGTAGGGAGTGTAAGTATTTGTGTATAGTGTAGAGGAGGGGCCTGAGTGTAAGTTTTTGGAAATAAATCCCCCTACACCCTCTCCTCTCCCTCATTCCCAACTCATCTCTCTCTTTCACTCCATCTCCCTCTCTCTTCCATTGCCAAAGATTGGGTAAGTTCTCTCTCACTTCTCTCTACATTTCCATCATCTTCCTCTCTTTATTTCTCATTTCTTAAAACATGAATCATGTTTAGATCGTCGATAGGATCGTAGAAAGCCAAGAAATTTCGAGTTCCGTCACCTTTGAGAAAATCCGGGTAAGTTGCTTTTCCCCCATTTTTATGCTAAAATGTTCATATCATGTTATATTTGAAGTTTGGTTGAGTTTGGAGTTTATTTGGAATTTATTTGGAGTTTTGGTCAAAAATGGTGATTTTAGGAATGTTGGGTTTGAATCTTGATCTTGGTTGATGAATGGTATTATTTGAGTCCCCATTCTAGTTAGAAGTAGTTTTGGGTTCATCTTTATGCTTGGTGGAAGGTTGATTATGTTTGATTTTGGTTGTAATATGAAATGGGTAAGAAAAATTGGTAAAAACCCAGATTTTGGCCGGATTTCGTCCCTCCGGGCAAGGAGGCGCGCGCACCATGTTTTGGGAGGCGCGCACCCTTTTCTGCTTCGAAATCGCAGCTTTCTGACCTTAGGAGGCGCGCGCATCACTTTTTTTGGAGGAGCGCGCATCCCTCCTTTTTCCAGTTTGTCCGTTTTTCGTTCGATCTTCCGGAGGCCATAACTTTCTCATCCGGACTCCGTTTTAGGCGTGTAAACTATCGTTTCGAAGCTCTATTCGAGTACTACAAGATGGTATAGGTTGTTCAGTTAAGTTATAATTTTTATACTTGGGATTTTATTGGGTGTTTGGGCATCTTATGATGTGTTCGTGGTTGTTCCAATCGAATTGACTTTCGAGTAAGACTTGGTCTAGGTTTTAGGCGATGACCTATAGTACCTAGGGGGTTGTTATTGAACACCAAGGTGTAGGGTTTAGTCCTGTCATGATCATGTTCTAATAAGTGTAACCTTTTGGAGTCGTTTGGGATGTTTAGAATTGGTTCGTTACGAACGGAGGTAAAGCGTGAATTGGTAATTGAGTAGCTACGGTTGGATTAACCTTAAGGTGTATTCATTCTGATTTCCTACTTTGGAATTCCAGGTGTGATGAGATGGTTGAGTTCATAGTCCTAGTACATCTTTATGAGTAAACGTTTAGGATAATTTTGGGTTATAGTCGTTGTACTATATGTGAGTGACCGTTTGGGTTGTGTTCTTTATGATCAACTCGTGGGTATCATCTCTGGAATGTATCTGGTATGGTTCCTCTTTATGAAATTGCTGTATTCTAATAATCATTGTTGTTGTGCTCTTTATGAGAAATTCCATCTATCGTTGTTGTGCTCTTCATGAGAAACTCTGTTATCGTTGTTGTTAAACTCTTCATGAGTAACCATTGCATCTTTATGGTGATTAATTGGTATGGTTCCCTACTTCGGAACCCTAAGTTGTTTAATTAAGCTAGTATTTATTAATTAGCATTTATCTGAAAGTCCAGCTGGTTATTTGTGTATCGAGTCAGGCAATGGATAATGCTATAATGGCACGAGCCAAGTCCAGTATAGCATCGCCCATTGGTCCTTCTGTCCTCATCCAGATTGGCCTTGGTTGGGATGAGCTAGCTCCGTTGTGGGTATTCTAGCTAATCGTTTTGGAGCATGACTTTGTGGCATGGCTCCCGCCCCTTGTGGCACTTTATTATTGTTATTGGTTCCGGTACCGGGTTTCTCTTCAGCTTTTATGCTACTATGAAGATGAATTGTTTGATTGATGGGTTGATTGGTCGTTTCTGACCGGGGTTTCTCTTCGGCTTTTATGCTACTGTGAAGATATGGATTGGTTGATTGTTGAAGCTGCGCAGCGATCCTTTATTTGGATGTATCGGTTTGGAAACCTTGGCTAATATCCTTTGTTATGTGTTTACTTTCCGCTGCTATCTGTTGACTGTTAATTGTTACATGCTATGTGATATTTATCATTGTTTATTGCTTATTGCATTATAGCATGTCATGTAGTTGCATTAGTAACTTACTGAGATTTTATCTCACCCTGTTTATTTCCATCTTTGTTTTTCCTTAACCCCCCCAGGAGGAAAAGGATTAGGATTCCTGGATCGAGGAGGACGTCGCGAGGATTGAGATTTTGGGGCAGGTTGTTATGGTTCGGTTTACATTATTTAAATGTATAACCTTTTGGGGATAGTTTTACCATTATTGACGTCATTAAGAATTGTATATTTTATTCTTTTTGGTATAAGCTGTGGAGCTTATGTTAGATGCACTTTGTTGATTTTAACTTGGATTTGTAAAACCTTGTGTTATCACCTTTTGGTATTAAACGAAATTTTTAACTTCGGCATTTCATAGTTTTGGTTCTAAGTCGACGTCCAGCTCGCGATCTCGGGCCGCGGGGTTCGGGGTCGCGACATCTATATCTTTATATGATGAATTAATCTTAATCTTACTCATTAATGACGACTCATTAAAAGGTAAATGGACCCACAAACCATTCACATAACTAAGTAAACGATTAATCTCAAAATAACAAATGCTTCGATCAATTGGGATGAACGAATCACTTTCTCTTCTCTCTACATTCTACCCCCATACACTCTCTCTATACACCCACCCCTTGTACACACTTCATGTACACTCTCTATATACACCTTCTCCCATATACTATCCTCATACGCCTCTCATCCCACCATTGGACCCCTTTTTATAAGGTTGTGATAAAGAAATGGACTGCGGTTGCTCATTATCAAATAGACATCCATGCTGCCACAATTTAAAGGGTTGGTTTGTTCCTTTCATGAGTACTACATGCCGATACACCGGGGCTGTCTGTATTCCATCGCAAATATAAGAGAAATGCACGAAGTTGTTCATGCCATTAATAGGTGCCACGTGATAATCCGATGGAGCTCTACCGGTATAAATCAAGGGGCTAGGATGCCCGCCGCCAGCAAAAGGCCGCTTGAACTATAAAGAGGCTACCTCGCAATCGAGAGAGGCGAAAGCAAACTAGGGGCTCGTCTTGCCCAATGTTTCATGTACAAATATATAAAAAAAGGCTCGCTATGTTGAAACCCAAAAGGGCAACCTAGGCAAAAGTTAGAGCGTTGCACCAAAAAGAAGGCCGCTAGGTTGAAAACCCGAAAGGGCGACCTAGGCAAAAAAAGGGTGTGCACAAAAAAAAAAAAAATAAAAAAAAATAAAAAATAGAAGGGGCTATCACCATAGAAAAGTAAAAGTCCCATTTTATTTTCACTTCAAATGTTCTATTTTTCTTTCTTTCCCTACAAAGAAGATTAACGCGGTAGCAGCAGCCATGACAACTACAATGGAGCAATCCACCGCAATGAGCTGCGATGGAGAAATCCACTGCAACAACTACAAAGGAGTAATCCACCGCAATGAGCTACAAAGAACAACTCACCTCAAACGAACCTCACACCCCTAAACTCAAAACCCAACTTCATCGTCAACCGGGCAACCACTCAAAGCCAAACATAACCTACCTTGAGCCAACTTTCTTTCTTTTCTTTCCTCCCACATATACCCACTGAAACCCGACACCATCGTCAAGCGGGTCATCCCCGAACTACGCGGACCTGAGCTTCTCACATTGAGGAGAACGTAGGCAACCTTAGGGTCCGGTCCAAAATATACACAACCCACCTCGTAGCCAATTTTCCTTCTCTTCTCTCTTCCCCCATATTTCTACTCCTGACTTCTTCACTCACAATTGATCAAAACATTTATTAATTTGAGGCTACTTGTTTACCAATTAACCATAACTCATTAACTAATCAACGAGGTCCATTCTCGAGCAATCAAATGAGAATCTTGAATAAAACAATTTTCAAATGTCTCGACAAGTCTTCTGTTCTACAATCTAGGAAAGAGCTAAACACTTACTTTCTGTCAAGCAGGGTCTTCCTTCCTTTTATATACACTCAATTGTCCAAAGAGTCAAAATGCGAGTACTATCTCTCTCTCCCTCTCACTATCACCAAAATGCCCCCTCATGTTTAAACAATTATTTTTCCTTTTTTGAGTCGACTGAATGATTTTCAAAAAAAAAAAGATGACGCAAAAGAGATGCCCGCTAGATTGAAAACCCGAAAGGGCGGTCTAGGCAGAAAAAAGGGTGCGTCTTAAAGGAGGTAGGATACCCCGCTCTACGCCCTTATCGAACTAGGGCTTCCCCAACAGAATGGGTCGACTATGTGTTTTCTCGGAGAATACCGAGATCCCAACAAGGATATACTTAGAAGAAGGGCATCCCTCATCATCAAGCTTGACGTAGAATTTCTCAAAGGAGGGAGGGTACCCGCTCACCAAATTAGAGAATCCCCAACGAAATGGGTCGACTATGTGGTTTCTCGGAAAATACCGGAGCTTCAACAAGGATATACTTAGCAGAAGGGCATCCCTCCTCGTCAAACTCGGCACGAGGCGAGCTCTTTGAATTGGTTAAAATCATAATTAATTATAAGGCATCTTTGTAAAATCATAACACTTTCGAAAGTTTTCTCTTCTCCGACACATTGTTTATAAATCCGCACTCTCGGTCTTCACAAAATTGTAAAAATATCTTCGGTCCGTCTAAGACCCATCTCCGTGATTCTCGGACCGATTCGGTCCTTTACCCTATCTCCCACACTTTAGGAGACCTCCAAAGCCTAAACCCTCAACTCTCTAGGTCCCAAACTTACCTGATTCAAAACCTTAGGTCCCAAGCCTACCCAGTGAGTCTTACCTAGGATACATCATAACCCCTTAGCTCGATCTTCCGCAAATTCGTAGCATGATCCCTTAGGCCTCAAAACAGTTCTACCCAAAACCCCAAACCTTAAACCGGTTAACCAAATCCAAATCCTTAGAATGACCCATTAGGTCCCGAACCTACCGGTCTCGAGTCTACCTGATCTCGTAGATCACAAACCTACCAATACATACTCGTCCTTACCCTGTCTAAGCCATAGCTCTCTTATCCTCTTAGGTCCAATCTAACCTGTTGAGCGATCCCTTGGATGCCGAGACCATTCGAGTCTACCAAACTTATCCTTGAAGTCCATGATATGTCTGATCCATACCTTAGGCCTCAACCCCTAAACCTTTAGGTCACAAGACTTTCTACCCTCTAGGTCTCTCACCTTACATCTCCACCCTTTGGACTCTTTAATTCCCAAGCCTACTTGGTCCGACTAAAAGCGACACATCTACGTCTCCCGACTCCCGTCATGTCCAAGCCATGACCCTACCACTCTTAAACCTACCATGTACCAACCTAGTGTCACCCATTAGCCTCGAGAGACTACCTAGCCTGACCTTCACCCCTTAGGTCTCCAACCTACTTAATCCAAGTCGAGTCCAAACCTCGAACCTACGCGATCCTCTCCTCAAACTCCATGGATCTCAAACATCGCTCCCCCAACGAGCCTAAACCTCGAACCTGCTCAAGCACATAGGATCTCCTGCGTACCGCGCCATGCCATAGACCCGTCCGGTCAGAACTCGTGCGCTTAACACCTTTGGGGTCCCATCCCTAGCCTACCTTCACAATCGCCGAACGAGCTTGGTCACGCGCAATGACCTCTAAGACAAACTTAGGTCCTAAGCATACCCAATCCGACTTAGGCACCTATTGTACTCGAGCAAAGTCTTGGACACTCAATCCCTTTACCTAAGGCGCCAACATGGTCACATGTCCAGACCCATTTCTCGCACATGGCTCACACCTAGCACACCTTAGAGCCCAAACCCGACATGCGTATTAGGTACTAGGATCATCCAATCCCAATCCATTGCTCCTTGGCCGACCTCAAGCCTGCTTGGTCCTAATCCATAACGCGGTTTCTCTAGGACAAAAGACTTACCCGGTTGAAAGCCTTATGTCCCAACACTACCCTGCCTAGCCTTCGATCTCCTAGATCTCACGCCTACCATTCCATTAGGCCCCGGTCTCCTTAACACATGTCTGAGTCTTACCCTAGCTAAACCCTAGAACTTTAGCCTAGGTCTAATCTATCGAGCCTATCCAGCCACGAGGTATCAAGCTCATTTTCCCCAAACCGCAACACTCTTAGACCTCAAACTTGCTCGGTCTAAACCAAGACAAACCTTCAAATTCTTTCGGTCTCCAAACCCTAGCCTTAAACCTAGGTAAACACATTCTTTAAACCCTAGCCTCAAGCCTAGGTAGTCATATCATTCTCTCTGAACCCTAGCCTCAAGCCTAGGTAATTACATCCTTCCAAACCCTACCTTAGAGCCTAGGTATTTACACCCTTCCTAAACCCTAGCCTTGATCCTAGGTAGTCACGTATCCTCTCTAAACCCTAGCCTCGAGCCTAGGTAGTCATATCATTCTCTCTGAACCCTAGCCTCAAGCCTAGGTAATTACATCCTTTCAAACCCTAGCCTAAAGCCTAGGAAGTTACGTCCTTCTTAAACCCTAGCCTTGATCCTAGGTAGTTACACCCTTCCTAAACCCTAGCCTTGATCCTAGGTAGTCACATATCCTCTCTAAACCCTAGCCTTAAGCCTAGGAAACCACAACATCCCCTTTAACCCTAGCCCAAATTCTAGGGAATTTCCAAAGCCCCGTATGCAACATCATTTCCAAATTCCCGAAACCCTAGTCTCGAAACCTAGGAAATTTACAATCTCAATTCTCCGTTTTATTGAACCCTGGTCCAAAACCTAGGATACAATGCCCTGTCCAAAACTTAATCAACCCTAGCCTCAGGCCTAGGAAGCCGCATTCGCTCTAAACCCTAGCCTCGAGCCTAGGTAGTCACATTCGCTCCAAACCCTAGCCTCAAGCCTAGGTAATCGCACTCTTTCTAAACCCTAGCCGCAGGGTCTAGGAGACTATATCCTCACTAAACTCTATCATTGAGCCTAGGGTTCAACATTCCCTTCAAACCCTAGTCCTAGACCTAGGAAATTCCTTCATCTTAGTCTCAAAACCTAGGAAGTTTACAATCCTTAACCTTAAAACCTAGCCTAAAGCCTAGGTTACCGCGAATATTTCCAAGCCATAGTCACCAATCCCGGAAAACGGTGAACCCTAACATCAAGCTTAGTAAACCCTCCACAAAATCAATCCCTTTTCAGTGGTCCCTAGTCTCAAGCCTAGGAAGTCACAACCTTTCCAACTCCCAGCCTTATGTCTAAAAGCCAACGCCTTTGCTACCTCTGAGCCTACCACAACTCCAAGCCCTAGCCTCCTAAACCTAGGAAATTCCTAGACCCTAGTCCCAAACCTAGGAGAGTCATGGTCCTTAAAACGCCAGTTTCCAAACCTTTGTTTGAAACCCTAACATCTAGGAAGTTCCCAAACCTCAACCTTTCCAAGCCCTAGCACTAAGCCTAGGATAGAATACTCTCCTCATGCTTAAATGAACTCCAATCCTTAGCCTGTAAGCCTAGGAAACCCACATTATCTCCAAGACATAATCTAAAGCCGAAGAAGCCGTGACATCTTTGGCATCCCTATCTCAAGATTAGGAGATCACCATCTTCCTTATTCCCTTTCCTTAAAAAACCTTAGGTCCTACCTCTAGGCAACCAAGAAAAATGTCCCTTACCTAACACCTTGGTCTCAATGGCTCGTAGCCTCATTCCCTCCTAAATTAGGATAAGCGGAACCCAGATCATGTTTAGCAACTCCCCGAGAGTCCGTCTCCTTCGCATCTCCCTAAGGGTCCTTTGCCCTTGTGACTCACCAAAGAGTCCTTTGTGACTCCCCGAGAGTCTATCACCTTTGTGACTCCCCGAGAGTCCATCACCCTTGTGACTCCCCGAGAGTCTATCACCTTTGTGACTCCCCGAGAGTTCATCCCGTTTGCGACTTCATAACAATCCATCATCTTTGCCTCCACATGCAAAATTTCAGTTTTACCCCCAGTACATTCCCCTTTGTTCATTTCAGGTGCCCTTAGCACTATTTTGACTAATATTCATTACCTTTGGGTACGGGAAGCCTCTTAAAATTTCCATTCTTCACCTAATATTTGCTTAGGATTCGTATGGTTGTAGAGACTTCGGCGCCTCTATGACATACGCATCCTAGATCGATCGCGATGGGCAGAAGCCTCGGCGTTTCTGTTTGCGAGAGATCCAGCATCTATTATTTTAGCACTTCCAAATACTTGCTTAGGATTCGTATGGTTGTAGAGACTTCGGCGCCTCTATGACATATGCATCCTAGATCGATCGTGATGGGCAGAAGCCTCGGCGTTTCTGTTTGCGAGAGATCCATCATCTATTATTTTAGCACTTCCTAATATTTGCTTAGGATTCGTATGGTTGTAGAGACTTCGGCGCCTCTATGACATACGCATCCTAGATCGATCGCGATGGGCAGAAGCATCGGCGTTTCTGTTTGCGAGAGATCCAGCATCTATTATTTTAGCACTTCCTAATATTTACTTAGGATTCGTATGGTTGTAGAGACTTCGGCGCCTCTATGACATACGCATCCTAGATCGATCGCGATGGGCAGAAGCATCGGCGTTTCTGTTTGCGAGAGATCCAGCATCTATTATTTTAGCACTTCCTAATATTTGCTTAGGATTCGTATGGTTGTAGAGACTTCGGCGCCTCTATGACATACGCATCCTAGATCGATCGCGATGGGCAGAAGCCTCGGCGTTTCTGTTTGCGAGAGATCCAGCATCTATTATTTTAGCACTTCCTAATATTTGCTTAGGATTCGTATGGTTGTAGAGACTTCGGCGCCTCTATGACATACGCATCCTAGATCGATCGCGATGGGCAGAAGCCTCGGCGTTTCTGTTTGCGAGAGATCCAGCATCTATTATTTTAGCACTTCCTAATATTTGCTTAGGATTCATATGGTTGTAGAGACTTCGGCGCCTCTATGACATACGCATCCTAGATCGATCGCGATGGGCAGAAGCCTCGGCGTTTCTGTTTGCGAGAGATCCAGCATCTATTATTTTAGCACTTCCTAATATTTGCTTAGGATTCGTATGGTTGTAGAGACTTCGGCGCCTCTATGACATACGCATCCTAGATCGATCGCGATGGGCAGAAGCCTCGGCGTTTCTGTTTGCGAGCGATCCAGCATTTATTTTAGGATTCGTATGATTGAAGAGACTTTAGCGCCTCTATGACATACGCATCCTTGATCGATCGCGATGGGCAGAAGCCTCGGCATTTCTGTTCGCGAGCGATCCAGCATCTATTATTAGGGTTCGTATGATTGTAGAGACTTCGGCGCCTCTATGACATACGTATCCTTGATCAATCGTGATTGGCAGAAGCCTCGGCGTTTCTGTTTGCGAGAGATCCAGTACCTATTATTAGGATTCGTATGATTGTAGAGACTTCGGCACCTCTATGACATACGTATCCTTGATCGCTCGTGGTTGGCAGAAGCCTCAGCGTTTCGTTAGCATAATCGGCAGGAGCCCTGGCGATCCTGATTGCGTTTACCATTCCATCTTGGGATTATTTAGACAGCGTAGTCTTTATTTTTCCAAATGACTTCATTTCCTAACGAATGTTCGTTCTTCATACAGGATAGTGCTGTAGGTTTATTATCCATAGCAGAAGTCCGATGGCTCGCTTTTCCCTAATCGCTCTGAACTACGACCGGCTTGATTCCTCGGAGGATACGTAGGAAACCTGAAAAGGTTCAGCCACCCGACCGACGCGGTCATCTCTCATCCCCAGCAGAAGACGTTGCTCCTCATCAGAGGACAGTCATTCCCAATTTCCCCATCAGATTTGAACTACGTTTGGCTTGATTCCCCCGCGGATACGTAGGTCTCCTATCAAGGTCCATCCGTTCCCTTACCTTTCCTCTGTTTTGAAACTCATGTTTCAGAACGGTTCCTATTTTTATTGTCGACCCTCCATTGCCTTGCAAGAAGCGTCGCCGAGGGGCTACTGTTAGTACCCGATCAGAAAATGAGTTTATTAAGGCTTTCCCAAATATACAAGGACTTTATAGGAATTAGAAACCTTGCAAAGACTTGTCCCGGATTCCCAAAAATAGCTCAATGTTCTAGAAAACATTAAATATGGACATTTAGGGTTGCCTTGTATGAACAATAAAACCCTAGCTTGAATTTCAAGTCAGCGCGCAACGATGGCCACGCGGCCACTTTCGCCGCCGCCCTCAATATTGGCCACGCGGCCACTTTCGCCGCCGCCCTCAATATTGGTCACGCGGCCACATCCGCCCCGGATGATCTGGACCATCAGATCTTCCCCCCAGTTTACTATATAAACCAATCTCATGCTATTGGTTTAGGGGGATCCGAATTTGAGAGTTCTTAAACACAATTTTGCTCTCTAATTAGCATTCAAACCTCCAAGAAGATCAAGGTTTATTTCTTGCCAACATAGGTACGTTTTCTAACTTATTTCTTCACGTTCTTGCATTATTTCTAATGTAGATCTTTAATATTCATGTTCTTGCATGTTTATTCATAGTTTCTTCATATGCTTCGCATGTTCATTCATATGTTCATATATGTTCTTCGCATGTTCTTCGTGTTCATGGATTAAAACCTTATTTATGCCATATTTAGGGTTGCGATCTTCATAATTACATGTTATTTCATAGCCGATGATGATCGAGGGTTCATCAACCTGAGGATGATCTAGGAACTACTTCTAAACCCTAATCTTTAGGTAATTCCCCCCTCATTACGCATGATCCCGATTCTTCTGCCTATTCTAATTCTCTCGAACTACGCTGACCTGAGCTTCTCACATTGAGAGGAACGTAGGCAATCTTCGGATCCGGTCTCAAACACTAACACACTACTAACACATTCATCATGATAGAAAGACCGATCATTCGGGCAATAGGAGTGATAACGTTCAATATTCTTCTCTTGTTGTAATTTGACCCCCGAACCCAGTAACATGCTTTTTCTCAAAGTTTTGGCTTTAATTAAAACGGCGTGGCGACTCTCATAATTTTAATGTTGCTATGAATATTCTCAAATTCAAACACACGTATTCACACTATGCGGCATACTAAGGACAAACGCAAAAACTTTGATATGCTCCCTTGTACATTCTTATCATTTCTTACACTGCATTACATCATAACACTATCAAAAACTTCTCTTTTTCCCCCTAAAATGAATTAGTTCATTGCCACACACTACCACTAGTCCTTGTCAGCACTGCACATATCCCTTATTACCCCCGGAGTACGCGATGTGCAGGAATTAGTGGCGCTACTACCGCCCTTTTTTTGAGTCACTCGTTCACTCCACTCACCGTGTACTCTCCGTGAGCGGTGGGAACCTTTATCCTACCCGTGTCAACCCACACGTAGAGATTAGGACACTCCTTGGTCAAACCAATTAGGATGTAAATAATGCAAAGATTTTCGTAAAATAAAATGTGCATTGCATTTAGGCGACCTCTAAGGTCCATCGTTCATCCATTGGTCCATCTGTCAAAACTCGTCATCTTGACCTGTCTAGGTTACCTACCTATTACGTTTGACCCGTCTGGGTCTACCCGTCATTGTAATCCATTTGGGTCTACTCTTCATCTCGACCTGCTTTGGTCAAAACCTTATATCACCTTTGACCTCTTAGGTCAACCTTATCACCCTTGACCTCTTAGGTTAACCTTCGACCCCCTAGGTCAACCTTTGACCCCCTAGGTCAACCTTCTCAACCATTGATCCATTAGGTCAACCTTATCACCTTTGACCTCTTAGGTCAACCTTTGACCCCTAGGTCAACCTTATCACCTTTGACCTCTTAGGTCAACCTTTGACCCCCTTAGGTTAACCTTATCACCTTTGACCTCCTAGGTCTATCTTTGACCCCTAGGTAAACCCTATCTAAATTTAACCTCTTAGGTCTACCTTTGACCTCCTAGGTCTATCTTTGACTCCCTAGGTCAACCCTATCCGCCTTTGACCTCTTAGGTCTACCTCTATCACCTTCGACCCCCTAGGTCAACCTTCGACCACCTAGGTCAACCTTTGACCCCCTAGGTCAACCTTTGACCCCATAGGTCAATCTTATCCGTTTAAGTCAAACCTTCGACCTCCTAGGTCAACCTTTGACCCCCTAAGTCAACCCTTGACCTCCTAGGTCAACCTTATCACCCTTTTAACCTCTTAGGTCAACCTCTGGACCCATCACCCTTTGCCCTCTTAGGTCAACCTCTCGACCCCTTGGGTCAACCTTATCACCTTCGACCTCTTAGGTCAACCTTTGACCCCCTCGGTCAACCTCATCCGCCTTTGACCTCTTAGGTCAACCTTTGACCCCCTAGGTCAGCCTTCTAAACCCTTAACCCCCTAGGTCAATCCTTATCAACCTTTGACCCCATAAGTCGACCTTAACTTCTTTTGACCTCTTAGGTCAATCTTTGATTCCTTAGGTCAACCCGATTACCTTTGACCAACCTAGGTCAACCCGTCTCGACCCGTCTAGGTCCACACACCATCCTTGACCCATCTAGGTCAACTTGTCCATCCTAGGTTTCACCTTTGACCCATCTAGGTCAATCTTTGACCTGTTTAGGTCGAATTACCTACCTTAGATCCATCTAGGTCAATCCTTGACCCGTCTAGGTCAACCAACCTACATTTGACCCGCCTGGGTCAAACCATATCTGTCCCGCTTAGGTTATCTCATGCGCAACCCGCTACAACCTGCTATCTTGATCCATCCACCATATAGGTCAATCCAAACTTTTCCCAATTAGGTCGACCCATCTAAGACAACCCACCATTATCGACGCGTTCTAGCTTGAACCACCTCCCGGCCTATTTAGGTCAAACCTTAGGTCAAAACCTACCCGATCCGATTAAGTCAAAACCAACTTCTATAGGTCTTCCTCACCTATGCTTGACCAAGGACCGAGTCATCACCCTCTTTTTGATTGACCCCTGTGGTCATGTCTCACCTTCTTTTAAAAGTCTAACTTAACTCGAACTACGGTGACCTGAGCCTCTTATTATGTAGGACCTCTCCCTCATGATAAGGGGAATGTAGGAAACTTCGGCCCGGTCAAACTTTCAAATTTTTACCAAAATGCATTTAAAAAAAGTGGAGATCGAGTCTTTTCATAAAAATGGTTTTATAACGATGCCTTGTCATTAATTATAAATCTAAGCTCAATTCAAAGACATAATTCCCCCACAACTATTGTAGATTCCCGCATCATGTCTGCCGAAAGGAACATCGAAGTTGCAAATGAAGCTGTTACCCAAGGTCTCGAGACAACTCTCCTCACCAACACTGCTCTCAGTAAGCAAGCATCCCACTTCGAAGCCAACCTCGATGAACAAGAAATCCACTTTAAGGCCATTCTCAACAAGCAAGCAACACACTTTCAAAAGGAGATGCATAAGACCCTAGGAGATATCGAGAGGCGCCATTTGTCTGACATTCTTGGCGTTTATGAATACCTCGGCTGAGTTCTCCCTCATGCTCAGTTTCAACACCCGTACGCTCCTCAAATGTATGGGCCACCACAAACTTTCCCAGTTGAGATGCCTCCTATGACTACTCACCAACAAGGGGTACCGGTACCTAAACCACCCTAAAAAATGGTTCGTGAAAAGAAGGACGAACGCGAGTACGATGACTTGGGTATGCCGTTAGCCAAACTCTTCAAAAGTCTAGTTCGAGCCGGCAAGTTGTCTCCTTTATTCAACTATAAACCAAGTAGGGTGAAGCAAGGCTTGGATCCTTCCAAACACTGCAAATACCACCAGTACATCGGGCATGACACTGAAGATTGCCTCCAATTGAGGAAGAAGATTCAAAGCCTTATTGATAGCGGAGCCATCACCCGCCAAAGGAATACATGGGCGTGGGAAAAAGAGAAAAATTGGGTCTACCTCCTCTAAATGAGAATAATAATAATAAAAAAAGGTCATTCAGTCTTCGTAGGTTCTAGAGTGCCTTTAGTCAAAAGTCCACCTTTGACGATTTTTGTTTCTTTAGTAAAAGTCCACCCTGGAGTAGTCATTTTAAATCTTTTAGTTCAAATAAAAGAGTCTTTATTTCTTTTCTCTCTATACTTGAGACATAATCTTGCATAAATCAATTCCATGAAAATTGTCTTATTCACCATTTTCACTTGATTGCTATATCTTTATATGATGAATTAATCTTAAACTTGCTCATTAATGACGACTCATTAAAAGGTAAATGGACCCACAAACCATTCACATAACTAAGTAAACGGCTAGTCTCAAGATAACAAATGCTTTGATCAATTGGGATGAACGAATCACTTTCTCTTCTCTCTACATTCTATCCCCGTACACTCTCTATACACTCACCCTGTGTACATCCTTCATGTACACTCTCTCCATACGCCTTCTCCCATACACTATTCTCATACACCTCCCATCTCTCCATTGGACCCCTTTTCCATACGATCATGACGAAGACGTGGACTGCAGTTGCTCATCATCAAATAGGAATCCATGCTGCCACAATTCAAGAGGTTGTTTGTTCCCTTCATGAGTAATACATACCGATACACCGGGGCTGTCCGTATTCTGTCACAATTGTAAAAGAAATACACAGAGTTGTTCATGCCATTCATGGGTGCCACGTCACAATCCGATGGAGATCTGCCGGTGAAAATTAAGGGGCTACGGATCCCCCTCCCCAGCAAAAGGTCGCTTGAACTATAAGGAGGTTACCTTGCAATCGGCAAAGGCGAAAGCAAACTAGGGGCTCGTCTTGCCCAATGTTTCATGTACAAATAAATAAAAAAGGGGCTCGCTAGGTTGAAACCCAAAAATGGCTACCTAGGCAAAAATTAGAGCATTGCACAAAAAAGAAGCCCGCTAGGTTAAAAACCCGAAAGGGCGGCCTAGGAAAAAAAAGGGGTGTGCACAAAGAGATAAAATAAAAAATAGAAAAATAGAAGGGGCTATCACATAGAAAAGTAAAAGTCCCATTTTATTTTCACTTCAAATGTTCTATTTTTCTTTCTTTCCCTACAAAGAAGTTTAACACGGCAGCAGCAGCCCATGACAACTACAATGAAGCAGTCCAAAGCAACAAGCAACAACGGAGCAACTCACACCTCTAAACTCAAACCCAACTTCATTATCAGCCGAGCCTCCCCCGAACTACGCGGACCTGAGCTTCTCACCTTGAGGAGAACGTAGGCAACATTCGGGTCCGGTCCAAAATATACACAACTCACCTCGTAGCCAATTTTCCTTCTCTTCTCTCTTGCCCCATATTTCTACTTCTGGTTTCTTCACTCACAATTGATCAAAACATTTATTATTTTGAGGCTACTTGTTTACCCATTAACCAGAACACATTAATTAATCAACTCGGTCCATTCTCGAGCAATCAAATGAGAATCTTGAATAAAATAATTTTCAAATGTCTCGACAAGTCTTCTGTTCTACAATCTAGGAAAAGCCAAACACTTACTTTCTGTCAAGCAGGGGCATCCTTCCGTTGGTACATACACCTCTTATAAATTGTCCAAAGAGTCAAAATACGAGCACTCTCGCTCTCTCTCTAAAATTCCCCTGCATGTTTTCAAACAATTCTTTTTTCTTTTTTTGAGTCGACTGGATGATTTCCAAAAAAAAAAAAATGACGCAAAAGAGATGCCTGCTAGATTGAAAACCCGCAAGGGCGGTCTAGGCAAAAAAAAAAGGGGTGTTCCTTAAAGGAGGTAGGATACCCCGCTCTACGCCCTCGTCAAACTGGGGCTTCCCTAACAAAGAAGGACTGACTACATGGTTTCTCAAAGAATACCGAGGCTTCAACAAAGCACATGCTTAGAAGAAGGGAATCCCTCATCATCAAGCTCGACGTAGAATTTCTCAAAGGAGGGAGGATACCCGCTCACCAAACTAGAGAATCCCCAACAGGATGGGTCGACTATGTGGTTTCTCAGAGAATACCGGGGCTTCAACAAGGATATACTTAGCGGAAGGGCACCCCTCATCGTCAACTCGGCGCGTGATGAGTTCTTTGAATTTGTTAGAATCATAATTAATTATAAAGCATTTTTATAAAATCATAACACTTTCAAAAGTTTTCTCTTCCCCGACACTTTGTTTATAAACCCGCACTCTCGGTCTCCACAAAATTGTGAAAACATCCTCGGTCCATCTCAGACCAATCTCTATGATTTTTGAACCGACTCGGTCCTTTACCCTATCTCCTACTCTTTAGGAGACCTCTAGGCCTAAACCCTCAACTCTCTAGGTCCCGAACCTACCTGATTCAAAACCTTAGGTCCCGAGCCTACCCGGTCAGTCTTACCTAGGTTACACCATAACCCCTTAGGTCCAACCCTCTTAGGTCTACCCAATCTAACCTATTGAGCGATTCCTTAGATCCCAAGTCCATCCGAGTCTACCAAACACCTACCTTTTAGGTCTTAACATATCCGATCCACACCTTAGGTCTCAACTCCTAACCCTTTAGATCACAATACTGTCTACCCTCTAAGTCTATAACCTTAGATGTCGACCCTTAGAACTCTTTAGTCCCCAAGCCTGCTCGGTCCAACCAAAACAATGCCATCTACGCCTACCGTCATATCAAAACCATGGCCCTTCCACTCTTAAACCTACCAAGTACCAACCTGGTGTTACCCATTAGCCTCGAGAGACTACCTAGTCTGACCTTCAACCCCTTAGGTCTAACCTACTTAATCCGAGTTGAGTCCAAACATCGAACCTACACGATCCATCCTTAAACTCTTTAGATCTCAAACCTTGCTCCCCCAACGAGTCCAAACCTCTAACTCATAGTATCTCGCACATACCGTGCCATGCCATAGAGATCTCAAAACCCATCCAGTCAAAACCTGTGTCCTTAACACCTTTGGTCCCATACCAAACCTACCTCCACCATTGCCAAACGAGCTTGGTCACGCGCATGAACTGTAAGACAAACTTAGGACCTAAGCATACCTAATACTATTAGGCACCTATTTGTAAGGATCCCGCTCCCCGGAAAGAACAAAGTAAGGATTTTCATTTGTTTTAAAGTTGTTTTAGAGAGGAAATGCCAAACGCGGTTATCTCACAAGAACTTAACGGAGTCGCCACTTTTGTTAATTATTTAACCCAACAAAAGAAAAGGTTAGAGATTATATTAGTTCGGAGGTCAGGTTACGCCTTGGAAGATTTTTACGTCACCCAAGTCGCCTCGGATGAGTCCGAGTCTCCCTAATGTTGGTTAACAAAAGTGCATGTGTGTGTGTGTGTATTTAACGGAAAAGAGTCTGTTTTAACTTTTATTCAAAATTTAACTGAAAAGGGGGGTCCTTTATTAAGAAAACATGGATCAGAGGACAAAATGCACATTTTTCCCTCTGAGCCCAGAGTAGCCGTACGGCTAGAGTGTACTCTTCCTGGAATTTTTACAGTTTGTCCAAGAACAGTCCAGTTCCAGGCAGAAACAGAGCATTCTGCTGAAACTGGACTAAACTGTTCTGATTTCCAGTTTATGATTAACAACAAAACTTAGAAAAGATCATTCCTATGCACTTAGATCATCAAAAGGGCCCCCAAAAACAAAGACTTAGGTGTGATCAAAGGCAATCATTGGAGAAATTTATGAAAAGTTGATGAACATGGCTTTTGAACCAAAATGACCATTTGATGGCTAAAGATGGAAACTTTATCATCAAGATGACATTTTTACACATTATTAACCTTTTAGGGACCAAATTATTTCATTAAGATTCAATCTTTATGACCCAAAATGGGATTTCAAGGCTAAATCAAGAGGGGAAGTGATAAACACCAAGGTTTTATCATCCCACATGATTATCATGGCCAAATCAAAACAAAATTAACTTAAAGATTTGAGCTTTCACCACAAGAGTGGATCCTTAAGCCAAAGGCAACCTTGGGGCAACATTATTTATCATAAAGATTTGATCTTTGTGACCACAAAGGGGGTTTGAAGCTAGATCAAATTTTGGATGATAAAGATTGAAACTTTATCATCCAAATGATCACCCTTGCTTCCAAAGAACAACATAATCAACCAAAACATGTTCCTCTTCCATTAAAATAGATTAACAAACAAGAAATATCAACAAGCCATGATCATCTTTAGGTTAGAACCACTTTCACACAAAGTGTGAAGGGCACCTTGAATCATTCATGGTTTGGACCATATGTATATATAATAGTGATATATATATAGCTTGGAATGCCAAGGCTTGTAATACATATATATATATATATTGCTTGATATGGACAAGACTTGCAAGAAATATAAATTGCTTGAGATGGACAAGACTTGCAAGAAATGTAAGAGATGAGCAAATAAACATGAACAAACAAGGAGATGAATTGGAGAGAAGGATGGGGGAGAAGGGGCTTTACCTATGTTTGGTTAGGCCAATCTTCCTCTCTCTTTTCACTCTAAACACTCTTCTGGGGTGATTTTAACAGAGTAACACTAGCAATAATCGTTTCTCCCCCCTAGAATGATCAGCAAGGGGATAAATTTATAGGGGCTGATAGTGCCCAAAGTAGCCGTACGGCTCATGTTGGTGACCTTCTGGATTTTTCAATCTTTTAATTCCAGAACAGTCCATGTGTCCATATTTTGTCTTAGTGAGGTCTTGGCCTATCAGTTTATCCCTGAATGGTGCCTAGAATTCCTCTAAGTTGGTCAAATTCAGATTGGGGTACTTACACTATTGTACTCGAGCAACTCTTTGAGACTCAATTCTTGTCCTAAGCGCCAACATGGTCACATCTCCAAACCCATTTCCCGCACCTATGGTTTGCACCTAGACTAAACTCTTAACACCTTAGGGTCCAAACCCGTCATGCCCGCTCTAAACCCTTAAACCGTTAGGTACTAGGATCATCCAATCCCAATTCATCGCCCTTTGGCCCGACCTCAAGCCTGCCTGGTCCTAACCCATAACGTGATTCCTTTAGGACAAAAGACTTACCCGCTTGAAAGCCTTACATCCCAAGGCTACCCTATCTAGCCATCAAAAGATTCTGAATCTCACGCCTACCGTTCCATTAGGTCCCGATCTCCTTAGCACCCATCCGAGTCTTACTCTAGCTAAACCCTAACACTCTAGACTAGGTCTAACCTATCGAGCCTACCTATAGACACCATATTTTGAACTCACATTTATGATTACACTACTCTCGTGTCTCGCCTTTGTGTTTGGATGAAAACTCGTTAGTTTCATCATGTTTCGTTAAGTTTCTAACTGACTCCATTAATCAGGGGCTAAACTGAACAACAGAACTATAGACAAGGGCAAAACAGTACTTCTATACTGGATGCCTCGTATGAGACATTGGATGTCTCGTACGAGACATCTCCCCTGTATGCGGGTTTAATCAGTTTCCTCCTCCGTTTCGATCTCTTTCTTGGCCAAATCTCTTCTAATCCGGGTGATATCAATTAGGAGACTTCCTAGAGGTTTCCTATTGATCTCCTTACCTAATTCAACCTCTCTACTTGCTCCCCAAGTCTCCTAACCCCATAAATACAAGGGTTCTCACCCTTGTATTCCCTAATCGCCATTTAATCACTAATCACCTCCAAATCAACCTCTAATCAGTCCTTCTCTCTCTAATCCCGTTTTTACTCCTCCCTCACACCAAAACACCACCAAAACTCACATTTTCTAGCCAAAGTCATCACAAAAACTCTTGGATCTTCAAGGCCTTAGCCAAGGCCATTAATTGGAATCTCAAGAACGCTTTAAGTAAACTCCTACGCTTTTAATCTCTACTTGCCATCTAATTCTTTGTTTTAGAGTAGTGTAATACCATCAAAAGGATCAGCCTAGAGCCTCTCCAATCCATGGAGATGGTCTCGAAGCACATGATCCGACATTCCAATAATTAATTAAATTAATTTTTGGCTTTATTTGCTTTAATTGATTATTTACTATTTGATTTAAAACACCTAAGCAAGACCAATCCTAGATTGGGTGGATTGGGTGCTCCTTGACCTTCCCAATCCATAACTTAACCCCCGAACTCAAGAATCTCACGGTCCGTGTTCCGTACAACAACATGGTGGCGACTCTCAAATCAAAAAGGTAAAGCGGGAACCTTCTCGGGTGCAAATAGTGGCGACTCCGCTGGGGACTATTTAAGTGGGTTAGGCTTGCGTGTAAATTAGGTGTTTTTAATCGTTTTAATTTTCTGCAAAAAAATTGGTTTTCTCTGAATTTTTCTGTGAATTTTCAGACTGTTTTTGTTTTGAATCTGTTATGTTCTTTTCTGAAATTAAGAGTTGTCCCGTACGAGGCATCGGATACCTCGTACGAGGAATCTTTATTTTTAAGCCGCCAAACAGAGATTGAAAAAAAAAACTAAGGTTAAAGTTGCTAATCATTAACCAATGATTGCAACTTTTCCTTTTTAATCATTAGGTAATCATTGGTCACTGAACTTCCAAATTTACATATTGGTCACTAATACTTCAAGAATTACATTCTGATCACTGGATTTCAAACCATTTTAGAACAGTCCCATATTTTCAAAAACTGCAGAATAGTCCCTGAATTGATAGAAAATTCCAGATCAGTCCCTGGACTTTAAAAAAAAATCTCTATTTTTCCTTTGACATCTAGAACTTGACTCTCACACACGTGTACGCATGTAGATTAATTACACTACATACCCTATAAACTCGGGTCCCAATCGGAGGACGGATGTCGGTCAGCACCCCCATTCTAACGAATGGTCCTCGCCGGTCTCTCCAAAGATGGTGTACCCACTCCATGACACGCTCCTAGACTGTGTTCATGGGGAGCCTTAGCCGTAAGCCTTGCATCAACCTCATGCATACATGCTAGCTAATAAGACACTCCTTGAGACCGGTCGGTTTGATTCTTAGGTTGTTTTAATCTTTGCCCAAGATAACGCATCTTTTCAATCTATAATCCTCCCTTGTGAATATGACGAATGTCCCTTCGGTAAAATGTTGAACAAAGGATCTTGAAAGAATGGAGAACCTCTCTACGGAAATCCGAGTTTGTGTTTTCCTACTTTCACTATTCTGTGTGGGATTGTGGATGCATTTTAGCTTAGTTTCGACCGCACCGTTCAACATGCCCCTTTCGGTTGTCCCTTAAAATTCACAAGGTTTGATTGCATTAATGCGTTGTTTAACAAAGTGCAAAACAACTACGGGATCATTTAGGTTTGGTTAATTTGAATGGTGGATTTCGATGAGAATATGGGACCTTTGCCCAAATTGTCCGTGTGGGAGAGTGCAATACAGGTGAAAAACAAGGGGCTCATATTCTAGGGTGACAGAATCCACTATTCCATGATATTAGATAGAAACCCCCCAAAATGGATTAAGTTCCGTCCGACCAAAATTAGGACTTAAAAACTGAATTATGTGTTCTGTGCTGGATGCCTCGTACGAGACATCATTGTCTCGTATGACGCATCCCTTTCTGTCCGTGTTAGTTTCTGTGCTGTGCTCGTTTGGTTAACCTACACTCACTCCTAAGCCTATACACCTCATAAAGCCGACTTGTTGGGACCTTAATCTGGGTTAATACAATCTCTATACCATTAGGCCTGTCCGAATCGCAACTAGATCGTTCCAAACTCTTCCGACACCATGTCCGACACCAAGTCTATGCAAGAGGCCCATGATCTCAAAAGGCTCGACTAGAAAGGGAAGTAAGTCAAATGGTCGAAGTAGGCGCCACTGCCCTATACACTGAATTCAAGTGGAAAATGGAGGGAGAATTCATGACCCGCTCACAAACCCAAGGGGATTATTATGAGAAAGAAGTCGCAACCCTTTACGGTCGCCTACAAGCCCAAGAAGAGTGCCACAAGAAAGAGATTGAGGCATTCCAAACCCGTCTATAAACTCAAGAGGAGTTATACGAGAGTAAGATCGGCACACTTCAAGCACGCTTGCAAGCTCAAAAGGAATACTATAGAAAGGAGGCCGAAGCCCTTTGTGAGACAACCACGCCTAAGAAGAAGAGGCGGCTCTGTGACCCTAATATATCCAAATTTACTAAGATGGGAATGACAAGGCACTACGATAATATTGAAGGGGCTACTCAAGAGGGTCTCCTTGACATCCTCTTAAAGGAAGGCAAAATAAAGCCTGCAGAAGGGACTATTCACAAGGTGAACTATCACTACAATCGTATCCCCTTATTCTAGTAGTTCCACAGAGCCACCAGCCATGACACCAACTCTTGCCGCCGCTTAAAAGATGTGATCCAAGATCTCATTAATAAGAAGGAAATAGAGATACCAAGTGTTACTATCAACCCTCTCCCTAAGCTACACAAAGAAGAATAAAGCCTCAAGAAGAGACCAAGATAACCCACTTTGAGGCTACAACTATCCTCTCCCCTTCTCCCTAGAAATAGAATAGGTTTTAAATTCCTAGTATGAACTTGAAGACTCGTTCTGTCATTCTAGTCCATCTCCCTCCTTCTCTAGTTTGTGTCAACTATCGAGTCTGTTTTGAATTCTAGTTATTAATAAAATTCATTCTTATTCCTATACACTACTCTAAGGTTGTTCTACCTTTTGAATTCCTCTTTAATTCATGAAATGGATCCGCAAACATAAATTGACATTAATCTAAAATCTTGCAATTGATAATAGAAATGTCTAAACAAGTGAGAAGAAGGCCTAGGGGCTATACATCATCACCACGTTCATGTCAAAGTCGAAGGACCACAATAAGAAAGTGGCACGTTCATGTCAAAGTCGAAGGACCACAATAGAAAAGTGGGGCTATTTAATCGAAGCTTTGAGAGTCAAAAAAAATAAAAAATCTCAAGCTTCCATAACCCCACAAAGAAGGAGTTTCAACCACACATAATGAAGTCAAAAAAAGGAGGCTTGTAATCTCCTCCTACAACGAAGATTAAATCCAAATAAAGAAAAAGTGAGACTCCTAACTTGAAGGCCGTCTCCACCATCCGAAGATATCACTCACGAAGAAATCCGAAGGGCGCACTAATGATTAGGCCTTCTCCGAAAAACTTGTCAAGACATTTCTAGATTATTCACTTGCAAAATAATTGAACAAACACTTAAGACATCAAAAATAAATACTAGGGTCCATTAAAGGTAAAACTATCTTTCTAGTACTTCGAGCTAAGTAACGTTCATTGTTGAGTCTAGGGGCTTCCTCTTTCATACACTTCTCTTTGAAATCCAAGCATCAAGGCTAGGGGCTTTTTATTCTTTCTGTCCCCTTCCAATTCCTGTTCAAGATATACGAACTCGTCAAAGTAAGCTCGCACTAGGGGCTATCCTCTTCGCCTCTAACTCTCATTACAAAGTGCGTTATCCTCACTGAGTCGATGCTTGGAACAACTTCCCAAAAGCCAAGTCGATAGCTAAAATGCCTAATACATTCAAACCCAAAAATCTTGCATGTCTCTCCCCCAATAAGAGACAAAATACTCTCCTCTTTGAGTCATCTTCGAGTACATACTTTGTCAAAAAAAAAAAGAGGACGCAAAAGAGATGCTCGCTAGATTGAAAACCCGAAAGGGCGGTCTAGGCAAAAATCAGGGTGCGTCACAAAAAAAAATAAAATAGGGAGAACATTCTTCAAATCATTTCTTCTTCAACCTTCCTCTTTCCTTAAATCAATCAAGCGGGAGATCACTCTTTTTCAAGTCAAAACAGCCTCATAAGCCTGTTCACGAAGTCATCTACAACATACAAGATTCTTGGGGTTTGACTTAGACCAAAGCATGAGATAAACTTGGGGGAATAGATAACGTCTCTCATAACCATTCATTGAAGACTTTCGGACATGAAATTCTAGAGTGATTCAAAAGTACGCCTAGCCTACTTAGAGCTTGCGCATCATTGGTTGTCAAACAAATATTTGTCTTCCTTGACACAACATGACTAAAGGAACGATCTGGACAGATCATCTTGCACAAGGCAAACGAGTCTCACACGAGATAACCATCAAACGATCCCCGCAGAGAATTCAGTCATAAAAAATTCAGCATCCAGTACTTTCATTGTAGGAGCATTGAGAGAGGATAATATCCAGTACCTTCAATCAGCTCCATGAACTGATTGATCGAGGATATTCAGAAGTCTACAAGTCTACACCAAATCAAAAAGATTCTGCATCCAGGACTTTCAATGAGGAATTGGAAGAGGATAATGTCCAGTACGTTCGATCAACCATTGACGAGGACATTCAGAAGTCTACAAATCAACATCAAATTCAGAGTTTCTGCATCCAGGACTTTCAATGAGGAATTGGAAGAGGATAATGTCCAGTACGTTTGATCAACCATTGACGAGGACATTCAAAAGTCTACAAATCAACATCAAATTCAGAGTTTCTGCATCCAGACTTTCAATGAAGAATTGGAAAAGGATAATGTCCAGTACGTTCGATCAACCATTGATGAGGACATTCAGAAGTCTACATCTACATCAAAACCGTCCAGTACTTTCAATAAGGAATTGGAAGAGGACATGTTCAGTACTTTCGATCAGCCATTGAAAGAGAACATCCAGGGATCCAGTACTTTCAATCAACTATTGAAAAAGGATAATATCCAGTACTCTCAATGTAGGAGCATTGATTGAGGATATTCCCCGACAACTTCAACACAGTCTATAATACAGCCTGTACCAGCAACACCGTCAACTGCGATGCTCCATCAACAACAGAGGGCATATTCAGAATTGGGTCAAGGACATTGATTTCTCAGTATGGTTTACTCTCTAAACTCTAAACTTTTAGTTACCGTAATATTGCTTTCAGAATGATTTCCAAAATACCTAAAACCACCGTTTTTTCATGTTTTCGGAGTCGAACTACGTTTGGTCTGATTTCCTTCTAGGAATACGTAGGCAGCTTTTCAGCGCGACCATGCCTAAAGTTCTAAATGGTGTCTTTTCTATCGATGACGCTACTTCTTCCATAAGTATCGTCCCCGAAGAACTCTGTAGAATCCCCATTTTGAACTCACACTTATGATTAAACTACTCTCGTGTCTCGCCTTTGTGTTTGGATGAAAACTCGTTAGTTTCATCATGTTTCGTTAAGTTTCTAACTGACTCCGTTAATAAGGGGCTAAACTGAACAACAGAACTATAGACAAGGGCAAAACAGTACTTCTGTATTGGATGCCTCGTACGAGACATTGGATGTCTCGTACGATACATCTCCCCTGTATGCGGGTTTAATCAGTTTCCTCCTCCGTTTCGATCTCTTTCTTGGCCAAATCTCTTCTAATCCAGGTGATATCAATTAGGAGACTTCCTGGAGGTTTCCTATTGATCACCTTACCTAATTCAACCTCTCTACTTGCTCCCCAAGTCTCCTAACCCCATAAATACAAGGGTTCTCACCCTTGTATTCCCTAATCACCATTTAATCACTAATCACCTCCAAATCAACCTCTAATCAGTCTTTCTCTCTCTAATCCCGTTTTTACTCCCTCCTCACACCAAAACACCACCAAAAACTCATATTTTCTAGCCAAAGTCATCACAAAAAATCTTGGATCTTCAAGGCCTTAGTCAAGGCCATCAATTGGAATCTCAAGAACGCTTTAGGTAAACTCCTACGCTTTTAATCTCTACTTCCTATCTCATTCTTTGTTTTAGAGTAGTGTAATCCCATCAAAAGGATCAGCCTAGAGCCTCTCCAATCCATGGAGATGGTCTCAAAGCACATGATTCGACATTCCAATAATTAATTAAATGAATTATTAGCTTTATTTGCTTTAATAGTTTATTTACTATTTGATTGAAAACACCTAAGCAAGACCAATCCTAGATTGGGTGGATTTGGTGCTCCTTGACCTTCCCAATCCATAACTTAACCCCCGAACTCAAGAATCTCACGGTCCGTGTTCCGTACAACAACATGGTGACGACTCTCAAATCAAAAAGGTAAAACAGGAACCTTCTCGGGTGCAAACACTACCCAACCATGAGGTATCAAGCTCACCTGCCCCAAACCATAACACTCTTAGACCTCAAACTTGCCTACTGTCAAACGCTTTCGGTCTCCAAACCCTAGCCTCAAACCTTGGAAGTTACATTCCTCTCTAAACCCTAGCCTCAAGCCTAGGTAGTCGCATTCTCTCCAAACCCTAGCCTCAAGCCTAAGAAGTCTCATTCTCTCCAAACCCTAGCCTCAAGCCTAGGAAGTCTTATTCTCTCCAAACCCTAGCCTCAAGCCTAGGAAGTCTCATTCTCTCCAAACCCTATCCTCAAGCCTAGGAAGTCTCATTCTCTCCAAACCCTAGCCTCAAGCCTAGGTAGTCATATTCACTCCAAACCCTAGCCTCAAGCCTAGGTAGTCGCATTCTCTCTAAACCCTAGCCTCAAGCCTAGGAAGTCGTATACTCTCCAAACCCTAGCCTCAAGCCTAAGAAGCTTCTAAAGCCCCATATACAACATCCTTTACAAATTCCCAAAACCCTAGTCTCAAAACCTAGGAAATTTACAATTCCCCGTCTTATTGAACCCTATCCTTACGCCTAGGATACAATGCCCTTTCCAAAACTTAATCAACCCTAGCGTGTATTTATTGTTCGGGAATGTTGGAACACTTTTGTGACGTGTTGTTGGATCGATTCATCTTTTGGTGATCAATTGGTATGGTTCCCTACTTTGGAATCATGAGTTGTTTATTTGAGTTAGTATTTATTACTTGGCATTTATTTGAAAGTCCAGCTGGTATTCGTGGTTGTGTCGGGCGATGGAAAAGGTTATAATGGCAACGAGCCGAGTCCATTATAATGTTGACCATTGTTTTACCCCATTATTTCCCTCCTCCAGATTGGCTTTGGATGTGAGATGAGCTAGCTCCTTTTTTGGGAACAGTCTAGCTATTATAAGGGGTTGCGACTACGTGTCGTATACTCAGTTATCGTTTGGTTATTGATTCCGGTGCCGAGTTTTCTCTTCAGCTATTATGCTGCTATCGTTGATTGGTTTATCGGCTCTTTGATGCTGCTTATTGATGCCGCTCTTCGATGCGGCCCTATCGTCATTGATTAGATTGTTATATCCTTTATTTGGGAAACCTTGGCTCAGTATCCATTGTTACTTGTTTATTTCTGCTGCTATCTGTTAAATGATATTTGCTACATGCTATGTGAGATTATTATTATTTTTTATTGTATCATAGCATGTCATATAGTTGCATTAGTAACTTACTGAGATTTATCTCACCCCCTTTCTTTTACCTTTGGTTTTCCTTAACCCCCCCCCAGGAGGAAAGGATTAGGATTTGCGGATCGAGGAGGATGTCGAGAGGATTGAGATTTTGGGCAGGTTGTTATTGATCGGTTTGCATTATTTAAATGTATAACCTTTTGGGGATAGTTTTACCAATAATGACGTCATTAAGATTTGTGATCTTTTGTATTTTGGTGTAAGCTTGTGGAGCTTATACTAGTAGTATATTGTGGTTGTTAAACTTGGATTTCTAAATCTTTGTTTTAAATCTTTTAGTATAAAATGGAATTTTTATCTTCAGTATTTTGGTGTATTGTTGTAAGTCGACGTCCATTTCGCGTGCTCATGGCCCGCGGGGTCGGGGTCGCGACTGTTGGTATCAAAGCTATGGTTTAGCTCTAAGTATAAGTATAGGTGGACTAGAATGACCTAGGAGGGTAGTTGTGTTCGGAGTGAGTAACGGTTGATGTTATGCAGGTATTTGTTCTTAATGGCTAGAAGAAGAGCTGCTGAAGGTTCTAGTGGGACTCCGAATCAGAATGATCTACGGGAAGAGAACCCTGCAATGTTTCAGGGGATGTTTGAAGCGGTGATGAAAGCAATTCATGACCACGGGCCGAGAGAGGAACATGTAGCACCTCCACGATATGGGTTAGAGCAGTTCTTAAAGTTGAAACCAAGTAAGTGCGATGATGAGCCTGATGTAAAAAGGCGGAAATGTAGATTGAGTCAATAGAGAAGATTTACGATGTTTTTGGTTGCACGGACAAGGATAGGGTTCGGTTTGCGGCTTACAAGCTAGTGGGAGCCACTGAGCATTGGTGGAAGGCACTTAAGGCCAGTTGGGATGCGACTCTTGTACCTTATTCTTGGGAGTTGTTCGTGAGGAAATTCGAGGAACACTTTATCCCTCTAGTGGATCAGAACCGGAAAGAGATCGAGTTCCTCAACTTGGAGCAAGGCTTATTGTCAGTAGCACAATACTCAGCTATGTTCATAGAATTAGCCAGGTATTGTGACTACCTTGTGCGGACCGAGGAGCAGAAATCAATGAGGTTTATCAGGGGCTTGAAGACAGCTATTAGGACACAGTTAATAGCCCAGAGAATTCAACTTTTTCAGGATGCGGTGGACTGTGCCTATTTGATAGAGCAAGACATCGGGGAACAGAAAAGGAAGACTGAGATGGTTAACCCAAGTAAGCAAGGAGGGCAGAGCAAGTCACAACAGCAACATTCGGATAACAGAGGTAATTCTGGAATGCAAACTCGATTCAGAGAGCAACCTCAGGGACAACCAATAGTGAGGAATCAAGCTACTAATCAGGGGATACGAAATGGGAAGATCTGCAACTATTGTCAGAGAGAGGACACTCGGAAGACAAGTGTTGGAAGAAACAAGAAAAATGTGTGAATTGTGGTCAGTTGGGGCATTTTGTGAGAGATTTTCTTAGGGGCAGATATCAACCATCCGGGAGTGACGCTGGTACTGCATAGGTTCAGAAGAGAGATACTTCGGGAAACCCTAAAGGTTCAGGGTAGGGTATTTGCGATCAATCAGCACTCAACGGGTGACTCATCAGTTTCATGAGGTATTAATTTTGTGTCGTGAGAGCGAGCGCGTGCATTTTTAGGATCATCGCATTCATATGTTTCTGTGCATTTAGTTGCATTTATTTCTCATGAGTCTTTGACTTATGTGTTGCTAGTATTTACTCCTATGGAGGAGTGTGGAATATCTGAAGAAGTCTTATGTGCTTATGTTGTGCTTAAGGGTAGACCTGCCTTACCTGCTAAATTAATCATATTACTATTATAAGGTTTTGATGTTATTTTGAGAAGGGAAATGTCATGCTTTAGTTGATTGTCGTAGGAGGATTGTTGCATTCTCTATTCCTGATTTCCTAAAATCGTTTTGAGACCGTTCCTTTGGGTAGAGTTATACACATCTTTTCTTATATGGAATTTGAATATATAACTTAGGTAGGTGACAATGGGATGTCTATACCAAATTGTTGGGTGTATTTATCATTTGTAAGATTTCCATTTTCTTCTGAATGGTACCTAGTGTTTGGGGAGGAACTTGGGTTAAATTGAGTTGTTATAGTACAAGGTGGTAGTGCTAATAATTAGATCAATATCCGTGTTGTATCGGTTGGGTTATAAGAGCTGAGGATTTCATGATAGGAGATTTTTGTTTACTTTTAGTACTTCTACGTGAGTGCATCGGAATTGGTTAGTATGAAGAAATGCATGATTTGCTATGAGTGACTAGTATATTGTGGAAGTTATAATCATTAATGGTGGTAAGCGCGTTAAGTTTGGAAGGACAAAGCACATTTTGAAAGGGCAAGAATTTCTCGAATTGTATTAAAGGCATTTTGAGTTTTAGTTAAATGGTTATTTTATGGTTCCAAATCTTTTCTTGGTGGCGTTTCTCGATTTGGATTAAGGGTATGCGAAGAAAGTTGAGTATCAATACTTGGGAATATTAAAGAGTACTATGATTTGGTATTGGGTCAGTTGGATTGTGGCTAGCCAATTGGTTTATTATGATGGTAGTACGATTGGGCCTAAGTATCATTGAGATTATAAATGTATACGGGAAAGACTAAGGTGGGTTGGCCATTGAAGATTTAGGAATTGCTAAATTTCTTTGGGGTGTGTAAGCACGGATTATCAATTTAAAAGGGAGTTAGAGGAAATCCCTTGGAGATAAAATTTGGATTGTTTTACGGACTACTGAGTGTTTGTAATTGTTTTAGGCTTTCAAAGATTTGGAGTAATGAGATGATGAAATTATAGCGTGGATTTAAGTAAACATTTTGTATTAAAATTTTGGGCTTACATTGTACCTCTAGTTTAAGGTGCCACCTAAGGTGAAAGCACTATAATGGAAATCCTTGGAGATATAGCCGCCTTGATTAATATTGTGGGAACGGAAAATTTCTTTAGCTTTCCATATTTTAAGAAGCTGATTTAGCTCGAGATGGTTTAATGTTGTGAATCTCTGGGGAGTAATACTACGTATACGGTTTACAAATGGAAGTATCCTTGCAGTGTAATTAAGTTTATGAAATGAGATAAGCTTATTGTATCTCGAGAGTTATGCTTAGGAGCAATTTGGATCCTTCGATTTTGAATACGGATTCTAATTAGTAGTGAAGGTAATGATTGAAGGAAGTTAAGTACGAGAGGTTGTTATGTTGTGAGCATTATTTAAGGTTACCATATGATGGTTTAAAATTGATGATTGAGAAATTCGGGAAGTGACGGAATTAGTGTATCCATGGCTATTTGATCTTTCGGGTAAGTAATTTAAAATTCGGGATGAATTTTCTTTTAAGGTGGAGTGAATGTCACGACCCGAAAACCCGCCTCTACTTCTTAGTAATAAATATTTAATTATATATTTATTTAAATTATTTATTTATTTAAATAATTATGTGTGCATTTTTTGTTTCATAATATTTTATGCTTAGCATTGTAATTGATCATTGGTTCTAGTGTGTAATATATTGGGTCTTAGTTGATAGTAGGGAAATGGGTTTAATTGTTCCTAGTTGAGTCTAGAGGGGGCCTAGGTGTAACATTCTAAATAATTATCCTACACCTCCCTCCCTACTCCCCCTTCTCCCTCACTCTCAGTCTCTCCCTCACCTCTCACACTCTTTTCTCTCTCTTTTCCATGGTAGAAAGGTAAGAAAAATCTCCCTCTCATTTCCCTCATTTTGGTCATCTTCCTCTCATTATTTCTTAATGCTCATTTCATGTAAAATGTATAGATCGTCACTAAGATCGTATAGAGCCAAGAAAATTTGAATTCCGTCATCTTTCATAAATTTCAAGTAAGTTTACTTTCCCCCATTTTTATGTTAAAATGCTAATTCTATGTTCATATGATGATTTAGATGATATACGTTGATTCTTGGTTGGGTTTTGAAGTGTTTGATTGATTACCCATTTTGTGATATTTTGATAAAGGGTTCATTACTGATTGATGGGATTTAATCTTGGTTTGGGTTAATAGATGATGTTATTTTGGTCCCTTTTAAGCTTAGATGTTGTTTGGGTACCTTATTGAACTTGTTGGAAGTGTTGATTTTGGGTATTGTGGAAATGGTATGAAAATGGTTTGAAAAATTGGAGAACCCAGCTCCATTTCTGCTCAGCTCGTAGACCGGGCGCCCGCCCGGGTTGAACCAGGCGCCCGGCCCCTTGGCCAATTTCCTTCTGCCAACCTTCTGATTAATTGAGCGCCCGCCTGACCCTTAGCGAGCGCCCGCCCGCCCCTAATTTCTGGAATTCCCTCTTTGTTTGGTTAAAGACTAGGATGTATTCTTGGTTTAGGTTATGGGTACCACTCTAAATGGTTTAAATGGTCATTATGGAATACTCTAATGTTGGGAATGGTTCCTTTGTGAACAAATGTGTTATGGAATTTGATTTATTATTGTTCGGGAATGTTGGAACACTTTTGTGCCGTGTTGTTGGATCGATTCTGTTAGTGCAGAACTGAGGTGTTGCCTCAGGTGTTGCCCTGACAGTCTAAGTGCTGTGACGAGATTCTTTGTAATTTGACATTTCTTTCTAATGTAATTCTTATAATAATGTCCTAATATTATTTTCTAGATGTTGGTCCATATTTTCAGGTATAATAAAGTTGGTTTATGGAGCTTAAAATGTGGAAGAAAAATTAATGGAGATTTATTCATAAAGGCCGAGTAAAAGAGGGAATAACAAACATATTTAACATGTGTTAAATATGGTAAATGTGAAGAAGACCAAGTCCAATGTTAGTTGCTGATTAATTGAAGATGTACAAAGCATTGGAAGCTTGGAGCACAACACGGTGAAGCTAGGACTTGGGGATCAAGCTTGCGGTTGAGAAAATCATGGGAGGAAGACCAAGTCTTCGCACAAAAAGTGGAGAGCAAGCCCACTCACTCTCCCCACTCTTCTCACACGATCACAAACAGCCCAAGGCTGTTATTTGTGTAGCCTCCAAGTTTGGTTGGCTATAAATAGATGCTTGGTTGAAGATTGAAGTGAAGCCAATTTTATACACACATCCATAGCACAAAAAGATCAAAGTACTCTTGGCTCCTTTTGAGATTCTTTCTTCCATACACTCTTTTATCACTCAAATACTTCGGGTTTGAGTGAGTTTTGGTTAGGATAGAATCTTGTACTATGTTCTTACTTTGGTTCCATAGAGTGTATATCATAGTTTGTATAGGGAACCATTTTAAACTTTGTAATTGGTTTTGATTATAAGGTTTTCGCCATCTAGGCATCTCAAGTTATATTTATATAACTTGAGAAAAATATTTCTCTTGTGCTATTTATTTTCCGCTGCAAAAACTCTACTATTTTTGTGTGTGTATTTTCTGTCCGTCTGGAGTGTTACCTGGGGTGTTGCTTAACACTTGAGGTAACATCTGTTCTCAGAAAGTCATTGACAAACACTTTCAATTGGCACCAGAGCCCGGTCACTTGACATACTTAGTGATTCGTTCCAGAGTTGTCATGGCTTTTGATCCTGCTAATCCTAATCAAAAGCGTCTTCCTGTTTTAGATGGCTCGAATTATGCTTATTGGAAGATCCGCCTACGCTCGCATATCAAATCAATTGATCTTCGGGCATGGCGATCTATAACAAATGGTTACTCTCTCCCTATGTTACCTCCAGATGAAGATGGTGACGTTCAAGTCAAACCTGAATCGGAGTGGACTAATGAAGAGATTACTCTAGCTAATTATAATGAAAAAGCACTTAATGCTATTTTTGAATGGGTTGATATGCATATTTTTAAACTTATTCAAAATAGTTCCACTGCTCAAGAGGCATGGGACACTTTACAAAGATTTTGTGAAGGTGATAGTAGTGTGCGTGATAATAAGCTTAGAACTCTTACTGGCAAATTTGAAAGATTGAGGATGGGTGAAAATGAAACGATTTCATCCTATTTTGAAAAATTGTTTGATATTGCAAATGAGTGTCAACTTTTGGGTGAACCTTTTACCAACAAACAACTTGTTTCAAAAGCTATTCGAACTCTCCCCGAGAGGTTCAATATGAAAGTTTCATCTATTGAAGAAGCTCACAATCTTTCTACAATGAACATCAATTCTTTAATGAGTATTTTGAAAAATTTTGAGTCAAATCTCCTTGAACAAAGTGAGGCTTCTAAAGGGAAAAATATTGCTTTAAATGTGCAATCCTCAGATTTTTCAAATGATAATGAAGATGAAATTTTTGAAGAATTGGATGAAAGTGCCAGTGTTGCTTTACTTGCTAGAAAATATAATGCAATGGTTAAAAAGTTTAACAATGAAAAAGTGCAGGTAAAAGCAAAAGAGAAACAAACCAAGGTGTATGATTCGATGCCAAGAAGGACGTTCCTATCTACTCAAAAGTCAGCCCCTATGCGTAGAGCATCCTCAGATCAATCAAGGTCGGATTCCAAATACATTGATTCAATCCACTACGGAAGAAGGGAAAGAACCTATGGGTATCCCTGAGTGACAATGAAGATGAGGGTTCAATCCAGGAAGAAGAACCAGATCAAACAACCATGTATGTCACAGTCAGTGACTTGCAGACTGAACATGTTACCAGAGATGTTATGTCAACTGAGATAACATCCGAGACCACATCTGTCAGGTATAACAATTTCAGTACTGATAATAATGTTTGTTTCATGGTTTCCACTAATCTTGATACAGGAAGTTCGCAAGAGGATGAGATGAGCAAAGATGAGCTCATTGAAGACTTAAAAATCCTCTATAAGGATATGCTCAAGGAATGGAAGAAGGAGAACCAAATGGTTAAAAATTTAACCAAGAAGAACGATGGACTCAAGGCCTACTTGAACCGAATGGAAGCTCAAGCATCCCAGAAAGATGCCGAGCTAGAAAAAGTCAAGGCCAAGTTGACTCTAGCCGAAACCACCTTGAAGAAGCTCAACACCGGATCGTCCAAACTTGATGAGATCCTAAACTTGGGTAAGCCTTTGAGAGCAGGTATTGGTTTCCGAGAATCATTAGAAAGTATTACTTCTTCTTTGTCTTGTAATGAACATAATGTAAATTTTGTAAAAGGTCACGAGTTTGATCAAAATTCTTGTTCAAATGATGTTTCTGACAAAGGGAAAGTGTGTCAATACTGTCACACTGCTGGACATCTTAAAAATAAATGTACAAAGCTTTCAAAGAAAGAGTCCAGTCCAGATGTGTTACCTGAAGTGTTACCCAGCACTCCAGATAACACACACTGTCAGAAAGTCAAAATATCAAAAAAGAAGTCATGGAAACCAAAAGCAAATGTGAGATGTGATGTTGTATATACTGCCTTAAAAACAAATGTTGAAGGATCATGGTATTTTGATAGTGGGTGTTCACGCCATATGACGGGAACAAAAATGTTTTTAAAACACTATGAATCCGTTCAAGGGGGCAGTGTAACTTATGGTGGTGGGAGCAAGAGTAATATAATAGGTAAAGGAACACTAAATGTGAATGGTTTTCCTGCTTTAAAAAATGTCTTGCATGTAGATGGCCTAGTAACTAATTTAATTAGTATTAGTCAACTTTGCGATGACAACATGGAAGTAAAATTTAACAAGGACACTTGTGAAGTTTTTGATGGTACTAACAATTGTGTTATGACAGGAACTAGATCAAGTGATAATTGTTATTGTGTGGAAGATAAATTCGTGTGCAACACCGCACAAATTGATGTCACAAACTTATGGCATCAAAAGTTGGGACATGTTCATTTGAGGAACATTGATAAGATTGTTAAGTTAGATGCTGTTAAAGGAATTCCTAAACTAGATCTTAAAAATCCTATCATTTGTGAAGATTGTCTTAAGGGGAAACAAACTCGTGTTGCCCATAGTGCTGCCCAACATTCCGAGCAACACTCTGGAACAACACACTGTTTTCAACTCTTACATATGGATTTAATGGGTCGAGTTGAGGTAGAGAGTTTTGGAGGAAAGAGATATTCTTATGTCATTGTTGATGATTTTTCGAGATTCACTTGGGTTTATTTTCTAAAAGAAAAATTGGAAACTTTTGAAAAATTTAAACTTTTACACTCCAAAATCAAAAACATGTTTTGTGCCTCTATCTTTAGAATCAAATCTGATCATGGGAGAGAATTTGACAATGTTTATTTTCTACTTTTTGTGAAAGAAAAGGAATACATCACGAGTTTTCAGCTCCTAAAACACCCCAACAAAATGGGGTGGCCGAAAGGAAAAATCGTACTTTACTTGAAATGACTCGTGTGATGTTGTTTTCTAAAAAGATTTCTAAAAGATTTTGGGCCGAGGCACTTAACACAGCTTGTCACACAACTAATAGAATTTTTCTAAGACCCGGAACCACTATGACACCTTATGAAATTCTGAATGGCAAGAAGCCAAAAGTTCACTATTTTCATGTCTTTGGGTGTGTGTGTTACATTTTGAATGACCGGGATTACTTAGCAAAGTTTGACTCTAAAAGTGATAGGGCGATATTTCTTGGATATGCGGCAAATAGTCGGGCATATAGGGTTTACAATCTTAGACTAAAAACCATCCAAGAATCCGTTAACATTGTTTTTGATGATCTCTCAAGTATTTCAGGTGAAAGTGCTCAAGAGTCTCCTCTGGTGTTGTTAGAAGATGTCATACAAACTGCAAATGACATCACAGATGCTGAGCAGAATGTTATCATCAATGAGACAGCATCTCAGGCAGCACCTGAGTCCAGTGATCCATCCGAGTCTGATGCAGAAGTTCATGATGACGCAAGAAAGGGATCCTCCACCCAGAATTCGTAGGAATCATCCTACAACTCAGGTAATTGGGGAAGTGAATGAAGGGGTCCGAACAAGAAACAAAGAACCCGTGAATTATCGGGAAATGGTAAGGTATGTGTGCATGTCAACCACATACACCAAGGTAAAACACTCTTGTTTTGTGATTGAAGCTTTAAAAGACAATTTTTGGATTCAAGCTATGCAAGACGAACTAGATCAATTTACCCGAAATAATGTATGGTTTTTAGTACCCCGTCCTATTAATACTAATGTTATTGGGACAAAATGGATTTTAAAAAAACAAAACGGATGAAGAGGGTAATATTGTTCGAAATAAAGCTCGTCTTATGGCTCAAGGCTATACACAAGTGGAAGGTATCGACTTTGACGAAACCTTTCCACCCGTGGCTAGAATTGAGTCTATCAGACTTCTCTTAGCCATAGCTTGTTATCTTCGAATCACTTTGTATCAAATGGATGTTAAAGCAGCATTTTTAAATGGATATTTAGATGAGGAAGTTTTTGTTGAACAACCTAAAGGCTTTGAAGATCCATCCCAACCAAACCATGTGTATAGACTTGATAAAGCCTTATACGGTCTAAAACAAGCTCCGCGCGCATGGTATGGTCGTTTACCTAGTTTTTTGCTTGAATATGGTTTTATTCGAGGAGAGGCGGATAGAACCTTATTCATTCTAAAACATGGAAAGGAACTTGTCATTGCTCAAATCTATGTTGATGACATAGTCTATGGCTCTACTTCAAAAATTTGCTTAAATGATTTTGTAGAGGCTATGACATCAACTTTCGAGATGAGCATGATGGGTGAACTAAACTTCTTTCTTGGCTTGCAGGTAAGACAACTACCCGATGGAATATTCGTCTCACAAAGCAAGTACGCTAAAAATCTAGTCAAGAAATTCGGCTTGGAGGGGTCAAAAAGTTCCTCGGTTCCTATGGCTACTACACTTAAACTCGGCAAGGATGAAGGGGGAGAAGCAGTCGATCCTACCCTTTACCGTTCCATGATTGGTAGCCTCCTTTACCTTACCTCTAGCCGACCCGACATTATGTTTTCTGTGTGTGTCTGTGCACGATACCAATCCAACCCCAAAGTCTCTCATCTTAATTCTGTGAAAAAGATAATTAAATATGTTCCGGAACAAGCGAATTAGGAATTTGGTATGCTAAAGATACAAATACAAATCTAGTAGGCTTTAGTGATTCGGATGGGCGGGGGATATAGATGACAGAAAAAGTACTAGTGGGGGGTGTTTTTACTTGGGTAATAATCTAGTATCATGGTATAGTCGTAAACAAAATTGTGTGTCGCTCTCTACTGCTGAGTCTGAATACGTGGCAGCAGGGCTGTGTTGTACTCAATTAATATGGTTAAAACATATGTTAGACGACTATGGGCTTGAGAGTAAAAATATGATCATGTACTGTGATAGTTTGAGTGCCATCAACATTTCCAAGAACCCTGTCCAACACTCCCGCACAAAACACATTGATATCCGTCATCATTTTTTAAGAGATATGGTTGAAAAAGGCTTAATAGCTATAGAGCATATTGATACCAAGTATCAATTAGCGGACTTTTTTACAAAAGCCTTAGACCTTGAGAGATTTTCTTTCTTGAAGAACTCTCTTGGTCTTTGTAATCTCTAAAAATCTCCTGTTTTCTGGTGTTACCTCAAGTGCTACCAGCATCTGAGATAACACTTGTATATTATTGTTTTGTTTTTGTTTTAATCTGTCAATGAGTAGTATTTTCTATTCATTGATGGTGGCACATGCTGACCTTTTTGTTATGGTAGGATAACACTCTAGGTAACATTATTGACAACATCCCTATAAACTCAAAAGTGACAAAGTCACTAATTCTTTTTTAAAAAAAGGCAAAAAGGCTAAAAACACTTGTAATATTTCCTTAGTAGCTCGGGGCACGGCGTTCGCTGCGACGATGCACTCTTGCCAAAAGGGGACATTATCTAGTGATTTTGTACTAAGTATTAGGAACATGGAGTTCGCCACTACAATGTTTCCTACTTGAACAGTACAAATCACTAAAACATGCTTACACTTTATAAGGACTCGGGGCACGGAGCTCACTACTACGATGCTTCCTTGTAGATAAAGATGTGTAAATCATGTTTATTTTAAGTGTTTGAAGATGAAGAACAAGCTTTTAATATCTATATTACTAGATTTGTTTTGCCTAAAGTATTCTATTTTGGCAAGCTTGTTTTACCTCAAAATGCTTATTATAGAAGCATATTTCTGCCTCATGTGTTCAAAAATGAGGTCCATCTCGCCTTAATTGCCTTAATATAAATTCAATAAGGGATGTTTATCACGGATGTTATCTTAAGTGTTACTGTCACGACCCGAAATATAGGCTCTATTTTATTAATAATTAAATGATTTTTATTTAATTATTTGCTTAATTATTTATTTAAATTATTATCTATTTAAATAATTATGTGTGCAATTTATGTGTTATAATATTTATGCCTAGCATTTTATTTGGGTCTTAATTGTTAGGGAGAGTATCTTAGTTGAGCTAGTTAGTAAGGGAAAGGGGGGCTAGGTGTATCATTTCAAATTACTCCCTCCCTACTCCTACCCTCTCCTTCTTACACCCCATCTCCCTCACCCTACTCCCTCCCTCTCCAGCTCTCTCTCTCCAAGCCAAGAAAAGGTGAGTTTTCTTCTCCTTCTTCTCTCTTCTTTTTCTTCATCTTCTTCTAGTCATTTCTCATTTCCTAAAACGTAAACATTGTTTAGATCGTCGCTAGGATCGCGTAGAGTCAAAAAGATTTGAAATCCGTCAACTTTGAGAAAATTCAAGTAAGTTACTTTTCCCCCATTTTTATGCCAAAATGCTCATATTATGTTCATATAATGCCATTGTGTTATAGTTGAAGTTTGGATGAGTTTAGATGTTGTTTGGGGTTCATTTGGGTTTTTGTCTAAAAATGGTGATTGATGTTGAAGTTGAGTTTGATCCTTGGTTTGGGGTCATTTATGGTGTTCTTAAGGTCCCCTTTTGTGTTAGATGTTGTTTGGGTACCTTAGAATGACTATTGAAAGCATTTGGTTTGAGTTATGTTGTTTAGGTGGAAAATTTGGGAGAAACCCAGTGGTTTTGGCCGTTTTCCGGCGACCTGGGTGCGTGGGCGACCGCCCATGATGGGTTTGGGCGACCGCCCATGAGATCAGTTGATCCGGAGGATTTGACCAAAGTGAGTAGACGACCGCCCACTATTGGGTTGGGCGACCGCCAGGAAGTCAGTGAGTTTTGGGCTTGGGATTGGGTTTTGGGCGACCGCCCAGACTGGCTATGGGCGACCGCCCATACCAGCTGTTCTGAGCCTCTTTGTTATTGAATTGTTTAAAAGTCCAAGCCCGATCTAGGCTCGAAGTATCACCCTAGTTGACTTAAGTTAATGTTGTGGAACACTTTATTGTTCGAGAATGATCCCCTTGTGATCGATTGTGATATGTGATTTATTTAAGTATCATTTTGAGAACGTGATTCATCTTTGATGTGCGGTTTATATTGGTTTGCCTTTGTGGTGATCTATTTGGATTGATTCCCTACTTTGGAATCCCTTGTTGTTTATCGTGCTAGTATTTTATTACTTAGCCTTTACGTGAAAGTCCAGCTGGTATTTTATGTGTGTTTGGGCGATGCGAAACATTATGATGGCACGGCCAAGTCCATTATGATGTTGACCATTGTTTTGCCCCTTATTACCCTCCTCCAGATTGGTCTTGGATGTGAGAAGAGCTAGCTCCCTTGTGTGCATTTTAGCTTTACTTGGAGCATGACTTTGTGGCATGTCTCCCGTCCTTTGTGACACTCCTTTGGTTATTGGTTCGGTACCGGGGTTCTCTCTTCGGCTTTCATGCCATTATGAAGATGATGATTGGTTGATTATTGAAGCTGCGCAGCGATCCTTTATTTGGATGTTCCGGTTTGGAAAACCTTGGCTATATCCTTTGTTATGTGTTTATTTCCGCTGCTATCTGTATGTGATAAATGCTATGTGCTATGTGATATTTATCATTGCTTATTGCTTATTGCATCATAGCATGTCATGTAGTTGCATTAGTAACTTATTGAGATTTATCTCACCCCGTTTCTTTTATCTTTGTTTTTTCCTTAAACCCCCCCCAGGTGCTAAGGATTAGTCTCGCTGATCACGAGATAGAGGACGTCGAGTGTGGATCCGTTCTTTTGGGGAAGGTTGATATAGGTTGGTTTCCATTATGTAAATGTGTAACCATTTTGGGGTATTTGTACCAAACAATGACGTCACTAAGATTTGTATATTTCTATTTTGTTGGGCATAAACTCGTGGGAGTTTATGATAGTTGTAATTGGTTTTATTAAACTTTGATTTGCAAAACTTTGGATTACCCTTTTGGTATTAAATGAAATTTTTAACTTCGGTATTTTGGAGTTTATTGTTAGAGTCGACGTCCAGATCGCGGTCCCCGGGCCCGCGGGGTCCGGGGTCGCGACAGTTGGTATCAGAGCTATGGCATTAGCTCTATGTATAAGTCTAGGTGGATTAGTATGACCTAGGTGGGTAGTAGAGTGCGGAGTGATTAATGGTTGATGTCTTATGCAGGTAATTATTCTCAATGTCTGGAAGAAGAAACAGAGGAGGTGCTAGTGGGGCACAGAATCCGAATGATACAAGGGATGAAGCCCGTGCTATGTTTCAAGGCATGTTTGAGGCGGCCATGAAGGCCATACATGATCAAGGTCCGAGGGTAGAACAAGCACCACCCCGTTATGGATTGGAGCAATTCTTGAAACTTAAACCGGTTGAATTCAATGGGGAACCCGATGTAAGGAAGGCTGAGTTGTGGATTGAGTCGATGGAGAAGATTTATGATGTATTTGGGTGTTCTGATGAGGATAAGGTCCGGTTTGCGGCTTACAAGCTTGTTGGAGCCGCCGAGCATTGGTGGAAAGGTGTTAAAGCTACTTGGGATGATACTCGCACAGTTTATGCGTGGGAGTTGTTCGTGCGTAAGTTCAAGGAGCACACAGGTGTTATTCGGTTGTTGATCAGAATCAAAAGGAGATCGAGCTACTCAACTTGGAGCAAGGTGTGTTGTCTATAGCACAATACTCGGCTAAGTTCATAGAATTAGCCCGGTATTGCGACTATTTGGTGAGGACCGAGGAACAAAAGGCTATGAGTTTTATTCGGGGATTGAAGACCTCCATTCGTACTCAACTAATTGCTCAACGAATCGTGACTTTTCAAGATGCGGTGGACCGAGCCTATTTGATAGAGCAAGATATTGGGGAACATAAGAGGAAGACTGAGGTAGCCAACCCGAGTAAGCAAGGAGCGCAGAGCAAGTCACAACCAAGGATCGAAAACCGAGGTAACTTTGGGGGACAATCTCAGTCCCGAGGGCAACAAAACCCAAGGAACCCGGGTACTACTTCCGGGAACCAAGGGAGCCAAATTAGGAGGCTTTGTTCGTATTGTCAAAAGGAAGGTCATTCTGAAGACCGTTGTTGGAAGAAGCAAGGAAGGTGTACAAAATGTGGACAAATGGGTCACTTTGTAAGGGATTGCCCGAGAGGTAGAGAACAGTCATCCGGGTCAGGGGTTAGTATTAATCAGGGTCAGAAAAGGGACGCTGCGGGAAAGCCCAAGATCCAAGGGAAAGTGTTTGCAATGAATCAACAACAAGCGACTGATATGATCCCGTTATTGGAGGTATTGTTTCTGTGTCTAATGTGAGCGCGCGAGCGTTAGTAGATCCAGGATCATCTCATTCATACATTTCTGTGCAATTTGCTTCTATGTTAAATGCTGCATTCGAGTCTTTACCGTACGTGCTAGAGGTGTCGACCCCTATAGGAGAATGCTTGATTTCTGATCGAGTCTTTCGTGCTTGTGATGTGGTTATTTGTGGTCGAGTCCTTTGTGCGGATTTGGTAGTTCTTCCTATCCAAGACTTTGATGTCATTTTGGGTATGGATTGGTTGAGCAAGTTTCATGCTTCTGTTGATTGCCGTGAGAAAACTGTTACTTTTTCTATGCCTGATGTGCCTAAGTTTGTGTTTGAGGCTTGTCCTCTGAGTAGGAAGGTTCGCTTAATTTCTTTTATGAAAGCGAGAAGATTGTTGCATAGTGGTTGTGAGGGGTTTTTGGCTAGTGTTCTTGATACTAGGAAAGAATCCCCTAGTCTTGATAGTGTTCGGGTAGTTCGGGAATTTCCCGATGTTTTCTCTACCGAGTATGAGATGCCTCCCGATCGTGAGATAGAGTTTTGTATAGATCTTTTGCCGGGTACGGCTCCGATTTCGAAAGCGCCTTATAGGTTAGCTCCCGCCGAGTTGAAAGAATTGAAGGTACAGTTGCAAGAGTTGCTTGACCGAGGGTTTATCCGCCCTAGTGTTTCCCCGTGGGGAGCACCGGTTTTATTGTGCGGAAGAAAGATGGTTCGTTGAGATTGTGCATCGATTACCGGAAGTTGAATCAGGTTACGGTGAAGAATAAGTATCCTCTACCGCATATTGATGATTTGTTGATCAGCTTCAAGGGTCCGTGGTTTTCTCTAAGCTTGATTTGAGGAGTGGGTACCATCAGTTGAAGGTTCGATCGGAGGATATTCCGAAGACTGCTTTTCGCACTCGGTATGGTCATTATGAGTTCTTGGTTATGCCGTTTGGGTTGACTAACGCGCCGGCCGTGTTTTTGGATTTGATGAACCGGATTTCCATCCCTATCTTGATTCGTTCGTGGTGGTTTTCATCGACGACATTCTTGTTTATTCGAAATCTCGAGAGGAGCACGAGCAGCATTTGAGGACAGTTTTATCCGTTCTTGCGAGGGAGAAATTATTTGCGAAGTTCAGTAAATGCGAATTTTGGCTCGAGAAGGTGTCATTTCTGGGTCATGTTATTTCGAAGGATGGGATTTCTGTGGATCCTTCAAAGATTGAGGCTATAGTGGATTGGAAGAGACCCGAGTCAGTGACCGAGATTCGTAGTTTTCTTGGTTTAGCCGGTTATTACAGAAGGTTTATTGAAGGGTTTTCGAGGATTGCTACTCCGATGACTCAGTTGACCTGAAAGAATGTTCCGTTTGTGTGGACCGAGAAATGTGGCAAGAGTTTCGAGGAATTGAAGAAGAGGTTGACTACCGCACCGATCTTGACTTTGCCTAATGGGAGCGATGGCCTAGTGATTTATAGTGATGCTTCGAAAGAGGGTTTGGGTTGTGTGTTGATGCAGAATGGGAAAGTAATCGCGTATGCTTCGAGGAAGTTGACCCCTAGTGAACAGAATTACCCGACTCATGATATGGAGTTAGCGGCTATTGTATTTGCGTTGCACAAGTGGAAGCACTACCTTTATGGAGCGAAGTTTGAGATTCTTACGGATCACAAGAGTTTGAAGTACCTTTTCTCCCAGAAGGAATTGAACAACCGTCAGCGCCGATGGATGGAATTGTTGAAGGATTATGATTGTACGATTTCTTATCATCCGGGAAAGGCGAATGTGGTAGCCGATGCGATTAGTAGAAAATCTTATGTGGCTTCGATGATGGTTCGAGAGTGGAAAATGCTTGAAGATGTTCGAGATTGGTCTCCTCGTGAATCGAGACATGGGGCTATTTTTGCGAATATTAGGGTGTCTCCGACCCTAATTCAGAGAATAAAGGAAGCTCAGAAAGAAGATCCCGAGTTAGTGAAGGTATTGGGTAAATTGAAGGAAAAGAACTTCGAGGATTTTTCTTTGAGTTCAAGTGGAGTGTTGACTTTCCGTGGTCGTTTGTGTGTTCCGGATGTTGATGGAATTAAACAGAGAGTTCTTGATGAGGGTCACAAATCGAGGTATACTATTCATCCGGGCAGTACGAAGATGTATCAGGATTTGAAGCAACAATTTTGGTGGATTAATATGAAAAGGGAAATAGCAGAGTATGTTTCGAAGTGTCTAACTTGTCAGCAGGTCAAAGCCGAGCATCAGAGACCCGCGGGATTACTTCAGCCATTAGAGATTCCCGAGTGGAAATGGGAGCATGTGACTATGGATTTCGTTACGGGACTGCCTCGTACCCGTAGGAAGTATGATAGCGTTTGGGTAATAGTGGATAGATTGACCAAGAGTGCCCATTTCTTGCCTATTGATATCAGATATTCGATGGAGAAGCTTGCAACCCTTTATATCGACGAGATTGTTAGATTGCACGGGGTTCCGGTTAGCATTGTGTCAGATCGAGACCCGAGGTTTACTTCTAGATTCTGGAAGGCGTTTCAGGAAGCTTTGGGTACAGATTTGCGATTCAGTACTGCTTTTCATCCTCAGACCGATGGTCAATCCGAGAGGACTATTCAGATTTGGAGGATATGTTGCGAGCGTGTTCGATAGACTTTTCCGATTCTTGGGATTCGCACCTACCGTTAGTGGAATTCTCTTACAACAACAGTTATCAGGCTAGTATCGAGATGGCACCGTTCGAGGCCTTGTATGGAAGAAAGTGTAGATCGCCTATTTGTTGGGATGAGGTTGGTGAAGCGAGAGTTTTGGGTATTGATTTGCTTCGGGATTCAGTTGAAAAGGTTAAAGTTATCCGGGATAGGTTGAAGACAGCTCAGAGTCGTCATAAGAGCTACGCAGATAACCGAAGACGAGATCTTAGTTTTCAGATTGGTGATTGGGTGTTTTTGAAGGTATCTCCAAAGGTGGTATTCGTAGGTTTGGGAAGAAAGGCAAGTTGGCTCCGAGGTTTATTGGCCCGTTTGAGATTTTGGGAAAGGTTGGACTTCTTGCGTATCGTCTTGCGTTGCCGCCATCTTTGGACCGGTTGCACAATGTGTTCCACGTTTCTATGCTTCGGAAGTATGTCATGATCCGTCTCACGTGTTACCGAGGATACCGGAAGATATTGAACCCGATATGAGTTATGAGGAACGACCGGTTCGGATCTTAGATTCCAAGGTCCAAGAGTTGAGAAACAAGAGCATCGCGTTGGTTCGTGTCCTTTGGAGGAATCATAACATCGAGGAATCGACGTGGGAGCTTCGCGATGAGATCGAGAGGAAATTTCTGTGGCTTTTGTTTAAGGTAAGTCTCGTTAAAATTCGGGTCGAATTTTCTTTAAGGGGGAGTGAATGTCACGACCCGAAATATAGGCTCTATTTTATTAATAATTAAATGATTTTATTTAATTATTTGCTTAATTATTTATTTAAATTATTATCTATTAAATAATTATGTGTGCAATTTATGTGTTATAATAATTATGCCTAGCATTTATTTGGGTCTTAATTGTTAGGGAGAGTATCTTAGTTGAGCTAGTTAGTAAGGGAAGGGGGGGCTAGGTGTATCATTTCAAATTACTCCCTCCCTACTCCTACCCTCTCCTTCTACACCCCATCTCCTCACCCTACTCCCTCCTCTCCAGCTCTCTCTCTCCAAGCCAAGAAAAGGTGAGTTTTCTTCTCCTTCTTCTCTCTTCTTTTTCTTCATCTTCTTCTAGTCATTTCTCATTTCCTAAACGTAAACATTGTTTAGATCGTCGCTAGGATCGCGTAGAGTCAAAAAGATTTGAAATCCGTCAACTTTGAGAAAATTCAAGTAAGTTACTTTTCCCCATTTTATGCCAAAATGCTCATATTATGTTCATATAATGCCATTGTTGTTATAGTTGAAGTTTGGATGAGTTTAGATGTTGTTTGGGGTTCATTTGGGTTTTTGTCTAAAAATGGTGATTGATGTTGAAGTTGAGTTTGATCCTTGGTTTGGGGTCATTTATGGTGTTCTTAAGGTCCCCTTTTGTGTTAGATGTTGTTTGGGTACCTTAGAATGACTATTGAAAGCATTGGTTTGAGTTATGTTGTTTGGGTGGAAAATTTGGGAGAAACCCAGTTGGTTTGGCCGTTTTCCGGCGACCTGGGTGCGTGGGCGACCGCCCATGATGGGTTTGGGCGACCGCCCATGAGATCAGTGATCCGGAGGATTTGACCAAAGTGAGTAAGCGACGCCCACTATTGGGTTGGGCGACCGCCCAGGAAGTCAGTGAGGTTGGGCTTGGGATTGGGTTTTGGGCGACCGCCCAGACTGGCTATGGGCGACCGCCCATACCAGCTGTTCTGAGCCTCTTTGTTATTGAATTGTTTAAAAGTCAAGCCCGATCTAGGCTCGAAGTATCACCCTAGTTGACTTAAGTTAATGTTGTGGAACACTTTATTGTCGAGAATGATCCCCTTGTGATCGATTGTGATATGTGATTTATTTAAGTATCATTTGAGAACGTGATTCATCTTTGATGTGCGGTTTATATTGGTTTGCCTTTGTGGTGATCTATTTGGATGATTCCCTACTTTGGAATCCCTTGTTGTTTATCGTGCTAGTATTTTATTACTTAGCCTTTACGTGAAAGTCCAGCTGGTATTTTATGTGTGTTTGGGCGATGCGAAACATTATGATGGCACGGCCAAGTCCATTATGATGTTGACCATTGTTTTGCCCCCTTATTACCCTCCTCCAGATTGGTTGGATGTGAGAAGAGCTAGCTCCCTTGTGTGCATTTTAGCTTACTTGGAGCATGACTTTGTGGCATGTCTCCCGTCCTTTGTGACACTCCTTTGGTTATTGGTCCGGTACCGGGTTCTCTCTTCGGCTTTCATGCCATTATGAAGATGATGATTGGTTGATTATTGAAGCTGCGCAGCGATCCTTTATTTGGATGTTCCGGTTTGGAAAACCTTGGCTATATCCTTTGTTATGTGTTTATTTCCGCTGCTATCTGTATGTGATAAATGCTATGTGCTATGTGATATTTATCATTGCTTATTGCTTATTGCATCATAGCATGTCATGTAGTTGCATTAGTAACTTATTGAGATTTATCTCACCCCGTTTCTTTTATCTTGTTTTTCCTAAACCCCCCCCCCAAGGTGCTAAGGATTAGTCTCGCTGATCACGAGATAGAGGACGTCGAGTGTGGATCCGTTCTTTGGGGAAGGTTGATATAGGTTGGTTTCCATTATGTAAATGTGTAACCATTTTGGGGTATTTGTACAAACAATGACGTCACTAAGATTTGTATATTTCTATTTTGTTGGGCATAAACTCGTGGGAGTTTATGATAGTTGTAATTGGTTTTATTAAACTTTGATTGCAAAACTTTGGATTACCCTTTTGGTATTAAATGAAATTTTAACTTCGGGTATTTTGGAGTTTATTGTTAGAGTCGACGTCCAGATCGCGGTCCCGGGGCCCGCGGGGTCCGGGGTCGCGACAGTTACCAT